>CM057815.1:37725926-38455926 GCA_030067965.1 Latrodectus elegans
GTATTAGAGTTTTCCTGGATATATTGAAAGTTCTTTTTAAGTTTCCTTTTTGGAACATGCATTTCAAAAATTTATTATTGTTTTATCAATATCTTATCAAGTAATTAAGCCAGTATTCTTACTGTCAAAAAATATATCGTTTTAAACCCTATAGAGCCTTGAGTAACCGAAATAAATGGCATATTTCTATTCTATTTTACACTTAATCATTCTGTGCTTGTGTAGGATTAGGTACTTTTTAAGAGGCCTTTATTTTCTCTCTTATTTCACGTAAATGTATCTGTTTACTGTTTTTCACTAGGAAAGCAATATGTAACGGTTATTTCAAAATTTCTCTCTGGTTAGTAAGCCCTCAGTGCGTCATTAATTTTGTAAATATCATTACGTTTGTGTCCCTTTCTGAAGCACTATCATACAACAAATAGAATTAGAAAATATATTTTAACTCATAAAAAGAGAAATGTTTGAAGCTTTAAAAGCTGCGTGTCTATTACGTAAATTATATTGGAAATGCATTCTTACTAAAGAATATGTTCAAATATCTTGTATCATTATGTACTTCATATATCTTTATATCTTCATCATGCGGTATGAAATTAGTGAAATAATTTTTTTTATGTAATAAGTTTAAGATTTTATGTAGCAGGAAAAATTTGGTAGTGTTACTGTAATTCATTTCTCTTATAATAGTATGTCAAAATAACGATTACTTTCATCGGTTTCCATAATAAAAAGAAATGAAATGCGTTATAATAGTTGAGATTTCTTCCTTAATTTTTTACAAATTCAATTTAAGGATATTAGACATTAAAAATGGTCATCTTTTTATGGTTTGTTTTAAAAGAAATAAATTATGAGTAGAAAAGAAATATGCACTTTTCTTGCATTTGCTTAAAAAAGATTTTCAACGGCAAAATGAATTCTATCGACATTTGATTTACTTTAAAAATCTGAATTATCAGCATTCAGATTTCTGAATACTGTTATTTATTTATTTTTTTTGTTCCATTTAGTACAAATTAGATACATGATTAACTAAGGAACTATAAGTGAATAAAGAAATAATTTTTACCTTAACTGGAATATTTCTAAATTTAATTTTTTTTTAATTATGCCTTTTAGATTTTTTTGGACTTTGGTGTTTTTTGGTTCAGCAAAATTTTATTATGAGGCCATGTTGTGAAGAATTTTACGAGAAACATGCTATTCAAATCGAGAGATTCATGGATTTTTACATTTTCTCAGTTTTAAAATACAGTAATTAAAAAAATAATTAAAACATTTTATTAAATTATGGAAAATTTGTATTTCAGAAAAATCGATTTTGAAATTTTTCTTTAAACATTATTTCGTGTGCTACTTTGAATCAAATACTTTTATAATTGTTAATTAACTGATGGATTTCTGAATAAAAATAACTTAATTAATTAATAAATGTGGAAGAATTTGCTGTAGCTACAGAGATAAGATTTTTCACATTCATTTAGATAAGCTAATAAGTTAAAACAATTAATCCATATAAAGTTTGATAACTCTTCATTTTTAATTATTATGTTAGTAATAACATGACTAGAAATTAAAATTTTGAGAGTATCATTCACACGCAATCGCGCACATAAGCCTAGTTACATAGATTATCGTTGTACTTTTCATGCAACAAATATCAGCAAATGTTTCTAGTAAATTTTTGACTACCCAATTAAAAACTGAAAGCTCATATGTCGACGTTGAATAAAAAAAACTTATCTATGTTTTAGATAGAGAGTTAGCAAAGCCAGAATTTTGCTAACTCTCAAATGCATAAAGTAGCTGTGATAACATGACAGAAAAATATACCATCCTCAGGTGTCAAGGGGTATGGTGTTTGATATTAATACAACCGAAAACTGTCTCGTTAAAAAATAATCCCATAATCAAAGATTATTGAGCCAAGTACCTAATTATTATTTGCCGTTATCATTTTTTCATATCAGATTAAATTTCCCTAATTACAATAGAATCCTTAAAATTAATTGCTCGTAGAGGAATATGCTTCTCTCTGGAGTCACTCAAGCTACCTACTTCCCGTAATTCAATTTAGGTAAAACTTTGTTCCACAAACATTTATTGAAACTGAAAAAAAAAGCAAGAGAAGTTATGAAGACCAGTGCTCAATACATGTTCTGGAATGTTCGAAAGTTACTTTAACCATGAAATGGTTGTAATGTCCACCAAGTGAAATTAGGGTTGCAGATCAAATGTTCGAGGGGCTTTTGCTTGGTATTTTCTTCAAAATCCCGAAAGCTCCCATCCTTCTGCGTCCATCTAACTGGTTGAGCCCATCTCACATCTAGGTACAGAGAAACATTCTGGTGCAACAACAAAGAAAGAAATAAACCTTCAAGTGAAGAAGAAATTTTGATTTGATATTTTAATTATTAATTTCGAAACTCTATTAATTATATAATATTAAATATCTATAGTTCAAATGAATCCTAGATTGACAAAAATAATTGAACATTAATGGCTTAGCATTTTTTTTTTGTATAAAGAAAAACACAAAAGTGTCTCTCTTTTTTATTTGCTTTATCATTGAAACCATTAATGGAAGAGTGTTATGCCATACATATCAGTTTTAAAAGCTTTTTTAAAATGTCAACAGCTTGCTTTACTGATAAGAATAATAGATAACAAGAGTAAATCGGTAGTATGAGCAGCTACTAAACACTATCTTTATTGGTATCAGACACATTTTATGTTTTTTCTCCATTAAAATTTCTTCCATATTGTATTTGGCCTTGTTAAAAACAGGATGATGTTTTGTAGAATCGATTAGTAATTATTTTATCATTACAAATGGATTCCACAAAATCGATATAAATTAATTTTGTGGTAGTTACATATGATTATAAGTGATTATTAATAGGGATTCATGTATAAAAAATATTTTACAATAGGATCTTATGATACTGATTTATTATAGCCTAATTCTCTTCCATAAGAGAGGTGATTATTATATCACGCATCTTCTATTAGTGACTTTATCGGTTTACAGAAACAGTATAATTGGTATTATCTAAAGTGATTTAGAAATTATAGAAACGGGTAAATATATCATAAATAAGTAGTAATTATTTATTTAGGATTCTTGGCATCGATTAATAGATAATATATAAAAGCTTGTAAAACTCTTTTTTTTTAATGTAAAATTTGTGCTTTTGCTTTTCGAGTAAACTTCGTATGTGGTAAAACATATCCCTCTTCCTCTGTAAAATATATAATTAGGTTATACACACAGGCCATATAACTCACAGGCATGCATGCAGAAAGCAGAAATTCAATGCCTACTTCTCATGGTTCAACACACATGCTTAGCGGTGGAGGCGAGCCAGGACTGGAATTCGTGTTCATCACCAAGTGCTTCGTAATTTTAAACCACCGTCAGGTGAAGACGTCACACTTCAGCTGGCATCCTATCTCAACATCCACGCCACACCAGCAGAAAGACTTTGGAGTCACAGATTTGTGTGAACACATCCCCAACTAACAGAGCTCCAATAACCCAGGGAGGGAGAATGTGGCCACTCCTGTAATCACTGCTCACAGCAAATAATGCTTCACTTTGTTGATCTTAACGGTAAGCGGCTTGAAGCTATTAGAGCTCTTCCTTTGCTCAACAGCTTGACTACAGTTAAACTTAGAATCACCACTTCGTAAATCTTGAGTCTACCACTAGGTTTTTTCTACAAATATTAACCAGTGGATCACTGTGACCTGGTTAGTTAGGATGTTTGTTTTTTTTCGGAAAGTAGTGAGATATAATTTGGACTTAACCACAGAACCGTTGTTTTCGCTTATTGCGTCTGGGGCATGTTAAATATGTCTTGGTTCCATGTACTCTATGTGAAATGATACTTCTAGGGATGACAGGAAAAGTATTGGGGGTCTTTTGCTTGTTACCTGCTTCTGACTCCCACCCGGTTCTTCTTTCTAAGTTGTAGAGCCCAATTCTCATAGCTTGGTACTGATAAGCATGTTACAACAACAATAACAACCATGGACCATGGACTGTCTGATAAAACTATTTTATCTCTGATAAAACAGTGTTTCTGAGGTATTTCATCGCACGAAAATAATCCATTAATAAGTTGCACATGCATAAAAAAGAAAGTTATAAAATTTTTATACTTTAAAATCACTGTTAAAAAGCAGAATTTGATTTTAAAATATATAATTTTCATATTCTGACATCTTCTTTTATTATAATTGACAAAAATAAGTATATACAGCTGCATAATTTTAGGTTACACTTTTAATAAAATAAAAAGAATAATAATAATATACACGCCCTACAGAAAAAACCTCTGTGTACCAAAAAATGCGATAAATAATCAATATTCTTTTCAAAATTTATGTAATAATAGTATATTAACGATAGATATACTTTAATTTATAATATACGTATACTTCTTCTCTGGTACTACAGCCTGTTGCTGTACAAAACCGTCTCACCAAGTTTTCCCTAATAGCCCTATCCCATGCAATGGCCCTCCATCGATTCATTCCCATCACTTTTAAGTCCTTTTCCATCCTTCCAGTGGGGTTCTTCTTATTCGCTGTTTTCCTTTTATGTTGGTGAAGGTGGTTCTTTTTGTGGGGAAGAGGTGTCTTTATATTGAAATATGTGGCCCAGCCACCTAACTCGAAATGCCTTTGCAACCTTTAAAATGTCTGGTTCACTAGATGTTTTGTATACTTCGTGGTTATAGGTCAATTCTCCATTTGTCGTCTGCTTTTATTGGACCAAAATATCCTTTAAAAAATTTTTCAAAAATCAATTAAAAAATCTTTTTTCACCCAGTTTAGAGACCAGCATTCATCCCCAAAATAGATCTTATCAAGGTTTTTATACAAACTGATCTTTGTTTTAATGCTGATAGATTCCGATTTTAGTTGGTTTTTAAGACCATAGAAACACCAATCTACCACAAACACACCATGGCTAGGCCTGCTTTTAATTTTAATCTATAGGTCATTTCAACTTGAGATAATTTAAACTGTTCTCGAATGTATGGTAATTTATCTTCAGTGAGTCCGTATCTGAATTTCCAGTATACATATAGAGGATGCCTAATAAATTCCTCTTACCTTTTTGTTCTGGAACATTGGCAATTACGGTCGTAAAAAGATAAAGGGGTTAAAGAAAAAAAGTATGTATTACCAGACGAACAGATCTTCAGTTTCTCCAGCGATAAAATCTGGCAGCGAATGGTCCTTATTTCAAAATGACACGCTGTGAAAGGAAAAAAAGTCAATTTCAAAGTTGTAGAAGATTGAATAACAAACTATACTTTACTTAAATAAATGCAAAGGAATGATAGCATACAACCACTTGTGGATTAGCGCGAGAGCTCGAATACAGTTTAGATACAAAATACAAAAAATGAAAAAAAACTAACTGTAACTATCCGCTCTACTGTTGGAGCTTATTTTCTGTGATCTATCAGTTTGTTTTATTAAAAGTGAAAGAAATTTCTTTCGAACGCGTCACTTGATGTTAAAGTGTTGGACTTTCCACACAAACCATTGCGAGTTGTACGCTTTCTTTTCTTTGCTAGATTATGCGCAAGGCGTCGCTTGATATTAAATAGCTGCTATTTTTACGGTTTTGTAACTGACTTTAGGCATACAATCATAAACTTCTGAATTTCAACGCTAGTTTCGCTACAACTCACTTCATCGTGAGGCACAGTAGTGTTTCTTTTTTTATACCTTGACATCTTTTTTTTTTATGACCAAAGCTGCATATGCTGTACATTTTAGTTGGAAAAATATTTATTTCGGAATAAGCTTAAATGAGACAAAATTTTATTTTTTATCAAGCATATTCATGCTTAATACGATCTTATGAAAAACACAAAAAGTTTGTTATTAGGTGCACAAAGGTGGTTTGGGCTCTTAAAACTTATTGTATGTTTCTCATGTCTGTCAATTTTAGCAACACAAGGACAATGAATTAGTTTCGCACATAAAACGTTTTGCTGTGAATATTTGCTTATAAAAGTCATAATTTATACTTCTTAAAGAATTCGTGTATTTAATTAATTACATATTCCGTCATGATTACATTTTCTACCAACTGATGTCTCTAAATAAAATCAACCCTCCGTACAAGTGATTTGTGAGCAAGTCGACATCTGAGCTAAATTCCATTCTAAAAATGTTCGCCATTACACCAGGGAATGAAAACTAAGTTCTAAGAAAGTTTAACTTGCATAGGTTGTCTTCGAGTTTTTGATGGGCTCCAAAATCAAATTCACTCCTTATTTTCTTTGCCTTATTATCTTAAGTCTTTTTAAAATTAGGTACTTAGAAACGTTTTTCAGATTGAAAATATATGATAAATAAATGAAGTAATATGCGTTATTTTTGACTTTGCCCAATATATGTATATTTATTTGTAAATGTAGCTATAATATAAAAGTTCTTTCACTCCATCTTGATCTTTTTATCTATTAGAAAGAAAAAAAATAATCAAAACTAAATTTTCTTTCTCTCATTTGCGTCAAAAACTGAAAGACGAGCTCATTGTTTTTTTTCTTCTCTTAATTATTTTGTGTGAATTAAGTTACAAAGAAAGGCGCTTTGCCAATCAAGTGCCTGTCAAAAGTGCTGACATAATTTGTTTCGTTGCTTACTGCTGGGCAATGTGGCGAAAGGAACGTTCAGCAGGACGGGCGGACAGTTATGACCGACGGTGGGTGTTGCAGCTGCATGGCACTGCCGCGCAAACAAAAGGTAAATTGTTCTAATTGTATGAATTTTTATATTCTATTTACATATACACATTATTTTTTATTGACATGAATCTTGGTTTATTTTTTATTAAATAAATGGAAGTTTAAAAAACTTTTTTTTTCATATTTTGAAGAAAATACTTTAAAAATATGGCTTTTGGTATAGAATAGAGCTGATTTTAATTATTGAGTGTCGTAATATTAGTTTAAGACCGTTGTTTAAATTTTAATTACCTCGAAAAGGAGGTCTACTCTGTTGTTGATCTTGCTCCTCAATCGTGGTGTAATAATTTTTAGAGATAGTTATAAAAACATAAGGAAAAATGAAGTGAAATGAATCTAGGATTTTAAAATTCCTTTACTTATATGCATAAGTAAAGGAACTTTAACATCCTAGATTTGTTTTACTTCATTTTTTCTTATTAATAATTGATTTTATATTTTACAAATTTCAGATATTATTCTCTAGTACATTCGAGTAAGAGAAAATCATTCTTACATTTAGTCGTATTCATTATTTTCATGTTTTTCGTTTTACTGCTCTAGCTTCCACAGAGAGTGATTTATCCAACAGTCTTGAACAGGGTTGATAATTTCTTCTGTGTTTTAGTCATTAAAAAAGGCCGCTTAAAAAGTTTTGGAAATACGTATTTACATAATTTAAAAAATAATTGATTTTAATTTTGAACCTTAGTTTATTTTTATAACTTTGAAAAATTTACTGTATTACAATACGAAAAGTATACAAAAAGAAAATCATTTACTTTTTTAGAAGTTTCAGTTTGTCAATATAATCAATACCTTTAAATAATTTTTTAGCTAGAAGTCTGTAAGATCTCCTTGCTTTGTTCATGATACATGTTGAGATGAAAACGATATTATAATGATTTAGTATTAAAAAGTATTTTAAGAAAACAATTATAAAAAATAAAACAAATAAAAATTCAACAAAATTTTTAGCCAATGTTTTACGAATCTGTTTTATATTATTTCAGCATTATTAATTAAAAGAAAATTTTTAATGTTGGCGTAAGCAAGAAGCAAGGTAGTAGTTTTAAGATTCAAAAATTCGAAAACAGGCATGGAATAAAAAATAAGTATATGAATATGTCAGTTACGAGTTACATTGACATAAAATTAATATTTGTATTGAAATTATTTTTTATAGTATTTTAGTATTTTTCACTTTTTTAATTGCAAAAAGTCACTTGAACGGTGACTTAATCTGCACCTTAATCATATACTCTATTCTTTACCCAGAAGCTAGGCTATGATTTCACCTTTTGGGTATTTTTTAACTGTGTATATTTTTAAAATTGATATACATTTTGTCAGTTTCAGTGTTGGTACCTCAAAGAAAATAAATATTCGTTAGAACTTAAAATAAGTATCTGAATATTTGTCTGATTTATTGTAGTAATATTTTTAGATATTACTCAATTACAATTATTTAATGTTCTTAAACATTGCTTAGTTTTTGTTCACATATTTCTGAAATTAGGAAATTTTACATATTTTTATTTTTGATTTCATGTGTTTTTGCAGTAATTATCAAATTTTAACTCGTTTTGTGAATTTAATTAAGATTTTTAAATAGCTTTTTCACATGGTCTGTTGCCGGCCAACTTGTCTAGTAGTCTGCGCCCCTGTCTTATGGATACGGAGGTCCTGGGTTCGAATCCTGGTTCAGGCATGGATGTCTTTTTTCTCTCTATCTATCCTATCTTTGTCCTTTCTGTGTATGAATGAGGTGTGAATGGTTACCTACCCTGTAAACGGGTACCTATGGCATGTATGTACTGAGGAAGTCGGACTCCACACCAAAATATGGTTCAGTTGGAAAAGTGGAGCAACGCACCCTATAATACCAGCCTAGCTGGCACACGACAACAACAAGTTACATTTTTCCAACAATAACTAAGCATTATATGCAATCAATAACTATAAAATAAACATCAATTGTGTGTAAACGAAAATATTTTATCCTTTATTTTGCAAAAATGTTTTTGTCATGTTTATTGACATTTAATATTTCTTCTTATTACTCAGTTTTTCCGTTTCCCAAATCATTTATAGGTTATTGAATTTTTAAAACATATAATTGTAATTAAAAGTTTTATCAATTTATATATAAGGAATTTAAATAAAAATAAAATTACTTCCGGCCAACTTGTCTAGTGGTCAGCGTGCCTGACTACAGGTAGGGAGGTCCTGGGTTCGATTCCCGGTTCAGGCATGGATGTACTTTTTCTCTCTCTATCGTGTCTTTGTCCTTTCCTTGAGTGTGAATGGCTGCCTACCCTATAAACGGGTCCCTATGGCATGTGTGTGTGCTTAAGAAGTCGGACTCCACACCAAATACGGTTCAGTTGGAAAAGTGGAGCAGCGCACCCCAATATGCCAGCCTAGCTGGCACACGAGAACAGCAACATGATCTGTTTGTTGTTAAATGATTAGTGCTGTATACTTATTAACCACAGAAATTTAAATTTATATCTTTTAAATGGAGAATGGCAGTTAAAGAACTGAAAACATATTCTTTAGAGTGAAATTGTGCCTAACAAATAATTGTAAAGCGAATTTAAATTAGTAGTAGTATAATATGAGAGAAACAGTTTTAGAGCTTTATGCTCGTAGTGTTATAGCTCGCTTTGAGTAAGATTGAGTTTTTTCACGAAACTCGTCAAAAATTTAGAACACCATTTTGGAATTAGAAAATGACCAGACTTTACTCACTTCTCCGACAGAAACAAGTCATAAGATTTATAAATATTTTTTTTTGTTTTTGCAAAGTATATTTTTGGAGCTCTATGCTAAAATGCTTTTAGCTCACATTGAAAATATAACATCAGTTAGTAAATTTTTATTAATTGATACAAATATTTTGATAGATTTTATATGAAACTTGATACAATATTCTCTAGTTGACAGAGTCTTCATCATTCCAGGAGGAAAGCATGGCAGAATTTATTCACTTACTTCTAATAGTAGGATCGGTATACCATCAAATGCATTTATAGGCTCAATTTATGAAGTTTATTGACAAACGATACTATGGGAGTTACTATAAACACTTTGCCAGTGAATTGATTGGAATCTCAGGAAAAGCTGATGTTGAAATAATCGAATATGATCTTTAGTGCCGAATTTCCACCTTAAAAGTTAAAATCTTTTAGATCGTTTCATAAAATCCATGATACATTAGATTATATTGGAAGGATTTACGGATAGTTCAAACAACCAAGAGAAGGATAACTCTCCAATACAATTTCTTTGGCGAAGCAGCTCTCGTATCTGCTTATATTGGGGGATTGAAGTAATATGTGATGTATAGTTTTGACCGCTCCTCATGTGCATTTTCCTGTATTAGATAATTTAAATCGGGCCAGTAACGCATTTGTTGGAATTGACTTAGTTCTTATCCTAGAAATCCAGACATCTTCCATGCGAGATTTTGGAAGAAGATGATACCAGTTCTTTATAGATAGCAGGTGAGAAAAACTGTTAGCATACTTGCTGTTCAGCCATTCTTCAGATAAGAGTTCTTAAAATGCATCCGAGCGTAACGAGCGAGATCATCTGGAGAAATTGATTTGTCAATATACTGTCTGCAGAGTGCAGATTTAGCAATACCGTCAGCTCTTTCGTTGCCGTCTATTCCATAATGCCCTGCTACCTATACAAAATGAATTGAATTGCAAATTGTCATTGGATCGATGATTGCTGATCTAATTAACTGTAGGAGATTCCTTAAAGATGTGTAATAGAGCTGAGATACAGGAAAAATTATCAGACTAGCACTATTTTACTAGTACTGAGAAAAGTCTGTACGAAAGCTCACATAATTGTGAGGTTTCGTACAGACTTTTCTCAGTGCTAGTAAAATAGCTAGGTATTCGGCAGTGAAAACTGTATTTTGGGATGCAACCTTTCCAGAAAAGAAATTTTCTTTGAAGCATCTATAAAAATAAAATAATGATTTGTCCAAGTTGTATGATAGTAGTAATTGAAAATTTTTGTTATAATCTCACTAAGAATGTTCTTAGATTGAAATGGGAGATCTGTCAGTGAAAACAATACGTTGGAAAAACTCATAGTCTGAAATCTTGGTGACCTCATTATGTTTATTTCATTAATTCCCTGAGAGCTAAGCCGATTTCTGGCACGAAAAACAAGAGGGTGTCCCTTGTTGATACGATTAAATGATATTGGTTTCCACAATTTCGCACAAGGAGACTGTGAATCGAAACTAATATTTCGAATATACATTTTCAGGGAGAGCAATTCTTGGCGATATGATAATGGAGGTATACCCGCTTCTTGGTACAGAATAGGAATTGGAGTCCATTTTGGGATCCCAGTAGCGATTCGGAGCGCTGCATGATAAATGATATCTAAAATTTTTTTATCATTTTTATTTGCAGACCTATGTATGTGGCACCCATAGTTGATGCTTCCACAAATTCAGGCATTTACGATATTTAACAGATGGAAAGTTCTTAAACCTCGTTTTAATCCTGCAATAGCTTTTAATGCATTAAGTTTCTTCAGGCACGCCTTTTTCTTTTGCAGAAAATGGTGTTTAAAAGACAAGTTATGGGAAAAATGTACACTAAGGATATGCATATGTTGCGAAGATTTGATCAGTTGATTACCAAAGTTCAACTGAATGTCTCCAAAGTCTCTCCTAGACGAGAAGTTAATGAGGGAACATTTGTTTGGATCAGTTGTCAACATCCATTGTTCACACCATTGGCTAACTTTGTGTAGAGGCAATACCATCTTTTTTCTTAATGTATCAGATGATAAAGCGGAGCACAAAAGAAACACATCGTCAGCATAAATGAAGCATAAGACTCCTTCCGGAATTACTTCAAAAATATCTACCATAAAAATCATAAATAGGAAAAGTGATAATACATTTCCCTCTTTAACACCCCTGTAAGATTTTAATTCATTTGAAAAAGTGCTCCTCCATTTCACTCTTAAAAATCTGTCTTGTATGAGGTTCATCATGCATTTTGTGGCTCTGCCAGTGATATGAGCTTGCGTAAGTTTATAAGATAAACCATCGTGCCAAACAGAATCATATGCTTTGGAAATATCAATCGATACACAAACAATAAACTTCCCTTGTGATCTTGCAGATATTATATGATGATGTATCATGGATAGAATACTATCACAGCCTCTATAACGTAAAAGCCCGTGATGATGAGGATGAAAGAAATTTTCCAATGTTGTATGGTTAAAAAGACGCTTAAGAACCATTCTCTCTACCACTTTACATAAATTGTAGTGAGAGAAATAGGCCGGTAAGATGATATCTCTTTTAGAGGTTTAGGAATGGGAACCACTGTGATAGATTTCCAAGTGCTGGGAATGCTTCCTGAAGACCATGAGTCATTGATAAGAGAGAGAAGACACTCAAGGGATGAAGAAGATAAACCATTAAGCATTTTATTTGACATTTGATCGGGACCAACAGCTGAGTGTTTCTTAGTAATAGAACCCTTAAGCTCTGCTAATGTAAAATCCATATTATATCGATAGAAAATATCTGAGCTTAAATCTATAGGAATTCCTACCGAAATAGGAGACCTTGAAAAGTAATTTACGAGAAGGTTAGCCTGTTCCTGGGAATCCGAGATGAACGTATCACCAACTTTGAACAATAAGTGAGAAGTGGGTGAAGTAGAAGATCTACTAGAAATTTGCCCAAGTATGTGAAAAATATCTTTAGATGAACAGGTATAATTAATTGAATCATCCCAATACTTACGGCTAAAAAATACAATAAGTTGATGGAGCTGAGCTGCTATTTGCTTATACTTGATCCAAATATTCTTATTGCAAGACCTTTTTGCCAATCTCCATAATCGTCTTTTCTTACCCAAAAGGAAACTACATCTTGAAGACTACCAAGGAGGATATGATTTCTGCTTAAAAACCTGCCATTTAAGATTATTACGTATTTCTTTATTACAAAGGCTGTACAAACGCTGAAAAGAACTGATACCAGAAGATGAAATCTGATTATTTAGAGAAGCGAGACATCTAGACTATATGATACGGGCCCGATAGTATTGGGATTCATTTTTCGGTACATTAAATTAATAGAAGTATTCGTTGGAAAATGATCACTGTTTCTGGATGAATTTGGTGAGAGCAGAGACTAAAAATATCAGGAGAAACTAAGCTATAGTCTAGAAGAAATGGTAGCTGATTATAACCAAGGTGAGTTGGAGTATCGTCATTTAGAATACATATGTTATCCTCTATCAGACAATTTAGAAATTCTTTGGATTGCGGTGAGTTGGAATAGATGCCTAACGAAGTATGTTTTATAGTGAAATTCCTAACGATGATAAAGGGAGGTTCTACTGTTTGAAGGACGTTTTGAATCCATTGAATAGAGAATTTACCTGGGGGAACATACATGTTAATAATAGAGAGGTTTGTTTTACCAATAGAGATTTGTATAGTAAGAATTTCTCTCCCGTTTGACAAATTCCCAGGTATTGAGATCATTCGAGCGGAAAGAAATTTATCGACACCCAAAATCAGACCACCTCCTCTTCCATCAGGTTTATCAGAACTAAATATGATCTTATTTGATAAGCTAAAGTGCTTACTGCTCTTTAAGAAAGATTCCTGTATTCCAATCACATTTATATTTGCAAAAAACTTGAGTTTTAGAAAATGGCATTTGTTGAGAATGCTGCGAGAGTTCCATGAAACCAGAGAAAATGATTTAAAATCAGTAAAAGTTTTTAAACATTTCTAACTCTATTATATTTTGCCGAATTAATATTTAGTGAATCCGATGTATAGTTCTTCCACTATATCACTTCCTCTGGTATGAGAATTTCACTTTCTTCATTAGAACTTTCATTTTTGTTATAAGCGGAATGATGTTATTTCACCTTATCTGATGATTCGATTTTTTTTGTATTGGTATTATTACGACTAGTTTTCCGACGTGGTGAAGAGGGTAATTCCCTCGATGTCATCTGGGATTCGTCTAACTTTTGAATAGTAACCATAACTTTTGGGAACATTTCATCTTGTTTATTAGATAGGATTATCAATTTTTCTTCAAATATCTTGCTTAATTCTTGAAAATTTGCCTTTACAGTAGTCTGAAGTGTGTGGTTTATTAAACTTTCTATTTCTTGACGTGATAAGGATGGTTCAGTTGCCTTAGTTTTTGCCGCATTGGCATAGCTAGGAGAAGTTTTATTTGACTGATATTGTCGCCGAGCTTCTGTGTAAGCTAGGTGATTTTTTCATTTAAAGTTAAGAAACATTTAAAGTTTCTTTTCTAACCTGACTGAGCAATATATAAAGTCAGCTGAATGTGAACCTTTGCAGTTACAACAAATAGGTGCTGATATCTGACACAACTGATCAACATGAGACATACCACATTGGCGACATATTGGAGTAGCGATTTGATATTTTCGAGGAGAATGTGTAAACTTATAACAATTTGGATACTGTCTTGGATTATCAATGAACTCGTAGCATTACTTATTTTTGGAAAGCGATTAACTTCTTCGTACTGAAAATTTGAATCTTTGTCCATCATTCTTTCATATTTTATAGAACTGGGTTTAGTTCAAAATCTTCTCATATTTGAATTAAAATTTTTTTCTTTTATCTGGGATACTTTACTTTTCAGCATATAATAAAAATGGGACACTATATTCTTATTCTTAATATTAAAAGTTCTTTCTAAAATTCTTTATATATTTTAATGCAATAAGTTTTCGACTGCCTATTCTTACAGATCTATGTATTTGAATCATGATTCCAAAGTAATAATGTATACATCTATGAGGCGATCTGTCTAAACTTTTTCAGTTCGTTAGTAGAGGACTATATATATATATATATATCTATATATATATATATATATATATATATATATATATATATATATATATATATATATATATATATCTATATTAGAGACCCTAAAAATTGAATTGGCCATCTGATACTACTGGTTCTTTTTTTGGATTAGACCTAGAATACTTTACATAGGGCCATGGTAGCCTAGTTGTTAGGGTCTCGGCCTTCCATCCGGAAAGATGGGGTTCGATTCCCAATGTCGTCTAAGACCCACCGTATATGCGATATACATGCTTGATAAATATGCGGAATCGAAAGTCCTGCGGTTGGTTACCATGAGTGCAATGGTCTGGAGAAAATTTACTCGCCCTTCAGATCAACGTCAAAATAAAAAAAAGGAGATCCTTTGGTGCTGCCATCTATCGGAGGATTTGAAGAGCAAAAGTCGTACTTTCATCTTTATGGTGCTCTGATTAAACGAAAGACACTCGCAATTGACTTAAATTCGCATAGCCAAGGCATATCGATCTTGACTTGTCCAAGTGTCATTAGTAACCACAACAACGCACTTTATATTCATTCTTAGTATCACATTTGTTTTAACTAAACTACAGCTGTCCTAGTTGGAATTTTAATTTAAAAATTGTAATAAATTGAACTAAAATATTCTAATCCAGTTTTCGAGTATAGTATTTAATAAAATTCCTTTTCTAACATTTTATCACAAAAATTTATATTCTTTCCTAAAAATAATATTTTACTATATTAATCACCAATTGATGATGTTTCGATAAGCCAAGACAATCATGATAATGATTTTATCATCGTAATGTTTCAATTCTGATAGAGATATCGATAAAATAGTAGTTTCATTACAAAAAATTCGTTACAATTTAATTCTTTTAATGTTTTTAATTATCATTTTTTTCTTTTAATATAGAAATAGATTGTATTTTATCAATCTATTTCTATATTAATTTGAAATTATAATTATTTGAAATACTTTACTATTTCATAACTAAACACAAAAGATTTAAATTTAGCCAGACGAATCAAAAACAATTTTACAGTAATTAAATATATATAATTGGATTTCATTGACAGATTTATTAGTTAAGATGAAATCGACATAACAAACTTTAAAACATTTACACATTTTAAATTATATGATTTTTACAAAGTATGCGAAAAATTTATATACAAGGCAATTTGTGAACTTTGAAGTTGTGATGTCTATAAATTTAGTTACATTTTGTGATAATGTTTGATTCAATTAAGGACAAAAGAATGTATTTTTATTTTATCAGTTTTATTCAAGATAAATTTAACTCTTGAATTACGTTAAGCTTACAATCTGTGATGCTTTATTATTAGATATATTTCGCACTTTTTAAAATGTAAAGCTACTTTTATGCATGAGATGGTAGTATAAAAATTTGAATTGGGAGATGAAGCATGGGTGTATTGGAATAATTAAATTATGGAATCACGCCATTTAAACTGTGCTTTTCTAAAAATTATACGAAATTTTATTTATAGTGTTTTGATCCTTCAAAGTTCCGCTTAATACTTAGTCCTGAACTGAAAAAAAGCATCTGATCTAATTGAAAATCTATTAAAAATTAATAACAGTTTTTCAGCAGCATTATTTTGTTTGTATGTCTATAAAACAGATATTTATAACAAAATGACTGGAAAAAGAAACTATAAAAAAGATATCGAGAAATAAATGCCACGACTTTTTTTTTTTTTTCTAAGAGGAAAAAAAAGGGACGTGTGGTGATTAATGATCGACGAATCATTCAAGATATCTAATGACACACTCTTGTGTTTCTAAGCTTGTTACCACTTTTGACTCTGCCACTAGAGGTCACATCGAGCAAAGGTTAAAGTTGTGCTAGTGTTGCCAGATATTTTATGCTCATTTTTGATGAATGGTCTGCCAAATGGTAATGAATTTGGAAGTTAAGTTTAAAAAAAAATGTGCCTCTTTGTTCATTAACCACAGGCGTATTAAATATTTATGTGATGGAATTAAAAATAAAAAATAACTTCTCTAAAAATATATAAAATTTTTTATTCAAATTATTAGAATCTATTACCATATAAAACAAAATATAGAATTTTGACATACAAATTATCTGGTATTTATTTTTAACTTTTAATTTGCAAAAAAATCTCTATAAAAAAAGCTGGAAGCTTTTTTCCATGTATTGTTAATAAATTTAATTGGAAAAAAAGCACTGATTTAAAATAGTATTTTTATTCTCATTGTTTTCGAATAATTTAACTTGCAACAGTTTCGAATTCATAAATTATTTCTTAATCATAAAAACGTTTTCCATAGTTATATAAAAATATTCTTTAAATACAGAAGAGAGTGTTCATTATTTCATCAAATTTTTTTTCCTAACATACTGATTCATCAATTTTACTGATAAAAAAATATAATTTCTCATTCGAGCAAGAATGGAAAGTAATTAAATTCTAGATATTGTTTTCATAAATGATTCAGAAAACTTTCATTTTTATAATTTTGTATTACTTGATATGCATTCAGAACCATTAAAAATTAAAAATGGTGTAAGACAAGGAGATGCTCTCGCCTGCTTATTATTTAACTTTGCTTTAGAAAAAGTCATCAGAAATGCAGGCATTAATATTAGAGGTACCATTTTTAGTAAAAGTTTATTAATCCTGGGCTTTGCAGATGATTTGGATTTAATTGCTAGAAATCCTGATGTTCTTAAAGAATCCTTTCTGGCATTGGTACGAGAGGCAAATAAAATGAATTTAATAGTCAATCAAAGCAAAACAAAATATATGTCATGCGTAAGGCAAAACCATCCTTGCTCTGTATTAACCATAGCCTCTTATGATTTTGAAACTGTGAACAGTTTTACCTTTCTTGGATTTGAAATAAATAACTTTGGTGATTTGGGACCAGAAATAAACAAAAGGGTAATTGAAGCAAATCGTGCATTTTATGGTTTAAAAAAATATCTTACCTCAAAATATATCAACCACAAGACAAATATTTAACTATATAAAGTATTATTGGACCCATTTTAACTTATGCTTCAGAGACTTGGGCCATGACACAGAAACATAAATGCTGTTTGGCTAATTTTGAAAGGAAAATTTTGAGAAGCATCTATGGTGGAGTGGAGACAGATGGGGTATGGCGTAGAAGGTATAACCATGAATTATACAAAAGTTTTAAGGACATTGATGTTGTCAAATACATTAAAATACAAAGGATGAGATGGGCTGGCCATGTTATTCGTATGCCAACTGAACGCACCCCTAAAAAAATCTTTTTTGCAAGGCCAATGGGAAAGCGTTCCAGAGTTAGTCCCAAAATCAGATGGATTGATTTTCTTGTTAGGGACTTTAATACTATTGGAACTTCTAATTGGAAAAGTGCTGCTACGTACAGGCCAAGATGGAATAAGCTCATTGAGAAGGTCAGGACCCACACAGGGTTGTAGTGCCATTGTTGATTGAGTGATTATTTGATATGTTTTTGTAAGCCTTCAATTGATAATTGGTGTTATGAATTTCATACATGTCTTTTGAATTTATTTTTATTTTTGTATAGTTATGTCAGTATTTTCATATTTTTTCTAAACTGGAAAAATTATTTTTAAATGCAATACATGAAAATAAATATTATAAAATTTTATTTGGCAGAGCACTAATATTATTTTGTATTTAAAAAATATTTAGTTATAATTGTTCTATATTTATAAAAAAAGATGGATTTTTAACAAATTTAAATTTAAACTTCAATGTTAATTACTCTATGCGAATGTCCCCACATTTACATATTTCATTTTCCTACCAAATATTTTCATTGTAAATAGTATAGAATTTTAAAAATAATTTGTAATTCATAAAAATGATTCTATGTTTTTTACAAAAATTATTAAAAAGCAATGTATTGAATAAGCTTTTTCAAAATGTTAACTATTGCAAAAGGAAGCTTTTACAGAATTATAAAAATTCAAATGAAGCAAATAATATTAGCTATATCAAGGTAATAATTAGAAATTGTATTTTTTTTTCAAAAGTTTTTTATATTTTTCAAAGCAATATATTATTAAAGCTATCTGAAATTAAATTCGTTACCAAAATATTGATCATGATGAAAATGATGCTTAAAAAATGTAATATATTGAAATCAGTGTTAATGTTTTACCGGTTAACAACTAGAAATCGACTTATATTTTAACTACTAAGATGTTTCCTTTTCTGAAATAACTGTAGCATTACATTAAAAAAAATAGTGTTAAATATTCTTTAAAAATAAGCAAGTATTCGATACATTCATAGGTTTGAAGTAACGCAGAGGAGTTTTTATGAACATCATATTTTATTTTCCCTGTCAAAATGTTCTTAACACATTCGCTTGAAATCATAAATAATTTCAAGTTTTTTTTTTTGTACAAGAATCTCTTAACAAGACTTCTTTTTCATGTATAATATTTAAAAAAAATAAATCGGGTGGTACCTCATATTTTGTAACACTCCTCATTTATTTGTCGCACAGCAAAATGAAGATGTCAGCACATATTTCTTTTAGTAAATAGAATCTCTTTCAAAGATAGTAATATACTTTACAAGACTTATGAATTCTTTCTTTCTTTCTTTATTTTCTTAAATGAATCTAAATCCAGATTAGCTATAAAAAGGAAAGAAAAAACATGCATAGAGATAAAAATTACTCATATGTAGTGGTATATTTTCACAGCAAATAAAAATATTCTAAACATATATATTTTTTTTCAAAAGAGCTTTTTTTCTACACAGTTTATTTTTGGGTCATTTATAAGATTAAAATAAATATTGATGAACGGCAAAAGATCTGAAATTATTTTTCTTAAAATAACTTTTAGTCACATTTGATTTGTAAGGATTTTTTTTTAGCAAACTAGCTTTACAGTATTTAATACATACGATATATATTCTTTTAATTGTATTAGGTAAATTAGTAAAATAAAAAACTAAGGCATTTATTTTCTAAATTTTTTGAGAATAATGTATTCTGTGTTGCTGATGCCAAAACAAAAAGGAACTAAGTTATAAGATTATAAAAAATCTATAGTTTTTAAAGCTATTTATTAATCCAAAATATTTTTTATATTTGTATAAATGAACATCACTGAGCAGAACTATGAAAGCATTTTGAAAATGCTATAGGATTAAATCTTGGAAACTGCTATGAAAATACTGTAGAACTCCAGCTATCCGAATCAATTGGGACTGTATCCATTCAGATAATCAAAAATTCAGATCATTGGATTCTTTCGGAAAAAAGATTAATTTTTATTAATTATTGTATGTTTGAGAGAAAAAAATACATATTTTAGGGGAAATTTTCATAAATTAAAGGAAAATATGCTACACTTTTACATGTACTTACAAAGTCTTGTACATTAATACAAAACGTATGTACAGCCCTGTAAATATGTAAGTCATTGCTTATTGAATCTTAGTCAAAATATGCTGTTTCACTGCCTTCATCCGTGTTTGGGCAGCAAGGTCGCGCATCCGCTGAAGTTTGGTCACACCCGGGCTGATGCTTTGTCCACTTCAAAACAGCGTTAAAGCTAGCAAATGCTTCACTAGCGGATGAGCCCTGTATACGTGAACTTGGACATTAAATTAATCTTTTTAATTGACACTTTAAATAAGTTTACCATAATTTGCAATTGGAAGTATAGGGTCTCACTCATAATCCATTCTCTTACATTTTCAGCCTTAACTTCTGAACAGCCACGGATTTTCACAACAATGTTTTTAAATTTTTCATGTGACTCGCTTATATATATATATATGAAATTTCAAAAATGATTCAGATAAGCGGATTTCCGAATTTATTTTCTGCTGTACCTAAATGTTTCTCCTTGGTAAATTCCATACCAAGTGCATTTTGTTCTCGGTAGCGAAAATGTTGATCATTGTGCATCACATTTTTGAAAATATTCAGTTAAAATATAAATTTTGTAACGGTATTTATGAGTTATTTCTCAAGCTGTAGATACTTTGTGATTGCAGATAGAAATCATAAAATTTTGTCTTATATAATTGAGAATCCTATAGAAAATTTTCAAATTAAACATGTTCCTCTCTTCTAGTTTTATTTATTCTCTAAGTTTTTACACTATATGATTGCAGTTAATGTAGGTAATGAACTTTTAAGCATTGATATAAAAATGAATTCTCTATTATCTGGTGACAATATTTTTAATCACAGAGAGTAACTTCTAGAATTAAGCTACGTTATTTTCTTACACCCATGTATTTTAGGCACCAAAAAAGGAAAATTTTCAATTTTTATTTTACCAACTATTAACGAATCGATGGATATAAATGTCTTATTTCTGAAAACTCTTTTTTTCAAAGCAGATTTTGTGAATTTTCAGAGCTTTCGCTCAAGTGATATTTGGATACAGCCAATTGTCTTTGAAAAAAAAAGTAGATCAGTTTAAAAGTAGAACGTTGTAAACATTCTTAAAATGCCTCTAAAGTTTAAAGTTTTTTTCCATATTTGGTTTGATAAAAATATATTACCGTTTAGCTATCCAACCATTGTAACTTAAGATCGCTTATTTTCATCACCATGACACGATTATCCTAACAATAGTTCCAGTAAAAACAAACTAATGCGCAATATTTTCATTTGTAAACATCTACAAGCAAATTATATTATATTTATATATGACCCATCTTGCTTCAACCATAAACAAATTCTACTTAAAGTTCAAGTTCTGTATGCATTTCGAGAATACATATTCTTATGTAAAAATTATTATATATAATTTTGATTAGTACTATTACAAATTTATAAATAATTATTGTATATGTCTTAAAATATCTCAGAGAGATCGGAAATACTCACATTTTGGGCAAAAATTGCTGTATTTAGACGTGTTATACGTTAAAAGAGGGTTTTATAATGATTTAGTGACTTAGCGATGTTTTGGCGAGTAAACTTGGCGACTTGGCGAGAAATAGATACTTCTGGAAACACCCATTACCTAAACTCTAGGACCAATATTTAGGGAGATAGACTAGAAGCTTCCAGAACCTTGGCGAAATTAGTAGATTTCCCCGCCAAGTCAGGTATAAATACCGCAGCCCGACATAGTTAGTTTTAAGTTTTGTGAATACAGTCAGTGAGTGAAGACGATTAGTCGTGACTGCTAGTCTAGAGGAGATGTTCTCTGTCTGAGGTATTAGAGACCTGTGATTGGAAGCTGTTACTTATTGTATCCGACGAAATATAGCTGTATAATTGTGATTGTTACAGCTGGTATATCTAGTGGAATTTTTACGAATAAAAGTCTTGTGTTCATTGAGTGGCTGCTTTCTTCAACTCTCAATCCACACGAACCCCGAAGCTCGGTGCAATGCATTATATGCATTTTATAACTGTGAACATCTGTCACAGTTGAAAATTTATACTATACCTTGTACACATAACACTGATAACAATCAGTTAAAATGTGTTAAATATCTTTATTTGTGTTAAATATCTTTCTTAAAATGTGTTAAATATCTATATTATTTTTATTACCAATATTGTTAGTGAAATTAAAATTTCTTCAAAATTGATTTATCATTGAACTCTAATCATGTTGTTTATAAGAAATCATTATTTTGTAAGGCTATTTAAATATCTGTTTCTGATAGTGGACCAGATTTACGTATTGCAATTGAAGACAACTTTAATTTCTATGAACACTTAAGCCATTGAATACAAAGAGACTTTTTATAATTTTCCATTAGTCTTTTAAGTGATAAATTATCAACATTTTCATCTATTAATCAGTAGCATAAAGACACTACTATACTGTAGCATCAAGATATACTGAGGAATCTTAATTTAATGGTAGCATTCGGGGTTTGTCGTTAAGAAAGGAACTGAAAAACCTCGTGAGCATCCACTTTATCATATGTCTGAGCGCACAAAGCAGAAATGGACTATTTATTCCTTTCCTTCCATAGTGTGTGAAGTTTGAATCTCTTTAAATTTTCTTTCATATTAGCACAATTAACGTACTGCATGTTTCTATAAATTTAGTATTTAATTTGGATCTGATGTAAGAATAAATATTTTAAATTTTGTCTGTAAAATTAAAGTTGGTATTTTCAAACTAGATATAACTTCCAGAGATAATCATAAATTAGTTCGAAATGTTCATGCATAATTTTAATTATGAATGAATATTTTATATTTATAGAACAAGCATAATGTTTATATGTATATTTTTAGAAACAAAGGAGGGATTTAAAATTATTTTTATTACATTTTGTGTATTATATAATGACATACAAAGCATTGTTATTTTGATCGTTAAATCAAATTTCTATAAAATGAATGGTTAAATAACTTTAGAGAAGTCTCAAATTTAATGTATGTTTATTCAGTGCAAACTTTAATTTAACCAGGTTAAGCACAGGTGTTAATGTCCGAAAAAGAGTGATGTCTGTGGAAGTTGATTCTATTTGTCGAATGACTGCTTCAATTTCGTGCGATCGATGGACAGGTGTGTCCGCAAATAAATTCATCAAATAATGTATGGGGAGGACGACAAATGCCTCATCCTCCCACTATTTCTCAATATATTTCATTAAAGCGCCATCAGATGTGGCATCTACTACAGAAGTCAATGAATCTTTATCATTTCCCCGTTTTTTAGGAAATCGTAGAATTTAATAAAAAATAGCTTTTCCCCAAAACTAAAGTCTCAAAAATGTTCCATAATCATTTCCTACATACATGTTTATTCTTTTATGATTCACGCCATTTATACACCTTTCGATAAAACAACCAATAGTACAGAATATTACTGTTGCATAGTTTAAAGTTTCTGATTTGAAGTAACTAAATGTCCCGGCATCTCAGCACTTCTGATTTGGATGGATATTTTCATTAGTTTTAATTGTTTTTGATAGTATTAATTATTTTCATTAGTATTAATTTCAATTTATTTTATTACATTTTCGCATATTCTTGAAATGAGTAGGCAGTGATAACTCGTACCCTATAATCTTTACTTTTGTCATTTTTTCCCCTTGTAAATTGTTGAAGTCGTGATAATTATTTATATTCGAAAATAAATTATTAACATTGATAGCACGAAACTTTACTAAAATTTTCAAAACATAAGTGAATTAGAAACGTTGAGATTTTTTTATTTAAATGCTTGCTAGGAATGTAGTCATGCAAATCACACATTGTCAGAATTCTAACTTGAATGATTTGTAAGAACTTATTTCACGATGAGTGAAGTAAAATGCGAAAAGCTGCAGATCTGTCACTTATTTAGCTGGAGATACGATTTCGGAAACAGAAAATCTCACTGGGTTCTCAAAAGCAGCCATGTCAAGATTTGGAATCAGAACCCTCAGTCCTTACCAAGAAGACTTAACATTGGCTTAAGCACAGTTTTGCAAAAGCGTGATCCGCGTCGTCTCCAACGATTTGTATGACAAAACAAGGACTCTACTTTTCTTCAAATGATAAAAACTACTTGCCAAGGCTCATCTTAGCAGATTTAAGCTTAATTCATGCGCAAAGAACTGCTGAGGATCGGAATGTATAGTTGGTTGCCTGTGACAAAAACCACTCATTTCTGTTCGAAATGCAAAATTTCGCTTACCGTGGTGTCGGGGAAGACACTACACTGATGATAGACGTTTAACTCCATAAAGCCAGGAATCCATCCTGTCTTACTGGCATTGTGCAAGGATCTGGTGGGAATATCATGATATGCAGCATGAGATACTGACATGAAAGTGATGCCCTGATATGTATCGAAGACAAACAACAATGACATACTTAGATGCTAGCTAATAGTGACAGAATTCAGGAACAGGATACTTAATGGATGATAGTGTAACTGTTTATCTGTGGCAAAAATATTCAAAATACGTTTACTGATCATCGGTTTGACTTACAACACCTTACTTAATGGATGATAGTGTAACTGTTTATCTATGGCAAAAATGTTCAAAATATGTTTACTGATCATCAGTTTGACTTACAACACCTTACTTAATGGATGATAGTGTAACTGTTTATCTATGGCAAAAATGTTCAAAATATGTTTACTGATCATCAGTTTGACTTACAACACCTTACTTAATGGATGATAGTGTAACTGTTTATCTGTGGCAAAAATATTCAAAATACGTTTACTGATCATCGGTTTGACTTACAACACCTTACTTAATGGATGATAGTGTAACTGTTTATCTATGGCAAAAATGTTCAAAATATGTTTACTGATCATCAGTTTGACTTACAACACCTTACTTAATGGATGATAGTGTAACTGTTTATCTATGGCAAAAATGTTCAAAATATGTTTACTGATCATCGGTTTGACTTACAACACCTTACTTAATGGATGATAGTGTAACTGTTTATCTATGGCAAAAATGTTCAGAATATGTTTACTGATCATCAGTTTGACTTACAACACCTTCATTGGTTACCACAGAGGTCAAATCTAAACCAATAGAAAGTGTTTGGGATATAATGGGAAGACGCATTTGACAGAACTCTCTCTCTCTTTTAATCTAATTTATAAGATCTAGAGTTTTAGCCTAAAATTTTAAGTTAATTTAAAATGTTCATAAAAGTTTAAAATTTTTTGATATATATATTTGGAAAAAACTGCTTAATTCATGTAATTTGGGCTAATTGATTTTTTCTATATTCTACCCTTGATAATGCATACTTTGAGTTGATTGTCGAATTAGAAAGGGGAGGATCCAAAGTTTAATTTTATTCTTAACGTGTAACAAGTTAAGATTACAAAAACAGTTTTTACTGTGATGTCGATTCAAGAATTGTGTTTTACAATGTTTAGTATATTTTTGATAAACATTTCATGTTAATTCCTTTAAAATTCTAAGAAAACTAATTTTATTTGTATGTCTTTAATATAGGTGTAATAAATCTTTTACAAATCTCCTTTTCTTAATCAAAATTAATATGGACCAAGTGTGACGTTAATAAATGCATTGATAAAGTTAATACAACGTAATTCACACGGAATGGCTCTTTTATCTTGCACAAATAATTCTCAAAAATATTGAAATTATAACAATTTAATAAGCAATGGCCTTGCTGAATAAATAATATAACTACATAGTTTAAAATATATTTATTAATTTTAGATGAATTAATTTCTTTATTCCACACATAATTCATCTTTGTAATTAAATTTAGTTTTTTCGTTGGTTCCAAGAAATAATTAAGTTAAAAAAACAGTTAGAAAATAATATGTATTGTTTCTTCTTTGGTAAAAGTTTTCATTTTGTGTTTTCATCCTTCAAATAAAATATCGGTACGTAATTTTTTTTTTTTTTTTTACTTAAGTGTTGCAATTTTATTACAATGTTATTCGGAAAGCAGTTATGAAATAATTAGTTGAAATCACGTGATATACTTCGTAATCCGATAAATTCATTTTGTAAATACTATAAAATAAAGTCATCCCTTTGGTTATTCATAAAAAAAACATATAAATAAGGTTTAATATATATTATTTTTTATTTGTATCAAAATTGAAAAAATAAATTATAGCAATGAACTTGATCTAGTTTACTCCTTACGAAACCAAAAAAGAATTAAAAACTATGTTATTATATCATTCTCAAAACACTGTTACAATAATATAAGTACTTTAATATCGAAATTGAATTTATAAATAAAATATACTTTATAATATAATTAATTAATAGTTTAAATTTGATAAGCTATATTTAGATGATAATAAAAAGTCATTTTATGTCATTTTCAGGATTTGAATTTATAAGAAAAATAGTAATTTGAATTTTTATTATTTTTCATGACAATTATAAAAAAAAATTTAATATTTACTTTTGTCTTTATTACTTAACAATTGGCTTATAAATTAGCAATGGTTAGAGACTGCTTTAAGCTATTGTATCTACCTTTATTTCTAATGACATATCTTAAATACGTTGTTTTTTTCTGAATGGACTACACCTACTTTAGCAGATGGAATAGATAATAATTATTTCCTGGTGTAATTAATTTTGGTAAACCCAACCTTGGCTTAAAAACTTGCATTAAGAGCCCTTTGTTTCCTTAATCAATCTATAAGAAATTCTCCTCAGATCAATGGCTGAAGATCACGCACATAGTTGAAACGGAAGCATACAACTTCTTTTGTTCTTTAACCCGTTAGATTAAAATTGATAACGTCACTTTAATTACTGTTGATAGGTTAATGAACGGTTCCGCGGCACTTTAATTTATTGTTTGTTTAGATATTATGGAAGCAAACCACTCATAGTGCATCTGAATCATTGCGAGGATATCCAACTCTTTTTTTTTCTGCACCAAGGACGTTATCTTCATGAATAAACGAACTCTTGTGTAATTTAGTATATTCAAAACACTTTAAAACAGTTCATTTATTTGACGAACTTGGATTTTAGAACGAAATTGAATGCATGCAGTAGAATTTGAGTTTTGAATTCAAGTAAATAAATAATACCAGGCTTATTTTTCCGATAACGTTTTAATATATTTTACATTTGATAAAGAAAAATAAAATTATTTATGTAATTGCAAAAATTGTTATTTACTTTTTAAATTGGATAAAATCCAAAAACAAATTTTTCTATTCAACAAAATTCAGAAAAAATCAGCTTTAGAGCTTTATTTTCGGATACTCTGTATTCATTAAAGTAGTTTGACAGTTTGAAATGCAATTTACTTTTGAAATTTGATGAAATTCAAATGTGATCTATTTTTAAAAGTCGATGAAATTAAAAAGGATAAAACTTCCAGAATCTGAGAAAATTTGTATAGATTTTACTTTTGTTTTACATAAAAGAATAAAATCTATATTTAAAGCAAATAAAATTCAAATTCGAATATATATTTATTCTGAATGTTTTGGACGAAATATATGATTTAAATGCTATTTATTCTCAGGTAAATTTTTACTTTGAAAAAATTCTAATGGGAGAAATTTGATTTAGGATTCGTCTCATTTCATTATTTGTATAAAAAAAAGAATAATCCGGGATAATCGTTATATATATATATATATATATATATATATATATATATATATATATATATATATATATATATATATATGAATATTTAATGAGATTTAAAACAAAAGATTAATTTAAAAAATGTTAAAATATATGTCTTAGTACATATAATTTTTGGGGAACACTTTTTTTTTTGCAAAAATAAGTGAACATAGTTAAACAACAATAAAAAAAGCAATTTAGTGAAAAACTTTAAGAAGAAAACAATTTATTTGTCGTCAGTTGTTTTAGGTGAGGTTTTCTATTTTTCGCGAGATAAGGCATTCGAGTGTCTTTTGCCACCAATGCCACAAACTGATGATATTGTACTCGCGTATCAAAGTGTGTTTTAAGCAAATTTAATGATCTGAATACAGTGTGAGGATGATATTGGTAAAGAAAGAATAACTCAAATGCACACATATATTAAATATATACAGTAAAACATGTTGTATTTTTTTTTATTTACAAATAAATATTCCATTAATGTAACATTACTGTATATTTAGAAAATATAGATGATTTTGATATTTAGCTTAGACTAATTTTTGGAATATTCTCTGAATAAATAAACGACGTTGTCTCGTTCATAGTTTCAATGTCATCAGTTTCGTGTCTGTTTAAAATGATTTAAAGTAGCAGAACATGGATCACGTGTTCTTTCAGTGAAAATATTGGCGTATTGGCGGTCATTGTGCTCTTAGGCGTAGTGACTCACGGTTTGATGACCAATGATCTAGTCTCACTTTTGAAATATCGATCTTTTTTATTATTATTTAGTGATAGTAAAACCCTCATTGAGAAATACTGAATTCAGTCTATTCATTTACTGTTTTACATTCCATGAAAAAATATATTTCCCCTTAGTTTTTTAAAAATTAGTCTAAGGCTACTTAAATTACTGAAACATGTATTATTAATTTAGAATTACCTTATAGAAGCTGTACATCATAAGGCAACAATAATTTAATATTTTATTGATGTTGAATTAATATAATCTATGCTTCACTGAAGAAAATGACAGTTACGTGATGGGGTCTTTGTGCTGATATTATGGCATTTATTATTATTATTTTTTTTAAATAAGACATTCAGATTTTTGTATACGTAGTATTTTTAATAGTACTTATTTAAAACATTTTTAAAACAGATTATATAATAAATCACAGAAATATCGCATAGAGATTTATTTTATGGCCTTATGATACATTTTCTTCTTTACTGCATGTAAATACATTCTTATTAGCGTCGAAGTTTTTGTGCTTTAATTATGTTCTGTATTTAAAGTTATGAGTTGTGGGGAGTCAATGAGGACTGATTATCAACTTCCAGAGAACTCCCTTAAAAAATATTAGAAATGTATGCAATGTAAGATTTTTGATTATTATTTGACACCTTATGGTGGCAAATATTTTAGCTGATACCACACTGTCTATTAATAAGTACTGTCTATCAACAACTATGTAAACGATGATATCAGCGATCCTGAGGTACGTCACGGCCTCCGCCGGTATATATCGTGTATGAAATAAAATTGGCACATTAGTTGCATGCAAGATGCCACGAAGTTCAGAGCTCTCTGATTTCGAGAAAGGTATAGTTATCGGGTATCACAAACGTGGCCGATCCTTTAGGGACATATCTAGCAATCGGAAGTACCCAAAATCGACTGTGGCCTATGTGATTAAGAAGTGACAGGTGAGCGGTGATTGTCGGAAGATGCCCCGAGTCTACAGACCAACGAAACTGGGAGATAGAGACCGACGAGTGCTTTCCAGAGAAATTCGGAAGAAACGCACCCAATTGATAGTCTTCACCCGCGAGGAGTTTCAACAGGCATCCCGGGAGTATTGTTTAAAAGAATACCATCCGTAAGGAAGCACATATGCTTGGTTTTCATGGTCGTGCTGCTGCTCATAAGCCTTTGATCACAAAGTCCAACCGCATTGCTCGGTTAATGTGATGCAAAGCACACCGATATTGGACCGAGTGGAAACGGGTTCTTTGGAGCGACAAATCAAGGTTCACCCTTTAAAGCTTGGATGGCATGGTCTGGCTTCTGCCTGGAGAACGTCTCCTGCCAGAATGCTTTGTGCCAGTCAAGTTCAGTGGAAGTGGAATTATGGTCTGGGGATGCTTTTCCTGGTATGGACTGAGACTCTTGGTTCACATTCATAGTAAGATCAACGCCGATACCTACTGCACCATTTTGGATGACAATGTGCTTCCTATATTGTGGCAGTTTTATGGGTTGGATGCCTGTTACTTTCAGGACGACAAAACCAGTTTTCATGTTTCTAGGTTAACCAATTCTTGGTATGATGCCAATGGAGTTCATCGAATGGACAGGGCTGCTTAGAGCCTAGACCTGAACCACATCGAAAACCACTGGGACGAGTTGAATCGCCGAATTAAGGGGTAAACTACCCATCCAAAATCGGTGAAGGAACTTGTATGTGTACTTGAAGCCAGGTGGAAGATAATACGACTAGCTGTAACACAAAGACTTGTGGAATGTATGCCCTGGAGGGTTCACGCTGTAATTGCCTCTCGTGGAGGCTCTACCAACTGTTGATTTTGAATAAAGTTAGTTTTCCTTTTCTATCACAGATGTCCTAATACTTATTGGTAGACATTGTATTATGTTATTTTGGGCATTTAACGAGAGCTTGCCTTTTCAGAAAATTTTTCATAGATAATGGAACAGATAATGAAAGGGAAATCCGAAAATTCCCAAGTAGCAACCTAAATTTTTTATTCAACAGTGACTACGTTCGTACTTTGGATTTTCCATTTTAACAGGATGATTATAGCCATTTAACTACATAGAATTGCTAATTTTCACTTCTAGAGAAATAGTGAATAAGTGTTGTTTAAATTTCACACATTTATGAGGATGTTTTTGTGCTTCACAACTACTAACAATTAGAAGCTATTTTGAGGTACATGAACATCCGTCGTACAATGTATTCGGGGATAACTCTTTCTAGAAAGTGGGCCATATCCACGCATCTGAAAGATTTCTAAGATTCCTCTTCGGCAAATATGATGTAAGAAACACAAACGCTACATTCATCAATTTCCTTTGATTCAGCTGTGATTATTGATCCCTGAAGTTCCCACGTCGAAGAGGGTTGTGATACTAAGTGGTTCCAGTAAATACTCTGTATCATTGTGATACTACGCTGTCCCTGTAAATATCCTGTGTCGTTGCGATACTACACGGTCCCAATAAATACTTTGTATCACTGCGATACTACGCGGTCCCAGTAAATACCCTGTGTTGTTGAGATACTACGCGGTCCTAATAAATAAATACTCTGTATCACTGCGATACTATGCGGTCCCAGTTAATACCCTGGGTCGTTGCGATACTACGCGGTCCCAGTAAATACAGTGTGTCGTTATGATACTACGTGATCACAGTGGTTTCCCTAATTTTAACTTTGGCATGCACTAATATTTAAAACATCTGTTTAACAGTAAGCGAAATAATTTGCGCACAATTACCTTTTCTTTCTACTATAAATCCTACAGCAGCAGCATATCACATGTGTGAATGGTCTTTCTTTTTTATACTCGTTTCTTGATGCCAGATCACAGCTAGAAATGGGCCATATACAAGGAAAACTTGGTGTTTTAATTTGGTTATTGCTTGCAAAATTTCAGTCTGCTTTTGATATTCATGAAAACAATTTTTTATTTTTTAAAAGAGTAATAATAAGGTATAGTCTTGAATTAAGTTTTTAGAGTTTTACAATTGAATTATCACAGTAATAAATGCTATACTGGTATAAAAAAGTCTTCAGGGAAAAGAGACTTGGCTAATTATATTTAAACGATTTTGTCTTCATGAATTTTCGATCAAAATATCTCATTTTACTTAGCAGATTTTTCAAATTTTTTGCATTTTTTGATACAGTAAATTTTTTTTGTAGTTATTCAAAATTAAAGAATTTTAAAATATGTCAATAAAACAAAAGATATTATAAAAATTAAAATTATATATACACACATATACACACAAATATATATATATATATATATATATATAAATATAAATATATATATATATATATATATATATATATATATATATATATATATATACAAGTCATAATCTGTATCAAGTATTATGAATATAAAATATTTTTGTATTAAAGGATAAATTATAAAAGAAAAATAATTAAACTCCTAATGTTATTATTTTATCACAAATAATTATAAATAGAACATAATTAACTTTGGTAATTCAAATTTAGAATTTTTATATAGATATATTTATCAATATTGATATCTCGAATTAATTATCTTAATAATTCACAAAAAGGATTACTGTGTCCTATATAGTTATGTTTTGTATTTGTGTGTGTGTGGTTACATTTAAATTTAATCACTTCTTAATATAGTAATTAATAGTTACGCTTAACATTTATAATTTCAAAACATTGTTTTGAAATTATAAATTTTTTTAATTAAAAAACCGTTTGTAATTCTAAACTCAAAATGAAAATTTTTGTATTTAAAAAAATCTACCTTTTTAAGGTTTTAAATAAAAAGTAATAGATAAATTTATAGCAATTATGTAAAAAAAAAATAAAAATCACTTTCTTAAATTGTACAACTTTAAACATCTAAAATCATAAAAATTTCAAAACTTAAAATCATAAAACTCCTTAAAGATTACTGAATTAAGAAAATTAACTCCTCCAAAACGATGCAAATTGTTTCCATTAAATGTGATACTATAACTGGTCTGTATTAAAAAAAAGAAACAACTAAAGTAATTCGACAAATTTTTATGTGGGAAAATTTTTAAGTATAATATAGGGTTTGTGTGTGTTTGTGTGAATTATCTATGCGATGATATGAATTATTTTAGAATAAATAATGAAGTTTGTGCCTGCTATAAATTATCATAATATAGCATATTATGAGAGATAATTTGTACTCATTTGTAATAAACTGTGTTATACAAACTGAATTCATTTGAATACTGAACGTAAAACTACTAAGAAATTGCTAAATTATATTATTTATATTAAATTTCATGATCCTATACTAATTAATATTTTTTTATTTACTATACAGATAATGAATAAGTAAGGAAAAAGATACGAAACTTTTTGCTTTGTGATTGTGAACCTAATTTCCTTGCGCGTAATTTCGAAATTAAAATGATTTCTTTTTATTCATAATTTTTATTTAAATAAATACCATAAATAAAACAATAAAACAGTATCTTCTTCCGCAATAAAACAGTTTTTTTAAGACTTATCTCAGTAATATCTTTTCCTATTTTGCTTTATGTGTAATGTATTTTGTATGAGTTATCTTGCTCTCATGTGATTTCAGAGTCTTTATATATGATTCAGATTTCAGAGTCTTTATATATTTCTTAGTGATGTAAATTTGAAATTTTATATATTTACTGAATAAAAAACACAGATTTGATGAATCTATTTTATAGAAATTGTAGAATATATCTTTTTTGGGAAGAATTTTAGGAATGAAAAATTTCGTAAACTGTCATTGTTTAATGGAGTATATATATATATATAAACTGTTTTATATTGTTCGAATTTTTTTATTTATTTGATATAAAAATATAATTTATTTTTGTGCGGGTTAAAATAATTCCTTTCTAATTCTAAGTTAGATTTCAGAATTTTTATCATTTGAAAAAAGCCTACCTCGAAGTAGCAGTAACCCCTCGTAATGGAAGAAGAAAGCCCTTAACTTCGTGTACAGTTTCGTTATGGTATAGATTCACTATTGTCTAATTTAAGCAGCTTTTATCAAGTAGTTAAACATAATTATTATTAATAAAAACAGAGGAAGTTATTAACAACAAAAAGCTCTGTTTAGGAATCAAATTATAATAATTATAATTACTGATTATTCAGTCTCTTTGGAATGTTTTAAAAGACCTTACTTAACAGATCCTATTTCAAATGTAAAATTAAAATTTAAGTATACTACAGATTGTGAAGTGTGTAAATTGCTTAGGTTCCAATGAAAAAAGTTAAAAATATTTACTAACGATCTGCTCAAAAATATAGGAAATTAAAGAATTAAACGCAAAAATTTTCTTTTAAATTAATTTCCTGCATTTAATTGTATAATTCTCCTTTCATTATTTTAAAATGAAATTTAAATTTCTTCAAATAATTCTTCAGATTCTTTGTAAAAATGGATTTTTTAATGATAATGTGTTGAAATGATTTTAGATTTAATAAATGTATGAATTCATACGTTCTAAGTGAAAAAAAAAACATTTAAAAATATATTATGGATGGTTATTAAAATTTTATTCTTTTATATATTTTAAAATGCTTTACGTAGCACTATAATTCAATTACTGTTTAAATAAATTGTTGAACTATTTTCCCTCAAAAATATTATGTAAATTTCATATTTATAATGTGTCATTTGAAACACTTTGTTAGTATTTTTTTTCTAGATTGTGTTTAATTAGCAGTGGTAATATTAATTAATTTTTTAGGTTAATTCCAAAGGACGTCAACAAGGTTTAAAGGAAGGTGATCGCATTCTATCCGTTAATGGTCAGTCCACCCACGACATGACTCATGCTGATGCCCAACGTGTTATTAGAGATTCAGGCGATGGCTTAGAGCTGCACCTAGAAAGGTACGATGCCAATTTATTGAAATTAATAAATCAATTTTAGTTTTGTCAAATATATGATCGAACTTAACCCTTAAATTAATCTATAATTATAACTATCAACTTAAATCTCAATATATTAAATTCTCCCATTTTGTTATGCAAAATTACGTTATAGACATTTAAAACATTTTTCATGGTATGTTTCTAACATAAAATGTAATTAAGTATATGTATTATTTCTGGTTAAAATGCATGAGTTGTAATTAGATGTTATTCTTCAAGTGAATCGAATAGAAGATCATACATGGGATTAAAATTTAATGTAGATTTTAAAATTCATAGAAACATTACTGTAAAAGACAGAATTGGAAACCAGCCAGTCATCCATAGCATCTGTAGTCTAACTTTATCCGTCTGTTGTGAAAGCCCCAAAACACGAACAACAATAAAATTCGAAAAATATATACAGAATGCGGCCGAATCCGGCTATTCATTAACTCCGGAAGGAACTCTCACAAATGGACGATCTCATCTATTGTGGAATATGACTGTTGAAAATAAATATCACAAGTTTGTGATGTTAAGCTAAAACTGTTGCCACTCAAAGCGTTATTGTATGCTTGGTGTTGAAAGAAATTACTACGTTCTCTTTTGGCAACGTTCCGAATATCGTCTGGTCGAAAATTAATGTTTTGTTTTTGTGAATCATTTATTCTTTTCCCATCAATGATTTAATGTGAGTGTTAGAATTGTTGAGTGGGCAGTTTTTTATTCTTAAATGAGATATAGACATTTGTTCTGAAGAAGAGTTACATATTGAGTATGAGCAAAAAATAAGCTTGATCTTTTGTTGAAAGCTCTTTGAATGAAGCGCATGTTTCGTGAATTCTACTAAAAGGTAAAACTTTTTTTCTCAAATTGTATGATGTTATTATGTATGCTGGCTTTTCTTATATTTGTGTTTTATACTTAAATACCATTTTTTATTCTTTGAATTGAAGAATGTTTTTTTTTATATATATAATTTTGTTGGTTATTTGAAAACATAGTTTGAAATTCTCTTGGAAAAGAATAATCTTCATTATGTTAAAAAATGAAAGAATGCATATGTATTATATTTCTTTCTTTATACTGTAACAAAATAATCTGTATAATTCTAAGCGTAACTGTTATTCAATTAAAATCATAAAATCAGATTATTTATAGAATTGTACCAATGTATTAGAGGGAGAGAGATTCTTAACAATAAGCATTTTTCTTTGCCAAATGTATCGCAACTAAAATTTTGAAAAAATATTTACTAATCAAATAATTGTACCTTATTTATTATAAATGTCTATTCATAGTTAATGCTGTAATAGTTTAAAACGAATTAAAAATTCAATGATTTAAAAGATTTATAATTGCTTAGCTTACATTTTCAAGAAAACATTTTAAGGATTTGTAGATAAAGAAAATTTAAAGATATTTTCGTCTTTCATAATAGAGATTTACAATTTAATGAGATTTAAATTTAAATATTATTTATGCTAATATACTCTTTGTATTTTTAAATCTAAGTTTAAGGTTATTAAAACAAATTTTATATATATATATATAGATTATTATATATCATATAGGAAAAAATATTAAAATCAAATTTTTAATTCATATCACCATAATATAAATTGATAATCCGATGAAAATTTTTTTATTAGTAAGCTAAGTAAAATATATGAACGCAAGTAAAATGCTGAATTATAAAATATCATATAAATAAAGCTTAAAAGTTTTAAACTAAGCAAAAAGTTTTGCAAATAATAATAAGATAATAAAAATTTTAATTTCCCCCTAAATGATAAATTATATTTAGTTATAAGTTTTGTTCGCTAAAATTTTATATCCTTATATGTGAAATTTTTTATTTATACATTTAGATTTTTTTTAAATTACATTGCAGGAATAAAATATGTTATTTAATAAAAATCTTTAATGTGTTAATAATAATTTATATTGAATATTTATTTGAAAAATTATTTAATCAATAATTTTAAGGAATGAATGATATAATTATCCTCAAATATTAAATTCATCAATTAATAGCTTCAAAATGATTCACATTTTACTCTCAACTGTGACAAATTTGATTAGTAGTATTTTTAAACTGCCATTTTTTTATATTTTGTTATTGAAGAATATGTGTTTAAATGTCTAAAATAATTAATTTGTTCTATATTTCGAATATATTGGGTATTATATAATTATATTTAAAATACGATCTAAAATAAAAGGATTTTTTTATTTATTTGCTATTTTTATGTATTAAAAATTGCGGTAAATTTGTTAAGGAACTTTGTTTAGTTGAAAAATTGATGCATGCATGATAAATATATAAAAAAATGAAGAAAATTAGTTAAAAATATATTTTAAGCTACAATTTATAATCAAAAAATTCTGACTAACAAAACTACATCTGTTATTTTATTTTCATTGTTATCTTTTTGAAAAGAGATTGTGTTTTAGGGTCATCTATTAATTTAAATGAGAGCAAATGTAGTCACCTTTCAATCCCTCACATTGTAAGGGATATGACAGCATAACATAATATTCACAAGGGGGCAAACTAAATAAAAAAATCGTTGAAATAAATCAAGCACGAAATTGTTATTCTAATCTTGATTAAATTTTTATTCTTTGTTATTTTCAGAATTTTAACCAACTTTTACTGAAAATGTTATTTTGACACATGAATTTTTTAAATTGCCGTTTAAATCATATTTTATTACAAATAAATCATAGAATAATATCTCAATGAATGCATTATTGCACAAATTTACAGTATAGAGTTTTCATCAATCATTAATGATATGATTATCTTTGTTTAAAAAAAAAAAATTAAAATGTGTACTGGCGCCAAATTTATTTTTTAATCCCTAAAAATGAGATTTAATTTAGATTTTTTTAAAATAAAATTTTAGCTCTTCAAAGAAAAATAAATAAAGGAAAACCGTGTCAAAATGAAAAAAATTTAAAATGAATCCTACGCAAATTTTATTTTTTATGTTTTACTTACAATCAACTTTACTATCCATGAATTATTTTTTCAGCACTTTTCTATTTTTAACCATTTTTATTTAAATAAGATTTATACAGCATTGTTTCATTGTTCATAGATTTTTCTTTTATTTGATAAAATATTTTCAAATATTTTGCGTATCATTTTGTCATCAGTCTAAAAGTTGGTTATGCCTGTAATTTGTATCTTTCCTATTTTTTTTACAAATGACTTAAATATTTTTCAGTAATAATCTCATCAAAAAGATATATTTAAAAAGAAATTTGGTGGCAGTGTAGTTCTATGATGATTGATATTTTGACTAGAAAATTTTCCTTCTTCAAATTTTTCAAGAATAATTTGATCAAAAGGGTATATTTAAAAAGTAATTTGATGAAAATTTAATTTTAAGATGATTGAAATTTTGATTTTAAAATTACAAAGAGGATACTATTTTATTTTTAGTTATTCAAGAAAAAAATATTATTTTAAAAATGTTTTGATGTTGAAATGAATTTAATTGCAATTTTCTATTGTCTGTCAGGTCTATTGGTGCAGTAGAAACAAATGGCTTTCATTCAGAGGAAAAGAGACAACAGTCGCAAGACGAAGGAATTATTTCGCAACTAAACGCATTGGATGAATACATGAGTCAGATAGGTTAGTACAGTTTAACATATTATATATATTTCTTTTTATTTTATGTGTTATTTAATATAAAGGAAAGGTTGTTGGAAGTATATATGTATATATATATACACTTCTGTCTGCTGCTTATATAATATGCTGTTAATCGGAAAGTCTTAAAAAAGAGAGAAAAGCAATCGACATTGGGCATGTTGTTTAATGCTTTATAAACAACACATGAAATGGATTGATTAATATGCAAGACTATACGTATGTGCTATTTTTTAATAAACTTACTAAGAAATTATGCATTCTTTTTTTTTACTTCAATTTTTAGGGTCTCCTGAACGAATTAGTCGATTTCACAAAAAAAAATCTATGATAAATTGATGATCAGTTAACAAACAATTCGGATTGCGAACTTAGGTTTATAATGGATTATGTTCGTTAACTGGATCATCCTCTGTATATATACAAACTTTACTTCCTAAAAATTAAAAAAAATAATTTGAAAATGTTACAGAAACGGGATTTACCAGAATCCGTTCACGTCAGGCAAAACTATCTCAAGAATTAAATCCTGAAATCAAAATGAAGTGTAGAGGATTTCAGTTAAAATAGCTTATAATATTAATAAAGTTAAAATATGCCATCTATTATTGTTTTAGACTAAATATGTCACTATAAGAAAAGTAATCGATTAAATACTATCATAGCAACTTATGACTGACGACTGTTATAACACTTTGTGAAGATAAAAGTTACTCAACAACAAACAACAGAGTTCATTTGTCTACAGATAGTAAAGTTTAAAGCTTTATTGTCATAAAGGTCTTCATCAGGGCAGCTTCATTGCACGTAAATCGGACGTGTAGAGGTTGCGGTAAGGGCGGCGTTATTACTATCGGAATGTATTTCGAATCTCCATTCAACCGGAGTTTTTTCATGTTCACTAAAGATAGCAGAAACATACTAATTAAGTCGTATTCGCAATATTCTCCTAGTGAAATAATAGCTCTGGGAATGGAAAATTTAAAGTTCTGTGTGGTTTCCGATTCAAAATTACGAAGGCTTCTACTCAATTACTTCCACCAAACTGTTTTAGCCCATCTCTGACATAGTTGCAGAGACGTAGTCCTGGTGCTGAGCTAGTTACTAGTCCTGGTACTACAATCTAATGGTATTTACTATATTCAATGATTACAATTAATTTACCTAAAACGAGAAGCTTAATTATGACAAGGTGTTTGACGTATTATCAAGTATAATGAAGAAACCAGTATTAAAACAGAACTAAAGTTGAATGGCTTCGTTCATATCCCACGTAGTTGCATATTTCCTTTCTGAAATCGAATAACTCCATTTTTCTGAATGTTATTAAAATTTAATGCCAAAGCAATATATAATATGTTGCGATATATATTCGGAATAAATTTCGTCTATAATAAGAATTATTATCATAAAATTATTTATAAACATTATATAAGTTAATTTAAATTCAATCGAGTGTGTTATATTAGTTTTATTTTACATTGTTAATCGATTTGGCAAATGAAACTGTTGTTTTTTATAATATGTTTGAGCGAAATTTCGAAGTTAAAACTGTTCATCATCGACTCTGAGAGACTCACATTTTGAGACTTACTGTTGTATTTTAAATTAAGATTTCAGCCAGACATAATTTTGTAATTCTTTATACACATATATGCGGATTTTTTGATGCATTAAGTTTGTTATTGCATATTAGTATAAAGGTTAAGCATGAAGAAATATGAATGAAGCTGCTACTGGTAGCTATTATGCAAAGAAAAGAGAGAGAGAGAGAAATCCGCTTCCTTATAATATATACTAAATAAACCTTTCTTGTAAACACAAAAAATTTAATTTCTTTTTGCATACACATTTAACAAATCTCCCTGAAAAAATAAGCAGGTAAAAATAATAATGAATGCTCAGTGCAACTAGTAAAAAAGGAAATTGTTTTTCGTTGTTGATGCAAAATAAAAATCTGAAAGCGAAGGAAAATAATTTCATTAACAAGCAAAACAATGGAAGAATTTCTTAATAAAAAAGAAATAATGCAAATGACTCGGTTGGGTAACTTAGATGAACACAATCGTAAAATTTGTTTTTGCCATTAACATTCGAAAAAAAAATCGATGTAAAAACATTTTCCACTTCTATTTCATTTGAATCTGCTCTATTCACGAAGTTTTATTGCAGATGCTAATGTATGTCACAGAAATAAAAAGGCTTTTCCATTACTTTGTACTTGAAAAAATGTTTTTTTCTAAACTTAAAAAGCGTTAAATGTGTTTCCAATGCTCGATTTTAAGTATTATAAATTTAAGGATGCATGGCATTAAAGTGTTGTTAAATAATAGAATAGTGTTATTTCAAGATATTTGAAGCATTGTTTTGACACATTTCAGTTTTTTTAATTTCTACTTATAAGAGCTTTTGTTTTTGTAATCTATAATTAGATGCATGTTTCATGAAAACTATTTTTTCTATTTCTAAATTGGGGCATATAATTCTAATACTTAAACTTTTCGAATTTGTACTTCACACCATAAACTGTGTTTGGCAACGCAATGGTTTTTAGATAATTTCATTGTTTAAGGTATGTAATATTTTAATTGATTATTTTATATAATTTATGTAAAGATGGCTAGTCAGAAAGCTTGTATGAAAAATTAAATAGTAGTTACTATTTGTTAAATCTTCAAAATAAATTTAGCTATATGTTTGTTTGTGTACGTACATAACACATTAATTAGTTTCTAAATAATGGAATATTAAGTTAATGAATTTAAAAAACAATGAAAAATCTTTTTTTAATCTTTCAACTAATTGAAAACTTGACTGAGAATTAAAAGAAGAGATTCAGGATAGATAGTCATAATTTCTGCAAAAATATCCGCATTAAAATATTTCAAAATTATTGTTTCATACATATTATTTGTAGATAAAATAATGGCACTGAAAATAATAAACTTAGCTTTTACATCACTGTTTATTTATAAATAAATAGAAATAAATATTTGATACATAGGCTGTTGAAAAATATACATCAGTAGATATTTTAGTAGTTTTATAACAGTTTTTGTACAAATCAGAATATTTTTTTTATTTCTTGTTATAACTGGATTTATATTATTCAAAATATTCTTATTGTTTTTATTATTATTATTCATACCAAATACTAATTAGTAGTCTTCTTAAGTATACAAACCTTTTTTAATTATTTTTCATTAAATTAGGAATATTGACTGAACTTTACATTAAAAGCATATATTAGCTATATTAAATAATATGACATTCACCTTGAGATATTTATATATATAATTATGTTCATTTTAATGACTGAGACTTTGTATATTTTGCTGTTTTCATTTGTAAAGAATTAAATTACCAATATCTGTCAGCTTTAATTGTTTAATTTTTTTCTTAAAAATGTTTAGAATGAAAAAAAAAATTACGAATATAAGTATGCATATAATGGTATAAGAGTTCTTTAATATTTATATATGTACACATAATGAATATAATGACTTGATGAATCTGAGACACAATTGTCTTATTAAATCTAAAAATCTAATTTTGTTTAATTAAAAGGGCTTCTAATAACAAGAACCATAAATCTCCAACTATACATGATATGCATTATTTAAATCTAAGTAATGTGTTATAATGTGTTACATATATATACTAACTGTATTTGTGCCGGTATTAATAGGTTGTTAACCTTTTATATACCGGCGCAAATACAGTTAGTATATCAATTAAAATGAACAGATGCGAATTAAATTAAAAGAGATTCCAAAGTACTCTTTTTTATGATTAAAGGAATGATTAGTTCCTCTTTTCGCTTAAAGAATGAAATGCGCGAGACCAGTGTTCGTGAATCGAATAACTCTAAATGAGTTTCAAGGCTAGTATTGCACGGATCTAAGTTCAATCATTCACCTGTCAGAAAAGCACCTGCTCAATCTTTCCAATTAGTTCTGAATGAACAAAATTGTTACGATCATTATTTTGCGAGTTATACAAAACTACCCATTTCATTCGCGCATGTATCAATGTGTAAGAATTTTTTTTTTTTTTTTTTTTTTTTTTTAAATTTTCAGTAGTTGGATTGAATTTTGATTTTTCTGACTATTTTGTTTCATTTTTCCTTCATTGATTTTAAATGAACTAATCGAATTTGCAAACAAATTACATATTCACTTTCCATTTCGGAATACCACAGTTAAAATCAATATTTTAAATATTCAAAATCTTAAATCTTTTTCTTGTTTTCTACAACAACAACAAATTTAAAAATGTTTAATAAATGATTGGCACAGATATTTTTGTTTTTACTTACATTTTACAGTTATTGATTGCATATAATGCTTAGTTATTGTTGGAAAAATGTAACTTGTTGTTGTTGTCGTGTGCCAGCTAGGCTGGTATTATAGGGTGCGCTGCTCCACTTTTCCAACTGAAACATATTTTGGTGTGGAGTCCAACTTTCTCAGTACACACATGTCATAGGTACCCGTTTATAGGGTAGGCAACCATTCACAACTCATTCATACACAGAAAGGACAAAGATAGGATAGATAGAGAGAGAAAGGACATCCATGCCCGAACTGGGATTCGAATACAGGACCTCCTTATCCGCAGTCAGATACGCTGAACTTGAAAATCAGTTTTCATAAATACAGATAAGAAGTTTACATTATGTTTTGCTTGATTTTTTTTAACTATTTTATGTAATGGAAATAACCATTCATTGAACAAATTGCAGTTTTTTGAAAGAAATTGTAATATAGCTTTTTTTTAAATTTAAAGAAGGTTGCCCATCTTAATCCATCTCGAGGATCATTTCTTCCTTTCGAAATAATCTCTTATATTGTTAGAAATAAATCTTTCCATAGGAATAACTAAAGGACAGATTTAGTGTTTTCATCATAAAATTAATGGATAGAAATTATATTTTCTTTTCAGATACACCTGAAACAAAAACAATTATAAACCTGAGAAAAAACACTTTTAAAATTACATACTTAAATTTAAAATTCTATTAATAAAAAATAGCAATCAATACTATGCAATTAATCATTGTTTTCCAATATTACTTGATTTCGAGCATAGTGACAAAATTAGTTTAGTAATCTTTGTTCGGATAGTTTATCTGAAATCCCCCGAAATTTAAAAATCATTGTATTGTTTTTTTACACATCAGTTTTTCCACATAAAAATGATTTTAAAAGTATTCCTGTAATGCTCAAAATGTATCACCCTCTAGTATTTATTAGTGTTACTCCATAAGAGTCAGTGCCTCAAAAATCATGCATTAGTAGAAGTTGTTTTTATGACTTCCAAACCTACAAAAGGCTTGAAGTAATTAAAAATTATCAAAGCCCGAACTACATATATTTTATATACCTTCAAATTTACTCATGTTATTCTGTGAAGTTGAATGTAATATTTAAATACAATATTTAAAAAAATGATATTTATTTATTTCATTTCAAATGAAATTAAAAATGTAGCTAAATTAATTGTTGCATTCCTAAATTTTTAGGAACTGCTAATTATTTCTTTCTTGGGATTTCATTGTAAACGGAAAACCCTAAAGTCAATTGTAAACATGTTTTTTTTAAAGTTTCTTTTATAAATGTATATACATTTTACGTGGTTTTATAATTTGCTTTCAGATGTTGGATCTTGGTCTACTGATTCAACAAGCACTGGTTCCACAACAATACACATTAGTTCCCTTAATTCTGATGATCCTTCGAACTCCGACGATGGCGAGTATATGTTATTTATTATCTTGTAAAAGCAAACTACATCTTTACCACCTTTAAAGCAATGTATAAACGTAATTATAAAAGCAATTTTTAAATTTCCCTATGTTTAAAAGAGCAGGTAAAGCTGATTAATGAAATATTGCAATGCATACTCAAAAATTCTGTTTCACTTTCCTAAATGATTTTTTTTTAATATTATTTTTGAGTTAATGATAGACCGTTAGATAGGAGAAAAAAATGAAAAAAATCAGGCTTACAATAATTTCAAGAAACAATTTAATCATGTTATTATTTTTCTTATAACACCTTATTCTTGTTCATATTTTAATTTTTATGAATTATGTTAGTTATGGTTCATAAAAATTAAAATATCCTTTTTAATTATAAACTATGTATTGTTGTTTAAAGATGTAAATTATTGAATATTTTAGTGCTTTATTAGTCTTATATGTTCTATTTTTTATAGTTTCAGTAATGTAGTTAAACAAAGAGAAAGAAAATGCTTTGAAATACAGATTCTTTTATTCCAAAGAAATTCTATAAAAATTTATTTAATTGCTATAATTTTTATTAGAAGTGAAACTAAAAATTACTAATAAAAATACACTACTCTTTACCCACAAATAAGTTTTTTAAACAACTTTATATGCAGAAACCATGTGTCATTTCCTGTTTTTTTTCAGCCACTTTGTAGTGTATTTCGTTGGTTTTATTTAAAATTAAGTTTCTTTGCAAATTTTAAAATTAAGTAAAAATCTGTAAGCTGACATTAAAAATATTAAAAATTATTCGTTACTTTTGTTTTACATTTGCTTGACTTTGTTGAAATACTCACAAAAAATTATTACGAGATTTGGATGGAGCATACATCAAAAACATCAATTTTCAAAATTTAAAATATTCGTTCTTTCTGTTGGGGAAAAAAAATCTTATATTTATTATACTAAAAATTGAAACTTGAAAGTACCTATGTAATTTTCAAAAATACTGGAAGTATTTATTTGTTATTGAATGTTTCTGTATATATGTATTCTGTTTTTTAATTGATGCAAAATTTTTTATCTAGTTTATTAATTATAACATACATGAATTTATAAAATTTCAAAGATAAAATTGAAGCATACATAATAGATGTAAAATACAAGTTTTGTAAGAAAATAAAAATAAAATTCCAGTAGTATTTTATTAAAAACTTCACAATTACAATTTATTTTATTTCAAAAAAAAAATATCCGCCAAAAATATCACCAGTGATGATAGTGAGACAAAGAATTCCGTCAACTGCTTCACGCTGTGTTTTTCAAAGGTACATTGAGACTCCATTACAAAATCGTTTTAGATCAGCATAATTATTTAATGATCTTGTATAATATTTCAACATACTTCTTTTGAAAATGACCTTTATCCTTTATTCTTTGATCACCAACCGCAAAATAATAGGATTCACATCCAAAAATTATTATTAAATACGAAGAAAAAAGTGTTTGTGAATTCTCTTATGATTCTGATTATTGGGGGAAAAAAACTATAAATGATATAAGATATTCCGTCCACTTGAAATGACACTTCTTTCAAAGGCATTATGTTAAAAATTATCATTTTCGGTAGATTTTTCGTAGGTGATAAAAACAAATTTAATATAAATGTGAATTCTTATAAGCTAGTTATTTATATTAAGTTAAAGAAAATTTTTAATATAAATAAATTTATTTTATTTAATTTTATTCCTTATTTGGTAAACTAAAGTTAGTTTACCGTGTTTGTCATCTTATGTAGCTATATATTATCTTTCAAAAAAAAAATCTAGGTTTTATTATGTTATCATATTTTAACATTACGTTTTGTTTATTCAGCGTGTTTCACACTGACTATTCTCAAGATTTGATTTTTGAAATAAATATTTAAGAAATACATTTATTAAAAAATAATTTTTTGCAATTTATGGAATTTGTTGGAATAATTTTTTTTTTTTTTTTTTTTTGGAATAGTTTCCTTTTTAAAGCTAACATCAAAAATAGATTGCCAATTTGGAGCAAGAAAACAAGGCCTTGTTTTCTTGGCCTTCTTAATTATCTAAAACTAAGAAGAGAGAGAGCAGAAGTTCACATTTTTCCGAAAAAGCTTTAAACCAAAGCATGTATTCTAAATCTGGAACCTGTTTATATTCAGTTTAAGTTTTCATTACTTTGACCCGGAATTTTAAATTGTTTGTCTATCATTTATGAAACAAATTTAAAAAAAAATAATCTCAAAAAATTTTATTCTGATGCACTTAAGTGTTAAAATAAATTAATTCATAAATAAAAAAAATTTGTTTTAAGAATCTGATCATTTTTGTTTTCCTGATTTTTCTGAGGTATAAAAGATTTGTAATTATAAACGTTTCTTTTAATAAGGGGTTAAACTATAATAAAAGCGTCGATATAATTTTAGCTAACTAACAATAACTCAGTGAATTCAATAGGAACAAGAAATTCTTTATTTGAATGTAAAAAATAATTACGTTACTTTTTTTTATGATTTTAATAATTTTTAAATCCCTTGAATTATTTAATGGATTTTAGATAAAATTTGCTCCTTCCTATTTGACATTTTTTATAAGGAAAGTTTAATGATATATTTGTATAGTTAAGAATGAGAGTATTATTTATTTTTAAGAACTTGTATCTTGATAATGTGATAAATTAAAATCTTATCAACGCTTAGACATGGTTTTCATACAGCGCTCCGCTATTGCAATTGTTGCTTTTTCATCACTACACGTAGTGGAAGTAATGTCACTTTATATAGTGGGGCACTTAGTGGGTGGGCCATTGCGGCCTCAAAAATGGTTGGTCACGATTAAAAAATGAGGTTGAGTCGGGATTCGAACCCACGACTTTCATATAACGAGAATAGACGCCCTTAACGGACTACGACTCCATTGTTTAGATATGATATAAATAACGTTTTCTTATTTTTTTTTTCAATGAGAAGAGAAGGATTTAGCTATTATTTCTTTTCTCATACAATAATTAAAAATGTTGAATTTTTAGAAAAAATAATCACAAACCGAGTTATAGTTGCATGATTCATATATGAACCTATGCTTAAGTCATTTCTTGTAATACTAAGAAATTAGAGAAAATTATTTAACTTAGCAAATATTGGGGATCTGTATGATGTGCATCTTTTGTGATAAATATTACATTTAATTTTACTACAAAAATTATATTTTCTGCATTTCTCTGCTATGTAGTTATAATCTAGAAATTTTTTTTAAAAAAGTCACATAATTTCATTTCAATCAAATCAATAACGTTTCCAATATCTATATAAGTTCATGAGCTACTTATTCATAAATCATGAACATGAATTAATGAGCTATTGTTAAAATATATTTTATACATTTCTCTGCTATGCGATTATAATCTGAAAATTTTTTAAAACAAGCCACATAATTTCGTTTCATGCTAATCAATAACGTTTCTGATTTCTATGTAAGTTCATGAGTTAACAATTCATAATTCATGAACATGAATTAATGAATTATTAATGTATTGAAAAATATACTCTATTTATAATGAACTCTTAATAAATAATTTATAAACATATTTCAGGAATCTGAACTCTTAGAGTAAACTATTAGTACTTTATAGTATTAATAGTTCAAGAATTTAGTCCTTGATTTTTTTAGATAAATTCATGCACTAACAATTTTTTATTCACATTAAAGATGGGCTATCGTCTTCTACCTAAAAATAATCAATCATAATTTATTCCAATTTACTTGGCTATCCAATAAAATTGTCTTCACTGAAAAGGCGATGCATTCAAGAACAACAAACATACAAACATAATTGCTTGCTTTTGACTAAAAAAATTGTATTTATGTACTTCTTCTGCGGCGATGATAAGCTTGCGGTAACATCAAAAGAAATATCTTCTTGTGTATTCTACTGCGTGAAGCTGGTTGACTCTTCCCTTAATAAGTTTGTTGTTATTTTTTGTGGAGTATTCTATTTTCATGAACATCAATTTGATGGAAAATGTTGTTTCAATAAAAGAGTTTAAATAACAACCTGTTTTGGAAAACTTTTAAAAATGGCATTTTAAGTTCATTTTGATAATATATGTTTATCTTTCTAAAAGTTATATTTATTTATGTTAGATAATTTAAATTAGATTTCAAAATAAAGTACGATCTTTGCGATTTAAATGTCTGTTCTCTTTTTCTTTAAATATTTTCATATATTCGATAATAACAGTTCATGAATTTGGGGGAAATAAATGTGATAAAATGTATATAAGTTATTTTATTACTTTTATAACTTGCGATTTGATAAATATTAATATAAAAGTTGATTTATATTTTGGGATTTTAAATATTGAATCTTTGTTTGCTAAATATTTTGCAGATTTAATGTAATATTTGTGTATAAAAAAGGAAAAAAATCAACATATTAATATTTTAGATTTCAGTCATAAAAATCTCTTTTTAATGATTGTGTTGATGCTTTTAAAGTGTATGCATAGTTTTTGAAAGAAAAATATCAGACACATTTTCCTTTTAAGAATTATATAAACATTTATAGCAATCCACACACACATTCGCTTTCAGAATTTCAGAAAATTAAACTGAAGTAGAGAAGGAAAATGAGAAGGAATAAAAAAAAGCTTAAGAAAAGGAAATGTAAGAGAAAGGAGATGAGGTGAAATAAAAACGAAACATTCTTATAAAAATTCCTGGATGTTCAGAAGTTAGTGCAGCAGATATAGGAGAATGATAATGAGTCGGACACTGGATTTCAAATTGCAAGTAATGGTCAACTTATTGAAAGTGTCGAGGAAGAAGACCTTGATATTCAAGTTAAAAGACCATCAGCTAGCGAGGCGTTTGCCGACTTTGAAACTGCATTAAAGTGGATGGATCGTCACCCCAAGGGTGATACCATGCAAATTTTCGCTTTCAAGCGGATGCAGTTTACTCTTACCGAGTTGTTTAACAAGCAATGAATTTTATTTACAGCACTTTATATACATACTGTATTAATGTGAGCAACACTTGTGTGTGTGTGTGTAAGAAATTTAACAAGTTAACTTTTCATTTAATTGATTAAAAGTTCTTTTTCTATAAAAATATCTAGTTTTCTCCCCTTATTTTCAAAGTACAAAAATTATTTAAAATGAAACACTTTTTCGAAAAAATCAAACTAACCGAATTTTTAGTAATTCGAATGGGGTCCGGTCCTACTCGATTCGCATGATTGGAGTTCTGCGGCATAAAAACATTAATTTCAATTTTTGTAATTTATAAATATTTTAATTAATTTCATCTGCTCTAAAACAACTAAAATTTTATCCCTTTCTTAAAGATCCAAGCAAAATTTATATAAGTGTGATTAACATTTTAAATGCATATATTATATATATATGTGTGTGTGTGTGTGCTCTAACATTTCCCGTGCATATTTATTACTTATATTAACACTTCGCTGATTTGCCGTGACTAGCTCGTCAGGATATTTAGGAAAAGAAAAGGTTATATAAATATTTTTTATGACAGAGTCTAGGAGAAGAAAAAATTTGTTATTCGTGTTAATATCTCTTCTCATCGGACATTGTTGAAAATCACCATAATCGAGTGCATTCGATTGTGCAACGTCATGAACTCATAACCTTCACGGAAACATGAATTTCCCTCATTTATACTTTTCAAAAAAGGGAGAACAAGTAAAAGAATGCTTTTAATTTAGCGGAAACTGATACAACTTCATCCGGAAGCTCATGTCCTGCCTTTTCAAATGCTTTTCCTATGGATCTTAAGCTGTTGACAGAAAATCGTGGATGGGACTCTAGATTTATGATTTAGTATTTACGTCTGAGTTTCGATACAATTGAGTTTACGAGTTTAAAATATATCTTTATGCATTGCATTTATTTTTCCAAAAAAAAAAAAAAAAAAAAAAAACACTTTTTTGCCTGATGATGAAAATAATTTTTTGTATAATAGGAAACGCTTTCGTGAGCAAATGTATCATTTCCTCTAGCGCGCATTTTTTAAACTTCTATAGTGGTAATGAAAGAGATGTTAAATGAAATTCCATATAGGTTTTGAGATACACATGTTATTATTCTGTATTAAAAATATCTAACGTAATTTTATCAACTTGTTTTTAAAAAATACTCTTTTTCATGATCAATCACAATTTTTTTGGACGAGATCTCCTTCAGTTTTTCGTGAAGTGTATTACTATCAGAATAAATGAAATTACACTCTGTATAATAATATTCTGCATAGAGGATGTAAAAACTGATACTGTGTCACATGTTTATTTTTAATAGCCTGATTAATGCTATGTAATAATAATTGCTTTTATCTAATTCATAAGAACAAAATCTTTAAGTAGTCTAAATGTCTGTCTGTCACACTTATATATATATATATATATATATATATATATATATATATATATATATATATATATATAAATATATATATATATATATATATATATATCTTGCATTATATATATATATGTGTGTGTGTGTGTGTAATGCAAGATTAAGTATAGAAATACATATAGACATTTATGCTTAGCAATACATCCAACGCAAAAACAGCTAAAATAGAATTACTAAAATATAGTTAATATAATATTTCATAAATTAGTACTAGATGAAGAATGATACATTGAAAATACTAAATGGACAATAATACATTGAAAATACTAAATGGACAATAATACATTGAAAATACTTGGAAAATACAAGATGGAAAATAATACATTGAAAATACTTGGAAAATTTAAAAGAAAAATATCAAAAATATATAAAATGGAATGAAGTATCAACATGGCCAGTTTCGTCAGAGGGTGTTGACCACATTGGCACAAAGTATGGCTTTTCTGCACTGACCCAAGACATAGTCTTAAAAAAAGCCAGTACACCCAAAAGCCACACTAAAAGTTCAAACCAAAATATCAAACTAGAATACAAAAAGTAAAATTTAATCTAAAATATATAAGCAAAAATCTCACACTAGAATACAAGAAGTAAAATTTAATCTAAAATATATAAGCTAAAATCCAATGTTGCCAAAATACATATAGTTTATAATAATCAAATCCACATCCAAATACATGTTCAAATCTGCAAGAACCCCACCAAATAATATATTTAAGCCAAATAAATACTTAAGTTAATGACTAAGTGTAAACACTATTGACATTTCAAGCTTCTTATAACACCTTCAAAGCTTGGGTGAACCTTCTGTAGTATGAAACTACGACTTACTTCACTCTTATAAGCAATGCTCTACTCGCCAAATGGTGTTTAATAAATTTAGTTGGAATGCCTTTTTATGAGTTAGAATATTTTCTAGTCTATTTATTTGTTTATTGATGTTTTTTAAATTATTACATATATTGCTTACTCTATTAAGTTGATTAAAAATAAGATTTTTATATATATTAATTGTAATGTTTGAATTCCAGAAAATTAGTTTATTTACTTTAAAATTAAAATTAGTAGTTTTATCATATATGTCAGTAAATGTGTATTATTATATGTATTAGTATTTATATCAGATTTTTTAAATAACTTTAATTTTAATAATGCTCTTATAACTATTCGTTTTGTAAAAACTTTATTATGAATTTAAATAAAAAACAATGTACTTTTCTTTCAGATTTTTTAAATAACTTTAATTTTAACAATGAATATTTTAAGATTTTAATTTTTGACATTTTTAAATATAAAATAAGTAAACTAAGTATAAATATAAACTCTAATAAAAATGTCAAATCAGATTATTTTGTTATTTCTTTTAAGCATCCATTATATGATAAAATTAAATGATTAGCTATTATTAAACAGCTTAAAGCATATCTTTCCGTTAAATAATAATGAAATAAAATATACTTTTCAATATGATTTACCATTTGACAAACTGTAACGTCTCCTACTCAGCGCTTTCGATTTCCAGAGCCTTTGATGGGGAGGGTGAGTAGGGAGACGATTGGTGCGAGGAGCAGGCTGAAGAAGCTGCGTTTTTCAGTTTTGGAAATTGATATTGACTCTTTGGTACGCTACGCAAGCGCGAGAGTTTTATGAACCCAAATATGACTCCTTGTAAATTTTTTGTTAATTAAATGTTTTTGTTTCTAAATTTGGAGTCGTTAGTTTGTTTCATAACAAAACATATTTTTAACTATAATAAATTCTATAGTAATATAAATATTAAAAAAGAAAATGCTGATTGCATCTGTAATGACCCAAAATACAATAAATATGTAGATGTCACTTTTGGACATATAATTAATAAATGATAAAATTTTAAACAACTATAAGCCTAAAAAAATTTTTTTTAATTTACATTTCTGTTAATTTTAAAATTATTTTGGTCAGATATATAAAATTTAGAAATTTATTTAAAGGTATTCAATTCGATTTTAAATAAAGTTTTATTGAATATCCTCAAAACTATTTCCGTATTTCATTTCTGGGTTAAATAGTTAAATAGATTTAATGTTCATTAAGCATTTTATCCTGCCCCAATCTATTCTAATTTTATGACTTTTACTGACAATGCCATTAGGATGCTTTTTTAAGCCTAATTGCTTATGATGACGTTTATGATGATAGTTATTGAATTGATAAAGTGCTCATTGATCTCATACCTTAAAATATATTAATTTACTATGATTAGTATCTTGATAGGAATATCTTATACACTACTCTGTTATAAAATGAGTCTGCTATTTTCTAAAGTTTACCAAATTAACTCTTGATTTCTATTTACTGTATTGGTATAAAAATGAAAATGATTATTATTAAATATGCAATGTAATATGTGTAAGTTAAAAATATGAATGAAAAGGAAATATTAGAATCTAGATTTCAAAAATAATTACTTAATTTATTACACAATTTCATACATTTATTACATATGATATATTTTACGCGTTCTATCGTTGTAGATTGAATTTATAAATAAATGTAAATTCTATTTTTAGTGAAATATTTAATGAGTAGAAGCAATTTATTACATTTAAATGAAAATTTCTGTAAAAAATTATAGCTTTATATTAAGATAATTTTCATATTAATCAATATTATTAATAGTTATTTTAGAGGCATTTTGAGAAATTGCTGACGTCAAGTTCAAGTACAAACTGTTTTTAACAAATTCATTCATAATCATATACGAGTATACCATGAAATAATATCTGGATATTACATTAAATTTAGTAATTTAAACTTTTGGATTTGGTGTAAAGGAAAACATAATATTAATAAAAGTTTTGCTAATTTAAATAATAGTTTTTTTTTAATGAGCAGTACTTTTGGACATTATTAAGTTCAGTTTCATTAAACATTTTGTGTTAAAATATGTATTGATTGTTTAATTATGTATTCAGAAAATCTGAATTAAGATGGAATGCACAAAAATTTATGCTTATAAATCTCGAATCTTTCTCTGCATTATAAGAATCCACAGATTCAGTCGCTTTGTACATGCTGTGCAAACTTCATAGTACAATTTCAGTGTGATTAAATTTTACCAATTTTTCTAAAGGTCATTTTGTTCAATAATATCTTAGTTTGATTATCTTGGAATTTTTTGATTAACTGAAAATTGCATTTATTGGTCTTAAAAATCACTTTAATAGCATTGAAGCTATGCCTATCCTAATAATTGTAACAACAAAATAAGAAGTTATGAAAAACTTTTAAGCTTGTTATATTGTTTTCGGTGATTTATAAATATTTGTAGCGACGTAAGAAAATGGAAGTTAAAACAAAACAAACATTTATTACATTACACATAATTAAGATTAGATACAAAAAGAAAACACTTAATAATTATAAAATAAAATCAAGGTTACATAGTACCAGGGTGGTACAAAACAAAACGTATTTAGGAACCGGATGGTTCTTCCTTGCCATTTCTCACATCACTATCCTCATCTCATTCCATGTTGTAAGTATATTGGGCAGCAGCGCCATCTACTGTCAATATTGTTAATATGGGTCTGCTACAACCTCCCCCTCTGATCCCGAAGACGTCCCGACCAGGGGTCAGCAGGAGTTTTCTTGGAATGGCTTTGTTCTTGAGCATGAGCTTTGGCAGGAGTGTTCCTAGAATGGTTTTTCTCTCGAGCATGAGCTTTGGCAGGAGTGTTCTTGGAATGGTTTTTCTCTTGAGCATGAGCTTTGGCAGGAGTGTTCTTGGAATGGTTTTTCTCTTGAGCATGAGCTTTGGCAGGAGTGGGAGTTTTAGGACAGTTCAATTTTGTTGGTCTACCTCTTCTGCGCAAAGCTTTGACAGGATAAGTTTTCTTTCCCTGAAAAGGCGTCAATGCCGAAGTGTGGTTTACTCCTATTGGTATATTTGGAGAATCTGTGTTTGCCACAGAATACGATACAGGGGATTTTTGAGTAACGATGATAAATGGTCCATCGCGGCGAGACGAAAATTTTGCTGTAACACCAGCAGTTTTATCACTTAAGTTTGGTTTTCTCACCAAAACTAAATCTCCTGATTTATAAATAGGAGCTGGTCTCCTTCTCTGGTACGCAAAATGCTTGTTTTTATTTTGCTTTTCAATAAGGATCTCTTTGGCTTCTGATGTGAATCTTTCCAATCTTTTAAGATACGGAGTCATTTCAACGACAAAGTTATCATTCTCGATAATACTACGAAAGTCGTTGGTAACATCATCAATGGTACGGAGCTCTCGTCCGAAATTGAGAAACGCTGCGGTTTTTTCTGTTGAACTGCACTTTGAAGTGTTCAGTGCGAATCGAATTGCAGGGAGTTTCTCGGACCAGCTATCATGCCGATTTTTTACTAATATAGCAAGACGAGGTTTCAAATCACGGTTCTTCCTTTCAACTGGATTTGCTTGAGGGTGGTAAACAGGGGTTAAAGATTGATGAATTTTCATAAGATAACAAAGTTGCTGCATAACAGCAGAAACAAATTGTGGTCCATTATCGCTGATAATTCTGCGTGGTATTCCGTATCTCATGAAGATTTCTTTTACAAGAGTGACAGCACACTCTTTTGCTGTTGCATTTTCCAAAGCAAATAGCTCGATCCACTTCGCAGTAACATCTTCTATTATAAATATCCATTTTTTCCCATGGCTAACTGGAAGAGGACCGAACAAATCAATGGATAACGTTTCAAACCTTTGGGATCGTACTGGAGTCTGCAGCAGACCAGCAGGTTTTTGGTTGGAAGGCTTGTATCGCATACATTCTATACAACCTTTCACATAATTGGTGATGTATTACCGCATGCCCGTTCAGTAATATCTTCTAGCAATTCTATCAAAAGTTCCTTCAGCACCGTAATGACCTGCGGTGGGATCATCGTGATGAATTTTAAGAATCTGCTCTCTTGCATCTTCTGGAATGACAAGCTGAGCCTCATCAGATCCTGAATCAGGTGCATATTTGTACAGGACACCTCTGTTCATCATAAAACCTTTTTCAGTCCAGTTTCTATATTCCTCAGTCAAGTTGACTACTTCCAAAGCATTTATTATTTTCTTCAGATTTTCATCTTGAAGTTGGCTGTCTCTGATTTCTTTAGGACTTTTGGTAGGAAAATCTACTGAAATGACGGTGGGTTGGTTAACAGTCATGGAGCATATCTCGCATGGGTTATCTCCTTCGTGACAGGGAGGGCAAGATAACATGTCAGCTACCACGTTGCTTTTCCCAGCAACGTACTCGATATGGAGGTTGAACTCTTGGAGTTGTAGAGCCCAACGAGTGAGTCGTCCTGATGGGGACTTTAAAGACATGAGCCATCGTAACGCCTGATGGTCCGTAGCAACTGTGACTTCTTGTCCCTCAATATAGCATCTGAATTTTCCTAAAGCCCAAACAACTACAAGGGCTTCACGCTCTGTAGTGGTATAGTTTCGCTCAGCACTAGTTAGTAGTCGGCTTGCATATTCAATTGGATGTTGATCTGTCAGGGACTCTCCTTGAGGAGGACAGCACCTAAGGCATACCCACTAGCATCAGTACGTAAGATGTACGGTTTACTTGGATCACACTGCCTAAGAACAGGTGGTGAAGTAAGTAATGTCTTTAACTTTTGGAACGAAGCTTTTTCTTGCTCTTTCCAACACCAAGAGGAGATTTCTTGGTTAGATTACTGAGAGGTCTGGCTATTTCAGAAAAGTTCGGAATGAACCTCCTATACCAAGAACAAGTTTGCAGAAAGGACTGAACTTGTTTAACAGTTTTGGGTTTAGGCATATCCAAGATAGCAGCAGTTTTGGCAGGATCAACCTCTAGACCTTCAGGAGTAATATAATGCCCAAGATATTTAATCCTTGCACATGCGAAATTGCACTTTTCACGGTTAGCTGTTAATTTGAATAACTCAAGTCGTTGAAAAATGTCTCTTAAATTTTTTAAATGTTCCTGAAACGACTCTGATAGTACTATAATACCATCTAGGCAGGAACGAAGAAAAATGTCACCAAGACCACTTCGGAATTTGTCTATCAGTCTTTGAAAGGCCGCTGGGGCATTTTTCAATCCAAATGGCATTCGTATAAAACGATATGTACCAAAAGAACAAATAAAAGTAGTTTTGTCTTTATCCACGGCAGCCACATTTACCTGGTGATAACCAGATTTAAGGTCGATGGTCGACATATAACGAGTTTGTTTAGCTTCTTGAAGTAAATCATCTATGCGTGGAAGAGGGTAAGAGTCCGTTTTCGTGATGGCATTCAATTTTCTGTAATCCACGCAAAATCTATGAGCACCATTTGGCTTCGGGATGAGCACAACAGGCGCTGCATAAGGAGATTCGCAGGGCTCAATAATTCCTTCATTCAAGAGTCTATCAATTTCATTTTGCATAATTTCTTTCCTTGCTGGAGACACTCGATACGGAGGAAAAGCAACCGGAGGGTAGTTCTGCGTATCTATGTAATGTTCAATAAATGGGGTTGCCTCTCCCCCTGGATTGAAGATAGTTTCAAACTGGGACAAGAGTTCATTTAATTTAATTCTTTGTTCACCTGTCAGATCAATACCTTCATCTTCACGCAAATGATGAGGATGATTCTTTAATTTCTTTTCCCAGGTGGGAGTCAAATGGGATGCTTCATCTTCAATATTACCTTTTTCATTCACAGTTAGCGGTGCAACCGTTTGTAACGACCCACAAAAAAAAAGGCGTCGGTTTTTCAAAAGAAAACTGTCGTCTGGTTTGATTATGGAAAACCCAACAGTTTCGTTTCAAATTTAGCACAATTCCAGCCGAATTCAGAAAATCTATTCCCAACAGGGTGTTGATTCTCTTTGCATCAGGGAGGGCAACAAGGTTCAAAGGTAATGTACGGCCTCCAAGACGAATTTTTACCTTTGTTGTGTGAACTTCTCTTTTTATTTTACTACCGTCTGCTAATGTCATTAGTAGTGTACTGGTAGCAAATATTGCTCCTTGTTTCCTCAGGATGTGATAAAGTGTTTCTCCTGCAATTGAGTGGGTTGCAGCAGTGTCTGCGCAAGCGGTACCCATGACTCCATTGATAGTTACTCTTAACGTTGCCATCTGTGCGGGTGCACTAGAAGCCGATTGAAGAATAACGCTGCTAAAAGTACCAGAACTTTTCTTTTCCTTTCCTTTACAGGTAGGACATTTAGGTTTAATGACTCCTGGACTACCACATCCATAGCATGCAACTTCACTTGACTCTTTCTTAAGATTCCCATTTCTTTCATTTTGAGGTTTTCTTTCTTGAATAGTAAAGGGTTTAAAGGGAAACTGCTTCTTTTGATGTACTGGAAGGGAAGATTTCTTTACACCACACCTAACACTTTCGTAAGCATCTAATTTTTCCACAAGAACAACCGGAGAAATAAATTCAGACCAAATATCGATAAAATGCTCTTTAACATCCGGGGAACTTTTTCTTGATTTGGTCTGCAATGATAAGTTGTTTTAACTTTTCAAAATCCTGAACCTTAAGTTCTTCAAGCCAGCCATCAAAGTAGCTAGACAGATCAAAATAGAAGTTCTCCAAGTTTTTTCATAGGGTCTTTTTTGTGTTGAGCAAACATCTGTCTAAATCTATCTCCAGATAATTTAAATCTTTTTAGAAGTAGTTCCTTTACTTTAGCATATTCTTGTGTTTCTTCAGGTTCTCGAACGATGAGAGTTGCAATGTCAGATGGCAGGGTGCCTAGTAAGTAAGGGATCCATGAGGATTCGGGTAATTTCATAAATTTAACTTATCGTTCGAAGATTGTAAAGAATGTACACAGTTCTTCTTTTTTCGGATCAAATTTCGGCAAAAGATTGCTGAAATTACTCAAATCCAGTTTCTGGTGTGTTACCGAGGGACCACTTGACGATAGAGGATCTATACTTGCCAAACGCTGAGATTCAACTTGAAGCTGGAGTTTCTCCAATTCATATTTTTGTTGTTTCTCCAATTTTTCCTTCACATCAGCTATTTCGGTTTCTCTTAAAATTGCGGTTTCTTTCGCAATTCTCTCTTCAGTAATTGCTTGTAGCATACTTTTGACCATAGTTTCATCATAATTAGGTGCTTTGCTAATAAAATCCGTTAAATGGACTATTTTTAAATTATCTCCCACTACCAAACCAAGCTCGTCGGCTAAGGTCCTTAAATCTTCTTTTCGGGCACGGTAAAGGAAGGCCATTCTTGGTCTCAAAAGTTCTTATTTTATAACTTATTATTTAAATAAAATTTATCAATTAAACGAATTTTAAACACTTGTTCACCAATATTAATTACTTTTATATACTAATTAATAAATACTTATTATATACTAATTAATAAATACTAATTAAAACTAATTATTAAATTAATCAAAACACATGTTTTTGCAATTACTTTTAAACAAAAATATAATTTGAAAACATTTTTTCATATTTATCATATTCGAAGACTAGAAACAATACAGAAAACTAGTAAAGATATGTTGAAATTATAATTCAAATTAAATTAAAACCGAAAAGTTGTCATAAATATTTAACATTATTTCTTTAAAAAAAGAAATATGAATAAAAACAATTTATTCTAACAACTTCAATTGTTATTCAATTGAAGTTGTTACTTCCATAATAATTAAACAAATAAAACACAATTATCTCTGAGTGAAAAATTATTTCTAAAAATAATGAGAGTATTTTTATCTTTTACACATTTTTAAATAAATTCAAAATTAATTCTGCATTTCACTCGACAATCAATTTTACATTATTAGATGAATAATTACTAATTTATTAGCAAGTTATTTTCAATGTAAAAACATTTAATGTTATAAAACTTTATTTAATAAAACCATACCTAGTAAAAATTTTTAAATTATAATATACTCATAGAAAATATTCAAGATAAACAAATAAATTCAAAACATTTATTTCTAATATCTTATTTTAGCAATGTCATAAAATGCAAAATTTTACAAAGTATTATGTTCTTTCAAAATAAAAAAAAAAAATCTTAAGGTATCAGTAGTAAAAACAAAATAATAATATCAATTCACAACAGAAATATTATTCTTATATTTTGTTCTGTTTTCGTTTTAAAAATTAAATAGATTTCTTATAGGTAAAAATATATATGAATTTTCTTTCGAATATAAAACACTGTTTTTTAATAATAAACAAATAAAATAATTATTTATTTTTATCAAAACCAATATTCATGGAGCCATTACTTCGACTTCCATACTTTTTCTAGGCAGAACATTGACTCATTTTATACATAGAAATTATTCTAACTTTATTCTAACAATAAAAATAATGAGAAAAAAATCAGTTTTTAATTTAAATATGCAATAGGAACAGCTTATTCTAATTTTAAGCAGTAACAAAATCAATCAATCAATTTTTAATCTTTAACGAACAATATAGAACAGCGTTTTGAGTCAGTTCTGTTTTCAATATAAACAGTTTAAATTCAAGAATTTTACTGAATATATTTTACATTTCAAAATATTAAATTTCACTATACATTCAAAATGACGTGCAGAAAAATATATATCAATTACATGTAGTATTAGTAAACAAATTTTAACATTCATGCAAACGTCTGAACAAAATTTAATCGAGCCACAAGTTAGAAGAATAACGACTAATAACGTAACTAATACTACAAAACAAAAGTTATGTTATTTGGATTAGTTTTAATACAAAACATGCTATTATTACAATATGCTAACATTATCAGGATGATAATGAAATATGTTAGAACACATAATAGAGCTTACCTGTTTTCTGGATGAAAACGATATAGCTCGACGAAATTCCGACATGAAATACATCTGTTCTATTTCTGGATGAAAACGAACGACGACACGGGAAAATTCCAAATAGAATGCATTCCAGATTAACACATAATCAAATAAATTCCGACGTGGAATTATAACTAACAACTCAATAGAGCTAAAACTTATATCCAATTAGATGGAAAAAAGTGGGAAAGGCAGCGAGTTGGGCGCCATTTTTTAGCGACGTAAGAAAATGGAAGTTAAAACAAAACAAACATTTATTACATTACACATAATTAAGATTAGATACAAAAAGAAAACACTTAATAATTATAAAATAAAATCAAGGTTACATAGTACCAGGGTGGTACAAAACAAAACGTATTTAGGAACCGGATGGTTCTTCCTTGCCATTTCTCACATCACTATCCTCATCTCCTTCCATGTTGTAAGTATATTGGGCAGCAGTGCCATCTACTGTCAATATTGTTAATATGGGTCTGTTACATATTCTAAATATTGTTAAAAATTTGTGCATTCAAATAGTTACTTTTCTACAAATTTAAATTTTTAAAAATTAATAATTGAAACTATTAAAAATGAAGGTATATTCTTAATATTTTAGCGAATTTAAAAAGTAATAAAACATTAACTAATTTTACGTAAAAAGTAATATTAAGCTCATTATAATTGCTTTAAATTACATAAAAAATTAAACCACATACTTAATCACTAACGAAATATATCTGATTTATTTTTACATTAATTGAAAGCTATTTTTCTTATTACTTTTGCATTCTCTTTTGTGTGTGTGTGTTATAGAATTAAAAAAAAAATGAATTTAATTTCTTTTAGATACATAAAGTAAAATTTTTATCTTTTTAAAAGAAGTCAAAATATTAATTTTTTTCTATTCTGAAGTTAAAAAAGCTGATGTTAAAATATTCTTGAAATATAAAAATGACGAATATTTATACTGTCAAATTTAATTAATGTAGATTAATTTGAAAGTTAGAACAGTACAAAAAGGGGTATTTATTATGTGAATTATTATTAGCATATATAAGTAAACAATTAAAATAAGTTTATGTGAAAAATCTGAAACTTAAAAACTATTTAAATTTTTAGAATTTTTCTCCTAAAAATTCTATTTATGCTTTTTTGTATGATAATTAATGTTGATATTCATGTATATAATATTTGAATTATTTCTTACGTTTCATATGCTTTTACAATGCGTGAGATTACTGTTGAGACGGATAATCTAACGAATGATTGAAATTTCAGTGTATTTACTGGGAAAATGAATTTGTAAATCTGTATCATAGCTTAAATGTTTGCTATTGCTTGTAGTTACGTATTACTTGACATGTGCATCAGTTTCTGTTTTTTAAATTTATTCATTTTAATTAATCTATACCTATCGATCTTGTAGAAATGATACACACCATTGACAACCACTCAGCCAATAACAGTTCTTAAGTTTACGTTTTGGCGCCGCCACATTTTTTGTATATAAGTTTTTTTTTTCAGCCAAAAAAAATTTAATGAATGAATGAACTCCCGCTTTCTGAACAAGTGTCGCAGAGCGTGTTTACGTTTGGCGATGAAACCAGCGTCAAGTGAAAGCTGTTTCTGTTTATGGGTGTTAAGAACTGAGGTGGTTGAGGAAAAAACTGAGGAGGGGACATGAAAGTCTCGGATTCCGGGATTCTAAATATAGGCAGGACAGAGAAAGGAGGCTTCCACCTTCTCTACAGAATAACCACTGGGCTCGAGTCCAATCTCTTCATTTGGGTTGCCGAAAGATTTCATCTCCACTCGCTTGCGCCAAATCCATCGCCAGATTTCAGGTGAAGTTTCCGGATCTGGGGCATACCCTTTCAACCCACAAATTCTCTCGAACATTTCGAATTTTTAAAAAATGTTCGACTCATTAAATCTTTATCGAAAAAGCCATGATAAATTTATTTATAACACAGCTTTATAAATTTTTTTCGATTGAATCTATTATTTGAAAATAATAACAGAATTTTAATTTATAGTTGATATTTCATAACCTCTTATTTATTGATCCTTTTGTCAAAATAATTTCATATGAATCATCTAAATTTTTTTTTTTTTGTATCCTTGATTTCTGATAGAAATATCGTAACTATCCCGTGAGCTACTCCGATTATTTTGTGTTAATTATATTAACATAACTTTAATCTTCCTGAACTGAAATTAGTAAAATATACAAATTAAAATGATGCATTACATTCAAACTTCTGATTGCGAAAATCCTGATAGCATTTTTTGAGGAATTACATTTCCCCCATCAGAATTCATGGTTTTTTTTTTTTATATTTTTTTTATTAACATTACCTTGAAGTAAAACTTTGTATATATTTTATAAAAATAATTGTAATAGGGTATCTTGAAATATCTCATGACTCTAAAGAAATTTAATCGAAAATTATTAATAACTGAATTATTAAAAGTATAATACCAAAATAATTAAAAATTTCAAGTCCGTGTAACACTCTGTTTTCATTCTGCTTGCATTACAGTTTAAAATATGAACATTATTATTAAAGAGGTGGCAATGATAAGAAGAAAATTTATTACAATTCTAATTAACATGGTTCGTGAATTACCCTATCCTACGAACAGGGCGCATAGTAATTTATAATAAGCACAACAGGATAAACTTTGCCTGCAAAATTGATTAAAGTATAGTTATTAACAGGCGAATCTTTTCATTGAAGTATGAAATTAATTATAATGTAATATAACGTAAAAAATTTTTGTAGGAAATGTTTTTATAATATGAGAAAACAGTGTTATCAAAATTAGAACGAATAATATTGCCGTGTAAAATTTTGATTGGAAATTTTCAAATTATTTTTAATATTATAAGCATAGTATCTTGCTACGTATTGTAAAAATATGATCGAAGTATTAAGTACTTGAAACAAGTGTGCCAATATGTTTCTTTGTGTAAATTAAGCAAATAAGAATTTAAAAAAAAATAAATAAATTATGTTTGAAAATTGTCATATTTTTTATAGTAAATTATATTATCAGTATTATAATAGTTTACTGCATTGTTAAATTTAAATACTTTCTGTTTTAAATATATTAAAACATATCGTTAAAAAAATTCGTAGTTATTTAATGTTTCTGTAAAATATATAATGAGAGGAGAAGCAACTAAATTCAATTGCAAACACACCCATGCACAAATTTCTTTCTAAATTAAAAATCGTAGGTTTTAATTTGCGTATGCATTTCTACCGTCACGTTTGAATGCAAATTCTACTTATTAAAGTAATGAAATTCAAATGGAAAAGTGAATAGCAAAATTTATTTATTGTTATTAATATTTTAGAGCATAGTGGATTACTTGCTGTTTTTTGCTTGATAATATATATATATTATTATTATTATTATTATTTTAAATGTAATATTAATATTGGCTGTCGCGTGCATGAATATTTATTCTAACGATTTTCAAGCTAATAATTAAATTAATCATTAAAGTAATATTTTTTTAAATTGCATCATTATATATATACTAATTATATGTTATAATACTGCATGTATTTATTATGTTGCAATTTTATATAACTATCATACTGCTAATAATATTACATTAAAATATAATTTTTTTTCCTAAATATGAACCTATTAATTAAAGTGAACGTAAACCTCTGCAAAAATATCAAAGAAATTTCTTCCTGGTTTTTCTGAACAAATGTAATCCACCATCCTGCTTTGTGGTTAACTCATCTGAGTTAAGCTTCGAGAACAAAAAAAGAATTGTTACCATCATAATTGCCATAGCATCATAGTTAGGAAGTGTCTTTTGGTATGTTGGTTCTCCAAAACCAATAACAATATTTCATCAGCTGTCTTTTTCTTTTGTCTATATCTGCTTATCATGACAAATTAATCGTAATTCTTTGTATTAAGGCCAAATATATACTTAAAATAATATTGATTTGTATTTCTGTTTCCAGTTTATTGAATAATGGAAGAAAGGCGTGTATACAAATACAAACATTTTACTTTTTTCAATTCGATCTAAAAAATTTGTCACTTAAATTTATTTTTATTAATCAATTTATAATTTTGATTCGGTATTAAAATCAGTATCACCAATTGGCAAAAGGGTTTCAGCATAATTAGATTGAAATCTTTTTTATTTATATCCTAACTAATGAGTTTTTTCTAATTGTAGTTTTTGTTAATGTCTGCAGTCTCATTCTTTTTTTTATCATTTTTATTGTTTTGCTTTTATCAGCATCAATGAGAGATATAAATATAATTTTATTTACAGCTGTCAAAAAGGAAATGCAATTAGTCTACTGTAATAAGTGAAAGATTTTTAAACCTTCGCCTTTTAAAATTCCTAGTAAGTGAGAATAATAGAATATAGGTTTTCTGATAAACAAATTACCCTCGGGAAAATACTTTTTAGATATTAGCAAACGATAAATCCAACATTGAAATCCTGGTAAAAATTGTGACTAATTTTAAGGTCATGTTCTCTTGTTTTTGTATAATCAATAGAAAGAGAATTTTTTTGTAAGATTATAACAATCCCATCGCTTCGTCTAAAGGGAATTTTTAAAAATAATGAATTGTAATCACGTATTACAAGACGGAAAACTCGGAAGTTTCTCAAGCATCCACCCGCAAAGAGCAGCATCGCCAGGTCCATTCCTCGTTGTTCATTCGAGGATTAACTCAAAAAGCGGATCTTCGCTTCTGAGAAACATGGCCTTATCATCAGGCTATAGTGAGAATATCAGCACATATTACAATATTCGTTATTATAACTCACTTTAGAATAAGTTAATGTTTTTATCTGGCTACTTATTTTTTATTAGTTTTTCATAATCACACAACGAAATCGTAATTTTTTTAAAAGTTAAATACAGTAGGTGATCGGTTAACGAAAATAAACTGTCACAAGACTATTCGTTATCCGAAAAAAAGCTATCCATTGCTTTTCTTGTGAAATCGAATCATTCGTTCTGGAGAGTCTAAAAATTAAATTTAAAAAAAAGGATGTTTAATTTTTCAGCAAGCTCATTTATAAAATAATGCATTCAATATTGTCTCGCACATTAATCACTTCTTTCCGTTTTTTTGTTTATGAAGAGTTAAAGAACAAGTCCAATATCGGTCACTTTTTCTCTCTTTTTCAGGGTTTTCAAAACCGAAACTGATGGTTTATTTTGTTTATAAATGTTCTAATGGAAAAAATTTTTTTTCCCCATTGTTGAACTTTGAAGTTTAATAGGCATTATTATAATTCAAACGAGATGAAAAACAATTTTTGGTTTCTTGAATTTGGCAACTTTGCACATTATGCTCCGAGAGCCGAGAAGTGTTCGTTAGAATTAGTTATTTGAATATGTATTTGTTGTCCTACCACAAAAATCTTTCGTGAAAGTGTTGTGTCCAATTTGTTCGTAGTCAGAACTATTCGTTAATCGATCCCGCACTATAATCGCATTTTGAACTAATGCTGCACATTACATTAAACTATAGAACATTAGGACAAGATTAGTTAATATGAGTTAAACCTATCAACATAAAATTGTTTTTGATAAGGTTAAGAACGCGTTTAATATTTTGGAATAGTTATCTGTGCTCATATATTTTTGAAGAAATGACACAAGATCACGTTAAATATTATAATTTTAAGTCACACATAAATAACGATTATTTATTCAGCTTGCAGGCACATTTTCACTTTAAACTGTCTCATTAAAATTTAAAGAATGTTTTAGATTTATAAACAATATAATCTATATGAAATGTATAATACCAATGATTTTATAATGTCATGGTTCTTATTTATCGAAGCCCTTCATAGAGTCTATATTTCCATTTCTCATGGATTAAAAATTCCGACTGAAAAAGTTAGAATTTTTTAATCTATATTTTGGATTTTCCTCTCATATCGGGACAATTACTTCTATGCCTATTATTAAAAAATCGTAAACCTTCTTCATAAATTACATGGTATTATTTCCGTAAAATTTAAATCTAAAATAAGTCTTATGACATTTTATAAATTAACATTTTTTTAAACAATATAAAATATTTCTTGAAAGGAGATGAATTTGTTTGCATGTATTCATCGCTTAAAAAAGCAAAAGTATTTTAAATTCATTTAAGAGTTACACTTAAGGAAAAAATTTAACATTATTTATTATGATATGTTTATAAACTATATTTTTAATTTAATGCTTCATTTACTTAAATCCTAAAGAGCGTTGCCTAACATAATAGCCATAAGATGCTTGAGAAATGTGTTCAGTTTTACGTGACAAAACATTGAAACCGTAATATTTAATTTTAGAAATGAGCTGAAAATATTGCGTGACATTTTTTCGATAAAATTAGATAAATTTTTTATGTTGCTGTCTGCAAATAAACCGTGTATTTAATAATGTTATACTTTATCTGCTGTTCATTTTTATTGCAACTGTTAATTCAGTTTTATTATTATTCAATATAAATTTCAATCTGTAATCATTAGAGAATTCTAATATATGAAAAAAACTTTCTTTTCCAGTTATGTTCAAAGAATTTACTTTTTTACAGCATAAATAACTTGAGTTGAAAACTATATTTTGTCTTAGTATATAGAGTATTTGAACAGTTTTTGTAATTTCTGAAGTTCAACCTTTCTTTTGCCTATATACTCAAAAATTTCTACATTAGAAAGCTTACTCAAATTGAGAAATAGTAGCAATGTTTTCCATGTGAAATGATACCTTTGAAGGTATCATGTCAAGTATGGAGATCTTTTGCTTGATTTCTGTTTCTAAATTACGAGAACCCACCCACTTTTGTGATCATGATAGCTCATCCTTTGGGTGTCCAGCTATATAAAGAGGCTCTCATCCTTTCCGACCATTCATGCCAAAACGCCAGGACGTAATGCCATCATAGTCAATTGACTGGCAATTGAAATAATCATCTCTGTGAATCCACACTGTGATATATTGATGACTATTTATAATGTATTCTATGTCTCATTGAAAGCAGCACCGTTACTCCTAAGCATCATCTCCACTTGAGTTTTGACACAGTCTTCGTGTAAGCTTCAGCACCATAATGATGCAAGACACTAACTTGGGATTTATATTAACATGCATAACATCCGTTAACAAAAAATCTTCGTTTGTTTGCAACTGTACCAATTACCTTTTATTAATAAGGACGATGTTTTTCTATCACTATTTAAGCTAAGGTTATTTGACAATGCCTGTATTCAACATTTAAGTTTGATGTAATGATCTCTAGCATTTTACTTAGATATTTATAGATTTAATTAATTGAGTTCTGTGAGCGCAGTGTTTGGAATAAGGATTCTGGCTTTTGAAGATTTGGATAACGTTTGATAATATTCTCTTAAATGTCCATATTTGATTTACTTGAAAGAAATAAAATGGTTCTTAGAATTATTATTCATATAAAAGTATATAATTCATCATTGTTCTATTGATTTTTAATTTTTATTAAGGATAAAACGATAACTAATTTTTATTTTGAAAACTTGAATAAGAATAAACATTAATAAAATAAACATATTTAGAAATTTCCAGCTATTTCTATAACATTTAAACTAAAAAAAGTAAATGTATTCATTTGGTTCTTAAAGTAATAAATAAAGCAACAAAAAAATTCTCGCCGTGATAGCGAGCATCGGCCAACTATGTCTTCTCCTCTACTTATCTTTAGAGGATTTTTGGGCACACCCTAATTTCGAACTTTGTTTCTAGAGTCGGAGAAAATTAGACAGAGGATCCGAGAGGATTTGTTTGTTTGCCCGCTCTGCACTTGGTGATAAATTGGCGAGTGTAAAAAAAAAATTTTTTTGTGCGCCTTTGGATTAAATAGAAATTATCTCAATTTATCTCTCCATACAAACAACCACCCAATTTCCTTCTTTTGTAAAAAGGAGATGTGTGAAACAATCTGAAAAGTTTTCCCTCTCCTGAACTTAAATTTAAATATGCAACTTTACAGTGAGAGGTGATGGTGTATTGTCTTTAATAATCTCCTGAAGTATTTTGTATAATCACTCGTGGTTACAATAAACTGGAATCTCTGTCTTGAATTACATTAGTGCCTTGGATTATAGCCTCAAGAATGTTTTTTTAAGGTTTTTTTTTTGCCTCAAGCATAGAATAACTTAAAGCAGCTGGAAGTGTTGAAACAAAGATGTTGATCTCTACAACACCTGTAGGACCCACTTTCAAAGCGAAAGCCCCTAATGCCGGTGAGTACATGACACTTGGTTTATTTTTGGATTTCTAAGTATCCTGTGTGGCATGCGGTAGTACTTACTGAAAAGAGGCTTTGCCCACTCGAGAACTTCTAAGAAGATGCCGCGATTGGTGCTTCTCTTACAAGTGTTACTCTTAATTTAAGGCTCTTATGTGCCATTAACATATAAAGAAAGCCAACCCATTCCTAACAATTATATAATCAACCACATTTTCGTTTATTTTTTTTAACTTTTAATGAATATAAATTAGTTTTAGTTTTATCTAAATTATAAATTTAATGAAGCAATTTTTAGTTATGTGCAGAGATCTTTAGAGAAATGTATTATTTCCTTCACCTAGATGTATTTTCTTTTGATTGCATAAATATGCAAAATCTTTTGATTTTCTGAATATATAAATATTTAAATTATTTATGAATTTTTTGTATTTATTTCGATTTCTCATATATATATATATATATATATATATATATTGAATAATATCCTAATGCGTATTAATGTTATTTTACATTGGATTTTAAATAGTAATTATGTTTTGTATTAATAGTATTTCCAAAGGGGATTCGGTGTGAAATATAGTTTCTAATAACTGAAATCAATAAAATCAATAAAGATTACAAGCCTCAAAGGATCGATTAATTCTATTTTGATTACAATTTAAGTGTTTAGACTGTGTGTAGTGATTGCTTAAAATATACTTAAATGCTTATTAGCGTTAACTAGAATTTGATGATATCTTTCGAAATAATTTTAAATTGATACAATTCAGAGTACTGTTGTTATAAAGTAATCCATTAAAACTGTAACGATCGTATCTAAAAAAAGTTCCTTCCTGGCATTTACTCCCCGCTAACAGAACTGTCCAGTTATAATTTGCATTTTATTGTTGCAATTAAATAGAGAAAGCGCCAATGCTTGCCTCATTTACGTACATGTAAATAATACTGAAGAGAATCCCACTGTGTCACAAGTCAATTATTAGTGTGGACACAAATTTGAGCAAAAAATGGGTGATAAAAAAAACGTTTTGTGCTAATTGTGCCTAAAAGTTTGTCTGGTGTTATTCAAGATTTTCTTTGCAAACTGTCGCCAATAAGCTATAATTTGTACCTAGTGAGGAAATGTTAATGTATGAATTACGATTTCAATTTATTAAAAATGTAATCGAAATTTTAGCATTTATCTTTTATGTTAAAAATTTTATCATTTAATCTCACACTAAAATAGGATAAGTTAATGATTATCAATTAGTTCTGTATATTTTATCAAGATCATGTCAAAATATACCTCTTGGTATATCCTTGGAATAACATCTAGAACAATAATTATTTTACAACGTAAGTAAATATTAAAATTGCAAAATATATAATTCATGATAATAACTATAGATAATTATTAGAATGAATTATATTATATCGTAAAATTAACATTTTCAAAAAAAAAATTTTATTTTTTTGCGTGTTATTTAATGGTGTACACAGAATCAAAATTGAAAATATTAATTTTTTTTTACTTAAACTATTTCAATATTGATTCTTTACTTTCAAATGTAAAATTAGAAGTATTTATATATCACAAGATAAAAACCCCAAAAATACTTGAATGAAACAAAATTGCTATATCTATGTTCTTGCTATATCTATGTTCAAATATAGCATTATACAAGGCCATAGTGACCCAATTAATGATCGTTTTTCAGTTAGGAAATTTTAAATAATTTTTTTTTATTATATAGTGTTAAGCTTATCAAAACTTAAATTGTGCTTAATATATGGTACTTTAATATATATATATATATATATATATATATATATATATATATATATATATATATATATATATATATAACGACTATAATAATTATATACCTAATGACTTCAAAATTATATAATGATCTATTGCTCATACAATCACGAAATCGAAAATCACACGTAACAAAATTTTCTGTTCTTTCTAATAAAATAAATAAAACTTATGCGAATAATGTATTTGTATATCTATACATACGAACATCATTCACACTGTATAAGATCGTATATCTTTTACAGAATCAAAACTCCTTTGCAATCAATCATTCCGCATTTTCCTTGATTAAAATGTGAGTTTTTATTTTTGCTAATAAATTAATTTATATTTTTTCGTCCATTTATTCAAATTTATTTTTTAATTTCCATACAAATGTTTTTATATTTGATTGCAACTTTTATGACTGTCTGGTTTATTTGGACTTTGTGTTCACATATTTCTACATTTTTTCGGTTACATTAAATGATTTTTGTAAAAGAAACTAAAATATATTCTAAGCATTTAATATTTATAGTATTACGAATAAGCTAGAGTGCATGATATCTGTATAAACCATAAATCCTATTCAAAAGAATACATTAATAATGATGTAAACATTTAACTCAACATAAGTTATGCATAAAGCATACATTATACCATTCAAATAGAAAATTTTAGCATTGTAGCCAAGAGCAGAAATTGATGGGAAGCGATGTAAAAAAAAAAAAAAAAAGGCATGTAATATGTTGCATTGCTAAAAATCTGTTTCTTTTTATATAACTGCAAAGCTATACAAAGAGTCATTTATAGGAAAATCTATTAATACATTTGTGTGCATATAAACTAAATTATATTATGTATCTATTTTAGGAAGAAATTTGTTTTCTATAAGTTAATTCAGTTTTGTCTGAATTATCCGATTTGTAATATGTTGAACTGGAAGCTTAAAGTTGTAGCAGTGTAGCCTTCGTTTCAACTGTTCGCGGGCTTATTTCCTACCTAGAATGTAGATTCTTGTAATATTTTGAAATACACTTTAAACTACATTTCAATAGAATTACTCATCGAGTGCTGAAAATGATTATAGAATAGTAAACCAAACCAAATTGTAGCAATATTTAAAGGATGTGTGTGTGTGTGTTTAATATTAAAATGCATTTGTGTGAAGTAACGGGAAAATATACGATAAAAAATATAATCAGTCACTCTATGGTATGACTTTTATTCCTTTTATACAAAAATTATAAGAAAATCTATCATATTTTATCAAGTATATTTAATTTCACGACATTATTTGGATAGCTTTTTTGCATTTTGTATAAAATTTCATGTTATTTTATTCACATCTCAGACGTGTTTGATTTAAACCATAGGTTTATGTTTGTTAACTCTCTTGTACAAAAAATAATCGTTTGTTGACAATCCAAACCAAGCAACAATCAATGGATGCATTTGTGTCGTAAACAAAAAAAAAAAAAAAAAAAAAAAAAAAAAAAAACAAAAACTTTGCTTAATCTATTTAATATTATCAGTTTATCTCTCTCTCTCTCAACCCTAACGTATTATCTCTCATAGTTTATACATATCATTAAACTTTCTCTATTTTATAATTTATTAAACTAATCAAGTTATATATACATTCTATGTGTATTTCCTATATTCTTATAGAGTTCAAGAAATATAATTGTCTGATGATGAACATTATTTTATCAGTGACGTGAATTTGTAAATCAGATTGATTTTTTACACTTTAATTCATCTACGAGGTACTGTGTTACACTTATTTCAGTCTTTTAAGTTATGAATTTTTAGGAGGTTCAAGCTAAGAATTTATGAAAACTTATCGTTAGAATTGTTTGATGATATCAAGAGTGTAAAATATTATTTTAAAGATTCTTAAAAGTTTCATTTTAATGAGATACTTTAAGTTAGTTCAATAATTTTAGTTTTTCACCTTGAAAAACTATGATTATCAAAATCACATTGTCATTCAATTATGACTAAAGAAACGCGTAATTACATTTCAACTATTAGATATATTAAATGTAGTACCATCGTTAAGCAATGGACCTTGAGTGAAAATCTAATATGAACTTTTAATAAATCAGAAGGTAATATTTAGTAGTAATTAGAATAAATCCACTATAGTGATCAACATCTGTTTCTTTAACTGGGATTGGAACCCATATTTTCACAAATTTAAAACTCTCTCTTGTTCCACATTTATGTGAACATGGTATCCCGTACGTGTTCGTAGTTTTCACCCAAAAGATAGATGCTTAGCATTGAGTAATCAATAAAGACAATATTTCTAGGTTAAAAAATTTAAATATTTTAAGAAGTCTTAATGAGCTTAAAAATATGTTGTTGTTGATGTTGTGCAATGACCGATTACTAGAATTTTCACATTTTATCGTTACAGGGCGAGGAAGTGGCGGTACTTTATATAGTGGGTGCCCCATTATATAAGAGTGTGCCATAATGGTCTCAAAAGTGGGTTTTTGTAACTTAGAAGCAGGGGGATCAATCAGAAGACCTCAAACTTACCCTACTACCACCATTGGTATAATTTCGCCGGGAGGACATTGCAACCACAAAATAGTTAACGCCTCCCAGCCGCTAATTAGTAAACACGACGAATTTTCGGTTGGGTCAGGATTCGAACTCATTACCTCATGATAAAGAGAACGTACGCCCTAACCAACTAGGTCACCGCGGCACGTTTAAAATTATAATCGAAATAAAAATGTTAAAATATTTCGAAATTGCAGACATATATTAAAAGTCACTTATAGCTGTAAAAAAGAAACATTCTGTGTTTACAACAAGAGTATCTTATCTCCTTACAGATGGAAAATTTGTTAATATGCGAGCTGAAAACAAAAACTATAAAAAGATACACTAAATCGTTTTTTTCTTTTTCTTCGTTCAGAAACGAAGACATGAAACGCCTGTGAGGGAAAGTCTGAATTCTTCTTTTTATTTTCTGACAACCGTACCCCCGTTATGTTATTTTCTCTGTAACCGCGGGGGAACGAAGATTGATAACAGACTTTTGACACTTGATCTTTACTAAGTTTCGCTTGGGGCACTCGACATCTTTTCGGTATTTGAATCTAAACAGTTTCCTGTGTGTTTTTTGACTTCCAAAGACACGGGGGAGAGGGTGCCAGCGACTTGAGAGAAGAGATAAAACACTCGAATTTTGTATATATTTTCTCATTTCGTCGAATCGCGTCTTGAGCTCATCTAAATTGCTCACAGAAAATTATGTTTCTAGTATTGGAAACAGTGTTTATTTTTTTCATGCACATTGGGAAAAAAAAAATGCTTTGAGTATCGTAATTGTCGTGCCAACAAGAAAATATTGGGGAAAAAACTGCTTTCTTATTTATTTTCACTGCTTTAAAATTATTTAGTGTTTATTTAAATTAATTACTCAGATAATAACCTAAGTAATTAAATAAAATTACTCAGGTTTATTTAAATTAAAATCAAAATGTTGTTTAAAGTGGTTATACGAAATACATATTCTTAAAATTCATTTAATTAAAACTCATTTAAAATTTTCATGATTCGTAGCTGAATCGTCAGCATTGTAATCTTCAATTAAAAAGTTTGTCTGTTTAATTCTTATCTGGGACCTAAACAACTGCACTTTGGTTCGGAATTTACTTAGACTCATCTAAAACCAAAGAAACTTAGATTTAGTATTCGATTGATTAAACTCTCTTGAGGAAAAAATTTAAGTAAATCGATAAAAAAAAAGTAAAACCAAGCATTTCAACTTTTATCGTTAAACCTATTTCATTTACATATTCAGGGTTCATTACGCTTATTTAAAACATTATAATCTGTGTTTAAATCATGCTTATGTTTGTAAATTAAAATTCATTCATGATATAAAAGGAATCTTTTTTTTTAAATTTTTATATAGACTTTTAAAATTTTATTGGCAATAATAATTTGGATTTTAGAAAACTAAAAATATTGAAAAAGTGTTTGACTTTTTTTATTCAATTCTTTTTTTTTTCCCCCTGTTAATATGAATATTTTTGTTTTGATCATTATCTGGCATAGTAATAAGATGTATGATAATATTTTAAACTGTTTATATAAAATGATACCCTAACATTATAAAAGTAGAGCAACCAAAGAAAAATACTAATTCTAGGATTTTTATATGCATTACAAAAGTTGTTATTCATGGAGAAGCAGAAAAAAGTAATGCAAATATACAACAGATAAACACTGTTTCGTGTTGAGAAGCATGTAAAGGGCATTATCATATGAGAAACCAACATTGTTACAGGAGTTTTATGTAAGTAACGATATAAAAGGTGCTTATGACTTTTGGTACTCTTTGTTCTTAGAGTACCAAAATAATAGTAATAGAGAAATATGTTTCTTTGGTAGGCAGAGGACGAGTAAAGGATTGTATTTTCTGGACCGAAATGTAGATAAAGCTGTTGGATGAATGGAAGCAGAATAATCAGTTACACCTGTTGCTTGATTTTTTTCTTCCTTTGTGTGTTTACCACTTATCATTGCACGATTATGGGAACAATTCCAAAAAGCCAAACATTTTTCCGCAGGACCGTAACTGATCTTCCAAACATTATAGTCCCCAAAAAGATTAACATTATTAGTTCTGTTTTAATTGAGTAAAATCAATGAGCTGCCTCCTTTCGTGCAACATTTATATAACGTTAGACAAAATGGTATTTACCAGTCTGTGCACAGAAAACTATATATTAACGGAATGCACCCCCTCCTCGAGTAGCACGCATTTATTTTTATATTTTTGTCAAATAACAGAGGCAATTAAAATGATGTTATTGATAAATCAGTTCAGACGTGTCACATTGAAACAAAAGAATGCTTACAGTTGATTTGTCTTATTATCTGATAAAAATAAATGTACGATTATGAGAAGCGTAAGGCGCATATTATCTGCTTTATAACTTATCAGCCACTGAAATAGATTTTTAAATATATATACTCACGTTTCATTTTAACTCATACAAACTTGCAAATATATACTCACGTGTCCTTTTAATGGATAACTACTTGTAAATTTATACTCAACTGCCCTTTTAATTGATACAGACTTGTAAATCACATTCTTAGAGCAGCAGCAAACAAGGCGAAATTCACTCTTTCGAATGTCTGAGAATAGTGTCGAAGTTCACTTTGTTAATAAAATGATTTCTTACATAAGGGTCAAAGCTTCGGTTGGAAAAACTGTTTTCCATTGATTCAAGCCATTAACATACTGACAATAGAACAGCTGAAAAAGCAAAAATGAAAAAGACAAGACAAAATATCCACTTTATAGTTAGTTCAAATCAGCAAGGAAGCTTTAAATTTTTTAAAAATTTATCAATTAATAGAATTTTAATTTAATAATTGCAATATTTGTAAACAATCTCTTTCGAATCATAAGACTATTGCCTTGCTTACGCCAACATTAAAAAATTTCTTTTAATTAATATTGCTGAAATAATAAAAGCAGATTTGTAAAACATTGGCTCACGGAAAGTTCGTTGAATTTCTTAAAGTTGTTTTATGTTTCTTTAATATCTGTGTTGATTTATTACTGCCATGCCTGAAATTAGTTCTTAAAATAAATGAGAATCTATGAGTGTTAAATTATAAGAGACAACAAAATCGTTATGTATTTCCCTTTTAATTATTTTTGTAACATGACTGAACATAACAAACTAGTGTACTTTATTTATCTGAGTAACATCATACATAAGAGGTAAAATTGGTGACTATCCAACTCAAAAATAAACACAAACATCTTGAAAACGAAAAATATTTCTTTCAACGAAGACATCCAAAAAATACGGCAAAGCTAAATCAGATTAAAAAGTTTGTATTTCATCAAACGAAGTTTAAAATGAGTAAAGTATTTAAGAAAAATGTATAGAGAATTACGAAACTCTCGCAAAATTAGGGTATTACTTACAAAACAAATCTGCGTGTTCTGAAAAATTTAGGCAACCTTAAATTTATGAGTATTTTAAAACTTTGTTGAAATCCCTCTTTATTTATCGCCTTAATATAGATATATCTGTTTGTAACTTACATTTTAATATATTGGGGATATAATTGTTCGGTACTCAAATCCGCTTAATATATACATATGAGGAATTGATAATTTAAAACTAATATATATATGGAGTGTATAGACAATTCTTTATTTATAATTTTCTTAACTGTTCTACAAAATTCTAACGTGAACTGGCAAATAATGTTGGTATTCTATTTCATATAGCACATTTTAGTCACGTTCTGTGCATTTTAGATGTGTGAAATTTTATTGAATTTTTTATGCCGTAAATGACAGTCAAAATGCTTTAAGATGTTAAGAGGGTTGAAATATTCTATTAGGAGTTATCAAATGACTCGTATTCGAAATAGCACTTGAAACGTTAATGAAATTTGCCTTTCAACCACTTAAAAACGAAAATTAGCAAGATGATACATTCAATTGGCAATAACATAATGATCAAAGCATCATTAAGTGCAACAGTATTTTAAAATACACTGGAATATAAAACAATAACAACTAATGAAGTACTTTTAACTATCTGGTGACATCACGAAGTAGTGCGCCATCTTTTGAGAAAGCAGCTCAATATCCTGTACTGATATTTATATAATGTAAAATGTTAATTAGTTTTTGAACACTATATCCAATATTAAAAAATAGCATGTTTGTTAAAACAAAATATTTTAAGATGTTTTCGTTGCAATTTTTGTAGTCTGTAAAACAAAGCTTTTATTTAAATATGTTTCACCTGTGATTTTGATATTACCAGAAACTAAAAGTGGATATCAAGGTAATTATATGCTTCTTACTTTGACAAGGGAGAAATTAAAGACAGATATGTTCTTATAATTCGATTATATGACTGAAAAATTCCATGTGTTTGTAAAGTATTATTTGTTGATTTGTTACTTGTTCTAATATAATATATCAGTGATTCTCAACCATTGTGTCGCGGCACTTTTGTGTGCCACCAAATTTTAGAAATGTATGTTGTAAAAATTATTGCACTCTTTTTATACGAGTAAAGTAATAAGCGTACTATTGCTTTTGTATTTTTGTATTATGTGTCATATTATTTTACTTTATACATTCAAAATTATTATCATAAACTATTTTACACATTGTTTTATAGATAAGTAAAAATCTTTTTCTTTGGGTGACGCTAAATTTTGAAATCTCTTAAGTGCGCCGCTACTAAAAAAAAGGTTTGAGAATCACTGTAATATATATATATATATATATATATATATATATATATATATATATATATATATATATATATATATATATATATATATATATATATATATATATATATATATATATATATACTTTTTATTTCTGGGGAGAAATATTTGCTGTAATTGACTTATGTAAACAATGTGAAAAATTAACATCTTTCAAGAGAGAGAGAGAGAGAGTCAAGCCTAAAATAATGAAGAAATAACCAAAAGCTTCTTAATTTATTATTTTCGGTAACAAATATTCTTAAGTCATATATAAGATTTTTTTCTGTAATATCATTACTACCTAATTTGAGTAAATGATTACCATTTTCTAGTTTTCAAAATTAAAAAATGTAATTTAAGAAAGGAAAAATGTGTTTTTATTATTTTTTCGTATTATTGTACATTAACTAAAATAGAAATTTAACCTCACTCTAGAATGGTATCTGTTTTCTAGAGTTTAAAACTGATTTCATATATAGCATTGTGCATATTCATTTACTAATTTGCTTAGCTTTCTGTCGAATTTTATTTTTTAAGCTTTAATTTACAGTAATTTTATTTGGTTTCCGTATTTTTTCGTGTCTGCTGAATAAATTTTGAGAATATACTGGAACTTTGCATTAGAAATTTTTTTATTAGTTGAATTAGTCGGGTACTTAATTTTGAAGATTAGATTTTCACCGCTGTGCAACTTTTGCATACTTAAAAGTGTTTTAAATTGGCTGTCTTTATTTTACTGCTGTTGTGCTTTTTGCTGTCATTCGTTCCAAGAACAAATATTTCATTGAATTTCTTCATTTTAGCTGCAGATCTAGGCTGGTGTTTCCTATGTAGGGCTGAATATTTGGAAATTTATCATGGGATACGCTCCAGGAAGGCAACATAGTGTGGATCTTTAAGAGCCTAATCTAGATTAGAGCTCTCAAGCCACTTAGTATTTGCAGACATAATTCTTTTGCAGTTATACCGTGCCTCGGGGTTCGTGTTGATTGAGAATCGATAAGTAATCTTTAAAAAATCATAAGACTTTTATTCATATCGATTTCAACAAGAGCAGAAAATTCCAGCTGTAAAATTCACAATTTCACAGCTCCTATTCAGGTAATACAAAAAAAAAAAAAAAAAAAAAAAAACAGCTTCCAAACACAGAAGTCTCTCATACCTCAGACTGACAACAGCTTTTATGCATTAGGCAAGCATTTAACAATTATCGCCTTCATTAATAATCCTTCTATGTCGGGAAACGGTATTAATACCTGTCTTGGCGGGAAAATATAAGAGTTTCGCCAAGGTTTCTGGAAGTTTCTTGACTGTCACGCTTAAAATTGGTCCTAGAAAAAAAAATGCCAAATCATTACCAAGAACGCCGCTAAAAAACAGCCAAGTCATTAAGAATTTCGCGAAAGTCTCGCCAAATCACAAAATTATTAGAAGTGACATCTTTAATGTAGACTACACCTTGACTGTGCAATTTTTTGCCACAAATCTGAGTTCTTCAGACAAGTCTGAGGTATTTTATGACAAATACAAGTAATGTTTAGAAATTTGTAACAATATTTATTTTGAGCCCCAGTAGTTCCATATCTTCATGCCATTTAAAATCAAATACCGCGGACAGCCATTCTGAGGGTGACCGCATTCTCCCTTACTTGGTTGCTGCTGAGCCGTGGATTGGGTCTTATCCAAATTACTCTTCGACATCTAAAATCTTGCTGGTGTGGCATGAATATGGAGAGGTGGTTGCCAGCTAAAGTATCGACATTCTCGATATGACCCTCGTTCAGTTTACAAATCTCTTGGTGATGAAAGAATATTTCAAACCCATTAACTTTAAGAACACTCAGAGGCATACCTGCACCACTGTGTATTTTTATATATGCCCTTTTCAATAACGAATACTCAATAATAAAACGAAAATATTCAAATTTCGAAAAATCACAACAAAATGAAATTAGATAAAAAAAAAAAGACTCTATATTCATTTTGATTAAGTAATATAATATTAATTTGTAAATGAATCATTCAAATTTAAAACAATATCATTTTTTATGGTACTTATTTTTGTTTCATAATCAAGTATTTTACTGACGACATTATTAATCTGTTGCTTTCCTAATGGTCAAAAAAGGTTTTCGGAACAATCACTTAATAGTGATTGTTCCGAAAACCTTTTTTCTTGAGCAGTAAAATGTCCCTAGATTATTCTCTCTTCCAATAAGAGCAATTGCTTTGTCTCATTACGTGTATAACAAAATAAAATTATCCTTTCATATTGGCAAGTGTAATCTAGTAACTTAATACACATTGAAGTTTTTTTTTTTTTTAACTAATTGAAGCTTCTTTTAAAATTTGCCAGCCTAATTCCACAAAATTTATTAAAAAGAATGATTATAAAATAAGCGTGCGCATTCGAAATCACTTTTCAGTAGTTTCATGCTTATACATATGCTTATATATTTTAATCAACAATTTTTTTGTTTCAGATACTGAATTGCTATACATGAAAGTTTTCAATAAATTCTTGGTAATGGAAAAAAAATTAGATTTATTGTTTTTTTTATTTTTATCAACTTTTTTCAGCCTTTTTTAAAATTTTTATTTAATTAAAAGCCCTCTGATAACTTTATAAAAAATATTATATGAAATTTAAAGAAAGTAAATTGCAAATTTTCTATGTTTTTTTAGAATAGTTTTTATATGTAATATTTTCCGAAACGTTTTCAATTGATTATTAAATATAAATAAACAATTTTCTGTTTATGAAAATAATTTTGCAAATTGTATTTTTCACGAATAAGTTTTTATTTTAAATTAAACGTATTTTTTTTATAAAAATTTTATACATTATTTTAAGTTTATTTTTGATATTTGTTTAACACATAAGCTTTTCATATATTTATTTTATCTTGCGCAATTATTCTTTTTGTATATATGTATATGGTAATTTGCTAGATTATTTGTTACATAGTACAGTTTGATTTATTCTCGAGCCTGACAAAAATAAAATTTTAAAATTTTTGTAGTATAATATTTAAAAAAATAAATAAAATAAAATAAATAAATAAAATGATTTTTTCAATCTTTCTTTATTCTTTATAGTTAGCTAATAGGATATAAATACGTTATGAATTGCTGAAGAAGGTAACTTTAGTGGATAAAATCCTTTCTTGTAAATTTCAAATGGTAGGGAAAATGCTTCCTATAGATTAGTATTGCTCGTGAAATATTAAGATTCTTAGTGCTTCTTTTCGGCATCAATTTATTTATTTCATAAACAATACATTTCAGTGGAAATGTAAAATGAATTGAAATATGTCTACATAATTTATCTATTACAATGAATGTACGTCTGGAAGTTATTCAGAGAAGAAAAGGATAGCAATTTTCTCAAATCCATTTTTAACATTTCGGAGAAAGTGCTAAATCGAAAGGACAGCAGTCACAACATTGGTCTGCATTTGGACTGCATTCAGATTTCGTGGGGAATGGGCAGAGAGCCATCGGCAACAGTTGTCTGTCCTTTACTTACCACCCTACCACCCTTCTGAGCGCATTCTGAAATAAAAATAGATTTGGCATCCTCAGCTGCATCACATCTGTGAAATTGGTCTTGAACTGAAGATACCGTGATAATGGCGTCTCTGGGTGCAGAGTGGACACGCTCGATTATTTCGTTTTGAAATCGTCCTTTATTTGGTCTTGCCTGCAAGATACTTTCCCGGAAGAAGTTTGTTAAGGAATGATTGTTGCAAGTGGAAGGAATCGTAGTTTTCATTTGGCTCAAAATGGTGCTTGAAATGTTCTCAATCGGCATTAACTGCCTCTGATGATGTGTAATGGGGGAGAATATTCGACACCTGCAGTTGTAAAGGAATAGTTGTATAGCCCTCTGGTGAGCAAAAGTGTTATTTTCCAATGTTATCTTCTTATTTCCAAACATATAGTTCTTCAAAACATACAAGAAATCTAAGTTATTTTTACTTTGAATTTTAAAATACAAAAAATTCTTTGTTTGGCTTTATTTTGCTCTTATTTATAATCATAGAGAATCTTTTTCCATAAATTTTAAATATATCGTATTTCAATTATTTAAAAACAATCTTAAAATTAAAGCTGTTTATTTGTAGCGTGGAAAAAAATTATATTATTATCTTTGGTACAGCTGATTTACTATGAGTTTTGAACGCTATAACCGGTATATTTATTTGAAGAAATTAAAACTTGGTGCATAGCAGTTGTAATCTTGTACTATTTGACTTTGTAAATTTTATATAAATAAAAATAAAAAAAAATAAATAAAAACCGAGGTGTAGTATTTTGATTCTTTTTTTGCGAAAAATTTAAAAATTGTTGATTTAAATATGAAAATTAAAATTTAAAATATTGCATCAAAATCCTTCGCTAATTATAGTACTAAAAAACTGACTTTTTGCTTTGTTATACAAAACCAATGTTAACATCAGATGTTACATTTATTTACCGAAATCGAATTTATATTTCTGAATTGATATTTTTCTAAGTTTGAAGGACGATAACTTAAAATTATATGTAATTTTTATTAATAATTAATTTATGACAAATCAATTATCTCAGTTCTTAAAAGCACTATTAGAACTTTATTACTATGTTAAAAAATATCAAAAGAATATAAATTAAAATAAGTAAAAACTTTAACCAATCATTAGGCTCATGGTTGTTGAAAAATCTTTCATTAAAATATATATTTTAGTACATCCGGAGACGCGCGCGCGTCAAAACGAATGAGCTTCTGATTATATCCTAGTTTGACTTTTATAATTAATATTTATTCATAAATTTCGACATAAAGTGATATTTTGAGAATATGTGATGTGTCTCTTCTATCAATCTAGAATACATTTCTGTGATGTAAGTGCAGATGGCGCATTATAATTTTTACCCACTGTCAACTTATGATATATGATACTTGAGCCAATCTTTTTCTATCCAATTTTGCACGTTGTATTTCTGAAGAAATGTTAAGCTTTACCTATTTAATATATTCGATCAATCCAAGAACCTTTTAGGCTTAGTTTATATTAAATGTGCGACTTTTAGTAAATGAACTATTAAATACCTGATACTGAATAAACTTCAAATAATTACTTCATATATATATATATACGTTATAAACATACATTTTAAATAAATTTATTGCAAAGTTACTTATATACATTTTACAAATTTTATTAAATTAAACATTGTTATTTGAAAAATAATATTTAAATGATTCCAATTACGGGAGAATGTTCAAACTCTAAAAATCTTTCCGATTAAAGATACTTAAATTTTCAATATTTACATTCTATTTATATTAGTATGCTTTATATATATTCGAACACTGTATCTCCTGTGCTCATTTGAAGCACCGATAAATTCGCCTAGGCTCTTAGTGAAAATTTATGAAACTCTAGATATTCTCCATAACTAATGGATTCCCTCGTCACCGTTTCATCGATTAATCGTTACAGCTTAATCTATTACATTTATCGAAAATATGATTTTCCACTCATTACGAAATTGGAATTAACTGAAAAATAAGTATGTTATGGAAAGCTCATTATTTATAAATGACTTTTAATGATAAACAATTTAATAAGAGAATGAATGAGTGTAATTCGTTCTCAATAACATTTGTGGTATTTTCTATTTTATCAGTGAAAACTGAATATGAAAAATTATAAATTATTGAAACATAATTTAAAAGAAAAGGAATTAATTTTAGATATTGTTCTGATATTTATGCATTTTATATAATGTTTTTAATTTATTTTTGTAAGAAGCTTTCAGAATTTTTAAACTATTTAATGGCATAAAATACACGTTGAAAATTATTATTTAAATCATAAATGTGTATTTCATAGAAAAACACAATATTTTGGACAACTTAATGCGATAAATATATAAAAAATTATACAAGTTACTACGGAAATGTGTACACAGGCATCAGATAACTAAGCAAGTTATTCAAAACTAATTTATATTAGCTCATTATATTTTTACTCAAAATATGTAATAGTATCTACAATAATTAACAAGTACAAACGTCATACAAGATTTTCCATTTTTAAATGCGGATTTAATATTTTCCAAAAAATAAGTCAATTTATTTACGTTTTTTTTACATTAATTACTGTACACAGTTTATTTTATAAAATTATATATATATATATATATATGCTGGAAATTTGTGTGCTTGGAAATTTTTCTTGTTCCCACCCTTGCTACATGTGAATACGTTCAACTACCTATGCAAAAGTAATTCCTTAAGGAAGACAATTATGCGATAGATGTAAAAATGGCTTACAACAAACGGTACGCCGTTAGGTAGAGGTAGTCCTTGAGCACATATCCCGACCCAACCGAAAATCCATATAATATTTACTAATGGCAGGTAAAGTATCTAAAATAGATCTTGTTCGCAATGTCTTTCGTATGAAATGATACCTCTGGGTATTTCGGGACAAGTCTAGGGCTTTCTGTTTGGTTCTTACTTCTAAATTACGAAGACCTCTCACTCTTTTGGGGTAACGATAATATGCCCACTGAATACCCCTCTATATAAAAATTCCATTACTTCTTGTGCCTCGTAACCAGGCATTAAAAAAGCTTTTTTTATGAATGCTAAATTTTAAATCTTAATTTAGTACTGTTTTTAATTGAGTATCATTAAAAAAACGAATTAATTCATTGAAGCATTTTAATCGTTTTATTGTTGAATTTCATTTCATATTGAAAATATAGATTCATGAATTTGATGAAATTCATATGATTTTTGATTTCTGTATAGTTAAAAAAAAAAAAAAAATATATATATATATATATATATATATATATATATATATATATATATAGATTAATTTTGTTTTTGTTTTTTACATCCCTTATAATAAAAATTAATATTTACATCCCTTATAATAAAAATTAATATTAGAGGAATCATTCAATGTGTGTGTGTGTGAATGGTGATAATTCTTATCGCCAGAGGAAAATAAATAGATGAAAATAACGGAAAAATCTTTCAAATTCCTGTGATTTTCTTTTTTATGAAAGTAATATTATCTTTCTGTCATTATCATGTTATTTTGTAAGAGTGTATTTTTAACTCTGTTTTAATGATTAAAAATTGTGGATATTTTCCTTATTGCTTGTTTTTTTTTTTTTACTTTTATCGGAATTTCGAAAAAAAGTGATACAGAGAAAGTTAATACTTTATGTTCGTAATATAATTAGAGAAAAATGGTGTTAAATTAATCAGCATAATTATTAAACTCTCCAGTATTATATTTTGCTTATACGATGAAAGTGATAACAACATAACAGCTGTGCTCTCGACCAATATTAAGCTAAAGAAATTGCATGAAAGATAGTGAAATAAAAATTCTCCTATAGTAATTGTATCAAAGATTCACTTATTCTCAATCGATTATTAAAACATTTTAATAGTAATTTGAATTATTGTCTATATTAGCAGTTTCTCTTACTCCTTGACAATCAAACTCAGTATCTAATAAATTTTGTCTATTTTCTTTATTATCATATTTTTTGTTGTTTTTTTACTATAAATTCATAATTACTTGAACTTTAATTACTTCATTATGATTTATAAAAAAGAAATCAATGATTTGTTGCTCTAAGTTCTCATATTATTCGCTAAAATTAATCGATACGTTTGAAAATTAATCTATATTTTTGTAGAGTTTTTCTCTTAATTCATTCTGATAATTTTAATTTTGGTGCAAAAATTTTGATTGACGTCTTAATTATTTATCACTTAACAAATGTCATTTAAATTTTGTTTAATCACATTTTTAATCGATGTATTGTTTTTTAAATTTTTTCTTATTAAATATTTTATTCCATTATCGTATATCTGATTGGTTTCTTTCCCGTAAACTCCAAAACGATCATTTTCTGTCGTGACCCGAAAACTGTTAATTATTATCGATTGCTCATTTTAGATAATGTTCTCAACTTCATTACCAAGGATTTCATTAATATAAAGTTCCAACTTATACTCTTTTCGGAAAAACACTTAAAATAATGATAATTATTATTAAACATTGTAAAACTTTCTACTACTTTCATAAAATTCCATTTTGTTTCAATTTCAAGTGCATAACAGTTTTGTTGCCACTTCATAATTGAATCCTACAAAAAAAAAATCATTGTATGTTGTTAAAATAAAATGAATACTATTATTGCAAACAATTATTTGAATCAATAATAACTAAAATGTTAGATAGTTTTCATAAAACATCGATAACAATTTAAGGAAATCAAGTGAAAGTTTCATTAAAAATAACCCAAATCATATAGAAATGTTTTCAAGAAAGAAAACAGTTCATACCTGATCATAGTTATAAAAAATATTGATTTAAAGATAAATTAAATTGTATAAGACATCTTGTATGCAAAGTAAATTTCCATGATTGATTTTTATTTTGTTATTATCTCTGTTTAAGTTAGTTAACACTGTTACATGTTATGAGTAACTATACTCTTAATTTTAAAATGCAATTTCAGAATTTTTCAGATTTTTCAATTGAAACTTATATTTACGAGCTTTTTTTTTTGTCACTTTTTTTTATAAAAGTGTTATCATTTATCATGTATATTTTAAAAATAACAATGTACTAATAAACCTAAAATAAATCTCGTTCTTACATAAAAAACTTACATTGAAATCATTAAGTTCAGAGATTTATGCAAATACTACTTTGATAATTAACTCTTAATTTAAACCCTGTTTTAATGTCGCTATACATTGCCTGCAAAAAGCAATTAAAACATAAATTGTCTGGCGCTTAATTGTCTCAAGGTCGGATGTTATATCGCAGAGAAATTGATTTACCAGTTAAATTAGAATTTGAAACTTGATCAATAAACATTATCTCTTAATTGCAATTGATGGACAGTTAAATAGTTTTTATTCTATTTATACATTTTTTCGGCATTTTGCTTTTCATAATGAAGTACTTTTAGCGATTGCTATTCTGGATTTTTAATTACACATATGAATTAATTTATGATCATAAAATTAAAACTATTTTTGTTAACCTATTTTCAATATATATGGCTAAAATTTTTTTTAAAAGATTGCTTCTACTGAAGTAAACATTTCTCATTTAATATGTAATTTCTTAATTTTATTAATTGCATTCCATTTTAAATAAATATGAGCCTTATTTTTGCTATTAATTTGTTTTCAAAGAAATGAATTTTATGGGAAAGAGTTCTTGAATTTATATTTAATTATTAATTTACAGTAAGAAAATTATGCATTAATTTCTTAATTTAAATTTAATTTACATTGTTTTAGGTAATGTTTTTATAATAAATTTAAATGCGTTCTTATTTGGCTTATGATACCCTCTTCTTCATTGTTATTGATAACTTTTAAAAACTTTGTTTAAAAATTTATAAAAAAAATTAGATTCCGAGAGATTATACCCCAAGATATTAAAATTTCTTAAAATATGCTTGTATATGGAATTTGGAAAATCATAAATTTTACATAAATATTTTTACAAACTGATTTTTATTGGAATAAGTTCAGATCCCTACTGCCGAGCTGGCAGCCGAATGCTGAGCGCTCTTGCCTTCGGTTCAACAGTTCGTGAATTCGAATCCCACTTTGGGCATGAATGTTTGTAGTGGTTCGGAATCCACTTAAAACGCTAGGTCCCGGTCTAATTAGCCCTCATGTGCAAAAAATGACCGGTGAGCGACAAACAAAACAAACCAAATCAGATCGCTACTTAATTTTATATATACTTGGATTCTTGAAGAGTACAGAAAACCGAGGTATTGTTTTTTTTTTTTTTTTTTTTTAAATCACCAGTAACAGAAGGAGAATATTTTTTTTGACTTGATGTAATTTTATCTTAAAAAGTAAATTTAAGTATTATATTTTTATTTACAAATTTTTTATGTATTATAATGCTACAATAATTTTATAATACTTATTATTTAGTGTCCCTTAGTAACTTGAAAAAATATTTATGTTATTTTAATGATTATATTTGAAGACGTTTTTCTGTAAGATTAATCAAATTACGTAAAGCCACAATAAATTTAAGAAACTTTCACACCCTATTTAATTGCACTCATTTCCTATAATGCATTTGTAATTTCATATATTGAATTTAGATTTCAATTTACAAAATTATGTAGAATATTTCTATATTTATTTTTATCATTTAAAATATATTCAATTATGTAAAATTAACTTTATTATCTATATTAACTTTATTATCTATCGAATTATAAATAATGAAGTTAATGTAAAATTAACTTCATTATCTATAATTCGTAACAAATATTAAAAACAGTTATTTTGATACCTTCATCTTGAATTAAAAGATTCCATCATATTATAAATGTTTTAGTAGATACTTTAAATTTTTTTTTTTTTTTTTTTTTTTTTTTTTGTGCCAGCTAGGCTGATAATATGGGGCGCGCTCTTTTTCATACTGAACCATATTTGGTGTGGAATCCGACTGCTTCATTACACACATGCCATAGGGACCCGTTTTTAGAGTAGGCAACCATTCACACCTCATTCATACACAAAAAGGACAAAAACAGGATAGATAAGTAGAGAAAGTACATCCATGCCCGAACCGGGATTCGAACCCAGGACCACCCTATCTGCAGTCAGGCAGTCTGATCTCTAGACAGGGCGGTCGGCTTAAAATCGTTTTCCACATCAAATGGATTTCATATTTCTTTTGTAAATGAAAATATTAATTTAGTACAGATATTTTCTCAATATAAATTTTTTTTCTTAAAAAAATATGGATTGCATATCATGCGTGCCAATCATACATTGAGCTTAAAGAAATAGAAAGCATCTTAAATTTTCGCGATTCTAATTTATGAAAAGTTATGTCACTTTGCAAAATTTTCGATTCTTTATTGTAAGAATAACGAAATATAAAATAAAACCATTACTTAGGTTAGATTTTCTTGTAGGTTAGATTTTATCAAATGAATACAAGAAAAAGGATATTATTTTCGAAACTATATCTTAAGTTCATTGAAAAATGTGATTGAAATTAGAATTAAACTCAAAGATCAGTCTGACCATAAGCTTTGGGTAATGATAACTATTCATCAATTGCATTTCACAATGAAGAGCTAACTCAAAATTATTCGTTATAATGAATTTAAATATGACGTGACATGACTGCAATTTTTAGTTTTTATGTGTACTTTTTAGTGAATTATTGTATTATTTAAAACAATATCCTTACATTTGTTTTCCTTAACGTAAAATACTTACGCTTACAATCGGTTAATTAACTAATTGATCGATAACAAGAAGGCCCAAGATAGATTAAAATGACTTTAATCTGCCATTAGATTCTAAGCAAAATTTGGTGACAGTCCTTAATTCTGTATTTTAGTTGATTCACTTTATTGAATAAATATTCTAAACGGAAAACTATTGATGAAGACGTTGGCGATTTTATACACAAAATAATTTCGTTTAACTTAGAATGGATTCTTCATCTTGTTAAATAGCTATCTGTAAAATTTATGAATTAGTTGAATTTTTGTCAGTGCATCTTTATTGTCTAATTAATTTTTTCCACATATTACTTTGCCTTTCATACATTTTTTGTCATTATCTCTGTTTATGAAACTACACAAAATTTAAGTTGTTTAATTACATGGTGACTATAACTTAAATCAAATAATTAAGCTAGCATTGTGTACTATTTTTTTTTTTTTAGTTTATTTCCTTATTTATCGAATACTAATTCTCATTAAAATCATCAGTCTTAATATGCATTTTAAATAATTAGGAATCATATTAAATTTCTGTTTTTATATTTTAGTGTGGTCACCTAGCAGCAAGAAAAAAGCCAATCTTCATTTAAACTGTGACTTGAAATCGTCAAACGAAGCATCAGCTTCTTCGCAAGCAGAGTCTACCAAAGAGTCTACCGCACAAAAAGAAATAGAGGAGACAAGCCCCGTTTGGCAGCCTTTTGGCGCGCCGTGTGATGTTCAGTTTAGGCCTGTCAAATTAGAAGTCCCTCTCGCAAAAATGACAACCACAGCTCAACAGGTATACGCTATTTCTTTACTCGTTTCATCCAACTATCTTTTTTTAAGAAAGTCATTGTCATTTTCTTTTTATATCGTTATTTACTTTGATTAATTCCCCAGGGCGATGTACCAAAGAAACCCGAATCTGAAACCAAAGAAGCGAAAACCGAATCTCCGAAAACCACCCCGACGCAAAAGGAGAGACAGGAACAGCCTTCTTCTGTTACGAACGGTGTAACATCCCCCAAATCTCCTGACTTGAACTCTGCCCCTATAACGTTTACAAAGAGCGGGTGGAGTAGTCACTTGCCACCCTCGCAGAGTCCGACCATCACGCTACTTCAGAAGGCAAGAGGTAACACCTGTTGGACGCTTTTAGTATTACTCATATATTAAGAGAGAAAAAAATTGATATCATATATTTTTCTTTTTAGAAGGTCAAATACCAAAAGGAGCTATATATATTGAAGATAAACCAGATTCAAGTATGTACTGAAATCTGTAAAACTGAATTTTACTAAATCGATAGGTCTAAACTTAATATTTTTAAACCCATGTATAAAATACTTATTTTATATCTATAGTTATTAAATAATAAAGAATTTGAAAAAGAAAATTACATTGTTTATAAAAAAATAAAACCAAATTACTTTCATAGAAATGTATTCAAGAATAATAAGTTTAACAGCATTTAAATTTGCATCGCTGTATATATTTTTGTTACCATGTTACCATCACTTTTAAATTAAGTAATATACGGTTAGAACTTATGCATGTATTGGCATATTTTACTCAGTAAATCTTAATAAATGTGTTTCTTATTTTATTTAAATTATTTATTTATTTTTTGTGAGAAACTTTTTTATTTTTTTCACTGTAAATGTCAGAGTTTTAATCAACTTTTGAGCAAACTAATATCCAAATTTAACTGAATCAAGGAATCTTAGTGATACTTTTCAATACTAGGGATGTACATCCGAAATGGGCCGAAGATCATATCTGCTAAAATCACTCTCAAGCGTATAATCTTGCCTATTAATCAATCCATTTCATTTTTTGCTTATAGAGCATTAAGCAACATGCCCAGTGTCGATTGCTTTTCTCTCTTTTTTAAGATTTTCCGATTAATAGCAATGTTGTTGTAAAGATCCCTAACCTTTCTCATATCAGCTTGGTTATGGTGTCATTCATTCAAAGACAATTGGTCTGACATCCTCCCCCCCCCCACCTCTTCAACGAATGAACAAAGGGGGATGCTCAAAATGAAATCAGTTTCTATTTTGACTGAAATCAAAACCGAAAGTAATTATCTACTTTGGCTATAAATATTCTATTGAAATAAAAGAAATCCAGTATAGAGAACTTTGAAGTTTAATAGGCAAGCAGCATTACTCAAAAGACGAAAAGTGTTCGTTAGAATTAATCTTAATTCGTTATTCGAATATGTGTTCGTTGTACGAACAGTTCGTTAATCGATCACTCACTGTACTCCTCTGAGCAGCAATACGATAAGCAATAATCAACATTTGCAGAGAACCATTCCAGTCTTCTTGGTTACAGGAAACGATGTTCATGTAGGAAGCGCGATGTGGTTCAAAATTGTCATATTACAATTTTGAACCACATCGCGCATGTAATCGCATCTAAATCATGATATTAGCAATGTTTCTGGATGAAATTTTAAATTTCTAAGTGTTTCATAAGTAATTCAATTATCACATAATACTTTTATTGATACATTAATTTTGAGCACTTCTATTTAGTTGACAAATAAAATGAGGTTTGATTTCTTTGTAGCGCCTATACCAAAGAATGCAGTTCTTATTGACCAGAAAGTGACCGTTGAAGGTGATAAAGTTCACACGGATAGTTACTATGCCGTCCCAACAGTCACCACAGAAACTACAACGCACACAATAAAAACCCCTCCCAAGTACGATGGTATTGGCCCTACTGAATATGGAATTCCTGTTGGTCTCAGAACAGTAAGACAACCTATCCCCATTTGTTGTTAATTAATGCAATTTTTATTTAATTTTAGAAGTTTTGTTTTCGAATCAGTTTGTTATATATCAACCTATCATAATCTCATGCTATCATTGCATTAAATTCTTAGAACATAGAATTTTCATATAAGATTCTGCTTTTCAAACATTTTTAAAACAAAGTGTGTTGTGAAAGAATAAAACAAATTGAAGGAGTCCAAGCATTAAAATGTAGTAGTATTAATAGTTTTTTTTGTTTATTTATTAAATCTATAATATTGTAAATTCTATTTATGTTCTTAGATAAATTATTAAACAAATGTTTAGTTACATAACGTTACATTATTCTATTTTTGGTACTTTTTAAATTTTTCAGAGAATTTTTCTTTAGTATTAATTGAATGTTTATAATATTTGTAAGGTAGCCAGACATAACTTTTCAATTTATTTACTATTATTTTTACTGTAGCAATGCAATATATTTCATTAATAGAAATTTGAAAAGTATATCTTATCAACTAAAAATATTTATTATTTAATAGATTTTGATTATATGTGAGATACGAGTAACTAAACATTATATTAACACATAACTCGTATATTATTTAAATAGAGAGTTAAATAATATACCTCAAGAAGAAAAGTGTCAAAATTTTTTAATATGTTTTGTTCACCAATTGTACTATTATTATAAATATGTACAAAGTTGTAAAATATTATTATTGAATAATTTTAGACAATATTGTTGAATATCATTATCATCTTCTCTGGTTTATATTAATATAATGTGCCTTGTTTTTAGGGTGTTAAAGAGGAGCATGCAAGTGATTGGTATAAGACAATGTACAAGTCTTTACACAGGATCAGATTTCCAAATGATGCCAGTAAGTTCATTTATAAGACTCAAGAAACTATTAAGCATTTCACTCACTGAAGAGGAGAATTCGTTCAACACATTTAAGTGATAAAAATTATAGATTCGTTTAATGCTAAAAAAATTATAAATGTACACGAAAAAAACACCAACGATTATTTAGATTAATATCTGAATTCAGGAAAAAAAACACATACAGATAGATCTATTTCAGAATAAAATTCTAATCAATTGTTGTACATCTTTTTATATAGAACTAGAACAAACAACGCTTTTGTATCTTTCATATGTATCATTAAAAATTATTGCTTTATTATTTCTTCTACATATTGAGTTTATTTCTGAAATAAAATAATTCATGGAAATAGAAAACAACCATGCCGAAAATTATTCTAATCTACGGGGCTTTTCTTTGATATTTTTTACTCTCTCTTTCACTCAAAACAAATGGCATACATTTTCAACAAAATTGAAAACGTCATTCCATATTTTTTGGTTCAATATATCATCTAAATTTGTGTGCGTTGTCCACTGTTCTCTAGATAGTTAAAAATCTGTTAAAAATTAAAATCATCATGTTGAAGTAATTTAGAAAGAATATCCAGAGCCGAAGTAGCCCAGTGGTAAGGGCATCGGCCTTCCATCCATAAGGGCAGGGTTCGATTCCCATTGCCGCCTGACCCACCGAGTACATGCAATATACGTGCTCGTTAAATCTGTGGAATTGAAAGTCCTGTGATTGGTCATTGAGCTATTACCATGGAAGCAATGGACTGGAGAAAATTTCCTTCCCTTTCAGGTTACTGTCAAAATTGAGAAAGTTGATTCTCTCGTGCTGCCATCTGTTGGAGGATCTTAGAGACAATGTGTGTGTTCACCTTCGTGGTTCTGACTAAAACGAAAGACGCTCCCCTATTGACTTAAAATTCGCATTGCCAAGGCATAGTGAGCTTGGCCTGTCCAATTGTCATAAGTAACAGCAACAACAGAAAGAATTTTCAATAGAGTTCCGAAAAGGGTAATTCAAAATTCTGAATGTCGTATTCATTTCCCCCATTTTTTTAATTTAAATATTATGGTTAAAATTTAAAATATACTTTAATCCCATTAAAAACTAAAAGCCATAACTTTTTTTTACCAAAAATATCAAAAAATACAGTAATAAATAACCAATCGCCATGATTTCAATTGAGATATGTTATTTAGCAAACTTTTAATTAGATTATTTTTATATAAATTGTTTCTGAAGTAGGTACCATACATGTAGAATGTAAATTTAGTATTCTTTGAAATACATTGTATTAGTAATTTTATTCTTATTAATACTAATGGTTGATATTTCCTGAACAATGTTCACGTTGACATGAAACTGCTTCTACGTTGCATGATGCAGCCTTGATTCTTCAACATCGTTATGCTACGTATGTCACGTGTCAAACGTCTAATGGGAGATGGAACATATTCGCATAAAATACTTGGTAGAATTTGATGCTTGGTTTCTAATGAATGGCCGCATTTAGCTTTGCAAAGTTTATACAGATCACATTGATCTTTATTAAAATTTCAAATGTCTAGTGCATTTAGTATTCGACTATTAAAAATAAATGGAAAATTTAAAATGATGTGTAATAAAATGTCTATATAGGCCTAAGAGAAAATGTATGAAAGATCAAGTTTCGTTTCATGTATATATTTTAAACCTTAAGATATTTGTTTTTCTTATATTTTACGAGAAATTTCTGTGAATCCGATGGAACAACTTGGCAAGTCACTAGATATCGAAAGATTGATATTTTAATTTTTCTTTGCTTGATTGGTGAAATGACTATGTTTTAAATTTTTATGCCATTAAATATGTAATTCTTTTCAGAAATTTTCATAAAATTGATGAATTATTTTAAAAAAAGTCATTTTATTAATTAAATTAAAGATCAGTTGAGTGATGTTATGATTTCTCAGTAAACTAAATAGTGTTTTCCGATTTTATGCAAATTTTTAAAAATTTTATATTGATTCTATTACTTTTTAATGAAACAATATATCGGAATAATTTTTAACTAGTCACAAATTTTTTTAACTAAATTACATGAATAAACAAAAGAATTGTTATCGTATTGAAGTTATCTGGAGTACTGTATTATCTTATATTTTTGTTTACAAATAACTGTTATTTTCCGTTTTTTATTTTAAGAATTAGAAAAAAAATGAAATTTGTTAATAAGACACAAAAGATTGATCAAATCCAGTTTTCTTCTCCAGAATATTAAAAACATTTTATAGGAATAATTTGATTAATGACCAATAATTACAATTTCCAACTCTTTCGTATAAGTTATTGAATAATAAACATGGATATTTCAGAAATACAAATATCTTTGATATGGATAAAGGATGCATGATAAGAATCTTACGACTTGTAAAAATTTTTAAATATTATATTATTTATATCATCAAATATTTTTATTTTCTAGGCCAAAGTCAAACAGTCCACCTCGGAGGATATATGTCAGAACCTGAGTTTGACAGAAATGGTAAGCCATTAATAATAAGACTTTAAAATAAAGCTAATTTGGTCCAAATATGATTAACCATAAAAAAACGTATAATAAAATACCATATTTATTATGATGATGTATGATTGAGCAGCTCAAAAGTTATATTATTCTAAATGAAATATATTGAAAATAAAAGCAGTGTCAAAAAATTTAGTAAGCCATGTCAAAATCTTCGTATTGCTGCAGTAAAAATATTCTAATTTCTTGTTTGTTTAGATATATTTTTAAAAAAGAAATATTATTTCAAAATATTAAATTATGTAAAATTCATGTTAACGAAAGTATTAATTAAAAATTAAAAAATTAAATTTATTATATTAAGTTTAAGACTAATTTTTTTTTTAAAAAAAATGACCTGATAGCTACGGATAAAATTAGATGAAATACATTAAAACTAAACTTTTTATGAGTGTTCTTTTTAAATGGCATTTGAAATTTGAATGAAAATATGAAACAAGTTTAATTTTTTGAAGAATTCAAGCACTACATTAACTTTTTGCATAAAAAGCTTGTTCTTCAGGGACTTACAATTAAAATGAATTCTGAACCTATCCAAGCGGAGCTGCAGAAGAATGGTGATAGATCTTACTTTTCAGTTCCTCAAAACCTGGGCTCAAATCCCAGTTTGGGTTTGGGAGTAGCTGTTTCGGATGTTTGTAATTGTTCGGAATAAATTTTAAAATATAGGTCTTTATCTAATTGGCTCTCATTAGGGAAAAATGACAGTTGAGTGACAAAGTAAACCTGAACCAGTACAAACAACTCCACTCGAGTTGAAAAGGGAAATCACAAATTATTGACCAGATTACTTTATTTGCGAAAAATACTAAAATAGTTTAAAATAAAACCCGATTTTTTTAAAGAGATTTTCCTGCAAAAAAGTGCAAATGAACATTCAAAATCGTCTTTTAATTAAGTACTTAAAATTTTGAATCGTTACAGTTCCATATATTCATACAATCATATTCTCAACACTTGTAAGTTACACCTATTTTTAATCCTACATACAATAGTTCTAATTTAAATTAAAAAAATATGAGTAAAAATAGTTTTGAAATTATTGAACTATAAATTTCATTTTAGTTATTCATAATTATTAATCCTTCGTCTGAATATCGACTATTGTACTTTGGATGAAACTTATATAAAAGTAAATTAAACATAATTATAAAATAGATTTCATATCTCAATTCAAATAACCAATATGGAAAACATCAGAATGGAGGTCTTATGCAGATGTCAAAAATAATTTTAATGAAAGCAAATGACATGTAGCAGGTGGCATTAAATGCGGAAGAGTTTTTACTGGCACTTACATAAATTTATTCTTCAATTGTATGTGACATTAATATTTGCGTTTAATTTTATTACCATTTTAATAATCCGTTATAAAAACAGATTGCAATTTTTAGTTAATCTACAGTATTTTCTTATAATAATCGATATTTAATTATGGGTTAATTTTTACACGTAAATTAATGTGATAATACTAAATTACAAAATATTCAAATACATTAGAACGAATAAATTTTATCTGTTTTTAAATTTTTCATTTTTACTTTCCAATGTTTTGCATTTTTCAAATTTCAGATATAAATAAACATTATATACTTTTATTATAAAATTTTTAAAAATATTTCTTGAAATCGGAACTTTAAAAATAGAAATAATCGTTAATTATAACAGTAACTCACCAATACTTGGAGATGAGAATTGTTATACTCACTGATTTCATATAATGGTTAATGTGTATTAGAATATTATACAACTACAGTAAGCTGCATCGTTAAAGTTTAATTTTTGAAATAACTGTGGAGTTAATTAATAATTTGATTAAAAACCATTATGAAGCATTTTCTCTTAAATTAAGTGTGACGATTACATTTATTGTTTATAAACCTGCCAAAAATTATTAAACTTGAATTAAATTTTAAAAGTTTGTTATTAAGGAGAACAGATAATTTTTTATTTAGCTTATAATAACTATATTAAGGTGCTTAACATTTCTAACATCATATAATTAAAAATATGTGTTAAATGTTTGAAAACTTATAGATTAAAATATCTCATTTATATATAAGAATAAATATATATAAGATTTATAATTGGTTTATGGATGCTAAATGTCACGCATGTGGAAAATAGAAAATAAAGCAAATTGGAAAATTTATAAAATCAGTTCTTTTTAAAAATCACGAAAAAAAAATTAAATTTATAAAAAGAGATACAGTTAACATTAATCCACTTAAATTACAACTAAAATATAAATTAAAAAAAAATTCTAAATATTTTACCATTTACTTCAAAATTTTTAATATAATTAAAAATGAATATTTGATAAAAATATGTTGTATATAATATTTATAATTAGTTATTTTTATAATGCACATTTTTTAATTTAATGTAAATTTTGTTAAATACGAAAGTAGTTTTACGCAAAATATAGTTTTTCTATCCAAGAAAAAGTACTACAAAATTAGAATCATATGGTTACCATTTTCCTCATATTCATTAATTAAGAAAATATAAACTTTTTCTCCTATGGTATGTGCACTTTGGAAAAAATATTAATTTAAATTTTTGTATCTGAATGTTATTTATATATTTAAACTCTGTTTTTCTTCTCACTTAGATTCTAGTGTTCGAATTTTAATCAAAAGGCTTAATTAATAGGTCAGCACTAAGACAAATCTAATATTTCGAAGCACCTATTATTTGCATCCAAAAGCTTCGCTTCAAATTTTAATCAGAAATAGGTTCAAAGTTCATGAAATTATATTAGCCTTTACGAGCAATATTATTACTATTCATTCCATGAAATTCTATCAAAAAAACAATTTAAAATATTTAAATGGAAAATTAAAAAAGAAAAGAAAAATTAAGTCCTCATATTGTTTTTGGAATAGAAAAGCAGGACGTGTCTTTTGAAAAAAATCTACACCTAGCTTTTAAAAAAATTACGATTAAGAAAAATAACGATATATTTATCGATTTTAAAGATATTTACACTTTACTTAGTTTTGTATTCGAAACATTATTTTACATCGCAAAGGTACCCCTCACTTATAGATCGGGTAAAAACACATCGAATGAGGCATAGAAATCTTGACAATTTCTGTTCCAAAGCTAATAATATTAAAGTTGCGTTTCCTCTCATTCACATTCTGATGCTCATCTTATTGGTGACTTTTTAAGAAAACTGTTAATATGCTCGCTGCAGTGAAAAAATAATGAAAATATGTCAGAAAATCGTTATTCAAAATAATAAAATAAAAAGAATTATAAATATTGTCAAAAAATTACTTCATGGGAATGTAAGAAGAAGGGAGTCTCAAGCTTATATATGTTTCCTTTTCCAACGTTACGCATGGATGACATCTTTAAAAAAGGAGCAACATACGCCTGCATTGCTGAAGAGAACAGATCTCCGAAACGGTGTTACATCGTTTAAATTAATTATAGCGCAAAATAAGCAACTTTACAGTGAATTCAAGTCAATGTTAATTGCAATTTGTACAAATGGCGTAATCCAATTTTGGAATAAATCATAGGACATTTTAACTTTTGAGAATGGCATTCTAAAATAAATTTTATTCCATTTCATGTAGCTCTTCTCAAATAAACCTCCGATGAACTCTCGGCGGACAAAAATAATATTTTATATTTTAATTATATTGAAGTATCAAAAAATATTCTGCTATTAGGATGTTCTGATGACATGAATAATACCCTGTAACTCGAGACCATTAAACTATGCGCTTCACTCTGGGTATGTTTAAATTGTCCCTCATAAGTAGAAGAATCTAATGGAGCTTCAACCAAACCAGATATATTCAACTAGGTATACAGTAAGCCTTTCTGTTACACGGTACTCTTATGACCTTTTTTATTATTAAGCGATTTTATGTGTGTGTGTGTGTGTGTTTGTGTGTCCCTTTTATAACGCGTGTTTTCCCCAATATAAAGCGGGAATTCCCCACGTTGTATTTGTGTACTGAGAAATTTAAAATACTTTGTACAGTTCACAATAAATTTCAAGTACGTTTGCACATTGTCTCAATTATGTTCTTATAAAATAAGATTAAATTATGTTATTGACCGCTGAACATTCTCCTTTAAAATATTTTCGATAACTTCTACAGCGAATAAACATGTATTAAAACTGCTTTTGGGATTATTTGATTTATTTGAAATTAATTTTATTTAGTTACATGTGTGCAAGTTTTTCATTTAAAATGTTCTTAATTTGATTTTAAAAAACGTACACATTTCGTTCATAACATAATTTAATATTCGGCTTAAATTTCCTTTAACGAGAAAAATTAAACGTGAATCATGAGTACATAACGTGTTACACGAGTTCATAAGAGCGCGTTTTACGAGAATATTAATACAACGTGTGTTTTCCTATAGTACGGAACTAACATACCATGTTATAGAGGGAATAACTGTTTAAAGCAATTACAAATTATAAAATCTTTTTTAGTACATACTGAATGGTGGATTTTTGGGTTTAACTTTCTAAATATTTAAGCATTTATTTTCCCCGAAAATTAATTGGGGATCATTTTTTAACATTATAGAAAAACTAAGAGCAAAATATGCGACAACAGATTACCGACGGAAGCCAGAAAAATCAATTTCCTATACTAAGGAACGGACTGTTTCACCAGAAAAGCCGAAACCGTAAGTAATTTAATTTTGTTTATCTATTTGCCTTTCATTTATGTGTATTTATTCTCATTTTATCAATGGTTATTTTAGATTGAGCGTGGATACGTCAGTGGTCCGACATGAACCCAAAAGGGAAGTGTATAAGGTAGAACCCCGAAGTATCGCTGACTATGAGCCAGGGCATTCGTCACTGGCAGAAAAGGAATTTCAAAAAGTTAGTGGTAAAATTGAGATGTTATTTCCTTTTTATAAAGTTCTCATATAATATTAGTTGTTTGTGAGCTACTGTATGGCATCCATAGTTAATGACGAAAAGTATAATCATTGTACTTGTTAATTCAGGTTCTTCTGTTGTCACTTCTACTTTCATTAAGGGTAAAGTTCTTCTAACATTGACATGTTTATTATTCATTATCTTGAAAATATTGGCATTAAAATTTAGTTTAATGAGGAAAAATTCGGACAGTCCGAAATTCGTTTTGTTGAAAGATAGTAATGATAAAGTAAAATATGCATTTTTAACGTATCAACATCTTCACGTTAAAAGTGTTGACACCAGTTGTAGTGAATAAACAACTAACATGAAAATAAATCGAATTTATCTCACGAAAATAATTATCTATCGGAAAAGACATCATGCTTTTCTGGAAAAACGTTTTACTGTCGAAGTTGCATTAACGGTGTTGAAAAATCACGAGGAAGGAAACAGCTTAAGCAATTAAAAATTGAGTATATTTTTTACCTACTTTATTTTATCAAAATGAGATATTTTTGTAATCACTAAATTATGCACTTTATATCATTCTAATCGAGTTAGTAAGGGTAACCTTGGTAAATACAGTATCTTGATTAACCGCCATTTGGAATATTTCAAATTTACTGTAAATCATCAATATTGTTAAATTATTTATTAGTATTTATCGCTCAATAAAATTTTTTATTAACACTAAAAACTAATAAAATCTCTTGTTATTATTTTTCAAATTCATGTTATTTATAAGTAAGAAATATTTTTTGTTTTCATAGAAAGAAAAAATATAGTATATTAGACACATCAGGAAAATTTGAAGACAAAATTTACAAAACTCTTATCTATAGAAAAATCAGAAATTGTTTTCAGGACTTATACATTTATCAACAAGTTTGCCGCAATTATTTTTTTCATTTTACTTACAGTGTGAAATAAAAAAAAATCCTTTATGTACAAGATTTAAAACATTTTATAGTAAAACAATATATATAAATATAAACAAGAATGAATATGTAACATTACTTTTCTTCGTTATTAGTTTCGAAAAGTTTTTCTCTATTAGAAAAATCATAGTTAGATCTTTGTGTATTTAATATTTTCTAGTTTGCTATTAAATACTGAGTAATGAAAGCTAGTGTTTGCTTCTAGCAATTTTTTTTAAAAGTAATTGAGCTATTTTTTGCAGTTTTGGAGCGATTTTTGGGACTCTATGGATGACCTGGTACGGTTAAATTGTAACATTTTCGGCATGTTTTCACGGACTCACTCAGCATGGCTTTACACTGACATTTTAATCTTTCAAACATTATGTTTACAATAATTTTATTACTAATAGTAACCACTGAAAAATTACGCTAATTGCATGTTTATAGCACCTTCTTAGTCGGAAACTGCACAAATAAAAAAGATAATAAAGTAATTTGTAGTTATATATACATGATATTTTAGAGAAGAAAATGTTTTAGATTCTGGAACAATCCGATTTTCCCTGATGTTTAATTACGCATATATAATTAATTCAAATATTGCTGACCCAAAATGCTTAAAAAAATTTATAGATTTAAATCAAATATTATTTAAGGTAAAAATTACCCTGCTAACAAACCAAAATGCAACACTCTTGTTATGAAACAAATTAATGACTCCAAATTTTGAAAACAAACACATTTAATTAAATAAGAAACAAAAAATTACAAAAGGAGTCATATTTGGGTTCACTGACAACTCTCTCTCGCCTGCGTAGCGCACAATAGTCAGTATCCATACTACAAAGAAAAAAAAACTCAGCTTCTTCAGACTGCTCCTGGCACCAACCGTCTCCCTACTCACCCTCCCCATCAAAGACTCTTGAAATCGAAAGTGCTAAGTATGACACATTACACTCTGAAGAAAATTATGTAAAATTTATATAACGTGTTTGCGGCGTTGAGTTATATAAATTATTACCATTGCTACACATACGCACAACACGAGCGACAACAATACCACCTGCAAGTGCTATATATAAAATGAGGAATGACTGTTATTTATAAAAGGAGGAAAGATTGCCAATTTGAAGTACGGCAATTGTTCTTTCGTGCGATTTTCTTTTTGCTAGCTTTTGTGCGAGCTATTTAATTATACTTGTAGAAGATAACGAGTAAGATTTTAAGTTTGACCTACGAAGAATAGTAACCTGTAGAAATTGCTGATTAACCTTCAGTGAAATTAATGAACATGTTCGACGAAATCAAGCAACTGTGTTGTAAATATACGAGGGTCACTGAAATTTTTGAGATACAACTAGATTTTTAAAGTTATACATACAAAATTTTAGGATGTGTTCAAAGTAGTCTCCTCCAGCATCAATGCACTTTTGTTTCCACAGATTAAATTCAAGCCATTCATTTCTTGGAATAGATGAAAAAAATTCATTTATAGCCACATCAATCTCTTCTTCTAAATGAAAACGACGTCCACGTAAGTTCTTTTTTAGAGTAAATAATAACCAAAAGTCGCACATAGCTAGATCAGGTGAATACGGCGTATGTTCTATCACTTTAATTTGTTTTTGTTTAAGAAACTCAACTGTTAATCTAGCTGTATGTGAAGATGCATTGTCATTGTGAAGCATTGGTCCCTTAACATTTAGTTCATGTAGAATTTTTGGAAGACATTTAGTGGTATACCAGTTTGCTGTTACTGTCTTCTGTCCTTCCAGTTTGATGGCTTTGACCAGTTCCGTACTTCTGAAGAAAACGGCATGCATCACTTTTTTCAGTGCGCGTTGTTTTTTTACCATTGTCAGCGTGGGATCATTTTCAAAGACCCATACTTTGCTTTCTTGACGTGTTGGAACGTCAGAAAATGGTAAGTACGTTTCATCACGTGTTACAATTTTAGAAATGGTGCTGTGGTCACCATTATTTAGCAATTTAAGAGTTTCTTTACTGATTCGGACACGCTCCTCTTTTTGGTGCTCAGTTAGATTATGGGAAACCCAAAGGGCAAACTACTTTTTTCATATGTAATTCTTCATGAATGATTTTGTGTATGGCTGCGGATACAATGTTAAGTTCCTTCTGTATCATTTGACAGCGATTATCATCCATTAACATTTTTCGTATGCCAGACACATTATTCGGGATTACTGCCGACGGCGGCTTTCCTATGTGTTCTTTATCCTTGAAGAAAATTGCGACCTCTTCTAAATTCTGTAAACCATCTGAATACAGTAGCACGAGCTGGAGATTCTTCACCAAATGCTAATTGCAACCGTTGAACGCATTATTCTGGATTTAATACTGCTTTAAAATCGCAGTATATCATAGCGTGAAAATGTTCTCGCGTCAACTCCATTTTCTTTTCTGCTTAAAAGTTATTCTACGCTAAACAAGTTGAAGTAAGTCAGTAAAAAATCGTCTTCTGTGTTAAAATACATTGTATTTTAAAATGAAACCGTTATTTTTATTTTGTAAATTCTCGTCTGCGTGTAGCTCAAAAATTTCAGAGTAACCCTCGTATAATCGCTTGAAGGAACGGCAGACGATGAAAACAAACTGCACAATCTTGTACCATCACTGCACGTGGTGACATGTATTTGGTGCGCATGACAGTGATGGATCAATCAACACACTACGAACCAAACCACGACCGATTGAGTCTGTTATGCATTTTTCGCTGTCCCCTAATACTATTCGAAGTCGTTTGTTGCTTTGTGGAATGACCATAAAGTGTCCATTGTTTTGTTTATTCTTGACCCAAAACCACAAGCATCAATAGGGAAATGGACGATAGAAATGAACCTAGGAATGGATCGACATTGTCTTGACTAACGAATCCCATTTCTGCATCTTATTCCGCGAGGGTCGGATTTAGCTCTTTAGACTTGGTGTTCAGAGGCAAATGAACTGTTGAGTTATGCATCGACTTGCTGGTCCTGATCCCTGTATTATGATTTGGCATGTGATTCTACATCCATCTAATATGCATTACTGGTACATTGAATATCCAACGTTGGAGCCTATTATCCTCTCATACTTTCAGCTTTTGGCATCAACCATATTCCAAACAGAATAATGCTTGACCACACATAAGAACACTATGTTCAAGAATTCTTTAAGCATCAGATTAGATTGCTTCTTTGGCCTGCTTGATCTCATGATCTATTAGCAATCGAAAAGTTGGGGTCTATGCAACTGACCTGTAATACATTTCGAATTGCTACACCAGATGAATTTTCTCAATATGTGAAAGTCGCATGGGCTACTATACCTGAAGAATATATATCTATAACCGTTTTGATTTTATGCAATGATTATAGCCGAAAATGGTGGCTACTAACCACTGATTTTATCATCATCCACATTTTGTAAGAGAATGTAATCTCAAGCGTTTGATCTTTGAATAACATTTTATCTGCTAGATAAATTTTGCTGTGACATCCTTGATTTTTCCATCTGTTGCATTTTGAATGGCCTGCAACGTTTATTAAATACGATAATTTGTTCGATTTAAATTTAATTATCAAATATATCTATCTAAACGTAGTAATCATGATCAAATCTAAATCGTGTTCATTCTGAATCTATGTAACCATGTTCATCCATGTTATTATATTATGACCATGTTCATACATTTAAAATTAACCCTACTCCGCGTAATTCTCTGATTACTTTTTATGAATATTCTCAGAATCTATTTCTGTTGATAGAAAGAAAACTCTGATAATAAATTATCTGAATACTCATGTCTCTTACACTAAATCTGGTGCATCGGCTTTGTAATTTATAAGTCTTCAATAAAATGGTAACTGTAGAACTATTTATTACTTTTGAGAGCAACGTTATTGTAATGGAGTATTGTTTAATCACACATACATACTGTTATTTTAAGATTTGGAAACAGTTGGTGATTATTAATGCGCTATAAAGTAACAGTATGTATCAATTGTAAAATGAATTTTTGTGAATGTTAAAAATTTTTTAGTCTACTCCTTATTGTATATGATTTTGAAGCTTCGTTGATGGAAGTGTATAATTTAAACCTATGTCAGTGGAATGAAATTTCGCATTAATATGGTATACTGCTAATTTTAAGATGACATCTAGTAATTAAATTAATAGAATTTGTAATTCAGAATTAATGGATTAAATATCGCGCATAAATTTATAAGGCGTTTTGCACATAATCTTGGATGATTGAATATATACCATGGATTTTATTTTTAGTCATTTTAAAATAAGAGTATTGTTTGTATAGATTTATTTAGTCTAATGTACCAATAAAAAAATTATAGAAAGTTTGTAATTTTGTAATATGTTTATGTCTATCACTATAAATTCATATTTCATTTTGTATTTTTAAACAATATGACGTTAAAAAAATTTTTCATTAAATCTTTCATGTGCCAGAATTACGTCCAGTATTTAATTTTTACGTGTGTAGTTCATAAATGCCAAAATAAATATATTAATGTATCATTGTTCAGAAATTATCTAGATTATTGATAATTTTAAAGCAATTCCTGAAAATTCCTACATATATGCAAATGATCGCAAGGTTCTTGATTTAAATCAATAATTATTTATTTAGCACACGTAGAGATACTAATAACATAGAAAAATTTTTTTTAAATTATTAAAATTTCATTGTATCAAAGCTAGAGACAATTTTCAAAAGCTTAATGCCTTTACCTTAATATATTTTGAAAATTGATATGAGATCTTAAAAATTTGACTCACACAAATATAATTCCATTCTTGCTTAATTAAATAAATCAACATTGTGATTTTCTTTTATAAGGTTAACAAGAAAGTTCTTGCTGTTTTCTTGTTGCTATTGAAGGAAGTGGGAATAAATATGCAAATTATAATATGACGTGCTTGAGACACTGATTAGCAGATAGTTGAAATATTAGTCGTTATAAAAGCAGGTCCACTGCTAATATTCATTAATCGTAACTCGTATAGTAACGAAGAGAAATGGACGTGTCGAAGGATATCTTTCGGTATTGCTTGCTGTACGACTTTAAAGTGGGCTCATAAGCTGCTGCATCAAATCGCCGAATATGTCAAGCATTTGAGAATAATACTGTAAATGAACGTACGGCAAGGCACTGGTTTCCCTAATTCAGGTGGGAAGATTTGTTCCTCTGTGATAAAGCTAGTGTCTGGTGAACTAGCCGTCAAGTGGTTCACTATAATCTGCTACCAACGAGCCAAACGGTCATTGCAGACCTGTACTTGCAGTAATTGAAACGTGTACAACTGGCATGGCAACAGAAAAAGTCAGCATTAGTTGATCGCAAGGGTGTATTCTTCTCCGATAACGCGAGGCCGCATGTCCCGAGGGTGGCCAAGAATACCATACAGCTAGTTGCTAAGGAGAAATTTTGCCACTTTCCTTACTCACCTAATTTTGCACCATCAGATTGATACCTCTTTCATTCCCTGGACAATCATCTTCGTGGAGAATCCTTCCTCAAGGAAGCAGACTTGCGCCAAGCACTCATGGACTTCTTTACATTCAAAATCCTTGAGTTTTACCACAAAATGATTGCACAACTGGAACCACGTTGGCAGAAAATTCTTGATGCCGATGGTGATTATTTCGACGACTAAAAATGGGCTGCGGTATCTGAGATGGCAAGAACTTTCTTGTTTGTCTTGTACTTACGATGTTGAAGTTCTTTTAAGGTCCATCTCTAATGTTGATTATATCAGTTTTAAACTGAGTATTATTTCTTACCTGTTAGAAAAGTATAAACTTTTTACACACATTCTCGGCATCATTCCTTTATTGAACCAACATATGTTCAAAAATAATCGAAACTTTTGAAAAAAGGGCAGTAAGAGAGGATGTAAATTCCGTCTTTATGCAGTTTGATGCACACCTTTACACTTCGCAGTTCTTGGCACTTTATCTTGGTCTGCCGGGATGTGTATTTAGGGGAATGATGTCGAGAATGTTTTATAAATTCATGTTTCCTGTTGACTAACGCTGGATATCAACCCTTCAGAGCTTCGTATTTTCATCGTAGTTATTCATCTCAGAAATCAGCGTTCACAAGCTAATTATTTAAATAAGTGAATCCTTCTCCCAAAACACTACTGAACGCATAGCACACTTGCATTCATGCAGTATTGTTTGATACTCACTTAAGAGGTTGGCTTGGAAATTACACTCTTTACTTTAACAGCGCATAGAAAACAACTAACTGATCAACAACAGTTGTAAAGCGCAACGTCAGGAGTACTCATAGGCCAAAGCGAGTGAGATCGAATCTAGAATTTTTTACTCCAAAGAGCGAATCTTACGATTAAACTACAGTGAACCATAGTTAACTTGCACCTTGAAGTTAACAGCATTATGACCTTGCAAAACTCTTTTAGTTTCTACCGCCTATTGTAGGCTTTCGGGCGATTTTTCGTAGATGCTTTTTTTATTTACTTGTCCTTAGGAAGGCAAAATGGAAAACTATCATAATGTAGAAACGCAGCTCTTTCTTCCCGTAGTACAATAGTGTCTGGAATCGAATTTTTATTTCCGCGGAATTCAGTTCCATTATTAAAACCACAATCACCGCTAACTTGATAAAGTATATTATGTTCACATATTTTATTTTTTAAAAAGTAATTTTACTACATTTATAGATATTAGCAGTGCAGATTCAGCCGACAGCTATCTCTACTGAAAACATTTTCTGGAAAAATAAACACTATCAGAATGAATGCACTCTTTTATTCATAGATATTTTTTTAAATTTTCAAATTTAATTTCTATCATACGCTTGAATGCTCTCTTATGATGATTCAAAATTCAATTTTGGCCATAGTTTTTGTTCAAATTAGCATTTTTTATCCAAAAAAGTGACCATATAATGACAAACCAAATGGATAATATAATTTAGGAGAATTTTGGAGATAAATCATATTATTTAAATTTAATATTTGAGTTATATATATATATATATATATATATATATATATATATATATATATATATATATATATATATATATATATATATATATACAACTGTGTTTTGTATTCAAGTAATCAAATTATAATCAATGATTTACTATAAAAATATTCATTGATAATTGTTTAGTAGAACTATTACCTATCAATATTTTATTTTTTCTAAATAAAATACTACATTTGTAATAATTAGAAAAATTTCCAATTCATATAGTATTTGCACGATTAATTATTGTGAACCAATCAGTTATTAGCATATTTTACTTTTCAATTGATTAAAGAATTATTTTTATAATGCTTCATTTATTCTAATTGTATTTTTATTATTACATAACTTTCATCGTAATTTTATGATTTAAAAATATTTTTTATCTTTAATATTAAAAATATTTAAAATCCATCTTACTATTAAATGTGAGTTAAAAATGGAAGTGGTTCCAAAATTATTTTTGCAAATTGATTTTGGCAACGAAAAAATATTTTTTAGGAGAAAAGAGACTAAGAAATTTAATATTTTTGTGTGGGCTTAGATTTAAGAAAATCTTATATTAGTAAATTGTTTATTTGCCTTTCTATCATAAAGTTTAAAATTTTAATTTCAAAAAGATGTAAAATGGAATCTTAGATATTTATCGAAAGCGCGTGATTTGTGTTAGTTATAAATATTTATACATTAATAAAATTTAAGTTTCATTTAGATTCAGAAAGTTTGTATAGTTATAGATTTGTAGTTCCATCATAAAAATCACTGTACTTTATTCATTTACTTATTGAATAGTTCGACAAGTATGTTCTGAGATTATATCATCATTTATTGACTTAAAAAGCCTAAACTTTGATAATATAATGATAATGATTTTAATAATAAATACTAAGATAAATATCTGTGAAATATATCCTTTGTAAAAAAATTCTTTATACGATGACTTAGATAATATTTTGAGGATGCGTAAAAATTGTCATTAACCAAATTGTTATATCATTTTAATCAAAGCATATTTTATTAGACGGTATTTATTTTAAATTCTCTGTCAATGTCTTCAATCGATTTTCATGTGATATGCACATTTTCCATTTTCTTAAATGTAATGTTTCTTTAAAAATCAAACGTATTTTTGGCATTGATTATAAATTGTTTTATTTGCAAATCTGATTTAAATCCAATTTCATTAAAAAACATCCTGCATAAATATATTTGTAGATTTTATTTTATGCACATGTTGTTACAAAATATTTGAAATTATATGTAATCATTTAAAATATTCTGTGCAGTTTTACTTATAGTAATATGTTAAACATAAGTGAGCATTTTTAAAAGGGGCAAACCTTAATGTTTTTATAATATTTTTTAAAGATTATTGCTCTTTAAATTTGAATGGCTATTTCCAAAATTGTAAAAAAATGAATTGATTTGGTAAGTGCCCACCTAAATCAATTATGTGCATGGAGTTTGAAGAATAGTTGATTTCTTTAAATTAGGAAAAATGTTATCGATTTTTTTGGATATACATTGATTTACCAGTAAGGTATGCAGTACCCCGTGCCATTAATCTAATATTTTAACATATTTTTAGGCATAATTTATGCTAATTTTGTAAGAAAAGTTACTTAAGTGTAAGTTCTTATATAAATATGCATTAATTTCTGTTTAAAATATTGTATATATATTATACCTCATATAAATTTTCACAATAAATGTACTTTTCAAGAAAAATTTAATAATTGTATTAAATTACAGTTTACGCTTCTTCGAAAATAAAGCATATTAATTATTAATGGGGTTATCAAATTATTCAAAATGAAGAATTTTCATAATATAAAATAATTTTTGTATTAGTAGGATCATTTTTACTCACAAGATTTAATTCTGCGGGTTTTCCAAATACTACGAGCGTATATGTACGAAGCGGGAATCGAACCATCTTCGCTAAATTGCTTAGAAAAAATATTCACTTTTAACAAATTTTATTATTTTTGAATAACAATATTCAATCAGTGATTAATTTTCCTTCTTTTTAACTATTCCATTGTTAAATATTTTTATTAATAATTATTAACATTTCTTCAATACTTTTATCCTTTAGATCCAATTACTTCTCTATATATTTTAGGTGCATATTTATTTCAATGTAAAAGAATCAAAAGAAATATTTAAATAACTACATTTCTCGTGAAGAGTCATGGCTCAAATTATTAAATAAATTCAAACACAAGATAAACCCTAATTAAAGAAATCTGCTTGTGACAAAAGAACTGATTATTACGAATATACTATCCTAATAACTTTCCACTCACAAGCATGCAAATAATTAAATGGAATATAGTAGACATTCCTTGAATAAAATATTCTTTTTTTATTCATTTATTCAGTGCACTAGATGATTGATGGTGTTTTAGCTCAATGTTATTTCTCATTGTTCTTATTGTTTTGTAGCATGAATACTTAGGAGGCAGCTCAAAACCACAACAAGGATTAAATCGTCGATGGCCCAATGTGTAAGTACAGATGAATACTTTTTTGAAGAATACGTTGTGATGATACATTTTACAATTTTATCCTGTGACTACTTATATGTCTATCTGAACTGCTTTTTTTTTTAATTAGATAAACGAATTTTAGTTTTTACAATGAATGGTTAATAACTTATAGAGCATATAATTTAAAAAACAATTATATAGATATGTATGTTGTATTAATTTTTTAAGTATATAGTGGAGTGTGAGGAAAATATTATGTAAAAACATTTTAAAATTGAACTTGAAAATAAATAAAGAATTTAGTTATAATTTATATGATTAATATAATTTATATAATTATATAATAATTAATAAAATAATTAATAAAGTTTTTAATTTTATATAAAAATTTGGCATTGAAATAAATGTTTTTGTTATTTTAAAAATTATTTTTTTATAGTTACTTCCAATTTGAAAATACACTTTCATATTATTATAAGAATTAGTATAAAAATAATAACTATTGCAATTTAACTGGAAATCTAGAATGATATTGGAGAATTTTAAATTTTTTGTTCTGAAATCACATTTATTATTGAGATTATTTTCTCATTAATATGAAAGTTACATAATAGAAAAAAACGGATTAAATTAGTTAGTTAATTTTTTATAATTAACTAACTAATTTAATCCGTTTTTTTCTATCATTTCTTCATGCAGTTGATTAAAAATATATTTCTAAGTAAAATGAGGCTAGAATATTAATAATTTGTTAAAATTGCTTTTAAATAAAAGTTAATCATATTTCTTTAAATTTAAAAGTATTAAAATAATTAATTTTTCAAACGATTTTATTAAAATTTTAATGTTACTCTCACGGAAGTTATTATTTCACTATTGATTCACAATAGTTGTGAAACTTTTTTTTTGTTCATTTACTTGAGGCCTATAAAATTTCGAATAACTATTGGTTGACATAGAAACAACTCCATAACATCGGAAAGAAGAGTAGCTCAATCTTAATAAGTTATGACGAATTCCATTATTTGAATCTAGGAAAAATATGTGATGACTCTTAGGTATATATACAGAAATATGTTTTGGATTCTTTGTGAATAATAGGGCGGAATATTGATTTGTGGTGGAAATGATCTACTTTTGAGTTGAAGTGTCCAAGAATATTCCCGTTTGAGTGTCACAAGAATTCTGACTTTTGGATTCAGAAGAAATAGAGTTGAGTGTGATATCAACATTGCATGATTAAATCAGTTTCTTTTTACTATCACAACGAATTTTGATAGTTTTAGTTTCGAAATAAATATGAAAAAGTGGTTGTCTTCACAGTTACTGCCTAGTAGTAGCTCAAATTGAATTGGTCTACTTCCACATCATCTCTTATGTTAATCGTAAACTGTATGCGAGAATAGGTATATATGGATTGAATTTTTATTCTCTTGTATATATACCATTTCATAAGCATATTTTGTTTTAAATTTTATATTAATTATCGAATTATTTTTGTCAGGTTAAATGTAATCAAAATGATGTGTTTTAATTTCACAAAGAGAGTATTTTATTTTTCCTTCATTTCCTGAACTGGCAATCTGTACACTGATGCGTTATGGCTGTATAAGCATTCATTCTTGTGACAATAAGATATCACGTGTATCACAAATACAGTTAAACTTAACTACATTAATAATGTATATGAATATTAATTTATAATCTTTCCTTATTGATAGAAGGTAAGATTTGAAAAAAAAAGGAAAAAGAAAATTATTTATTCATGTTGTAATTTGATTCTTCCAATTAGAATTTATCATATCTCGTTGTCAATTATCCATTAAATGTTTTTCCTGGAAAATCCATCATTTTTAAATTTTTTTTCACATTATAAGTAATTATAAAAATTTAGATCAGAAATCATGTAAATTTTATTCTGTAAAAAAGTAAAACACCAGAAATTAAAAAATAATTATGCTTCAAACATTCCTGTTTACAAATATTCTATGGTAAACCATTTATTTATGTAAAGATTATCAGATTCTGTATTTTTAAAAAATTTTTTTACGATTTGGAAACTTTAACATTTTATTAAAGTAAACAATCCATTGTTATAAAAATTTCTCGGAAAATTATATTAACTTTTTATGCGTAATAATCATATAATAACTTTAATATGCTTTATATATCTAAGCTTATCGATCTAAAAATATCGATTAAAGGTAAAATTAAGAAATAATTTATTTCACATTCATACAGTTCTTCATGGTACGAGAAATGAAAAATTAATAAGTATATACAAATGTTTTTAAAATATTTCACTTTTATAACATCAATATTATGTTTTTGAAAGTTTTTTTTAAATTTCATATTAAATTCATACTGTTTGTAGATAAATACTAAAATATTTAAGTTGAATACTAAAATACAACTATATAGAAAACATGGAAGAAAGAAAATGTCCATTAAAAACTAATGTAGCGTAATAATCATTCAAGCAAAATGTTAACGTCTACGTGCTCTGCCCTATTGTACGAAGTTTAAAAGGAATATATATATATATATATATATATATATATATATATATATATATATATATATATATATATACATGACCACACACAAGCTGTTAACTATTAAAAAGACATGGAAACATCTACTAATTGAATTAGTTTAGTCACGTATGCTATATTTTACACTCTAATCTCACTGAATTTTCCTAGAGAGAAACAGATTAAAATTGAAATGTGGAAAAATATTTTAGTGGAAAGGAATATTTTTGAAAATCAATTTGGTTTTATTTTGCATTTACTTATTTGTTTAAATATGTAGAATTGTTGTCAAAAAATTAATTATTTATAATGTAATAAAATATATTTTTAATGTCGGTATTAAATTCGACAGCTTGACGTTGTCCTTCAATCTATATTTATTCTGTGTTCGAATGTTTTTAATTAGTAGTTCAGATAAATTGTGAAAACATAATATATATTTTTTTTTACATGTGCACTTATGAAGTAATCTTATTAACATGTCTTTCAGTGAACTAAATAACTTTCCTAAAAAAGAATATATGGTACTTACCTATAACGTCGACTTTTTTCGCCATAAACATTATGTCAAAGGATTTTGCAAAAATTTAATAATTTTTTTTTTCAAAATGTGAAAGAAAAGCTGAATAATTTACTTATATCTTCTCATTGTAACAAATAGATAAAAAACTTTATTTGTGCAATTTATATGCCGCAAAATCGAATTATTAAAAAAAAAAAAATTTTTCGTATAATACGTAAACATCCGAATCTATATTTAACAGATGCATTATTTAAAAATATATATCTTTATCTTGGTAATTAAAATAATTTTCTTATGCTGCTAAATAGAAAATTTTATATTTTGAATAAATATAATATCTTAAAAACATAAAAGGATTACTTCAAACAAATTAAGATGAATTTGTAATCAACAAGTTGTTTATTAAAGTATCATCTGCATATATTTTTATACTTAGTTAATATGCAATTAATATTGTATTTAAAATATTTATTGTATATTAATTAATGTACATAAATTAATTTTACTTCTAGCGTATAAATTTAGGCACAGATGTCGTATAATCCGGGATGCCAAATTTTGATTTTTGTTATTTTTTTGGCGGATTTTCTTATGTATCTAGCAACCTACTTTTTATTACGTCATAGAAGCTGCGCCTATAAAAATTAAGCAGAAAATTCTATTTTCGCAACCTTAGTATTTACATCATCGGGCATGTCACAATTCGTCATCTGCGCAACATTTCTTAATCACCAAAAAACTTCAGAATTTAGCATCCTGGATTTTACGGCATCTGTGCCTGAATTTATTACTACATCCATTTTTTAACTTAATTAAAATTTAATGGTTTGTTTTTATACTATTGCTTATGCCAACAGAACAGTATTTAAAACTATGCATTCTCAAATCTATTATAATGATCTTATAAATCTAAATTCAAACTTCTTTCTCCGTCTTAGTTATTTTCTTTTTTTTAATTTAAAACAATTTTCATACATAATTATTAAATACTAATTATTTTGATATAATTTAACAAGAATTAACTTTTAGTTTATTAAGTACCGTGCATTTAATAAAATTTTTCTATATTTAAACTCTTAATTTTAAGCACATTTTTTTCTAAGTCTAATAGCTTTTTGAATTATATTGCTATATAGTAAAAACAATTTCATTTTTAAAAAAATCAGAAGTCCAAATTAATAATAATTGCGCAATAAAATATTAAATGCATAATTAAACTGACGATGGCAAGAATATTAAATAAAGAAACAAAACACGAATTTTGACCTTCTTAAAATTTATTTTCATTTCTGCACACAGTACAGTTATAAATTTTTCCTTACAGGATGTAATTGAAGAAACAAGTGAGTCGATCGTATTTAGAAAAAATAGGTTTATTACATAACTAAACCTCAATAGTTATAAGTAGATTTTTTTAAAAAAAAACTATGCTATCAGTACTTCTAGCAAAATTTAAAGAAGGCTATATAAATATGTAAATAATTGAGATTATACTTTTTACACTTAATTCTTTAAGAATCAGGAAGAAATCTGATTTAATAAAAAATGAATGTTTTAAATTGAATTTACCTTTGAATTGTTATCTTTGTCTTAAATAATTTAAGAATAGATGTGTGTAATTTAGGAGCTAAGTTTAATATCTACAATCTTTATGTGAGGATGTTGAATTTTTTTGTTTATACAGCCTCCTTAGTGATGGTTATGAATCCGATTCCACTCTAATAAGAAAAACCGGAAGGAATATCGATGTTGATCCAGAACAACAGAAATCTTGGTACAAAGAAATCCAAAAGGGTGGCGAGATTCCTCTCACAGGATTGAGGAAGTCAGCGCCAGAAAAACCTGCTGGTCAGTGGTAAATTCTAATTTTGGGTGATAAAATAATTTCATCGCGAAATGCTTTTGTTTCTTTTTTTTTATTTTCTTAGTGCTTGTGTCACAGTCTGAAGTAAAACGATTTCTCTAATTGTATTTAAATTTCTTTGGTGTTAATTAAAACAATGAGAGACTTTTGTGCTTAACATGATTAATGACAATGCAAACGTTTTTTAAATCATCTAAAAGCACGGGGTATCTAAATATTTTAAATTTCATTTAAAGTTACCTTTAAAAGTGTATTTTAAATGTTTGATTACAGTTAACTCTGGAATCTGAGGTGTTTATAGGAAAATCGTTATTTGTCTCTAATATTGTAGTGATATCATTTCTGAATGCAGCTTTATTTAATTGAGGTCTGGCTTTAGGGAATTTTGGTATGGACTTGAATTGAACAGGGAATGTTCTGGTTGTAATTTTGAGTTTTAATAACAACACTGAGTTAATTGATTGTAAGTAAATTAATATGTAATTTTGAGTTTTAATAGTAACACTGAGTTTTAATTTTCTCAAAACATATAACGGTGTAATCTAACGTTAAGGTGTTTCACATCAATATTTTAGCAGATGGGCAGTATATCACTCTAAATAAAAGACAAAACTGAAGATCTGATCAGGGATCTTCAGACGTGAAGCTTATCAGAGTTGGAAAAAAAATCTTCTAAATATGCCTTCTTAATTTAACTAAAGTTAAATTGGTATTGATTTATATAGGTGATTGTAGTTCATTGAACTGTTTTTCAGCATTTTACGATAATCTATACTTAAATACTTCGTAATCAACGCTTTGCTTTTTTAACTAACGTTTTACTATTTCATTTGCATCCTTTAATTAAGATAATTTATCTGGAGCCCAATTTGTTTTAAATTTTTAACACTCCTAGAAAAGATACAAGAAGTAATAGATGTTGCAACTTGTATTGTGTCTTACAGCCCTATCTTTAGGGACTATTTTTCCCTAAGGATAAAATCATACTTAGCCGCACATGGTGAGTATGTCAATTAAATACATATGACTAATTAAAGTCATTTTATACGAGAACTGCTCCAAGATTCACTATTCGTCTACTAATTAAGTGTGAGTTCACGAGGACCTAATAGTTGAAAAGCGGTCTTCATATGAATCCCAGCCATTGTTGTACAACGGGAGATTAATGTTAATTCTCTACTTTCTGCGTGTACATCTCTCAGGATGAAGACTTTCGCGTTTCATCCCTCGCATCACATGAATCCACCTTCTACTTATGAAAAGTTCTTTTGAATGACAAAGTACACGGTGGGCATTGGAAAAGACCTTACTGTAGTCTTGGATCTTTAGACTGTCCACTATATAATGTCAAACATTGGAATGAGAGCTCTCATTATGGCTTATTGGTAACACAAAGCTTTTCGGAGCAGTTCTCATGTTCGATACCTGTTACTGGAAATACGTGTTACGCTTCTATCTACTGCATTTAATCGATCGTTGCTATTATCTACGAAAAACTATTCAAGAAGGAAGGATTTTTCTATCCACTGCATAATTAAAATTAAAAGGATTTATAGGGCTTAAGCTATTAGACATTTCACTTTCGAGTGATAAAGCATATCATACTTGGTGCTGTTAGACTTAATTTCTTGCAGCATCTACTTGGTGCAACACGATTTAACATTTCATGTGTTTGATTGATCTAAAGTCTCATTGGCACCGATTGTGGTCAGAAAAACCTTAGATTTTCAACATATATTATATACCTTTCTGTCGTGGGTAGCATGTCAAGATTCTGAAATTAATATTACTTCTATGTACTTCAACTATAAAGGTTTTCTTTCGAATTGGAAGTTTAATCACTTATATTGTTGATACCAATGCAGATGGTTTCTCACTAAGTTTCATTAATTAATATTGGGTAACGAATGCAATTTAAAATAATTTTATTCTATCACATTTTAATCATTTGTAAATGTTATTTATTTCATAATTGACGTTTTTCATGTAACTGATCACAAAAACTTTTTTGATAAAAATACATTTAAAAATGAAATCCTGTATTTTTTTTATCTATAATTAGCATCTTAATATTTACAGCTTATATTAAAAAAACTTGTCTTCGGAAATAAATACTTGCTGATTATTTCCGAAGGTATTTCTACGCTGATTAATATTTCCGATTAATATTTCTACGCTGATTTCACACAAATCAAGTATAAAATATTAATCTGAAATCAAATATCTTTTATCAAATGGTATGGTACCCACGAATTTCTAAATTAATACCTTGGACAGTGGGTGCATATTAATATGAAACCCATCACAGTAAGACACTCCGAATTATCAGTCAAAAAGAAGATTTTTCCCTCCTAATACTGGATAACTGAAAACTGTTGTAAGATTTTCTTGAGCCCTCTTTGATTATTTATCTCTGAGGAAAATATTTTGAAAACTGGCTACATTCGAGATTAAAAAATATGAAAATTTCTTTGCCACTTAACTCAACAGATGTGCATGCAGATAGTAAAAGCTTAATATCCATGTCACGTTGTTTAACAATAGAACGCGATACAACCCTGTAGAATCGCAGTCATATTACTGGTCCACATTGACCAAACACCTGTTCATAAATAAATTTTACGTTTCTGTATAGTAAATTTTCATTGTGGCATCAGTTCAATTAGAACTCTAACATAAGAAAGTCAATATCCAGATCAAAGGTAACTCGGAGTTACTGACATAATAATAGAGGATGTTTACTGACAGTTTACTGCAATTAATAAACTTTGAAGCATCTGGTAAAATTCACCAATGCAAACCATTTATCAGATACTTATAGAGAAAGAGATCTGTTTTTTTCTATATTTATTTCCCTGACAAGTGATTTAATCTAATTGCAGAATAAAAGACTGGCCTGGATTCATCTGATGGCTTATTAGCTTGAAAGGTTAATATGATCTATGATCGCGTAATTTTGGACGTGATTCCGAAAGATACGAAAGTATTATATATTGGACTCACCGTAGCCTAGTGCTAGGACACGCTCCTTAACTGGTCTTACTACTAGGTCTTGGTAAGTCCTATAGGATTGAGTTTTGGTTCATATAGTCCCGAACTCGAACCTAGTCATTGTTCAACAATTGGAGAGGGATGTTGCATTTTTACGTGATTCCGAAAGATATGAAAGTATTGTATATTGGACTCACCGTAGCCTAGTGCTAGGACACGCTCCTTAACTGGTCTTACTACTAGGTCTTGGTAAGTCCTATAGGATTGAGTTTTGGCTCATATAGTCCCGAACTCGAACCTAGTCATTGTTCAACAAATGGAGAGGGATGTTGCATTTTTACCTTCTGACATGCGCGTTTATCAAGATGGATGCTTGAAAAGTTTCCTCGTGATACGTGAATATAACTCGTTATCTATGAAAAGTCCTCTTCGAAGGCAATTTACGTGGTGGTTATTAAAAACCACTTTAATGCCCTAAGACCGTTAGGCATACCATTACGCCTTGTCCAAATACTGTACATTATCTGAACGAAATCTTAAAATTTTATTTCTTTATTACAGAGGAAAATAAATTTATTGTAAATAGGTGATAACGGTCGTCTCAATTGAGTTGATTCTATCAATTCGTTAATTCAGATTGAAGATATTCTTCTGATGTAATGGTCAACTAGATTTCCTAATTTAAGCGCAGTAGAGAATGAACCAGAATGCTGAAACAGGTGTTTTGAAGCGTTGGCAAAAAAACTTCCACGTCTCTGGTCAAAATAGCATGTTCGGAGAGTGAAAATAGACATCCTGAACGAAGCCTGAGCATAAATGCTTCTCATTACTGCTTCTCATTACTTATCCTGTAGTAAATGTACTTGTAATGTCCGCAAATATTTTAATTCTAATGTTTTCTGGTATTCTTAAGGCTACAAGTATTACATGTTTCTTGTATGTTGAATTGAATACCCTTAATGTATATTTCTGCTCATTTCTCAAAAATATATATTAATTTCTTAATATGCAACGTAACGTACGTAGATTTAGATTAGGACGACTATTTTCTTCTTATACCTAAATAATCAGTCAAAATTTAACTTTAATCATATCTGTAGCTTAAACTTTTGTAATTTATTTGGTGACATATTAATATAATAAGAAATATTTATTAACATATTTTCCAATTTCTTAAAAATAAAAAAATTGAAAGTTTTTGCTTAATACCTTTAAAAAGCGCTTTTTTTTATGATTATATTCATAAAAATATGTAAACGAATGCATTTTTTTAACATCAAAAGTATCAATTCAGATAAAATTAAAAACTGTCAATTCCGATAATTTCAATAAATATCAATTTAACTAAGTAAGCAAATAAATATTTCGCTGAAAAACTTTTAATTAACTTTATTTCATAAAGCCAAATTATTTTCTAACTGTAAATTAGATTTGAGCTACCTCTAAAAATATTCTTAGAACTTTAATTGCTGTTTAATATTTTAAAATGTATATAGGGAGGCTGCTCTTAAAATTTATGATACTTTTTATATATATTGTTTTGAAACATTACCACTTTTTTCTGTTCTATTATTATTACTAATTCATCTCATTCCATTAATTTAGCCATTCTTTTAAAGAATGAAAGGAATAAATTATGATTTTATTAATCCAATTTGTGTTTCAGAATCACATATCAAAACAGTGCCTTTGTATGAATCGCAATCGCCTAACTACAACCACAAGCATGTTCCAAATTTATCGTATCATGTGAAATCTACTATTTATACTGCTAAGCCTTTTCATTTGGCAGGTACTAATCATAACAGTAGCTCAATGTTTTGCAAAAATAATCCACCTAAGCCGCCAAAAAGACATTCTTCAAAACAATCTCCTGCTTTAACATGCCTAGCTCTTTCTCGTGGAGAGAAACAGATCAGTTTAGATTTAAAATCTTCATGTCTATCAAAGGAAAACTTGCAAATGTGTGCATCTCCAAAGCTAACTAGTACATATTTTAGAAACTCTAACATCAAGAATATTAATAATGATTTTATACGTGGTCATGGTTCACCAAACCCTTCTGTTTACTCAACACTTTCTGACAATTCTAGGCAGTTTGAGTCAAAGAATACGGAAAGTAAATTCGATAGGAATTATGGAACAAAAAGATACAAAAATGCCGAAATTTATTCTGTACTCACTAATGATGATGAATACGAAATTGCCACTTCATCTTCAACTTGTTTTAATTTACCTCATGAAATCGTACGAAACAATTCATTGTGTGATGCACTTGAAGGAAAAAGTGATTTTCCAAAATTTCCTAGCGATATTTCTTCAAAGGCATTACCATATTCACCAAATGGTTATTCTGTACCACAGTTTATCAAGGAAAATAAAAATACATCATATATGAAAAATGGATCGATAGTAAATTCCCGGCAAACTGGAATGTGTAATGAGAAATGTATCATAACAAAAACACAAATTATACCTAAAAATGAAGGGGAAATTTTTACATCTAAACCTGACACACACAATCAAATACCTAAGTATAAAGGAATATCTAATGATAAGACAAAAGTGCATCAACGTAATCTAAATTCTACTGAAGGAAATTCAAAAGAACCTTTGAATCTTAATACAAAACCACTTCGAATGATAACTATATTACCATCTAGCCATTCTACTATATCTCCTCTGAACGGTACTAAATGTCAAATAGTACATTCAGTGCCTCTTAGCAATAAAAAATTACACTGTGGATTCTTGCCAGATATAAGCCCTTTTAAAAGTTTTCTAAATCAGTTCGGAGAATTACTTCCTAAAATCGATGACAATGTTCCGGACTATTTGTCTACAGTAAAAATTTTACTTAAAAGCCACCACAAGACTACAAATGATTTCATAAATCCAAAGAGGAACATCAATGCTGTAAATTCTCAGAAACCGTTCAAAGGGATTGATAACATGAATGTGATTTCAGGCAATTCCAAAAAATTACCTTTAAGGCCATTATCATACCCAAACAAAACACTAAACTATCCTGATAGTTATAAACTCAATGGGCATAAAATTGCGAAATCTATTAGAACAAAAATTTATAAGCCGAACACAACGGTAGATTCTACATCGAGTAACTGTCCTCGGAACAACGACAATTTACTTTTAAACCAAAAAAATGCCATTCTGTATCATAAACATGTTGCTGATATGATGTTTTCGGCATCAAGATCAAAAAATTTCATTCGCTTGCGAAAATTCTTTTCGATGTTAGAACACTCATCAGAGAAACTTCCTTACATTAGAAATGTTTGTTCCCAAGAAATGCCCGTTCAGTACTCCACTATTTCGTATAAAAAAATACACCATTGGCAAAGAAATCATGACAGAAGCTTGAAATGCAGAAGTTTCTCTGTCAGGGAGTTAAAGCAGGTATTCCAAGGGACCAGCACAAATGGAATATCAAGAAATGGTGAAAATTCCTTTCGAATGTCTTTCCAATTCAAAAGGCTCATGTGTGTTGCGTCAGTTTCAAACTTAGTGAAAAAGTATGATAGTTTGCAAAATTTAAATTCGTCAGAAATTTCTTTCCATCATACTTGTCACAAATCAAATCATTGCTGGCGCAAAAAGATGAATGGCAAAGCTACACCGATAAAAAGAATCAAAGAAAGAAAACCTACTGCCTTTCCATTTCAGTGGCACTGTTCTGTGCAAGAAACAAACTTTTCTGTTGACTATAGCAATAATGATAGAGCTTCGACGGAATGTGATTCGAATTTTAACTACTCCTCTGACTTGAGTCTAAATAGTTCGGTCAATGAAGTTCTGAGCGAAGTACATAGGAAAGTGAAATTTTTTGAGGCTGTATCCGAGCAATCTTTTCACAATTCCATGCTTAGAAATGATTCTGTTAAGAAAGGCTTGTCGAAAAGAAATTTGTCATATTGTGATTTAAGAGCCACAGAAGACGATGAAACATCTGTCGTCTATTCCAGCCCTTTTTCATCTCATTATGTACCAGAGAGGGCTATGTCTTGTTTAGATTTATCACGTGATCCAATAGAAACACTGAGTTTGGAAAATAAGGCACATTGCGATGCTTCACTGCCTTCAAAATGCTCGTTTTATTCTATTGAAGGTGAGGTGGATTTCTGCGATGCGCGTACAAATCGCGTGATAAGAACTGGCACAGTTGCTGAGATTAAGAATAAGTTGGAAAAATCATTAATTTTAAAAAACGATAAATGTCGTTCTCTTGGTGGATCTTCATTATCCAGGTGGTCCAGTGTTCCCGATAGTGTATCATTAACTGACTCACATTCAATATACAGCAAAAATAGGTCTTTTCCTTCTAATGTGAGAGTTTCATTATCAAAATATTCTTCAAATTCTGTACAAAATTTAATTAAAAAGTTCGAACCTACCTCTCTCAGTGATAGCATCTCAAAATATAATGAAATTAAACCAAATAGACATAGATTTTTCAAAGAAAATATCTCATGTACACATTCGAAGAATTCATTCCTTACAAACAACTTAAACATGAAAATGACGATCGATAATTTATCTTTTCGTAACAATGATTTCGATAGTATCAATATATTTCCTTCCTCTTCCAATAATAATAATTTGAATTTTTTTGATATTGAAAGTTCACCGTGGAATTTTTCAACCTTGCATAAAATGAACATGTGTTGCATCAGCAGAGGAGACGACACTGACGATACTTTAAGCGAAAATTCTTCAAATTCAAATGTAAACGTTCCTACCAAGAAGAATACTGAATTATCTGCGCAAACATATCCCAACTCACGTGTTAGTTGGAATCATGGGAAAACATTACTGATGCATACCAACGCAGTTAACATGTCCAAAAAACCATTGGGTTTCGAAACTGAAGTAAAAATGTATCGACCCATCAGTGATTTCATACAGAAAATGAAGAAGCTTCCAGTTATCAGAGTGCAGAATTCCATTCCTAAACCTTATGTCAGATCAACAAGCAGCAACGAAGCATTGGATTTTCCATCAGGTTATAAACAATTTAAAGATTTACACGCACCAGCACATGTTGGGATTTAAACATGAAAATGCACCATCACATGTTGGAAATTTAAACCATCATATGCACAAAATATCATTAAACTCAGAATAGATTCTTCTATTGCTAATCTCGTGCACTTATCTATCTTACACGCTGCATGTCTTCTGTTACCACTTTGGGGAAAGGTTTCACAGTATATTTCTGATAGAATTATAACTGCACATAAAATGTTTTAATGCCAATTCTTTCAACTGAGAATTATTCTCATGAACTAAAATGATTAAAAGAAATTCGCAAGCTTATTTTCAGTCATAAATGTTTTTGATAAAATAGATATGAGAAAAAAATGCTTAATGTTATTTAGAAACATTGATAATCAAAGAAAATTTCATATATATTTTATTAAAAATATATAAACTTATTTCTTAAAAAGATATCTATATCGCACATAGATTATTACTTCATTTTGTTTATTTCTGAATTGTAATTTTTTTTTTTTAGTTTAATGATTTAAAAATATTTATGAGAGAAAAATAGGATTGATAAAAAAAATATGCTTCTTTCAGCATCAATAAAAGTATTATTTCAATATTTCAGCGTCACCACATCAATACCAAGAAACTGAAGTCAATATACATTTTCGAAGTCCGATTCGTCATCTTGAAAAAGAATACATTGAAGAAGAAGAATTGAGAAAAAGGCAAGAAGATGCTGTAAGTATAAAAAAAAAAATTTTAAGATTCGGTTTCAATTTTTATATTCTCTATAAATGCTAATAAATAATTATTGAAAATGTATAAATAAATTGTGGTACAATTCATATCAAAAACGTGATTAACTCTGAATGATATGCTGCCACATATGGTGAAACTATTTTGTTTCATCTCTCTTGCTATATGTTCTTATTCTCTATATGAATCCAATAACAATGATTGGCAAATTGTCGCCATAAAGAATATCTTGTTAAAATTTTACTTAAAAATTGGTGAAAATGATGAATTAAATGTAAAAAAATAGGATTTAATTCACATTGCATTTAAAGAAACAAATGAATATATTGTATCAAAAAGTAATCTTAAAAATTAAAGTAAGAAATTGGTATCAAAAAACTATATTGTACTTTTAATTCAATTTACTTAAAAAATATTTAAAAATCAAATAATTTTTTAAATTCTTAGTAAAAGACAGTAAATAATTTTGTACATTGACATAAATTTGCATTTGTAATACATTTGGTAAAATATTATATCGTAATAAAAAGAATTTTTAGCTATTTTTTCTGATCTATTTTATCCAGGGTTTCAGTCATAAATACATTTAAAAAATCAAATTTAAAGTTTTTTTTTTACGAAATTATGTTTTATTTATTTATTTAATATAATCTCTTGTTTTTTTAGAAATATCATTTCATTATTTCATTCCATTTTTTTCATATTTGTGTTATATGTTTATTCTTAATGCCAATTTTTTTCTTTTCTTCCTTAATAAAAACTGCAGTTCTAAAAATAAAATATATGTATCTGAAACACCAACGAAAAGTTTTGTGATACTTTATTATAAAATTCCTTTTTTTTTTTGAAGGGAAAATTGGTTATAAAATGACTAGTATCAAAAGCGTGTAGTTTGTAATTACTTACATTTAATATAAATTTTTCTTCATATTAGCGAATTCATATAATTCATTTTAAATTCGTAATAACGAGATTTCTCTTATACGCATTACATTTTCGTTAGATAGATCTCACATTGTATGCATCAATATAAAAACGTGATAAGTTAAATTTATCTCTTGTGCATGAATAATTATGTCTAGATAAAACTATATTATTTTGTCGCTGGAATTAAGTGCTTCATTTACCGTATACATTTAAAATCAAATTTATCTTCAATATTTGTTAGACCTTTTCATAAAAATAGGATTATGTGTGCAAGGCATTTCAATTATATTTAGAAATATAATTAAATGCTTAGTGTAGTGAACTAATTAATAGATATTGTTGATTAATTCTTTTCATATTTCTAACTCATTGTGTTTCAAACGTAAAATTTCATCGATTATCGTACATTTTCATTTAAATAATTCTAATTATTTTTTTCCATTCCAAAACATCTATAATCAGATTTTTTCTACATACTATATTAATGTAACAAAATTTATGCGCATATACTGATAAATAATTCAATTAAATCAATAAATAGCGTTTAATCAGTTTAGATTTACATTTTAGTTTAGTCAATCTTTTCATTAAATGATAATGCACGCCATATTTCAATTTAATGCACATATTAGAGGTCACGATATGATGGTTACCCATGCCATTCTATTTGTTTGAATTCAGTTAAAAGTGAAGATTTTTATGAACGTTGAACATCCATTTTATATAAAAATGTTCACCAGGTTTTCTGTTAGAATTTCATCTTAAATTTTCAATAATGCGACGTATGAACAAAAACCAATTATTGCTCTTTTAATAATTTTAGTTGGATAGTAAAATGTATGAAAGATACGCTTTAAAACGTTTTGTGACCTTTAAATCACATCTACCACGAATTTAGCTTCGAAAGTAATAATTTGGTTTCTTTAAACTTCTATATATTTGTTCATAGATAATTTCAGAAAATATAAACATAAACTGCACTTAGAGCAAAATGGTCGAGCATTATTTCTTTATGTCAAAAAACTTGGCAATCCTTGAAAGTATTTGAAATAAGAACTGCTTACAGCTGTCTAAACATGATGAGTTTGCTTTATAGATGCGGAAGCTTTATGAGGAAGAAAAACGAAAGAAACAACAACAGGAATTAGCGGAAATTGAGATGCGAAGGCACAGTGATTTCTTCACGTAAGTATCAAAAATATATTAAGATTCGCATTTGCATATTTATATAATCTGTCTTGAGATTGTCTGCCCAAGGCTTTTTGGAGATTTCAAATGACAAAATGCCGGAAGGTAGTTGGACTTTTAGTTGTGAGACATTAGTTAATCAGTTATTCAGTTGTACAATTTAAGTGAAAGTGGTGGTTTAGGTATACATATGTGTATATAATTGCCTTCCCGAAAAACTTTTCATAGCAGTAGTGATTTGTATTCACGTATCGCTGGGGTGAAAAGTAGGAACTCTCTCAAGCACTCACCCGATAGATGTGCAATTCAAACAGTTGGTTCTAAACATCTTTCATTGTTTAACATTGATTGGGGTCGAACCCGGTACCTTACGCTCTAAACAGCCGTGTTATATCACTACGTCACAGAGTATCCAAAAACTTAAAGACAACCAAACATTACAATTTTTAAATATTTTCCCAAATTTAAAAAAAAAAAATTGTTAAAAAGTGTTTGACTAGAGCTGAACATTGACTTTTGACACAATAGTTTTAAAGGAATAGACCATAGCTTTATATAACATTTTTTATATTTAATTTGATCATAAAAATTTGTACATACTTTCTTAATGCTTAGATGATTCACTAGTTGTCACGAAATGCTGTATATTCCGATATTCCTCAGTCTATATTTGTTAAAAGAAAAAAAAAAAAAAAAAAAAAAAAAAAAATTAACTCATTGACTTTAAAGTAACGAACTAAATTTCTTACTGGAAATCAGAAGTTTTCAGAATAACAGAATTACAAATCAAAATTAGGAATTTTGCATGTAACTCGGTTTGGATTATTGAGCATGTGCAAAATCTAAAATAAGCCAGGATAAAAAATTAAAAAAAAAAAAATCAAATGAAGTAATTAAAAGAGGAAAAAACTAGTTTCAGGAATTTTTCTTTACAAAAATATATTGGTTTATTTTTAATTTATAATAAAAATTTCAAAATTATCATGAAGAGATTTTACAGGCATTTATCATAGAACTCAATACTTTAAAAAAAATGGCTATTTATGGTCTTCAAAATATAAAATACTTAATAATAACCAGAATAAAAAAATTATCTATAAAAAAACTATAATAATTGAATTAATTTGATGACATTAGTAACATTGAATTTTTTTCCCTTTATTTATACAGTGTTTTCCATAATCGTTTTTAAGAGATAATATTCTTTTAGCCAATAATAAATGAATAGGGATTTTGTGTGATGTAAGTTCTCAAGAATCTCTTATTTTTCCCCATCAATTGTTATTGTTTGTCAAAACATGAAGAAAACTGCAGTAAACTGGCTTACAATATCTAACGTTTTGTAATTCAGGTGGTTTTAATCGACACAAAAATATTTAATTAAAGAATATTATTTCCATGAAAAAAGAGTTATTCAATACTAAGGTAACTTTTTAAAACATATCTGCATATGGTACTACATATGATTTAGCAGCTATATAACACAATCCGAATCTTTTTATTGATAAGTATTGTTCTTTAAACTTCGCTTTTAATTTAATGAACTTTATAAATACAAATTAATATCTTAAATTCAAAGTTATTTTTATTTAATAGTATGAATTTTAAAATCAATTATGTTACAGTTAGAAATAAGATAAATGCAACATGTCTGATTCTTTTTTAACCAACAAGAATGGTTTACAATTACAGTAAAAAATTACATAATATTTCTGTTTTTAACCAGGCCATCTCAGAAATCTCCTATCCCATTGAATCGGTATGATAATCCTTTCGATTCTTACAACAGACTGGCGCCATCTGGATTTCAAAAAGGCCCTCCTCCAAAAACCATGGCCAGGGCTTTGTACCCATTTACAGCACAGACTACGAGGTACGATCCTTAACCTTTTGTATGAATTCAGATAAAAAAATTTTAATTTATTTATTTTCAAAAGAAGAAAAATATATATATAAATATATATATAACAAAAAAAAAGGTCCATATTTAACTTAACATTCGTTCTTAAATGAATATTAATAATTAAATATAGATAATGTACAATATTTTATGTATTTAAAAAATTTCTTTATTCTAAAAATTATAAAATTATATATATATATATATATATATATAAACATATAATATATATATATATATATATATATATATATATATTATATGTTTATAATATCAATAATCCCACTGTTGAAAAATAAACTATAACTAATTAAATTTATGTAGAAATACATATATTTCAGCTACTTTTTTTGTGAAAACAATTTTTATTTACTTTGAACTATATTCTTAAAAAACTAATATTGTTACTATTTCATGAATTGATCTTAGAAAATTATTAAAATTTTTATCTTTAAAAATGACTAATTTAATTCATAGAATATCATTAAATATTTTTAATAATGTTTAATATCATTTATATAATTGTCTCATATTTTTAAATTAATATATCCTTACATTTTGAAATATAAAAATTTGTATCTTATCTTTCAGAAATATATTTAAAATCATTCAAGTTATAATTACCAAATGTATTTATTTCGATTTAAAATTTAAAAGGATATTCATTTATTTTAAATTTATTTTTTTGTATTTGTTAAATTCTAATATATGATATCTATCTCTGAATCTATTTACTATGACTTATAGGGAGCTTAGTTTAAACAAGGGGGATATTGTTTACATCAACAAACAAATTGACAGAAATTGGTTTGAAGGAGAACATCATGGCTTAATCGGCATTTTTCCTGTTACTTACGTAGAAGTAATCTAATTTCTTATTCGTATATGCAATTAAGTCTTATCATTCAAAACTCATTAAATAAGAAGTTATTTTACTTAAATTTCTAATTTAATATAAATTCCAAAGAACACATAATGATAATTCCCATATATAAAAATTTTAATTTAAGGAATTTTTACACAAATGTAAAAAAAAATTAAATAAATAAATTATAGCAAAAAGGAAGTAATTTGCTTGATGCAGAAAAGTTTAAACTTCACGTAATATTTTTTTACAGTTTTTTTTTTTAAATTTCTGAAATGAAGGATTTAATTCTTATTTCTTGAAAAAATTGCAAGGAAGCCTAAGAAAATAATTAAGTTATAGAAACTAGAATATAATAAATTAAGTCTTATAAGTTTTTACTTCTGTTTTATATTAAAATTAAAAATTGTTTTGCTTCATTAAATTGCATGTTTGTGTGTTAGTTTCTTATTCAACTTTTTTATTTTTAATAATTATCTTTGCATACAAATGGATTTATTTTTGGAAAAAGTTATTTTGTTTTGAATATATGAAAAACATTTAGCAAATTTCATAAAAATTCATAAAATTTGAATAATTTTTTTATGTTATTTTAATATACTTTTAAATTTTGCAATGATTTTAACCCTGATATTGTAAAAATTGTTTATGTTACAGAATATTCAACCTCCAATATCACTTTTTTCAAAATATTTGAAACTTACACTTTTAAATACTCACTTTATATAATTATTTATTGTAATATGATAAATATAAATTTTCTTATAAGCATATAGTCGGTGAATTAATTCATTAGTTTTAATAAATAATAAAGTTTTTATTTCATATGAATAAATATTATTCTTAAGCAACATCTTGATGTAAAACTATTTTAATTTCAGACAGATATAATTTATTAAATTGAAAATCTCTAAAGAATAATATCTGCTGCATTCAAAGCTGTTTTTTTTTAAATAATGCGTATAAATCTCATAGAACAAGACATAAATAGTAACTCAGGTCTATTTAGTTTTATAGTTTATTAGCTTAAGCGCTTAAAAAGGCGTACAATTATAATTGTAATATTCCGAAAATAAGGAGTTTATCATCCTCTTATCAATTTTATTCATAATGTTGAACATACATTAGTGAAGTGGATATTTATAAAAACATACTCCTTACTTGTTTCTTTATTTTTTATAATTTAATTCCTTATATTTTTGACTATGCAGGGTTTCTTCTCTATTATTATAAATTAACATTTTACCTTATCTTTAGATAATTCCTAATGAAAAAGCTAATTTGCAACCTCGTAAAGCTACAGAAGGCGAAGCAATTGTTAAATATAATTTTAGAGCTCAAACACCGATAGAATTATCACTTTTCAAAGTGAGTATATTTAATAATTTCTTTATTTGTTTGTTTATTAAAACCGATATGAAAACTAACTTTTTAGATTATCAAGTAAATTCTTGAAGATAATTGTTTTAGTGAAAATTTTTAGAATGTGCTTATAAATTAAATTTACATTAATTGCATATATATATTTCGATTTTAGTTTGAAAGATTACTATAAAAGTATTATTTTCTAAAAAATATTGACTCATGTTGATAATTCCATTTCCAATTCTCCTACTACTCAAGGCCGAGCTGGCAGCCGAATGGTTAGCGCTCTTGCCTTCGGTTCCTTGGGCATGGATGTTTGTAGTGGTTCGGAATCCACTTTAAACCGTAGGTCCCGGTCTAATTAGCCCTCGTGAGCAAAAAATGACCGTTGAGCGATAAACAAACAAACAAACCTACTACTCTAGTATTTAATAAATAAAGGGTTAAGTTGTGATTTCCATTAATCATAAAAAATGTTCATTGTATAAGAAACTTTTAATGATTTTCTGGTTTGATTAATTGTATTCAATATATTATGATAAATTAATATATTTTTATGTCTTTAAATATGTATTAGAGTAAATAATAGTTGCTTTTCTGCTAAAAATGCAAAAAAAAAAATTATTTACAAGTTTACCATCCATTTGTGTAAAAAAAAATTCGGCTAAAAATTTTTTTATTGGTTTCTTCAAATTGAATAGTAAGGTATTATGATTTTATTAGATTTTGGGATTAATATTTCTTTCTCAAAAATTTAATTTCATTGTTGAATATTCAACAGTAACCATTTTTTAGGATGAAGGAAAATAAAATAATCTGTCATTTCAATAATTGGGATTAAAAATTTGCAAGAATATCAAATTGATATTTACGCAACTTTTGGGCTCGATTCTCTTCTGGTATTTGAGCATTTATAGTGAATGAACCCTCGAATGCAAAAAATTATCTATAAAAACAAATAAAATCAATCCGTAATGTTTCCTTCCTTTTGACTTGTGAATGTAAACTGCTATCTAGTCCAGCCGATGCGTTGTGAATGAGAAAAGGGGTTTTACAATGGTCTCAAGATATTAAGCTATCCGCTATGCGAGTCAAAAATTAACAGCCCTCTTAGGTTTACTATGGCCAAGTGGATAAATCGCTTTTTCAGGAATGGGAAATTCCGAGTTCGGTCAGAGGTTGCTTAAAAATGAGGTGTTGAAATTGCTCTTCTGCTTTCAGAACAAACTTCTATCAAGATCGGACTTAATGATTTCTTTGGATTTCTATCTTAAATTCAGCCCACTGCCTATAAAAAAAGTCTTCTCAGAATGCAAGAGACGCTGGTTGTTGGAAAACTTCGGCTGTTTATTTTTAGACTTCAGTTGTTACTTTTAGACTTAAAGTACGATTTTGCTCTAAACTCCTCAACAGATGACAACACCAGAGGATCCACTCCCACAATTTTGATCTGAAGGGGAATGAAATTTTCTCCAGACCATTGTATCCTTGATAACTGCTCAACGACCGGTCACATGACTTTTGATTTCACAGATTTAACGAGCACGTATATCGCATGTACTTGGAGGGCCTTTGGTGGCATTGGGAATCGAACTCCATCCTTCCGGATGGAAGGCCGAAGCCCTAACCACTAGGCTACTATGCCCTCCTTCGATCTTTTATTTAGGTATTATGAATAAAATGTCCAATGAAAATAATTTTCGGAATGACTCATACCACAAAAAGGATTTAAATATTTCAAAATTTCTTCATCTTTATATCACAATGCAACTGTAAATGTTTATTCCTAGGATAAAATATGACGAAGGAAGTTATTATAATTTGACTGCATATTATTTCCAAATCAAGTATGGGAAAGTTAGATATAAAATTAATCTATATTTATAAATTTAAACTAGCCCATTTTTCTGTTGCTTGAAACAAAGACAGAGCATTCGGGGATAATATAGTCAAGCCAATCTGCAATGACTTATGATGTCTCGAAATGGAGGTATAAGAAATGAATTACGTGATCTGAGGTACATTTCTTATGAACTCAGAATGAATTACGTGATCAGAGAAAAATGCGGTTTCTGACAATATTCTGCTAAACTTAATTTTATTGAAGCTGAGCAACCGAAAACATAAGATTAATCGAAATAGATGTCCACTAGACTGCAATTGTTTATCATCTAGCCAAAAAAATATATTCTTAAGAACCTTTTTTATGAAATGACAATCGTTAACTGCTGATATGTATAGAAGATTATACTCGGTTTCTTTTAAGACATGAGAATCGCTTTTTCATTAAATCACAGGCCGAGATGGCGACAAAATGGTTAATGCTTTTTTCCCCAAGTTTTACAATTTGTGTGATCAAATTCCACATTAGACATTGGTGTCTGTAGTGATTCGTAAGTCATTTTAATTTGTAGATCCTCTTCTAATAAGGCCAAGCTGGCAGCCGAATGGTTAGCGCTCTTGCCTTCTGTTCAACAGTTCGTGGGTTCGAATCCCACCTCGGGCATAGATGTTTGTAGTGGTTCGGAATCCACTTTAAACCGTATGTCCCAGTTTAGCCTTGTGTGCAATAAATGACCGTTGAGCGACCAACAAACAAAACCTCATCTAATTAGCCTTCTTACACAAAAAGAGATGGTTGGGTGACATATCAAACCGAACCTAATCAGCTCACAACATGCGATGAGAACAGCGCCATTTATAAAAATCGCAAATGACTCTATATTATTGAGTAAAGCCCAAACTTGTAGACATATTCTGTTTTGTGTTATTTGATAAAAGACGGTTATGTTTCATCAAAGTTGATAAATCATCACTTTATAACGCGTCAAAATTTTTATAATCTTTCTAAAACTGTTGTAATAAAACAAAGAGAAAGAATTTTAAAATATCTAATTTTTTTTATCACAAATAGATATTTATAAATAAAAACATCGTTTTATAAAAGTATATTTGCTTAAAATTTTTACTGATACTTGAACCTTTTTAGGGAGAAAAAGTGATTTTAACCAAACGAACTGATCAAAATTGGTATGAAGGCAGATTAGGTACCAAAAAAGGAATTTTTCCTGTTTCTTATGTTGAAGTTTTACAGGAGCCTGGAGAATTTTCAGGTTTGTTAAAGCTCTTTGATTACGTTGTATTATCCGCATTTTTAAAAAAAAAACCATCAAAAATCCCAAAAATGTTACAAAAAAAAAGAAAGAAAACTGGAAAGCGCGCATATATTATAGCACACTACATATGCAAACAAAATTGCAAAAGGAATCAATTCTTTGAAATATTGTAAGGAAATGAACGAATGTTTTAAAGTAGAAATTTAATTACATGGATGAGAAAAAATGTATGAATATATGAAAAAAATATGTATGTGGTATCCTCGATAAGATGAGACAGCCATCCACCTGTTTTCCAAATGTGTGATGAGAAAGAATAGCAGTTTTATTTTGCATTCTTGACATCCTATTCCATTCTTGAGGGAATAGAATGGAACATGAATTTCATTCTTGAAGCAAGTGAATCTTCACTTTTAAAAGAGTAAAAAAAAAAAAAAAAGTTGACTTGTTTGCACAGTACCATCAACATTTGTGCATGTTTATGTTCCAAATATGCTTTTGCGAATTTATTAAATGAAAAGAGTAAGCTATTGTCAATGAATATTGGCCACCAGTTAACTGCAATAACATTTGATTTACCTCTTATCAACACACGTATAATATATCTTTTCTTGGAACTGATATAAGAGATTTGGCATAATTCTTCTTCGATTTCATTCCAATGAAGTCCGCTTCTATCTTCTGGGATTCTCTGATACGAAATTTTTCCAATAATTCATTAAAGGAGGAATTTCGATAAATCATATTATTATAATATTCCAAATAAAAATGTACTTAATATTTAAAAAATTAAAAACAAGACTATAAAATGGAAATTCTCTTAAAAATCGCGATTTTTGGATTTATATATATATATATATATATTTAGTGTTTAACGTCAAGGAAGATTTTTTTCACTCTTCGAATTCATTTTAATTCCCCCGAGTATAAATGTTTATTTTACGTAAATTTTATCAATCTAAAAATATTTCTCCATAACTTAGCTTTCCTTTCGTGTTTCTCTAATTGGCTTCAGCAATGAAATAATTTTTCGTTCATATTTCATTGAAACAATGATATATCTTTACCCCAATTATTATTTCTCCTTGTTTTTTTTTATAAAGAAGTTTTTTTTTAATATAAGGGTGCACGTGTTATATCAGTAAAAACGACCAGGATTCAAAAAACAGAATGCTAGAGTATGAAGCAGATATTTTTAGCTCTAATTTACTTGCATTAGATCGCAATCTTTAAATTATAATTTGTGCAAAAATCATATTACTTGGTCTATTTTATTAATGGACATGTAATATTATCACCTGCATGAAAATTAATTAAAAAAAACAGAATACCCAAGTATTAATCTTATTTATCTTCATGAGAATAGTATCATATAGTACTATTTTGATATAATCAAAATAGTACTATATTTTCATATAGTACTATTTTGATTGTAATATTTATAAATACTGAACTCACATACAATGATAAAGAATACATTTTTTTAACATCCATCTAGGTTCTCGAGCTCTATCACCAAAGCCACCTGCAAGTCCTGTGTAGTAAGTACTGTATTTCAAAAAGATGTATTTTATCATGTATATATATATTTATAATTCTCATTCTACCCCGAAATTTTGTCTTGGATTGATGTTAGAATTATTGCATGAAATGAAGTGAAACTAATATCAGGTTGTTTAAATTAAAATGAAACCTAAGTTCCCTTTTTAAATTGAGATATTACCATTTGTAATTAATTTAAAACATAATAAATGTAGTTGTTTGAACATTCTGTAACATTGCTTATTCCGCCAGGTAATTAATTCAAGTGTTGTAACACACTCCGTACAGAACTATCCTCGATTCAAGAAAATGTGTGATTCTTTCCTCTGTTTTAACATTGTCATATATGCGTTAGTCTTGGGGGGGGGGGAGGGGAACAGTGAAAAATATTTAAAACAAAGGATTTAAGGATATCTTTTTCTTTCTACATCCTTACAGTGTAACTAAAATTATAACTAAACAAAATTTAGTTTTTTTTTTTTTTAAGTAGTATTCTTACTTTTTTAACAAATGCATTTTTGCCTTTCCAAATAGGTCATCTTTCGGAAATGTATTAAAATGACGATGAAAAGAGAATCCCAACTCTTCAATATTTAATAAATTAAAAACCAAAGAAAGCATTACATACCTTATTCGATTTACTTTTAGCTAATCTACACAGACTTCCTTTCGAGATGAAAAACATTGTTTTTAGAAATCGTTATTTAAATTATTTTGTAAAGCGTAAATTTCAATCAGAAAGGAATTTTTTTACTTCTGTTGGGTTGTTTATTATTATTCTACTATGCCATGTATGCACAAAATACGTATTGTAAGTTTTGTTTTTACCCTGATTAAATTAATTTAATATTTACCCTTAGAATTCAAAACTAGGCGGAATCTTAAAATCTGGGTGCATATTTTCCCATAGTAAAATCTAAACTAAGTAAGCATGCCGTCTGTCTGATGTAAACTATAAATTCATTAAAATTTAAATAATTCAAACGGAACACAGCAAAGCATTTGTGTGGGGGGGAGGGGGGAATTACAAAAAATTTTTATGTGTACAAAATACACCGAAAACATTACTTATAAAAATATTTAACTTTCCTAGGCTAAGTTCAAATAAAAAAAATCAATAAACTAAATTTGTCTTTCCAGCAGTCCTTTGATAAATGGTTCGCCTCCAAAATCGTATGAAGGTCCAACATTTAATACTGGAGTCAGACCTAACCAAGATAAAGTGAGTATTTGTTTTAAATTTAATTGCTATTTAGTTATTTGTTATATATTAAGAATTATATAATAATATAAATACTTAAATTTGCAGCCACCTCTTCAGTTAGACAAGCTGGAAAATAAATCTCTCACCCAGACACTTCATATTGATACCTACAATGAACCCATCCCGTAAGTTATACTTTTTCCATTTTTTACTCTCGCGAATAGTAATTTATCCCTGGCCAATAATAGTTAATCATGATGGCGGTTATAGTTAATCTAGCTCGTACCGCTCATCATGGCTGTGTGTTTTGTAATCAAATTGAATTATAAAATGAATTATATACTCGCATTTTAGCTTTAAAAAATGTATTAAATTTGGCAGTTCTGTTACAGCAATAAGCTGCTGTACAATCAATGTTCACAAAATTTTACTATGACTCAAAATGAATGATAGATATAACGTCTTCTGATTTGCAGTCACTATATACATGTTTTTTACTGTAAAAGTCAAGTTTACCATTGAATTTTTTATTTTAACTATCTACTTTGTTTTTTATTTTTCCGCCCAGAAAATAAATTCTCTGTTCCCATTCATCTAGATACCGATCTCTGTATTCCTATAAGCCACAAAATGATGACGAATTGGAATTGAAAGAGGGTGACACTGTCTACGTCATGGAAAAATGTGACGATGGTTGGTACGTTGGAACTTCGTTAAGAACTGGCCTTTTCGGTACATTTCCTGGAAATTATGTGGAGCGAATTTAAATCTTGTGAGTATTATATTAAAATTATGTTTCATTTTTCCAAAAGACCCATTTCCAAAATCGAACTCAAAAATAGTGTTTTGATGATTACTTTCAAATGGTTGGGTTGTCATTTATGTGGCATCATGAAATTGATTCAATTTTAGTACAACTAAAGCTTAAAATCCTCTATATTAACTAGTTGTTTAATATCCTTTGCGGGTTTGATAGAAACCATAAAAAATGTTTTTTTAAATTTTAAATCACCAGAAATAAATTATTATAAATGTGAAATAGTTTAATAAGTCTCAACCGCAGTTTTTCCGTAAGATCTCCCAAATCATGTTAGAAATATTGTCAATCTACCTACAACACACTATTCTAGACTTTCGAGAATCATATATGTATAAATATACTATATAATCTGGGTCAGAGTTTCAAATACTAAATTAAACAGTTCACCACCATACAATATATTTGTTTCAGATTGTGATGAAACAATTTCTTTTCATTATTAATTTTGAAAACGTCAAAAGTAATTAACCATCTGTAATCCAAAGGCGTGATTACCCTTAGTTCTAGCAGAAATTAACTTCAAAAAGTGTTTTAGAATATTTTCCCTGGAGATAAATTGTAGCAATTGTCTTCTCGCTTGCTCGCAAACGATGCATATATCTTTTCAAGAAGAAAAAGATCATAATTTACCGTATTATTCATTCAATACGAATTAAAATATTGGATTGTGAAATAAAATTTAAGAAAACGATTCGCCCACCATCTAACCCTGGGTAAGAGTGACTAAAATAATGTTGCAGAGTTTAATGAGTGCACGTTACTACGTAACCTTATTGCAGCAGAACGAAAGATATAGCATCACATTAGCCTCTCTATTAATTTCTTCTCTTTTGGAATTTAACCAGGTTGTTTTCCAGCTGTACGAGAATATAATCAAATATCCTGTCTTTCACGGACTTATTCGATAGATATCGACATTCATTTCAAAAACCATTTGTAAATAATATAAAAAGTGTTAATCTTAAAAACAAAACACTTATTTTTTTTTATCGTTTTCTTAAATAAAACAAAAAAATATTTTATGGAGTTATAATTAATTTAGCAAATGAAGCATTTATTGAATAATCAAATAAGAAATTATCGTATCAATATTCTTGCAATTGGTACACCTTTTTGAGACTTTTCAGTAAATATGTTTCAGATTGCGGCGATTTGAATTTTTTGTATTATTTAAAAAAAAAAAAAAAAAAAAAAAAATGTGTTTTTATGTTTAGTTAAAAAAACTTTCAAATATGAAATTGTTAAATTGTTTTAAATCACGCTAAAATGTGTCGTATAGTGTCTGATATTATTGCGGCTTGTCAACTCTTTGTCTGGATTAAATAATTAATTGCCAAAATTGAATTACAAAACTATATTTTTTCAATATATATTTATAAAATATGTATAGACTCATTTTTTAGTACTTATTGTTAAATGGTATACTTAATTAATATACTGCAATAAAATGAGAGAATATCGAATGTTTTTTTTATGATAAAAATTTGGGCCTTTACTGTAACTGATTATGCTAATAAAATAAATACCAAAAAACAATTTAAAAATCAAAACAATACGAAATGGAAATGTATCGCATGTTTTCATTATCTTACTTATCTTTATATTCATGAAATTTATTTTCATAGACGCGTTAACTTTTATCGACATAACTGCATTCGTCTTTATAAATTATTGGTAAATTAAAAAAAAAGCATTAAAATTATGTCGACTAACAATTAAACTAACAGATATTGCTTTTCTCTTTTCATTTTTTAGGCATTTTATCAAAGCCAGCATGCATCTAGTCTGGGATTGAAGTGTTTTGCAGCTCTTAAAAGAAAGCAAAGACTGTCATCAAGATATAGAGTATATTAATATATATATATCATATCTCCCTAAAAAATCTTTATACATAAACATTTCGTCAAAAGAATCACCAAATATTACATGTGTTCAAAGATATAGAAGTTTTTCAGTTGATTTTAACTATAGATTTATAAAATATTTTATGTCACGAATAAATTTATTGAAATAAAATCTTGCTTTTTTCATTTCAATACTCTTTCAAGACTCAAAAATGATAACTATGTGTACAAAATAAATAAATAAATAAATTCAATTAGAGGTGAAATCAAACTTTATGAATACATTTCAGAAAAAATAATCAAATATTTCATTTGTCATTTGTTTACTGTCTTAAACTTTTGTAAAAATAATTGTGTAACATATCAAATAATTGATGTTACATAACTTGAGATGCCACCACAATTTATTCTTCCACCAACAATAATTTGGCCTATTAAAGTTATGCCGGTATTGCTAGCAATGAACTTGCAGACATTGATAATAAAAATGCCACTAACTTTTTTTTTTACATAAAGCATTAACACTTTCCAGCACTAAACAAATTGTCAGATTTTATTTGCTTCTACTGGCAGAAGATTTTGAATTTGTAGACGGGTAACAAATTCTATAATAACATACCCTCTACCATTTTTCCATTTCCATTCGCAGTTGTTGATACAAATTTAAACCACTTCGCTGCTGCTAAAACTTCCAGTTCTTTCCTCCTAAAATTTATTTTATATTCATTTTTAATATTTAATTCTATTATAGCCATTTTATCGTCAATTCATAACAAGTATTGCCAATGTCCATCAAAGAACTTTCGCCTTCAAACTGTTGTTACATTTCACGAGTTAAATTTCTGTATAAAGTGAGTTAAGCAAATAAAACAAGATATGAAGTCACAATCTTCTCATCGTTTGATTAATATAATGCAGTTGATTGAAACAAACTTAAATTTACACCATAAATAAGCTAAAAAAACATAATTCTTTTTTATAAAGTTCAGCATGGAAGTCTATAAGGGATCTTATCTATTCTACGACACCTTATTACAATACTTATAACTGGAAAAACAGAAAGGAAACTATTCGCGTTAGAATTTTCGTTTTTCATCAATTTTAGAATCTATTAGAGATGCTATCGCAAGAAAAAAGTTCTTTAAATGGGTTGAATCACCTCCCCAGAGTTTTTCTTAAGACGCACTCCTCTGATATTACCACCTTTTTACTTGGATTTACCTCTTAATCACTCACCCTTGCCAATGGCCACAATATTTTTCGTTTTCCCTTCATTTTCTATAAGTACAAATACTCCAATTTTTACATTACCATACTTTCCAATTTTAGATGGACATTGAAGAAGTTAGCTAAGATATTCTCTTCGCAATCGCTTTCTTAGGGTATTACTCAATTCTCATTGCCTCCGGAACTTTCAATTCATTTTCATTTGGTCGAAATTATCAACATCTGGCCTCTTATTTCCCCCCAAAACATTGCTGGTGTTAAAGAAACGAGATCCTCTGAGTTCTTTGTGACATGTGAGATCAGGAAGTCACTACTTTTTCACAGTCGGACAGTTCAGTCATTAGCATTTCATAATTCAATGATTATTTACTTAAAGTTCGATGAAAAAACCTTTTTACTATCTGAATCGGCGTTTCCCAAAATCATCCTCATCAAATGGCGACAACTGGATTAAAATACCACTGAATTTTACAAAAGGCTGTTTCAATCTCGATGACTTTCTAGTCGATGGATATTACGAGATTGTTAGTCCTTATCATATTGCTTCCATTAACATTGTAAATATAACTTGGCCGCCCTCCACTTTCAATAAATCTTTTTAGACCAAGCAAAACTTTTTTGAGTCGAAAGAAACATTATTCAATTTTAAGTGTATAGTTTTGTATACAAGGCAGGAAAAATGAATAACCCATGCCTATCTCCGCTTCTTAAAATCAGTGGTTCTGCCAAATCCACTCCTGATGTTTCAAATACTGAGGCATATCGAATCTTATCTACAAGTAGAGAAACAGGAGTGTTCTTTAATCGTTTGACTTCAAATCTCTTGCAATTCAGACAACTTAAAACTATCTTCCGAATTGTTTTTCTTGCTCTCTGTATAAAAAAGAGTTTTCTCTTATTTTAGGTATCCGTATGAATCATTTTTAAATAGTTATATCACGGCTTAAATAAGTGACAAGCTTAAGTTTTTGTTCGGCAGTTGCACAGGACACATAAAATCTCTCTCTATTGTATCTTTTATCTTACCAAGTTTGGTTCTTGCTATAAACTTTCCTTAAACACAAAGTTTCTTACTATCTTCCGAATTAAATGTTTCTTGCAGTATTTATGATAGTTTTCTCCCCAGCAGATAATTCAGACTTTTCAATTCTCCAATTTCTCTTTCTTTATTATTGTTAAGTACATTTAGAATAGATCTAACCATCCATGCTACCATTCCTACTGTCTTGTTATACCTTGAAAAATAGTAAGTAATTCATGAGCCTAAACTAGTAATACAACTCAATGATGTTATTACAGTTCTCTTTTTGGCAGCTACTTCTGTTTCCTTCTCAACAATTTAGGATTCAGCCAATTATTTTTAAGTTTAATCAACCAAAGTAGTTCCTCCCTCCATCTTGACAGTTTTCTTACAGAACATACTATCAAAGAAAGGTTTGCCAGATTATTTGTTCCAGAAACTTGGCGCCAAACTTCAGGTTTGGTATAATACTTCGGATTTCTTTCCTCCTGTTATTTATAAACGTTTCTTATCTTTCATTTTCGCAAATGCAACAAATCCAAAAATGTTCTTTCAAAATTTTGATCATGAGTTTTTCTTTGACAAATGATATCAATTTAGCACTAATGAAACAAGCTAGCAATTCAAGTCTCAAATCGTGGTTTCAAAGGAGAAACTCTAGATTTAGCTTGAAGGAGGGCTCACTTTTACTTGTTTCTCACTCTAGATCTTAGGTAAGTAAATTAGATTGCATATGAGACTTTTGAAGCATCACAAGAGGCGTGCAGGTGTAAGATGAATTGTCTGTTCACCTTACAAATTGCTTTTTGCTTGTTAGAAATCTTCACAAAGTATAACAAAGATAATTCGCTCTCAACCACCTCAAAAATTCCTTCTTTATATCAGCAGGTGGTTTAGAATCCCAACTCAATATCTCTTCCCAGCTCTTCTAGAAATATAATTTTAAGAGGAGTGTAAGAATACAACTAAATTCTGTGGGATCGAACACCTTCTGACTATAAGCGATAACATATTCCATCTTGATACGGTAAAGTTTTCCTAGCTTATACCTGGGGTATCATAAGAATGTATCTTCGGGTTTGTCCCACAATAAACCACATGCCTTTAGATTAATTTAGGTTAAATATTTTCATTGATGATACGGTTTTTGATTGGTGTCATCCTTTTAAAGCACAAAAACAGGCTTCAGACGTCTTCTCAGTAACCTTTGTGATAAATATTTCTGCATCTCTTTGAATCAAGTGAAGCTACTCAATTATCTACGTAAAATGAAGAGGATAGCTTCTTTGCAATATATTTCTGAGGAGGATTATTATGCTGCTGAAAGGAGAAGGCCCTGTCACTGCTTCTAAGGGAGAAAGGGACTACAGTTCAGACCAAAGACTAACCTACAATAACAAAATTGTTTAATCTCATGTCGCTCTGAATCATTCCACTAGAGGAATAGCAAAACATATCGGCCAATTTCATTTAAATACTTGGAGAAAAGCTTTTCTTATGTTCGAGATAATTCCTATTTTTTCCCTTATAAAGCAGAGAAACATCGTTAGTACCAACTCTAGCATAGTTGGGCCTTTGGCTGAGCAACCATTTAAAGATGGTTTGGTTTGTTTGTTGCTCAACGGTCTATTTTTGCACACGAAGGCTGATTAGACCGGGACCTACGGTTTAAAGTGGATTCCGAACCACTACAAACATCCATGCCCAAGGTGGGATTTGAACCCACGAACTGTTGAACCGAGGGCAAGTGCGCTAACCATTCGACTGCCAGCTCGGCCATTAAAAGATGAAAATAATCTAAGGCATCAAATACTGGTCTATTGTGGAATTCTCTTTGAAAACAGCTTGAGAGGGAGATAATGCACATGCCCTCTCTCTTCATTTCCTGATACTTCAATTATTCCAGATTTTAACCAGTTTTCGTAAAAAGTATTTCTTTAAGAAAAATTTGTCTCCACACAGCCACATCTCTATAGCTTGCCAAAGATCCACAATAAACTTGCTTCATATCTGCCACGCTCTTTCTTCAGTCTTCTAATTAATGACGAGACTTATTCTCACTGGGACAACTTATATACACAAGACTTCCAATTTTCAAAAGTTTTCCATATTGTTGTTATCAACCAGCATCGAGGTTATGATGGTTGATGCATTTTCAGTTGAGGTTTCCTTCAATTTTCCCATATGTACAAATTATCTAATAACTGGCATCGGTAAAAAATTTTCCAATTGCATCAGCACACAAAAGTTTTTTTTTCCAGATTTTTTTTCTTTTTCTGAATTTGTAACGCGAATCTTTTTCTGCCTTATTTCATTCATCCGTGGTCTTGGTGGCAAACTTGTAACAAACCCACAAATTGTTGGTTTATTTAATAATTTAAGTGCACAATATTATTTTGCACAATCCTTATTTATAGGCTATTAATATTCAAACTATAATATTTAAGAGCTTCTTTCTTCTCGAGATTACTCCTCCAGTAAGTGAAATAGTTTCTAATCTAATTGGTTTACATCCCGATCCTTTGTCAGTCTGTTTTAATATATATGAATGCTGAGAACCAGCATTTTGCAGAGCCCTTATAGTTTATTTTTTTTTCCATTACCATTAAGATTAAACAATAAATATGAAGAAATGAGTTTTCATTGTTACTGGAATTAGCTAAAGTTACATTCTTACTTTCCTTAATATTTTAATTTACTTCATGCTTCGGATTTTGCGTCATTTCGGAAAATACGACAGCTTATTGTTTCTTCGAACATGCCAGACACGTGTCTCGCTTTGCTTAGTTCGATGCTCTATTTTTAAATAAATAAAATATACCTTTTTGTCTTGAATGATGTCATATTTTTGGTCAAGACACATTTTAAGGTTTGAAAAACATTCTTTATTTTCATGTTTATCACAAGATATTAAATCACTTTCGTTTCTTTTATTAGTCTCACCACAAAAGAAATCATTCGCAATAGGAACCAATGTTTCCGCTCTACCTTTTTTACTCATTAAGCATCCCAGTTTCCATTAATTTACTCATTAAGCATCCCAGTTTCCATTAATTTAAACAATTCATAAACAAGTGTTGTCAATATCCAGCAAGGAACTTCTGCGTTTAGATTGCAGTTATTGCGAATTCTTTGCTCCCCTTGTAACTCGTTTCTTGAAAATATTAACAACTGTTTCAAGTTATCGCAATAAGTTCATTTTTGAAAAAACTGACTGGGCAAGATTCCTTAGGGAAACTGTTTTATCTTTTCGGGGGTACCAAGGGAAACAACGTCGTTGTGTATTTATCACTAAACATTCCTATGGATTCTAGTGCTCTTCAAAGTAGGATTCTAGCTTATCATATAATTGCTATTAAGTTTCCTTTACTGATTGGTAGCATTTTTATAATGAGATAGCATTTCTCAAATATAAAATTCTATATTATAATCTCTACTCTTTAAAAACGATTTTAAAATTTCTCAATATATTTATAACTAGCTCAATAAATTTATAACTTAATTATTATAACGAGTAAGGAAAAGCACTCTACTACAGTGGTGGCTAAAATTGTAGACACTTTTGGAAATTTTTATGCTTTTGAACTTTGTATGCTTATAAAAAATATTAAGTTTCGCAAATTGCAAACTTGTATACGTCATTTTAAAGAGAATTTATTACTAAATTTAATACAAAACACAAAATTCAATTATTTGCAATGCAAAAAAAGTTATATATGTACTTTAATATAAATAAAAAACACAGTTATGAAGTGGTTTGTAATGTCTAGCTTTCCTGGCCAATCACTGTTCTTGTTCTGAGAACCAATCAAATGTTAGTAACTGCCAGGAGAAGCTGACATCATGTTTACACTTGAAACAATTCATTATTTTGCTTTGTTCTGTAGAAGGAGGACCTGTTTCTTATACACTGCCATTACATGTAGGAATTTATGTAAAAAATTTTAATATTTAGTCAAGAAGCAATGACATTAAATAAAAGAGTAGATTGGACACCTAGAAAGACTAGAAATGTAATATTGTTGTGTTACGAGAAAGCGTCTTTCCTATGCTGAAATTGCAAGACAGGTGGGTGGTTCAGTGACTACATTTGGAGTCCGAAAGTTTTCTTTACGAAATCAGGAGACAAATTCAATAAAAAATAAAAAAGGAAAAAACCGAAAAAGGTGCACCACAACTTTTGATGACAGAATAATGAAAAGAGTATGTCTCCAAAGTAGAAAAATGTCATCGGCAGCCTTAAGAAGTGATCTGAATGATGTTGGTGTTCAGGAACAATCAGGAGAAGATTAACAGATGTTGGACTGAGAGGTAGAATTCCACGAAAAAAGCCTTATCTTAATTTTCAGTAATGAAAAAAAAAAAAAAAAAAAAAAAGACTATAGTGGACAAAGAAACACATTACTTGGACAGATGATCAGTGGTCACAAGTTAAATGGAGTGATGAAACTAAGCTATCGTTATTCGGTAGTGATGGGCGAAAATATGTAAGACGTAGAATAGAAGAAGAGCCACATCCTGACTGCATTCAAGCAACTGTGAAGAACCCAGTTAGTGTTGATTTGGTCATGCATGTCAACAGACGGTATTGGTCGCCTTCATGTCATCGATGGGACACTGAAATCCAGAAAATACATTGACACTATTCTAGAACTAAAATTTCTACCTTCCATCAGAGATCTCTTTCCCAACAATGCTTCATTTATTTTTCAGCAGGATTCTGCTTCTTGCCACACGGCCAAAATATCGTAAGAGTGGTTTCGTACAAAGAGCCTTAAATTGTTGTCATGGCCAGGAAACAATCCTGACCTCAATCCTACCGAAAATTTGTAGCACCGTTTGAAAACTCTTGTCCGAATGAGGCGCCCATCAAATAAAAGGGAACTGATAATTGAGGCTATAATTGTTTCCTGGCATCATGTAATAACGAAAGAACAGCTTAAAACTCTTGTCAGCTCAATGAAACGTCGATGTAAAGCTGCAATCAAAAATAAAGGATACTCTACTAAGTACTGATAACTCACTGCAATCATCACTATCTAATATATATCGATAACTGTTATCGTTTAGCATTTTTGTATTGCAAATAATTGAATTTTGTATTGAATTCAGTAATAAATTCTCTTAAAAATGATATATACAAGTTTGTGAAACGTAACGCTTTCTATATATAAGCCTACAAAGTGCAAAAACATAAAAATTTCCAAAAGTGACCACAATTTTGACCACCACTGTATATATATCCCACGCCTATTTATCAATATACACAATAAATTTCTTTATCATATATCCACTTACACTAGACTCCAGTATAATAAATATAATCAATATTAACATCACCTCCAAACTGTATTAATTGTATTTTAAGTAACTTTAGTTTGCGTTTATTCATAATTGGTCATTTACCGACTAAGTAAAATCCATTGGCGCAGATTGGCTACAAAAAATATTTTTGGTTGCCCCGTTGACTTTTTTTATATATATTCTTCAATATCATTATTACATTCATACATATATAATTTCGTATCGTATTATAAATTGAGAGTGACCAACACCTTGACATAAACGATATGAAGCTGTGGTTTTGCTATATATTTTTAAATTAGGTATCTCTAGCCTGACTCTTCTACATCATTGCATGTTTTTGTAAACGATGATGACTGTGGGAATCTATTTCATTTCAGAGCTTCCATAATCTAGGCAGTATTAAATATCTAAATCGTCTTGTCGCCAAATGCTAAAATTCTACTTGTGTGTGTTCCACTTTCTTCTATTTTATATTCACTTCAAACTTAGTCCCATTATAGACATTTTTTATCGTCAATTCATGAACAGGTGTTGTCAATATCCAACAGAGAACTTCTGCGTTCAAATTGCAGTTAAATTGATTTCTGGCATAGCATTTTTAACATCATAATTCCAGGTTTGCCAGATTTAGTTGTTATAAAACTAGACAAAAATTTACTTGTTTTTACATTGGTTTGTTAAATTTTATGTGTTGTGTTTATCCATTTTAATGTTTCAAATAAACTTGTAATTGATTGCTTATTCATTCGTCAAAGTTTTTCTAATTTTAAAATTTAAATACTGTGCAGATTTGCCCAACATTGGACATTGCACCACAGTACCCCTCACAAAACCAATCACTCAACAATTCCTCCTTCATGCGCATGTCCGATTTACGTCATACATCAACCGGAAGTATTTTTTTTCTAAAATTATGCATGCATTTATAATCATTTATATGCAATTAATGATAATAATAAGCTTGTTAATTAATGTGTTTTTACATCATTTACATGTAATTTCTGTTTTAAATGATTAAAATTATTCACATAGGCATAATTTTTAGTAAATAACTTAATGAAAAACGAACTTCTCTGGCTTCATATGCATTAAGAAAAGAAAATTTTGATTATTAACAAGCATTAATTAGGAAATAACAAGAAATTCTAAGAGCACAAGTGAATATTAATTCTTGAATAATTTGCCTAAATATGCAGCTGTACTTTTATACAAATTAACGAGAAAAATTTAGTAAAATAATTACTAAAATTACATAACAGTAATTAGTATTATGCTAATATATAAAAATGTAAATAGATTTATCAAAGGGAAAATAATTATTTCTTTATTCAATAAATATTGATGAATATATAAACAAACAATATAAATAAGTGATAAAATAACTAGAAATAATTTAGGTAATACTATTATACAAAGCTTTTATAATATAAATATTAGAAGCATAATTAAATTTTGCTGATATAAAAATATTTTATTAACAAAAATTTTAATTTTCTTCCCCGGATAATATAGTATTAAAGAATTTGATGTAGATTCTAAAATATTTGTGTCCTCAAAGTTTTTATAGAACTCTATTGAATAGAGATCATTCTGCAAATATTACGGTGTGAATAATAGTAGAAAAAACAAAGCATACATTTAACAATTTATAAGATATTAAGTATTTTCAAACATATTTGCAGATTAGAACTGAAATAATTCAAAAAATATTGTGTTAATTATTTTGGCTACAATAATTATATACTTGAAAAGAATAGTTAATACGCTAAAATTCTAATATTTTATGTTTGCAACATGAAAAATATTCTAATTATGTAATCTATAAAATATTGAATCGAAAGTGTAGGAGTGTCAAATGTTTATGAAGAAAAAGAATCACAATTAAACAGACATAATATTTTGAATTTATTTAATTCTATTGACACACTTCATTATGAGCAAAGAGATTTTTTTTTTTCTACAGCATTTTAAAATACCTTATACAGAGACTTGATACCACTGTACTCACAGACAGATCAAAATGCTCAGAAGCAGACCAAAACATTGAGAATTAGAATAGAGTAAAAATTTGATTTATGTGTAAAGAGGATGCCATGTGTGATATACATCTTATTTATATATATATATATTTTCTTTTTTTTTTTTTTGGTCTTTTCCTTTTTGATGAAACCACATGATAAAGTCAGAAAAAATGTCAGTGGTAATTAACACAGAATGACTTGAGGTTTCAAATGCTGGATCACAGATTCAACAATACAGATGAACGTTAAATGAACATTCATCAGCGTGAATGAAATTGAACAGGAATCAAACCAGGCTCATCATTAAAACACTCACAAGAATAGGCTGACTTTTTCTTCCTAATTCTAAAATAGCAGACACAAAATGGAGTATTTATACATGGTTTTCCAGAGGATTTGATAAGCAGTTTTGAACATTTTACATCAGCAAGTATCTGTATATGTTACTATACAAAAGAGTACTCATTTAAAATCTTTGATTAAAAATAAGATATACACGGTAAACATTGAATTTTTATAACTCACATGATCATAAAATTTAGTACTTCAGGTTATAAAATTTATATCTGCACACAATTTTCATAGATATTTTATAATTTCCAAATGTTAATAAATATATCTAATTGAAATTTTAGATATATGTATATATATTAAACACACAGAAGTTTATTACACTGTAAACATTTCTTCTAAATGAGTACTTTTCAAAAGGACAATATTGGAAACATTTTCAATGGTATTTAAAATTTTATAACACTGGAAATTGATGTGTGCTAATACATCTAAATCCATTAAACACCCAAAAATTTTTGATAATGAGCATGAAAAATTAGCAAAGCTTACGGGACACCACTTATTATTATTATTTATTTTTTTTTTTTGCATGTGATTCACAAGGTTGCATCTAGAGAGATCTTAATAGATACATAACAACGAAATGCAAAGGTTTAAATGTGCATTTGGAAAGACTTGATAAAGAAAATGTGCAATTAAAGAGACGGAAGTCAAACTTTGAATTAAAAAAATATTTGTGGTATTCGTACAAATTTTTTAATTAATAAATTTATATGCAAGATAAGAATTAAAAATATATTGGTAACATACAGTCTACTTAAACATATATGGTTTTAACAATACAAAGAAGACAAGTTCTCTGCTTTAAAAAATTTTGCTAGAAAAAAACTCATATCTAACAAATAAGCATTCCTTAGCAGTTTTTAAACACAGAGAAATGTGAATGAGTTAAGGGTACAAACTAAACTAAAAGTACATTTTTATCTCCCACAAAAATCAAAACTAGTTAAATCAGTTACACATTATTATAAAAAAAATTAAGTTATATTATTCTTTTATAACTGAAGCTTTCACTATTAAAAACCATCTATTAACAAGGGCTCAGTAGCAGCAACTGAACTCTTTATTTAAATAAATGCACCAATCTTTGTATTTATATTTTAGCAACTCCCATAATAATAATCTTTACTATAGATTGATTTATATAGGTAATAGAAGATCTCTTACAGGTATTCACAAAGGTGAACATTTGTGATAAAGAAAAGTACATTTTATAAAAAGACAGAACTTCCATGACACTCGGACAGAGGGGAAAGAAAAAAAAAAAAAAAAAAGCTAAAATGCATTACATACACATACTTATGATATTTTTACTGTTTAAGTTCTTGTAAATTGCAATCATGATTACATTTTATAAGTAACAGTTTTAACTAATGGTTAAGCTTTTTTTTTAAAAAAAAAAAATAAATAACTATTCGATTTGTACTGAGAATAATTTAATGCTCAAAATATTCCTTTTTCTACAAAATATTTCATAGTAAAGCATTTTCCCAAATATACACTGTATTGTTATTAATTTATACTGAAGAAGAGAAAATGATACTTTATTGTTAAACATATAATGATATAGGAATAATTATTAAAATAATATTTTAGAGCATTTCACTGCACTTACATTGTTCACATCATTGAAGCTTTTTAACAAGAAAAGTATCTTGAAACAAAAAAAATTCAGATATATTTAAAAAAAAAAAAAACACATATTTGGGAAATAATGTTAAAGTTCTTAAAACATTTTACTTTATTTTTAATCTTTTAATTTGAATTAATTTTTTTTAATTCTTCGAAAGTTAAATTTTAGAAAACTTAACCAATTGTTTTCAGCACTATTTAAACTAGTTTTCTTTACCATATCCAAGTATGTGCTTTTTAAATATTTCTAAATCTAAGAGATATTAGATATATTAATATATAACTGGAATCAAAATGATAAAATAAACATCTTTTCAGGAATTCTTATAACTCTCATCAGAGTTTTAAAAAAATATTCTCTTCAACTGCACAAAAAATAACCACAAAGCCGCTTGAGTTAATTTAAATACTGTACATCACCAATATATAAATAAACTTTTAAAACAGGCATCAATTCCAATTTTTTCGTAAATCTACATTTGATTCAATAATTGTAGTCTTATCAAAAATATTACACTTAAAAATTTTTAAAGACTATATTGCCTTTTTTATTAAATATTTTTCAAAATGTATTAAATTCAAGAGAAATTTTTATTCATTATAAGGTCAATTACTCATAAAATAGTATTTTACAATTAATATAAAAAATGTCAAATTGAAATTATAAAATATATTTTACAATTGAATTATTTTTCAGTTTTCATACATAATCCCCAACACATAAATTTCTACATCAATAAGTGATAAAATTAGAGAACAATCGTATATTAATATTACAACCATGAAGTTTTGATAATAATTTAAAAGGGAAAACCTAATTTTTAAAGCTAATGCACATTTTGTATAAAAGGACAAATTTATGAATTTTCACAATAAGTTGTTAATGCAATACATATAATATCTGCAAATTGTACATTTCACAGTATTAGAACATGTTATACACTAACTGAACTTGATAAATTGGAAGAACATTTGTAGAATAATTAATCAATAAATTATGGGTGTCAAAATATTCCATTGCACACTTACATAATACAATGTTTTAAAATTAGTACTAAGTGTAAAATTAGAATAAAGATTATATATTTTAAATGCAATTAGTTTTATCAGATTGTTTAAATGTGATTAATATAGGCATCAATAGATTTGTCGCAAATAAATCAAAATAGAAAACTATTTTAACATTCTACTACCAAATATATCATGAGATGAAATAATCTAAATACTACAGAAATGTTTCCTCATGCAATCTTACAACAAAAAACAAATATCTAAAAATATACAACAATATATATACAACATTTAAAAAAAAAATCACAACACATAAACTAGATTATCCAAAAAAAAATTTTTTTTATCCAAACATTAAGGGAAAAAATTATAACAAGAATAACATACACAATTTAAAATTCTTTATCATTTAACAAACATATAAAGAAATAAATATATAATATAGATATAGAATAACATATAAATTATTAACAACTTCCAAATGCTTAGTCATATACAACCAAACAATAATCAATAGCATAAATTTTAAAAACAACCCCACTTAAAATATAGTAAAATAATTAACATAAACAAGAGAAAATACATTTTTATTAAATGATTAATTATTTTGAGTCTGTTCAGTAATTGTATTATTTACAATAAATGAATTAAATCATAAAATAAATTCAGTTATACAAAATCTTTAATTACGAAATACTCCTTTTAAACCAAGTATCAAATTTTAAAATAAATGGACTACATACTCTGGTTTTCAATAACACAATATTGAATACTAACTTATATATATATATATACATATATATTATATATATATATATACATATATATATATTTAAACTATAAAAATAACCATGTTTTTAATAACAAAAAGATTAAAAAGCAAAACAAAATTTAAATCTTAACAAAATAAAATAAACATTTTATAATTTATTTGGCTCAAAATTTATTTCCTGAGATTGTAAACTAATACTGTATTTTATATCAATAACACTTTTCAATCATTAATAAGAGAAAAAGTTTAAAAAAAAATTTTAATTGACCTTACTAAATTTTTTTTAAACTTAACTGCCACCAAATAAAATTGCATAGTGTAAAATAAAGCATTCATTTACAGTTTTAATTAACATTTTGCGTGTATAACAAAATTTGTACATGCTTTCCTATAAATTATAAAGAATAGAATGTGTATTGAAATAAACCGAAAAGAGCCATGAATTAATGTATAACTGTAAAGGAAAAATATATGTAAAAGTGGAATAAATTTCATTAAAAATTAACAATGATTGTAATAAAAACATTTGCTTAAATAATATATTATTCAATACACAATAAATTAATTTCTCCTTTGAGTGTTCTCAAAATTTCTTATTTCTATATTCATAGTATGAAAGCACCAAATATACTAATTTGAGTCTTACATTTCAATAATACGAAAAATTGAACAAAGAATAAGCGCTTTTTTTGGGGGGTGGAAGAGAAAAACATGTTTCTCGTACTGTTTATTGATGATGTGAATGCCACACAATTTAATGTGAAAAATAATTCCTTACATAAAATACATGTTTTAAAAATATTTTGTTCTACTGACATTGTATATACTTAGTAATTATGACTTCATAAAAATATTTATCTACAGAACACAATTATTTCTGAAAAACATTGATTAACATTTTAAAAATCTTAACATTACTCATCTTTGTAACTTGCACAATAAAAATAAAATATATTTGATGTTTCTGTAATAGTAATAAAAGTGAATAAAGTATATAAAAGTTCCATAATTACTACTAAATAAGAAATATATAGTTTAAAAATGATCTGTATTTTTTTAAAATAAGATATAATTAAATGTAAATTAAATAAGACTCCTATTAGCAAACCAGATAATTTAATATTTTTATCATGGGTATTAATATAATTAGCTTAACAATCATTGTTTGAATTTAAAGAGATTACACTTACATATAATTAAGTTTAAAAATTTTTAAAATTTCCTTTTGTTTTAATTTTTGTCAAATATATACTTACAAATAACTCATGATATTGCATTTTTAAAAATAGTATTTAAAACAGTATCAATATCAATCGATCAAAATCACAATTCACTTACTAATTTTAAAAGAAATTAATCACTTTATTAAATAATAAGAAAGAACATTTTGTAAAATAATAAAGCCAATAAGAAATTTATTATTCATCAATATATATATATATACACATATATATATATTATATATATATATATATATATATACACATATATATATATATATTATATATATATATATATATATATATATATATACACACCAATAGTTAATATTTGTTTCATACATTTGAATAAAAGTACAGAAAAAATTAATATATTTTAACTTATTGTGCTCCACTGCTAAATATAGTAAACATACATATTTATATTATCCTATTATAATGAATAACTATGAATAATCAGAATCATCCAATTGATTAAGAAAAACAAAAGAATAAATGAATATGTCGTGCATTTACTAAGTAGTAAAATTTTGCATGACTGATTTACAGAATTATTGTAAATTTAAATTACTTTTTGAAATTCATCAGTAACTATTCTTGTGATTGAAATATTCATTCAAAAAGAGGAATTGCAAGCTTTAAAAAAGAACTACAAATTAAATGTGTTATTGTAAAAATATAAAAAACATTTTGTTAATACAAAAGAGAGATTGTCAAACAGCAGCAATGTAAACCTGCTAAAGCAATTAAGCTTAAAATTGTACACATATCATTGAGGTATACTTATATTGACACTACTTGATAGGACCCTTTAAATTGCTAATTTAATGTAGTAACCCTGGTATGGCTGATTTGCTGAAACGTTTGAATGATTGAGAATTATGTGAAGATTACTCTTATTAATAATTATTATTCCTTGTTAACCATGTATTAAAGTTAAAAATCAACTGATGCATGAAATACATAAAAAAATGCATTATTATTTTTACCCTAAAGAAAGAAGGAAAAAAAAGCATTTTTTAATATTTGTGTCAGTTACTTCATAAAAACAAAAGAAATCTTCAACAAACATTTTACAATCAATTATTTAATTTGTAATTATTCTTTTATAATTATCCTTAACTCCTTTCAGTGCAGGTAAAATGTATTTTAGTATCAAAAAATTTATTTACGTAATTTTAATGCAATGTGAAGACTCAGTTAAGTTTAATCTTTTTATATTTGTCCTTACTTACATTCAATCAAATATTAAAAAATTGTTATATAATCAAATATGGTTAGAAATAACATTTAATTTTTTTTAATAACAAACATAAAAGAGAGAGAGAGATCAACTATTTAGTTTGGAAAATATAATCCCTAAAAGATTTTTGGTAAAACATGCCAAAATAACAATTCTATTTTGTTCCAAGATTCAAAATAGCACTTCATATCAAATTATTATTTAACACAATTTTTTATTAAAGAAATAAAAATTATTAATGATGGTTCAATTATATATGTTACTGTCAATGAATGTAATGGCAAAAAAATATAAAAATATACATTTCAAACAGTTAAAACAGAGTCAACAATTTATTAATTTTAACCTAAATAATCATTTTTTCAATATTTATACATTGAAATAATTGATTTTAAACATATCTGATAATACCCTACAAAGTAAAAGAAATTTTCAAATGAAACAAATTGTGTTGAGAGAAAATACAATCAATTATAAATACACTGATTTTTATTTAAAAATTATTTTTGCCTAAAACATTAATTCGAAATCTAATCATCAAAATCTATTCTTCCCACTCACTGTTAGCTGCGTATAACAAAAATATTACTATGAATCAAATAAAAAATTCCTAATTTAATAAAAAATAGCGACGGGAATTTTTTTGTATAGACATATATATATTTTTTGTATAGACATAAAATTACCAGAAGTTAATTTTTTTTTTAATATTTTCTTTCAATTAGCAACACAGTATAATTGAATCACTTAAATTGCTAATCACTCAACTAGACCAGGGTTACATAAAATAAATTGCACAACTTATATTTAAACCTTTTATGTACACTATAACATGGACATATAAAAAAAACTTTGTATTATAGAGTTATAACATACAATATACAATATAGACACAACAATTGCTGATTTCAGCTAAGAGTAGCAATCCAATATGAAGAATCACTTCTACGACACTTAGATGGCAGTTATTATAGATATATCTTTAATAATAAGACAGAAGTACTTCTTAAGTGTAAAGAGTAAACAGGTTTTAAATTTACGTATGAGACTTTATTTACGAAGAGTATTCCTGTAAAAAGTGCTGGAATAGTAGACCAAATAACTCTAAAACTATTACAGCTGAAACTCATTTGCATGAAAATACTTAGTCTATAACAGCGCCTTTTAAATATATTGCACATATTTAATATTATGCAGCTAGATAGCACAAATTCTACTCTTCATGGTTATTTCAATTAATAGACAAGGTATAAAAGCAAATGTTCTTCCAGAAATTATGAAATGCAGTTTATGTAAGTGCACTCATCACAGAAAAGTAAATACACAGTATGGTATACTATTCCCAAAAAATGCATTAAAAAAAAGAATACAAATAATATTTTATATTTATTAAATATTTAATCAATTTCAGCCACGCAAAAAAATAGATAACAATCAAACATACTCTCCTTGCATTTGTAAAAATATGTATTAGATCACAAGTTAACTAATATTATAACTATTCTCTAACAAGGACTTAGAATTGAATGGAAATATGCATAAATAGATATTATTTAAATTAGTGGCCAACAACTTGATTATTGCACACAAACGAAGAGTTTAAAAAAGATAATGTAGCAAAAAAGGTACTTTCTTTTTGTTGTAGCAAACTAAACTCTAAGTAACATTATAACATTTCAGAGGAATATATTGGTTGAAATTATTTATTTTTAAAATAAATTGTATTTTTACATGATTTTAAAATCTGAAATTTTAAAAAATGTCAAATTTTATTTTAAATAGCCAAAAATTATTTTAATTAATCTTATATTAACAATATATCTGATTCAATATTGTAAATAAGATACAGCTTTATTTTAAATAGCCTATAATTATTTTAAGTACAAGATCATATACTTTTTACTGTATAAAAATATGAAACAATGAAATTGTTATTTTCCTAAGAATGCATTAATTATTGTAATTTTCATTATAAATGAATTAACCATGATATGTATACTTTTTAATCCAATTACCATATTTTCATTTGTATTATATTAAGGTTATTTATAAAAATTCATAAATTTTTGCTACAATTAAAATTATTAAGCTCGGATCAATATATAACAATTATAATAAAATTACCAACAATAAAAAAATTATAAAACATAAGAAAACAAACCACCAATTTAAACATACCATTTAGTACAAAATGAATTTAAATCTGCTTCTAAAACACTGGGCCATGACAAAGTTCAATGAAAATAGAGCTTTTGGTGGAAAATACAAATAGCAAAAGTAAGGTCAGACCTGAAGATCATTCTGCACTTAAGACCATTTGTTGTAAAATCAGCATTGCCCTTAGATTGAAACAAGAAATTTAGAGAAAATTTTCCACATTAAATAAAGCCCATTTAAATTAATACAAAATTAGAAAGTAATTATAGGGGAAAATACAGGATTATTTAAATTTCTTACTTTTATGTTTAAAAATGTGATCAAAATTAATAACTTTTTTAAAGAGAAATTATTTGTGTTAGAATTTATTTTCTTTTACCTCTGCCACTGAATGTAACTTAAAAATAAATAACTGCATTTATAAATGGTAAAATTTACGGTTAATGTCTGGCAATGCCAACAGGTAAGGTTTTAAAAAAATTATAGTTTCTGAGAGATTGTGGGCTCTTAAGAAGGTGGGCGGCATTAGAGGCGTGGCAGACCCGCAGAATCACACACATAAGACATTTACAACAATGCAACTGCAATTAAGTTTTTTGAATCAATAATGTTTTCAAGACTTGTTGGGCGAAGTGGAAGAGCGGCTTAATGAAAAAGCAGATTCATCACCAGGAGAAGAAAGAGCATCCTTCCGCGGTGGCATTCTCTCATTAATTTTGTCTAGGCCTTTGGCTTCTTCAAAGCTGGCTATTTTACGATGAGGTGAGAACCCAGCCAAAGCTATAAAGGAAAAAAAAATTTTTTTATCTCTTTACGATTTCAAACTTTGTTTTCCCTCTATTATTTGAACAAAATCTTAAAGAAATACAAATCACATAAATTATGTAAGCAGGAAAAAAGTTGAAAATATAGTATTAAAATTTTATTTGCTTGTCCCTCAAGTCATTTTTTAATGTGAGGGTTAATTAGTCCAGAGCCCACAGTTAAGAATGGATTTTAAACTACTACCAACACTCAAACCCAAGGTGGGATTCAAACTCATAAGCCATTGAACCAAAAGTCAGAATACAAATCATTCAGCTGCCAGTTTGACTAACAGGTGCAGAAGCAATATACTCCGAATGTCTAAATTACATATGTTTACATTTTTGACAGGAAACTTTCATCTACATATCTTAAGCGAAGCAGCATTTTTAAGTTAGTTATTTATGTTACTACTGACAGAGAGGCATACTTTTATAGATATTTGATTCATTAACTCTTTCCATCTATCCCAGCTACCTAATTTCCAATATACGAATGACTTTTCAAATATTTGAATTTTTTTGTATGGCATATTTTTCAACATTGCTAAAAGATACAGTACTTGATGATAATTTTTAGTATACATTTAAGCCATTCACTTTTAAAAACACAATGTTCCATTTCATACATAAAAACTTTTCATCTTAAAAAGTTATCTCTAAAATAACACCAAATACCCTGCCAACATTGATAATGCAACACCAAGAAGGAGTGGCCAGAAAATTGTGCAAATTTCTGGGTAAATGCATTTTACTGAGTTATGCAAATTATGCGAAATGTGCAGCACTCCAGCACATGTAGGATAAGATATAAGGTAAGGAGTCGGCACAATGGGCAACATTCATGTCATTATTACTGCTTGGAAAATAATCATATGAAGTTTGTACTTGTCACAAAGGACACCTATAACTGCAGAGAATGATAGGCCATCAGAGTCAGTTCCAGCGGACAGATGAGTTTAGGAGATACACAGTGATCAGACTCAGAAGGACAGGTTGGTCCTTATGGTAAATCTCAGCTGAGAGACACCTGGATGCGTCCATAGGGTACAAGCTGTGGTGAAGATGGTTGGAAAAAAAAATCTGCGAAATATTTGTGGGGTGCTGGTGCAGCTAGAGTCATGTGAGCATGCACCCAATGGGAGGTGGTGGCAGCCCCACAAAGCACCTATACCAAAATTCTGCAGCGTGTGCAAGACGCTCTGGATCTCACATATCCAGCAAAACCATTTGCTGACAATTGGTTGCTAATCGCCTGTAGCTCATGGCGTCCATTAAAAAGACTACTATTGATCATACAGAATAGACGCACACATCTGGAATGGTACCTCATTAGAGTGATGAGGATGATGGAGTGACACAGGACCATCCGTTTAGATGAGTCAGGTCTTTGTTACTTCAGAGACAGTTGCTGCATATGAGCGTGGCATCGATATGGAAAAGAGCCCAATACTGCAGCAATTGTGGAATGTCCCACCATGCGGCAAGGCTGCACCATGATTTGGGGTGCCATAACATACAATTCCAGGTCACCTCTAGTTTTGATTCCTGTCACGATGGCATCCCAATATTATGTGTATGAAACACAGATGGTGACACTCCTCTATCTTGAGGGAGTGCCCAATGCTCTTTATCAGCAGCATAATGCCCGACCGGATATTACTCGCATCAGATAACATGCCCTGCAAGTATACAGCTAACATGCCATGGTGTACAACTGCTTCCCTGGCCACCGTGCTTGCCAGATCTCTAACCACTTTCTGGCAACAAAATTTTGGTATTGCGTTTTCAATGTTGGGTACTGTAGTTTAAGCTTTATTGAAGCCTAATATTTTGAATAGTTTCTTTATCCATTATGACAATAGAGTAACATAACTGTTTGAATGACTTAAGAATATGGAGACAATAATAACATAAACTTACACAAGGAGTAAATGTTTTATCCATTTTTCAAAAATATGTAATAGAAGAAAACTGACAATGACATAAACCCTTTAACAATGAAAAGAATGATATGTAACAGTAGACTAACATCTTTATATCAAAATAGAACAATATCAACATCAAAAACTGTTGGTCCCAAGGATGGGTTTAAGTATAAATAGGCAGTATTTCCAAGACCTACACAATTTAACTAATTGCCAAAGTAGTACAATGATAAGCAGAGTTACAACTATTAAATATTTATTATAGCAAAAAAAAAAATGCAAGCTATTGATATAAGTATCTATAAAATATTTAATTATATTAATAGAACATGATATATTAGAATTAATATAACATCAATAATTAAAGGTAAAAATAATTATAAGTTTAGTTTATTAATAACAAACATGATAAAACAATTACATCATATAAACTAAATCTACATTTTGATGATAAAAAAATTAAAAAAATATTCCTGTTAAAAATTTATTGCCATTATTTACAAAATGTAAATTATCAGTTAATACCCTACGACCTACACAATAACAAATTTAAACAATATAAAAATAAATATTTACATTGTCAGACATCAGAGGTATATATAAACATGTTGCGAACCTTCACAATTCTCTAACTTGATACTTTAAAGATTTGCAATAAGCCCCCTTTGATGAACAAGTGTATACATACAGTCAATATCGACTAAGCTTTAATCCAATAGATTAATTATTCAATTTTAATGCAGCAATACCAGATCAAAGTAATAAAGTTGTAACTGTATAAGCAATACAAAAATCATTGTACATTCAGAATAGTGATAAGCCAGTATAGCAAAGCAGAAAAATCAATTTATCGAAAATAACACAGGTATTTTAAATGAAAGATAAATACGGTGATATGAAATTATATATAGACCGGTACTAAACAAGGAATTTGTGTGTGTGTGTGTGTGAAAGCACTGGTTATATAAATGCTGTTATTTCTGGGATAACAAAAACACTCATTACATGAATTTTTTACTTGTATAATAAACTTAAAATTCTGAATTTTATTAAATTTAAAAAACAAAGTTGTATATAACCGAGAGAGAAAGAGAAATTTCTCTTAATAAGTATAAACAACATCAAAACCATACACAGCTTCAATTCTTAAGACATCCTTTTATAATTTTTCTCAGTTTATTTATTCTATGAAAAAAATGAAAAATTCCTCAAAACAACAATACATAATGCAGACTGTATAATTTTCAGGCTAATAACAAAAATATCAAATCAATCAAATTTACCATTTTGTAAAGAATCGCTACCACCAGAAAGAGCTCCCCTTGGCAAAGTCCCGGAAGGTGTGAGGCCTTTAAGCTGAAGTACACTTTCACTTTCTTCACTATAAAATAAAAATAATAATTAACAAAAGAGCAAAAACGAAAACATACTTAAAAATTTTTTTACACTTAAATCCTAGTAATACTAGAAATTTATTTATTTATTTATTTTTTACAATTCATATAATGAGTAAATTATAAATATATAATTGTCATTCATTCAATCTGAAATTAGCTATTTTTTTAATTTTAGATTAAATGTAACAATATGGAATTTTAAAATGGCAAAAAACAATATAAACTTGCTTTTAAATGTTTCTTAACAAACTTTTAAGTTTAAAAAAGTTGAAATTTAAATTTTAAATCTAGCTTTTAAAATTTTGTAATAAAAATTTTCTTAGTATTTTTTATAAAGTCTATACATTATATTTGAATTAAATTATAACTTCTTAATAATCATTATTTAGGAATGTTATCAAGCCACCTAATCTCTACAGTGTTCAGAAAACATTAACTGGATGTTGTTGTTTTTTTATGTGTAGGAGGACATTTCTTCACTTCACGCATATTCATAGGATGTGAGTAAAATTTGGTAAGAAAATGTTTCATAAAATGTCTTATTGACAGCTAATATATAATGTATTCATAGATCAATCTGATGAAAGTGCATTTATAAGGACCATATAGAATGATGCAATGAAGTCATTTACTATAATGTTGCCTTACCATTGTTAATATTAAAAACTGGATTTGATTTAATGTATTTCATTTGATACCTACATGAAATGTTTCATTCCGATTTAGTGAATGAACATCACATGTGTCTTAAAAAACCATCACTCGTAATAGAAATAAACACTGCATTATCGATAACAAAGTTTCTTATCAAATCCCAAGTTTGGAATAAAATTAAACTCTTTACACTAAATACTATTTGACATACTTAATATTTTCCCAAGCCCTTCCCAATAAATTAAAATGCTAAGAGCTCTGATGCACCACACATTTTCTGCTATTTTGATTTGAGATTTTAACACTTTAAAAATATTTCAGCACAACATAAAAAGCATTATGGACAAACAATTGAAGAAATCAAAGTTTTAAAAATGTAATGTATTTAATGAAATTATTTTCTGAAGACAGTTCATGAAGGAAAAATAAAATCTAACTTATTTTCCAAACTTTTAGAAGGAAAAAAAAAAAGAATAATTTAATTATTTATATATTCTTCCCTAATGATAAAAATATCAAACTTGAGGTTTTTGTGATTCAAAGAATCAAAAATTTTCAAATCTTATAAAAATAAACAAGATTTGAAAAAATGTATTACTTATTTCAATAAGAGTAAAAGTATAAATTTATAAATATCTTTTATAAAAAATAGAAAAATAAACATATAGAATCAAAAGAATGAAAGAAAGGATACTAATTCATATTTGCAAAGAATTTAATTCTTAATTACTTAAAGAAAAATATTTAAAAAATATCGTGATATATTTACTCATTTATTAAATAAACATACAGACTAACAAAAAAAAAATCTTACCGCAACACTGAGAACACTCGAGCCATTTTCCCAATAGCTCTAATTTTATTTCTTATGACTTCTTTTCGAGCACTTCCAGCACCACCTTAAGATTAATAATATATATATTACAAATTAAATATAAAGTTAAATTTACATGAAAGTACACACATTTTTCACATGACTTAGATGAATACATCTGTATACATTAGGCCTTTTAGATATAAAAAGCTAAATAGTAAGAAATATGCTTATTTTATAACTAATACATTCTTTTACAACACTTGTATTAAATTGAATTATAATAACTTTCCTTATTTTTTTCTCTAAAACAATTATAAAGTGATAATTATAAAGAAATATCTAAATTTACAGGGATTTTAAATTGAGGGGATACATTTTATAAATAGGAAAATTCAAGAGTTTTAAGTTTTTCCCTTCTCACACTCAGTATTCTACAATGTAAAAAATTATCTTTTCGTGACTAAACAATGATCACTTGGTAAAATTGTAGACAATTTAGAGCAGGATTAACTAAATCTGGTTCTATTTTTTTTTTTTTTTAATTTCAGACTGAAAAATCAGATTTTTAATGATTCACAAAGTGATCTGTTGCTGTACCAGCATACTTCTTTGTAACTAGCAAAGAATTGGATCTACTGGTTAATGGAAGCAGCTGGGTGTAAGTCTTCAGAATTTAATAGCAAGAACCCAGCAGAAAATCCTCTAGTACTTAACCTGTCACCCTTAGAAATACCATTTCACTAGGAAGACATTGAGATGATGACCTATTTAACATGCCCCAGCCATCTTTAGTGAGCATGATGGCTCTTTGGTTAAGCCAGGATTCAAACTTACATTCTTCTGATAATGAGAACAACACAATAGGATACCAAGCTTATAGCATATGGTAAGCACCTCAAATGTTGTAATGTTAATTCTGTTTCCACTGAGAAAAGAAAATACATTCAGTTTAGTATCATGTTGTGACTTTGTTGGTTGGTGTATAAAAAAATGAAATAAGTGAAGATGGTGGAGCAGTGACATTCATGAGGATCCCACTTGAAACATTGATGCAGTATTTTTAAGTGGTTAAATTTCTTTTCAAATCGTTTTTATCAAAACAGCATTTACTGATGCTTCCTTTCTACCAAAAATTATGGTACAGACACATATATAATATGCATATGCATGAGTATATAAAAACTGCATGGGAATCAATACCTGACAGTTGTGCAACTAAAATTAACAAGACAGTTTTGCTTTTTTCCAATTTGTTTTCAAATTTCAGTTTTTTTGTCCCATAGAATGGTGGATTTTTAAAAATTTTGACATTTTCTAACATTGAATATAGAGTATAAAAAGCTAATTATTAAATTAAACTAATTACTTTTTAAACAATTTTGGATATTAATTATTGTACCAATTTTATTATATCAGACTCAGATGAAAAAATATTATGTCAAACTAAAATGAAAAGTAGATTTCAAATGTGATATCAAACTTGAAATAATTTTACTAATTTGATTATACAGTTCATTTCAATGCATTCATTTAAAAAAGAAAATGAGGGATAATATTTTATAATACTTAGCTTTATAATCACTGATTTAAATCAAATTCAAACTAATTTAGTGTTTTGTCCTTCCAAATTACAGTATTAAAAAAAAGATTATATTTACATAATTTTAACTATTAAGAATTTTTTTTATTTAATGCGCTACACTAACTTTTGAAAAATTGTGAGACCATAGCATTATTTTTTAATGATAATTCCAAATATTATTTCTAAAATTAATGAGAAAAAAAATACTAAATAAGCTACTTTAGATTTTCTTTTAAAACAAAATTCTTGCAACAGTTTAGTGTAGTTTCCATAAAATGATGCCATTTTCTGAATTTAACAGACATATTTAAAAGTTTAAAAGTGTAAGTATTTTTATAATAATATAAGGAATTCTGAACAGCAGATATTTTATTTAAGAATAAAAGAGACAAAATCCTATGTTTTGTTGCATTCACTGGATGGATATAAATATTATTTATAAGTACTAAATGATAACTGTATTTAATTGCACAACAGTTTTAATATAATTGATTTTATTCACAGCACATATTTATTGCATTACATAGAAAAATTGTTAAATCCATCAACTTTTGTAAAAGATCCATCTTCCACTCCTAAATACAAAAATAATTTCATTTGAATTAAAATTTTCACTTAAAAATATAAACTATTCTTGCATGTTATTTAAACTCTATTCACATATCATTTATAAACCTGCATATCAACCACAAAACAAATCATTTTTACCAAAGTAAAGACAGAGATAAATTTACAGAAATTTCATGCAAGAACTTTATTTTAAAATAAATGTTTTAATAATTTTACAATGCCTAATGTCAACTACTAAAGTTTCCTCAAATAATCAATTATGTACTTTTTCAACTAAACACTTTTGTCACCTAAAACTTCTTACTTAAATGGCATTAATTATTTATAAAATTTTTATATAGTATGTTAACTTAACAAAACACATTAAATCTTAAATCTTTTGGCACATTTACATATGCCAAAGGTTACATTAAAATAAAAATAGCAATATTATAAATTCATTCACTTACCTTCAAAAGTATCATCTCCTTCAGACATTAGTTCATCATCAGAACAAATATTGAGCACATTTAAAAGCATTTCAGTAACTAAAAAAAATCATTTCACTTCATGAAATATGCAAAAGATATAGTTTAAGTTATTTTAATTTTACAATTTGAAAATGTAAACACAAAAGCAAAGCTGTTTGAATAAAAATAATGTCTATTAACATAACTGATTTATTGAAACATTATGCAATATATCAAAAAAAATGTATAACAAACATAATTAATATATAGAGAATACATATATTAATTCTGATAATTCCAATAATTTTTTAATAAAAATGATACTTTGTAAAGTTATTAAAAATGTGCTTCTAAAACAAACTATAGTTACAAGCAAAATCAAACTACGATTGTAGACGGTTATTTATTATGATTGGGTTGTGCTCATATAGTAGGAAAAGGTCATACATTTGATCAATCGAGCAGCATTTTCATACATTCTAAAACAAGCATTTTCATACATTTTAAACAAACATTTTACACATAATTTTTTATTCAATTGAAATAAATTTTACACAAGTCTTTATAAGAGTTGTGTACTACTATATTAAAATAGTTGGAATAAAAATAATATTTTCAAACTGTTTTAAAAATAAAGGTAATAAATTTGGATTAATAAAATACAAAACATCTTAAATTCCTTCCATATCCTTCAGACATTATTTAAATGGATTAAAATCATTGGCCACATCACATTATAGTAATACTGAAATGCGTTAAATGAATTCAAAGCTAAAATAAGATGTTATTTCCTCCTTAATCAGTAATTTTTTTATATTTATGTGTTTAAATTGTGATAATGAATATATAAATTTTAAAAAACTGATCTATCAATAATAGTTAGCTCACATTTTAAATGTTAAATACTTTTGCATCTCCAATAAGACCAATTCTAATCAGTTTTTAAAGAGAAGCATTATTTCTGAAATTAAAGTAATTTTTTTTTCATTTACATCATAATAGGTAGACTTAAAAGAATATGCAAATATAAGTTTTAAATTTTTAAACATTTAAGCAGCTGTTTTATATCTGACTTTAACATTTCTGTCTATCTTTCTTTCTTTACTAATTATCATCATCAGTGACTTTCAGGAAATAAATCTTTACTTTTAAAATTTATATAAAAACTGAATTTTAATTAACACTAAAAGTCTTGGGTACTAATTATTGTAAAAGTGTCTTGAATACATAAGCTTAAAAAAATAAAGAAATATTGAATCATACATTTTCCTGAATACTTTTTACAACTATTTCTTCTTAAGACAAGCACCAAAAATAGCTGTAGTGTTACATATATGTACAGTCAAGCTGAACGTTTAAGGGAAAATAATAGTCAGAACTTTTTTTTCAACAGAGTTTGAAACAATATTCTCAGAAAACTCTCTTACAATATGCCACTAAAGAAAATGGTGAATTTACATTGATAAATATTCAGCATTATTTAAAAGAAAGTAATTTGAGAAAATGAATATTGAAAGACCTCTTATATAAAATATCTCATATAGCCAATTTCCTTCAACAAATTCCATAATATTCAAAATTAATTTGAACTTTTTTTTTTTAAATTCCCCTTCATTGTAACAATGTTTGGCTCACAATTATTATCTTAAAGTCAACATGAAAGATTAAAAGATAATATAATAACATAGTTATTTATGAAAACCTGATGTCAATTATTAAAACTACTGTTTGTGATTTTGAATTTAGTTAACACTAAACAGAATATTTACTTGGTAAAATTTACAATATAGTATTCATATAGATTCAAATGTTATTTCAAATTTTGAGCTTTGAAATAAGACAGTATTTTATTATACTTTTATTTGCATTATTTGAGTATCATCAATTATGAGACCAATTACTGAAAACTTAGGAGAGGATTTATTTTCCTAACCAAAATTATTTTCAACAGAAAATATTTTCAAAACTATCAGCAGCACATAAATGAAAACTTCTAATAATCGTTTATTTAAATGCTTCTCACTTTAGTGAATCAACCATAGTGATCAATTTATGATAAACATTTCAACAAAAATCAATGGAATAATATTCAGATTGATATTCAGTTAAAAGTATGGAAACAAAAAAATCTCATTTAAATTTTGAATGAAAGTTACATACAATTCAAGAGTTGCAGACAAGACAAATTTGGTTTGCTTATCATCCTAAAATCAACTATTGTACGTAAGACTAATTTAAATTAATGTTAAAATATTTTATACAATTTATAAAAATCTAATTAAAAGAACTTGTTATTTCCTAATATTAATAAATATAAGACTTTCAAAGACACATGTAGTGTTAATGCTAGACTGTAGTAGACACATGTAGTGTTAATGCTAGACTGTAGTAGACACATGTAGTGTTAATGCTAGACTGTAGTAGACACATGTAGTGTTAATGCTAGACTGTAGTAGACACATGTAGTGTTAATGCTAGACTGTAGTAGACACATGTAGTGTTAATGTGACATGTAGTGTACTTAATTAATAATACTTAAACAGAAAAATACCTTTCTCTCCCACAAAAGGTAGAGACCAAGTAAAGACATCCATAAAATTTGGCAACCAATAGGGATGTGAAGAGCAATTGAATTGTCTGATGTTCATAACATTATTCTCATATTTTAGAACAGCAGCTGAAAATAAAATTCGAAAAGATTGAATTTCTTTTACAAGTGTGACAAAAATTATTTCAAGATAGTTTAAAATGTAAAATTAGACAGCATATTTATAACAAATCTTAAAAACATAAAATATTGATAGAAATAATCTGTCACACAAAATTCAATAATAATATTCTATCATAATATTAACAAAAATTCTCTTAGTTAAATATTTTTTAACGCAATACTTCGATTTTCGTAAACGATTTCCATAAATGTAAATAGAAGTTTAAAAAAAATCACCCACAGCTTTTTTCAAAATCAGTTGAAGAAAATATACACTGGGTATTTAAAGAACTAAACAGTTTGAAAAAACATCCTATTTAAATGCAACATAAAAAATAATTCAGCATTGCTGAAGTATGTATAGCAATTGTTTTGCTAAATATTCAGTATTCAGTAAATTTCATAAATATTCAGTATATGAATAATTAAATGCACTTTTAATTTTCTGTAAATATTTTAGAACATTCTGTACATTTTATGAAATCTTTCAAACAATTTAGTTTAAATATAACACTTATCACAGAGCAAAATTATTCTTTTATCTTTATAAGATAAAAGAATAATCTTGCTCTCCAATTTCAATTTATATTATTGCAGTAACCCTCAAACATTTAAAATGTGATATCCTAACTCACCAAAATACTGAGATTTTAGTACAAGAAAATTTATAATTTCTTAAATGGAATTAAGAAATTATAAATTTTCTTGTACTAAAATCTCAGTATTATTGTATATCAACTTAATCTTTCAGTAAATTGTTTCAAATTCAAATCATTTTTCTAAACATTTTTTGGATTAAAATGAAGTAAATAATTTTACATGTTTACACAGCTATTTATAAATAATACTAAGCAACACGTTAAAACTATGCTCTTTACTCCTTTATAATAGTTTTTATTACATCAAGATTTAATATATTAGCAATTATATTAATACCTTGTAACTTAAGGAAATATTTAAATTCTGTGAGCAATCAAGTCAGGTATATTATCAAAATATTTTTGTCGAAAGCTAAATTTTTTAGTACAAAAAGTTAAAACAAAAACTAAATTTTATTTATTTATTTATTTTTGAGCTAGTGATTCTTTCCACATATTTTTACTAAAAATATATATTACAATTTGATATTAATTTTTTGTATATGCAGTACTTTATAGGTAAACTGAACATTTTACATCCAAATTCTAAAGGGAAACTTTTGATAGTCATTGAAAAGAATTCAATTGACAAATACATTTGACAATAACAAAAGTAACATGAAAAATGAAATTTTTAAGCCTGAAAACATGGAGCTTGTAAATACTTAATTATAATGAGCTACTAAGTAAAAAATGTAATAAAAAATTTTTGTAGAAATCAAATTTTAAATTTACACTAAATATTTACATTTAAAAAAAATTCAAACAAAAATAACTCCAAAATTTAAAAAAATGAAATATCTAACAGTAAAAACAAGAAGTTTTAAACTTGATTTTGATTAATAATATTATAGGCTGATAAACATCAGTCATAAGGGTTTTTATATAAAAAAAACTTTAATGTGTTGTTAAAATAGGTAAGTATTGTTGCTTGTTACTAAAGCACAGAATGATTTTATAATAAAGAGAAACATTGAGAAAATAGCAAAATAATATCTGCCAAACAATATATTAAAGCTATTGCAATGAGCATTTAAATATTTAACAATATAATAAATTTATACCTTTATTATTATAAACATCCAAATAATTTGGAGCAGAAAATATAGTGATGAGGGAAGGGAAACCTGTTGTTTGGCTTTTTCTGTACATTCTGTACCTGGAATAGCAAATTCAAAATAGAACCAACTTTTACAATGTACTGTTTCTTAAATACAAGAATACTTATATAATGTAAAGACTTTAAGAATGTTTTTATAGACTTTTTCGTTTGAATAATTAGAGTAATAAAATTGATTTACAAAAACAAAAATTTCACGGAATATAGAACAGAAAATATCCATAATTGAATTCAGACACAAAAAGTAAAAGAAGGTATGAAGTCATTTCCCCAGAAGCTTTATTTGCCAATATTTAGCAGTCTTGAAGTCAAGTCCATGGAGTGAAACTACAGTCATGGAGATGGTTACAATTCATGGATTCTTTAGAACACAATCAATAATCAGGATGGTCATAGATTTGTAGGCGATATAAATGTTCACCCAGGTAATTGTGAGACAAAAGAGTGCTTCAAAATCTCGGTGAGGCTTATCTGGTATTGCCTCTAAATCTGCATCACTCCAGTTCTTATCTCAGTATGGGAGCCTGTAACTCACACTGAGTGTCACCCTGGGTAGCAGGTAGAGGAGTTCCTCTCCACAGGTTTTCCTGCGGGTGGAAGGAGGGAAATAAAATACATCCCACAGTCCAAACAGGCAGAAGTCCAACTCTTTATGATGTCATTTTTAAAATTAAGATTTGTTTCGATTCCTCCTGAATGAATAGGGTTTTGTGATTTTAAATTTCTTCCATAATTAAAATAAAATATGCTAATTTATAATTAACAAAAAGAATAAGTATAACTTTTTCTATGTGAAAATATTCAGTATATGAATAATTAAATGCACTTTTAATTTTCTGTAAATATTTTAGAACATTCTGTACATTTTATGAAATCTTTCAAACAATTTAGTTTAAATATAACACTTATCACAGAGCAAAATTATTCTTTTATCTTTATAAGATAAGAGAATAATCTTGCTCTCCAATTTCAATTTATATTATTGCAGTAACCCTCAAACATTTAAAATGTGATATCCTAACTCACCAAAATACTGAGATTTTAGTACAAGAAAATTTATAATTTCTTAAATGGAACTCGTTTTTTGACAATATTCAGACAAAAAATTTAACTTAACAGACAAGATAAACAGCCATTTTATTTCTGATCTATTATATAAAGAAAGTAGCTATTTTAGATAAAATATATTTCCAAACAAAAATATTACTAAAATATAAATTTAAGCAAATTACTGTCAAAACGCTAATATTTTGAATAAATAATTTAAAAATACAAATGTATTCTCTTACATACATGCATGCATGTACACATTAAGAAAATCCCATCAATTTTGTCTTCAACTAGGTAATATTAATGTTTTTATGCTTAGATTTTGAGAAATACTCAAACATTAACTAGTTTTTTTAATATATTTTTTAAGATATCAACCAATTTCTTTTATTAACTTGCTGATATATATATTATGCTTAAAAATTTTAATTATTTTGTTTATTAAGGTGAAGAATATTAAATGTGTAATATATATTAAAATTTGTTTAAAATAATTTTAAAGATCATACATTTAAGTTAAGGTTAAAATTTAAATTTTTATACACCAAAACAAATTTTCTAGTTAAAAATTAAGTTATTAAATTTTCTAAGCAATTATTAATTTAAATTATTTTTTTTAAATAAGTTACAATTCCAAAAGAAAATACGCATAAATAATAAAACTTTAAAACTTGAATTGTAATTTGACAGATTAAAAACTAAATGCTTATTTCCAATTTAAATTGCTTAATTAATTAAAAAAAAGAAGTAAGTATTTAATATTTAAAAATTTTCTAGATTCATGAAGAAAACAAAATGTTTTGCCAGATATATGCATAAAAACAACAAAATTAACTTCTTAAAAGAAAAAGGTTTAATGGATAAAACTAAATCACAAGAAATATAGTGTGTGAAGCTATAATTACAACCACAACTAATGCAAAATGACTGTATCATTACAATTGAAAATTTAATTTCCTGTAAACCATGAATTTTGATTAAAAAAATACATTGCAAAAAAAAATCCTTTATAAGTCTTAACTTTCTTTCTTCTTACTATTTATCGGAATCAAACAAGAATATTTTACTGGATCACTTTTTAAACTTTTGTCAATCAAAATTTTTGTACCTGTTACCTTCATTAAAAAGATTTTGATTTTATATTGATTGTTCCTCTAGAGTCGTTTTAGGTTTCACAATACAATGGTAGATAATTTTGCTCCTTTTATTTATTTTTTACAGGAAGACCTAAATTTAAGAAAACATATTCCAAATTTTTCACAAAGCTTCAGCAAATTTCAGAAGTTATCGATTTAATTTTTGATTTTTATTAATTTTTTCTTTCATATGAAAGTGACAGCATCTTCTAACAAATATTTAATGTAAGTGTTGCTTTTAAGTAATAAAGATAATTGTCAATTGAATACTTAGTTGAAAATTACTAGTAAATTTCCTTTATTTCCAAATTGTTTATGTTTCATTTTAAGCATTCGCTAGATTATATTGTTCATAAGTAATATTTAAAAATATCGATAATATTTTGATCCAATAAAAGAACAACAGAAGTGTTAGGTGATAAGAATAACATTATGAATAACGAGGAGCCAAATTTTGTGGCATATACAGAACATTATCAAATAATAAGTTCAAAATTTTCCATTTTCAATAATTTCTTTATGTGGCAAAAAATAATTTGAAACGCATTCTTGAAATCAAATTAGAGTTAACCAAATTCTTGGATTTGGTTTTCGATACATTGATAAATACTTATATTTTTAAGTATACAGAAAATTAAAATTCTATAAATCAGTGAGTGTTTTGTATTACACTTTAATACATTACTATATAGAAGCATTATTAAATGATTTTAGTTACTTTAAATCAAATTTCATTTTTTTAATATAAAGGTACTACTGTGCTCATCCTACATTTGCCTAGTTTCACACATTGGAAATTCCACAACTTTGCCCTTCTATGCTTTTAAAAAAAATTCTATATATCTAATAGTATCACAATAAGTTATCACATATATGAATGTCAATTTTGTATATTAAATTTATTTTATTGAATTCAAATTTCTTGAAATTTTTTTAGCTTTTTTTAATGGAAAAGCTCTAACAATTTTACATAATAACTTATATCAAGGGGGATTAAGGTAATTATTGACCGGTAACTGCTAAGACGTTTTATAGGGTGACATTCAATGTTAATTTTTATGATCCACATACTAAAAATAACACTTATTTAACTCCTAATATGCATTTAAGGCGATGAAGAGACAAAAAATTAAAAGTAGTTTTTGATACAGAAAAATCAGCTCACCTGTTTATTGTTATGTTCATAATCACTATTATTGATGCTTATAATTAAACTTTGATTTATGAATTATTAAAAACAAATTGTTAAATGTGGCAGGCAAATTTCTATTTTGAATCAAACTTCACATTCTGTAATAATGATTCCTCCAACACAAACGTGAAAGAATAATTGACTCCAACTTACCCAGCATCTTGGGCTTCATGAGCTCGTATTACTGATAATAAATTGTTTTGTTGTAAGAATTCACAACATGCAGCATAGCTAGAAAATCAAAATATAATCAAAGTTTAATTCAAATATTCTCAAAAAAAAAATTAAATGATTAAAATTCACAGATATAATTTGAGTTATAAAAAAATACATCAGAACCTGTAAAAGTATGAACATCCTCTAACACTATTATGGCTATAATGTTCACTGTGCTTTTCATTTCCAAAATCTTCAAGAGGATCCGACCACAAGAGATCACACATTGGCCCAAATGCAGGAGGTTCCTTAAACCTATCAAGCTATAAATTTCAAAAGTATTTATTTACTTTTCTATATTTTACACATTATTTTCTTGTACAATGAATACAAAATGATGAAAAAAATTATGTATTTAGAAGTGAAATTCTTGAGTTTACATTTATATTAAATTTGTTTTTTCTTTTAATTATTACAAATTAGTATTTAATTTAAAAAATTCAATCATAACACAAAAGCAAACCTTTTTCAATATCACAAACATAAGATTTAATCAATAAATGTCTAATTTTATAATACTACAAATCTATTTGTAAAAATCTGATTAAATTTATCACAATTTTATAAGTTAAATGTCATTTATCAATAAAAAAAATCATATTAATAGAACATTCTGATGGAATGTTAGAAAATTTATACCAATTACTTGCATAATGATTTCCAGTTTTGTACTCAAAATTGTAAGATACAAAACATTTTACAAATAAAGTCTCAACACGATCTTTCAGATCACATAAAACTTGGATTAAAAGAAATCAGCATTAAAATAAAATGGCATGTAAAATAAATTTTTGGAAAGGTAAAAAATGTTAACACAATATTCATTTTTTAGTTTCAAAACTACATTATGGAATTACTTCTTTAATTTAGAGAATGATTTTTTCTATACAGACACTCAAAGTTCCTTTATTAAAGAGTTAGATTAACTGGATGTTTAACTTCAATTGTTTTTTTATTAGTTATTAATCAACAAAATGAAGAAAATTTTGCAATATATTATGAAATACCTTCTTTCAAATTGTTTCAAAATTTATATTTTCATACAAACTTGTGAAATTTTCCTCATGCCAAATAATTATATAACTTTATTGCAATTTTTCAATGAAAAATATAACTATTGTTTAAAAAGTTGAAATAAAAATTTTTAAAAAATTATATCAATTAGCATTAATTAGAAATTTTTTAAAAGATACAAATTAATAGCGCAGATTAATTATTAAAAATTCACTATATTACCTATAAAATGACTAAATAATATTCCCTAATGACTATGCACCTATTTTCATTTCTTTTTAATCAAACACAAATAATTATAGTTTTCCTTGTTCTTCACTTATACTACAGCGTGTTGCTAGTCAAGATTATCTCTCCAAATTTTCCCCACATAGCCCAATCCCATGCAATGAGTCTCCATTAACATACTCCTATCACTTTTAAGTCCCTTTCCATCCCCTTCCAGCTATTTGGTTGGAAATCTTCCTCACTGCTGTTTTAATTCCATGTGGAGAAAATAATATTTTTTTGAGAGAAAGGTCTCTTTAAATCGAAATATGTGGTTCAGCCACTAAATGCAAAATGCTTTTAAAATGTAAAGTTCACCACCATACTTTTTGTATATTTCAATTACAATTAATGTTTCATTAATAAATATAATTAATTATATACAAGTACACTTAACTGATTATTACATCTTGTAATTATTATACATGATAGATTTTTACTGTTTGCTATATGATGTAGTATAAATTTAGAATTTTAAAATAAAACTAAATTTCAATAATATCATGATAAAAAATTATTTATTTGTAAAAAACAGTTCTACAAGTATTATTTGAAATTAATGTGCAATGAATAAATAATTCATTTTTTTATGTAAGAAACAATTATATTACTGATATTAGAAACAAATTTAGAGGTTATTTTACCTAAAAAGTTAGAGCAGTTCAATACATCTCATAAAATTAAAAGCAATTTCATTAATGTGACATTAAACAAAAGTTATATTATTGATGATAGCTAGGAATTGACTAAATAAAACAAAAAAATCTTTATTCTTAAATAATCTGAAATGTGTACCCAATTAAAGAATTTGTTATTAGAAACTTAAAATATTATTCCTAAAAAATCAATTTAAATAGAATATTAAGAAAAAAAATTCATTTAAGAATAAATAAAAAATATTAGCAATTGAAATCAATGAGATTCAAACAAAATTAGAAGCATTTGAACAAATTTAAAATTATGCATTATAAATTGTGCAATCACCAATAAGAAACAAATTTTAAACAATGCATACATTTTATAAATAATTTATAATTACAGGAAAGTATAAAATTTCTGACTTTTAAAGAACTTACAAATAAACATATACATTATTCGCAGAAAAAATATGAATAAGCATATTTTGAGTTTTGATTTTTCTAAATAATGTAAGTAGATCACACATTTTAGTTTATATAAAAATGATAGAAGCAGAATATATAAATTAAAAGAAATGTTTGAAACCTTTCTTATATCATCCAAATTGTGTACTTCAGGAGAGAGTCCACCATGAACACAAAGAAACTGCTGATTCATAAGAGCTGATAAAGGTAGGCAATCAAAGGCATCCATACAGGCATCATAAATGCGTTCAGAATATTTGATTTTACCTGAATTAAAGATAAAAAAATATTGGACGACATTCTTAAAGGAAAAACATAGAATAAATGGAAAATCATATCTACTGGTTGTCACAGAAAATATGAAGCATATAATTTTCAAAATAACTATAAAAAAAGACATAAATAAATGATAATGTTTATGAATATTTTAAAACATAAATTTTTATTTATAACAGGAACCTAAATATACAATTACAAACTGAATAAATTATAGTTACCATTATTTAAAAATTTGTCAAGTTTTCAAATCTTATTTTCAAGGACTATACATTAATGTATATTTGAATATCAGAATACATTTTCTTTTAATATATAATATATTATAGTAAAATAAAATTGGAAAGAAAAACTATAGATAATCAAGAAAACACTGTCTTTTTTAATGGATGACAAAAAAACCATATAAAGTTTCAGTCTATTATCTTTAAGTCATTTTTGTAGCAATATAAAAGTATTAAAGAGTATTAAAAGTTATGGGAATTCCTCAAATGAAATACAAAGCCCTTTCAATAACTATTTCTATAGTTACTTTTCTTAACTACTTCATCAGTAACTTTGTATTTATTAGGTGTAAGGAAATTTAGATTCTTCAAGTAAACAATTTACACTAAAGCTATTTGGGGAAACTAGAAACATTGACACAATATAAATGAAAAATACTAATTATATTTATATACATAATAACATAAATTATTACAACAATTTAAGACTTAACAAACAAATAAAATCTCTGAATTTTCAAATATGATATTATTTATAAAGAACTAGTTCCACCTACTCCCATGTGCTAAATTTTCGAACTAAAATATTTTCTGTGACTATCAATACCAAAAAAATTATCTCGTTAGTTTAATTAAAGAGCCATAAAATCAAGAAAGCTTAGTTCAGTATAGATTAAAAATAAATAAATAAAATTAAAGATCATAAAATTAAGAAAACTTAAAATTATTTATTTTTGAAAGTAAAGAAAAAGTAAAGTACCAAAGAATTAATAATAAATATTATTAAAATAACTAAGGATGATGACACACTAGTTAAGAGAGATTTAAAAATTTTTAAATATTTATTTTTAGAACAATTAGTTTCTGTCATTATCTGAATACAATATCTGAATATATTAACCCTCATCTGAATATTTTTTTTAATTACGTTTTTATGTTAGCTCTTTCGAGCATAATAAGTCTTGCAGTCCAATAAAGAAAAGAAGTATCTCCAGGAGTGGAGAGCGTCTTGAAATGTGAAGAAGAGCGGGCTTCCAGGAGGGCAAAACATTTCCAAAGATGCTCGCCATCCATGTCAACATGTTCCCTACATAAAATGCAGTTGGGTGAATCCACAAGCCCTATGTGATATAGATGTTTCTGGAGAAAATCATGCCCAGTAAGTAACCTGAGGTAGGAGACCCCTATAGATCTAGGTAGATCGTTGGGGATACATCAGATCAGCAGGGTCCTCCAAGAGGCATCAATTGCATTCTCTTTGTAATAAATTTTTTGCTGGTGATGCATAACCCGTTTTAGAAGGAGTTTCGACATTTCTCAGGCCAGTAGGAGTATTTGGAGGGTTTAAAAAAGAAGCCTCTTTCGCGAGATTGTCTGCTTTTTCATTACCAGGCAAGCCGCAATGGCTAGGGATCCATTGTAAAGTAATTTCCTTTCCCTCCGACAGTAATGTGTTAATGATGGTCTTACAGTTAAATTCTATAGATGTAGGTAGGAGAGTATAATTTGTCACTGTATGAATGGAAGCCTGACAGTCAACAAGAAAGACAAATTTCATTTCCGAGAAATCTAAAATGTTTTAGAGAACCATGTAAATTGTATACATTTCTCCATCAAAATGGTCAGTTTTTTTCCCAAAGGCTCTTTGAGTTGGAAAAATTTGGAGAAGAAACCAGCTCCCGCTCTCCCAGTACTTCTCTCAGCTGACCCGTCAGTATAAATGTGCATCCAATTGTCGAGTGGATATCTCTCTTTAATAGTAGCAAGAGCAGCAGCCCTGAGTTCTGCCTGAGGGGAGACTTCCTTCTGGACAAGAAGGACAAGGTCGAAGACAGGGGTGGCATATTTCAGCATACCTGGGAAGACAGGGGGTCTGGCTGTAAGGGCTCTATTATTTGGAGTGCCAAGTGAGTTGGAAATTCTCTGGAATTCTGATAAAAATGTTTGTTGTGTTATTAGTCTCAGATTGCTTGGTCTGTAGTTAGTCCAAAAACCATCCCTATGTAGTAACCTTTCACCAAGAATCAAAGCAGCAAGAACTCTCCTATCGTGCAAACAATCAAGGCCAGTCGGAAGTTCCAAAGCTGGTATTGGAGTTGAGAAGGCTCCCCCAGTGATAAGCATTATCTGAATATATTAACCCTAGTTCAATAATTCTGTAAAATGTAATTTAAAAGGAAAACACGAGTAAATACTGGATAATTTCATTTTGATATACTGAAGATTCATACATATTACGGGTGTAATTATTACTCTATATGTTTAAAATAACAAAGTATTACATTTGATAAAACTGGCAACTGAAAAAATGACCAAATTATCTTTTTTAATAGTGTTTTAATATGAAAATTAAGACCACTACTAAAGAAAATTAGAGAGATATTCAGAGCTAAATATTTATAAAATGAAAAGATTATGAAAAATCTATTGAAATGTTAGTTATTTAAAGCAGATATCAATAGAAAATTGTAATAGTTGCCAAACACATATTCAAAATTTCAATATTATACTGATAATGATTTTACATTTGATTCAATTTAAGATATTTTTTTTAAGAAAGTATCTTAATATGGGTTAGTCTGGATATTTGAAGCATTAGACCAAGTTATGAATTTTGAAATTTTGGTTGAAAAATTAAGAAATTTAAAACTTAAGCTTTTCAATTCCATTGAATATTTTGGTCACATTAACTGGGTTACAGCATTTGATAACAAAAATGTCTTATTAACAAAATTAAATAATAAATACTAATTTATGATTTTTTTTTCTATATCATTCATTCAGTATATAAAGAAGGGAATTTTCTAATAAACATATTCTTTCATATTTAATGTAATAATTACCTGTTATAGTTAAAATTTTCAAAAATAAAAATGAAAGAAATTAATGCAAAAATTGCTCTAAAGGTTCACTGATATTTAGACATCTTAAAATATCACATAAAAACAAAAAATAATAAAAGTCTTGAACAAAATATTTGATCATTTGATAGCATTTAACTACAAAATTTGTTTAATCAAATGTAATTCCCTATATTAGAAAAATTTTAAATGAATATAAAATTTATAAAAGCTATTTTCTATATAAAATAGTTGGTCTTAAATTTTTAAGCAAATTAATTTTGTTCTGAGATACAAGAAATATCTGTAACTCAATATTAAAAATGTTTTTGACATTGGTAGTCAGATAAAGACTTGATATAGATTCTTATAATATATGACAATATACACTATTAAACAGTACTAGAATAAAAGTAAAAAATGTCACTTACATTCTGTTTTAAAAGTAAAATACTCAGTTAAATGTCGACATTCATGATTTCCTCTTAATAAAAATATTGTTGTTGGGAAGTTCAACTTCAGAGACCAAAGATAAAGTACACACTAAAATATTTTGAAAAATTCATAATTTTATAACATGTAAGAAAAATATATAGTAAACACTAAAAAAATAATTAAATTATATCAATCTCTTAATGAAATTTTAAAAAAAATTATATACATTTTGTGATTATTATTTTAATAAATAAAAAATATTTTTCTAATTTAAATTCGGATCTTATTAATGATAATTATTTTTGTAATTAAAACTACTCTTAGACAGAATTTACATTATTTTAATATAATTATGATTTAAACCAGTTGAATAATTTCAGAATTTGGTAGTCATATTTTGATAATCTATGCTTTGTTTTACATGCAAAATGCTTTTATAATTTAAACAAATTTATTTTGGGTTATATAAATGATTTTTATAAAGAGTGTTTTTATTGAATGTAATGCAAAATTCAATCTGAGAAAATGTTAATCATAACATAGTGCATGTTAATAAAAAAAAGTATTTAAATTTTTAAATGCTCATTATTTAAATTTATTTCATTTTTAATGTTCTTACTTCTAAAAACAATTTTATAGAAATTATCATTTATCTACACAAAACAAAATAAGTTGGTTAATTTGTTTCAAGCTGTTTTATTATTTATTTCTTATTATGCTGTTCTTTAGAGAAAACTGATGGACTGAAATACAAACTGATCTTTAAAAAAACTTTTCTTCAGTGCACTAAATATATTGGACACTTTTCCACTTGATATTTTATTTGTCATCATCATAATCAGCTTTATTTTTTCCATCTGTTTCAAGCTTGAATTTCAGATATAGTATACCCATGGGAACAGATACATCAAAAGTGACATACATACAAATACATAATTTTTTATCTTTTCTCTTCAATTTCTACTATTGCATATTTCTAAATTTCCCATGTCATCTAAGCTTTTTCTTCTATTTTCCTCAATAATGTCCTTTCCAGGTTTAAAGAAACAAAATGAATGTAACACTGTCTTCTTTTAAATGCCTTATTAAAAGTATAACTTTGAGTACCCATTAACAAAAGCATTAGATTGTTTATATTTTTTCTCTTGCATTAATTAAAAAGTATCAAAATTAAGTCTAAACTAAAGTTTGACTTAAAAATTTGAAGTAATGTTATTGAGAAAACCTCAGATGAATTGGAGCAAAAAGTTGATATGAATTTTGAAATTAAGAATGATACAAAACTTTTGGTTAAAATATTGTTCATTATAACTGATATATGTTCATGAAGAATGTGTGCGAGTTATGTTCCCATAGACTTAATATTGTACCAAATAAATATTAATCAGTGTTCATTATAAGCATGAAAATAAAAATAATTATTCTTCTGGTCTCAGTTATTTTCTGAGCTTAAGGATATTCAATAAAAATCTAAAAGAAATTTTGAAAAACTTAAAAGTTAATTTCTTATGGAATAATTAATATTTATGGAAGGTAACAGATATTATATGTAATTATTTTGTAAAACACATGGACATCATTAAGGATTATTTTTCCCAAAATATTTGAAAGGGTCTATTAACATAAAAAAATATATATATATGAATTTTTGCAGGAATATTTCCTAAGAACTTTTCTGTAAGGTGGGTTTGTCTTGCATCGTATTGAAAGATTAATTTTTGCCTGATCTACCTCAAAACATCATTGTGTCCTTAAGAAAAATATATGATTCTTTTAATTCTAAAAGCACATTTCAATAATTTCAAACATATTTTGTTTAAGTTAATATTTAAATATACAATTTGCACTAAATATTGAAACAAAGTCAGAAAAATAGTATCATGATAACCAAAACACAGTCCTAAATGCTTAATAGTGTAACAACTGCTTTCAAACATTTTTGAATTTTTACATGGATAATTTTAGTAAATAGCAATCTAGATTTATCTTAAATAAATTATCCTTAAATAGGTTGCACATGTCTATATGTAATAATTAGTTTTAAAAGTTCATAAAACATTTCTAGTCCTAAAACATATTAGGAAATTTATGACCTTTCAAGATTCAGATGCAGACAGAAAACTAAAATCTTAAGTCTATGACTTATTATTCCTACTTATATCTTTGCAAAAGAACAAAACAAAAGTCATTTCCAAATTTCTACTTTTCTTTACATTTGATTGATAATATCATTTTTCATAACAAATGTAGATCAGCTTTCATTAATGGCAACATAGTTTAGGAATAAAATATTAAGAACTTCTATCATTTTATTGAATTATATATGCAGTTAACTTCCTATTTACCTCTCTTTAAAAAAAAATGAATTTGCGAATTATATTTTGTTTTACTTAACAACAGCAAAACAAAAGTAGCTGCTTTTTCTTACCTCTTCTTTTTTTGTCATTGAATTTAGTAGCTGGTAGTGATGCTAAAAAACTAGCAGATTTTAAATTATTCTGCAAATATTTATCCTAAATATTTTGAAACTTCAGTACAATAAAAGGTTAACAACTGACTTTATAAGATAAGTATTGTTTAAGTGGAGCATAAAAATAGTTAACATTGTCAAACTATATAATTTTAGTTTTCCTCTTTTTATTAATTTAAGCATGTGATAGTTAAAATATAATAGAACAAATGTAGGGAATAGAGATTAAAGTAGAAATCAAGAGATTCCAACAACAAAGCATTCAGAAGTAAAATTGAAGTAAAATTAATTTTACTTCTAAATGCTAACACAAAGTAAAATTTAACAAGTAATGGAATATTAATTTTCCCTTTATTTAAATCAAGTTAAAGTTATAAAAAAAGTTATGATGATATACGATTCCTGACTTAAATTTTTGGTAAAATAGAAATACTTTATTTTTACTGTCACATAAAAATGCTTGAAAATCTGATCTTAACAAAAACATTTTCCAACTATATACTTCAAAGACAATAGAAAATGCAATTTATTAAGATGGAATGCATTGATTAATGCAATTAATTAAAAGTATATGTGAATACAATATTGATAAATATATAATATACACTCATAAAATAAGTAGGTAAAAACGATATATAATAGGAAATAAAATATTTATAACATATATTAAAAAAACTAATTTGTACAACTAACTAACCTCTATACTAAAATAGCCTCTATCAACATAATCCCCCAGAAATAGATATTTAGTAGAAGCAGGTGGCCCACCAACTTCAAACAATTTCATTAAATCAAAGAATTGACCATGTATATCTCCGCACACTAAAAGAAAAATGGTATTCACATAAATTACCAGGTATTTATGGGTATATATTTTAAAAAATAATTCATAAACTGCATGATTATTTACAAATTCTTTTTTAATACATAAGAAAATACATCCTTTTAAATTAGAATTCAAACAAGCAAACCAATATTTAAGAGCTTAACGCTTTCAAAGTAAATTTATAGACTTAACATCCGTAAATTAAAAAAAAAAAAAATTAAGTTCTTTTTAATTACAAAAAGTGTAACATTCTCCACAGAAGATAGCATTTTATTCTTCAAATTTAACTCTTAGAAGTAATCAGCAATCTTGAAAAATTATGATCGCATTTCTTTTCTATATAATCAAAAAGCAACTTTTTTTCTCTCTTTTGCAAATGTTTTAACTTTTTACTTAAAACCAAGAATTTTCTATTTAAGACATACAAGAAAGAAAGATTTCATACCTACTACAGTTATCAATGTAAATACAATTAGTAGTAGAAAACTAGAAATTTTTCCACAGCGAAGACACTATTGTAAATGCATTGTGCATAATAATTAATTGCATTATGCAAAAAATTTAAATGCATAATTTTCCAATAATTTTTAAAATTTCAATATCTAAAATTCAGAATAAAATCTTAAATTTGTTAATTAATACAAATTTTTGTGAACTTTACATAACATCATATAAAAAAAATATATAGTGCTATGTAAATAAACTAGATGCATAAAAAAAATTGCTTTCTAAATGTTGGTTTAACACTATACCAAATGCATACGAGGCTTTTAGGAGAGTTGTATCTTTATGATCAGTAAGTTTGATTATTTGATGAAATATTATGATAATATATAAAGTTGAGAAGGTCTTTAATATTAAAATTATTGTAATTTTGATATTAAAACTTTAATTTCAATTTGTAATTTCCACAAGTCCAATTAGACATCCATCATAATGAATTAAAATTCTTGATCTGCTACATGGATATCAAGAAATTATCAAATGCAAATGATTAATCTTAAAAAGTTACAAATAGAAAGAACAGAAAGAAAACAGGTCTTTTTCCATTTTAAAATATAATATTTAATGAAAATATCTACTTCTACAAAGATTTTACAGGTGATTTTGAAATTATTTAAATATGTTGTTGAATATAGATTTAATAATTCCAAATATATGTTGGAAAGAATTATTAAAACTGAAGCTTTAACCAAAGTGGGCCATAAGCAAAATTAACATCATATAGGAAAATTTATGTCTTCCATATATGATGCTTATTTTACCATACAGTCAGTTATGTGAAAAGTTAGTTATTATTAATAAGATAATTTATAGCAGTGTGTTTACAATTTATAATTAATAAAAAAAATCACAGCATTTTCATTTTATAATTTTTTGCCTTCATCATGTATTTTTATGGGGAAATTTTTTAAAAAACTTCTCCTAAAAATCAAAGAAGCGGAGTTGAAATTATTTTTTGAAGATTTAATATTTGGTGTACATTTTTAATTTGAAATACAAATTCACATAAAAATTTTGTTAAAAATCGTTTATAAAATTTAGTTTATTGCAATCTTAGGAAAGGTTTATTGTAATAAATACATGAATGAACATAAGTAGTATCTCAGCAGAACTTGATATATATCCATATTATTTTTATTATTAAAATACATTCCTTTATTTGTGAACACATAATTTTTTTTAAAAAAATAAATTTTTAAAATTGTTTTCCATTTATAAAGATTAGTTTTCCTAAATTCTCTTACCAATACAGAATTATTCTTCCCTTAATAATTGTTTGCTAATAAATAATATTCCTTCAATAAATATATAACAAGACTACATTTTTCACAATTTTTTAAGAATTTAATAAATCTGAGTATTTAAAATTATCGAAGCTCAGATATCAAAACAAAAATATTGAATATTAATCAAAACTAGACTGACGTTTTTTACAAAATGCTTTCATTTATAAAATATGTAATACAATTAAAATTGTACACCAGAAAAGTTTTCTTTGATTTTGGTTCATAGTTTGGAGTATAGAAAATAATAAGCATGTGGTGGAAAAAATGAATGATATCAAAAAGCATACCTGTAACTGGAGCTTCTATGTCAATCATAGTTTTCTCAGACCGCAATAAAGCAGCTCCTTCATTGATAATTTTTAAAGCACATGTTTCTTCTAACCTTCCTTCTAGTACAAAATGCTGCTTTAAAATTTCCATACGTGGTTTCCCATTCTTAGGATCAAATACTTCACTAATGGTCAACTTATGACTGGGCGGAAATGGGACACCTAAAATAAACAAAAGACTATATTTTACTTTCCTAGTTAATAATAGAAAATATCACTTACTAGAAATAAATAATGCTATAAAAAGCTAAATTTTATTTTTTTATTTTGTTTCTATCTGTAATTGATAATATGTATTTAATTATCTAAACAAAAATTTATCCTGCTTTCAAATACTTAAAATTAATATTTTTTGTTAAATTATGAACTGAAAATTATATATACCTTAATAAAAATAATAATTTAAAGAAAGGTTTTAAATAAATAAATATGACATCATAGAAAAATAAATAAACTGAGCAAAAAAAACTTATTAAAACAAATAAATAATAAACACTGAAATTGCTATAAAAATGTAGATAATTATATAGAAAATGCAATTGGACAATTTCTAATATAAAGAAAAAAACTAAAAGCAATATTTTATTTGTACTAAAAAGTATGAAAAAGTTTACAAGAAACTTTTAATGAAAGCTATAAAAAACTAATAAATTTTCCTTATTAAAAGTTATTATGTTGTCAGTGGATCAGATGCTTTCTTATTAATATAATATTCATTTTCATATAGGAGCATATGCTCTTGCTTTATATTTTATTTTTTATATAAAGTTATTTTTATCATAAATAGACAGGTATGAAATATCAACCTTTATTGTTTTTTAATTTGGTATTTATGGAGAAGGATACACTAAATAATTAATCTACATTCATTATATTTCTATATTTCACTATGTAAGTTTAACACTTCTCCCCTGTCTCTTGAATTTGAATTGAACTTTTCAAATAATAAAATTTTCAAAATTTTAATAATGTATACAAATTAATTTATATCTTTAATAAATTAATCCAAAATCAATATTCATCATGATTGAAAAGAAAACAATTATCAATTTATAGAAAAATATGTAATGTAGTGTTATTTAAATTTAAATAATTTGTATGATTTTAATTGGAATACAATTAAAATCATTCATAGCATCATAAATAATCATGAATGAATCAACTGAATCATCATAATTTTTTGAGATACACTTATATATTTAAAATCTTCCATATTCTTTTTTATGCCTTTCAACTTTCATATTTATGTATAACAGTAGATAAACAATGGTGAAATACCTAAAATATTACTCATTATGTACTTATTTATTAATAAACAAAAATATATCACTATTATCTCAGTACCAGTTTCTTTCCAGTTCTAATAATATGTTATGCATTCAATTTTTAAAATTTTTATCTATTATATATGCATCAATATAAAAATACAGGTTCTAAGTTTGATTCTCAGAATGTACAAAGTCGACTCTCTTCTGTGGTTTAATAAAGCAGAGTACCAAGCATGCTTGAGAACAAATATGTTAAGTTCATCCCTTAACCAGAACATATACTTTGCATCCCAAAGCCCTCTGTCAAAAAACTGATAAGGGTTTGTAGACCTTGGCCTATTAGGACTGCCATGCCTCTAATTTTTATTATATATTATATATATATATATATAAAACTTTCAAAAATATTTTTTGCTTGTGCGTCCAAACTAAGCAATCATTTTAGTGATCAACAGAATATACCATATTGTATATACTCAATTTCTTTTCTTCATTATAAATAAGAGAAAATAAAAATTAATTTATATATTTGTATTGAATCAAAACTAAAACATAACTGCTAGTGACAGTCAGGAGTGCAATTATTTAAAACAATTTAAGGCAAGATTATTCACAAAGAACTTTAGAAAAGTTATGATTTTAAAATTTGTTAATGTTTATTTAATAATAATTGTATAATTGTTAAATATTGATATATCCATCTTTATGTGAATAATAATAAGAAAATTATAGCCATATAAGTATGAATATATATAATAAAATAATAAATAAAGTTTTTTTGGGAAATACTAAACTACAACAAATTAATCAAATAATTTTATTACTTACAAATAAAAAGATAATGTACTTAAAACTTAATTGTTAAGGATTTGATACACATGAATTTAAAAAAATTGTTTATGTGCAAATTTTCAATTTTACTAAAAAAAATTTTTTTTACCGATGTCAATTTTAATTTAAAACATCTAGCGTAGTTCAATAACACTTTTTTCATCAAACTTATTGAAATAATTTATTTAAGTTGTTTGTTAAAAATGAAGCTCATATTAAATATCTGTATTCTAAACATCATCCATCAATTAGTCAAAAATTAAGTGAACCAAAGTGTTAAAAATTAGTCAAAAATTAGGACCAAAGTGTAATTTTTTCATTTGCTTTCAATCTTAAGCAATACTTGATATTTATATTTATTAGCATCACTGCAGCCAATTTTGCTCCAAAATTTAAGCACAATAAGCATGTAATTTACAATAAGAATTTTTTATTTTATTTTTTTATTTTTTATGAAAAATTTATTTATAATTGCAAAAATAAATTTTCTAATTATAGTAAAATTGTTTTGAAATTTGCTGCAGTTATGCTAGTACAAATACCCATTTATTAATTATGAACTTTTTAATTATATTTTGATATAATTTTATTATATCTTGATAACCAAATATATCAGTATTATAGAAGTCAAGTATTTAAAAAATATTTTAACAAATTAATAACAAGAAATATATAACGGTATATTTCAGTTTATTTTTTAAAACAATTTTAACAAAGAGTACTGTAAGTTTTTAAATGATTCCTAAGCATACCAAAAATAACATAAGATTGAGAGTTATTAACTTTAAATTGAGAAAATGTGTTTTAAAGCATAAAAAAAATTCAACAGTTAAAATCAAAATTTACGAAAATAAAAAATAATTAATATGTATTTTTAAATTTTCAATTGAAACACAACAAGGAGGTAATATTTTTAAAAGTATCAGAACAAGAAGTACAAAGGTCAATAAGTTCTTTTCCTATTAATGTTGCAAAATTTTTCTGCATAATTTTATTTATAAAAGTAAGCTTTCTTAATAGGTCAAAAGAAATTTTCAGATGTTCTTCACAGATATCTTGATCCACTCACAGAAAAATTTATATCTGCTTTATACAATTTGAAATTTATATGGATTTCGTAAGAATCATTCATATATCACATTGAATAAAAATTTCTTACACTTTTTAAACTTTGGAGAAAAGTATTAACATATTTTTCTAGTAAATACATTTAAATAACCTATTTAAACACAAATGCAAATTAAAAGCATAAAGTCATCTTTAATATTTTGTGAAAGTACTATACAATAAGTATAGAAAGGTTAATGATATTAAATATTTTCTCAACTATTAATTTTTGATTGTTTCATTTCATAAGCCACATTTTGAGAATTACTTCATAAAATAAAACAATGCATTGCTGACCTAAAATATTTTTCATTTCAACATGGAAATATCTTACCAGTATTAATCTATAAGCTAACACTAAGAAATAACATAGTCAAATTTTAGATTTTATATATCTCAATTTATAAAGAATACATTAATATAAACAATTCATTAAATTAACAGTAAAATTTTCAGAAATTTAGGAAAATGATTCCCAATGAGGAATTCAATATTATACTATTAAAATTAATTTTGAAATCTTATTTCCTACTTCTTATTACTACCCATGAAATATTTCTATTACTTGAAAAATTTTAATAAAAAAGATATTTCAATAATTTACATTGCATATTAATACAAATTTCTTCCTGAATGATTATAAATAAAAAATAAATAAAATACCAACTCCATTAGAAGCAATACGATTTCTAAAGCTATTTGTTATAATCGAAGTGTATATGCCAGCTCATACAATTCAGGCATATAATTTCAATCAGCAAAAAGAATTTTTAAAAGAAAATTTTGCACAATTTTTTTTAGCAAATTCAGATAATTTTAACTATTGAAGCATATTATATAATTCTATTTTTTAATATATTTAAACTTAAATAATAATGAACTTAAAATATTTTAACATTGGAAAGATAAAAATTTTAATATTTCGTATGAAAAATTGTTCCTTAAAATATAATTACGATTATATAAAAATTCATATTATTTCTCGTCAAAAACTTTCCAATTAAATAATAACAAAATACAAGTAAATTGTAAAATCAATCGAAGAAGCTTAAAAATTTAAGAGCGAATAGCTTAAATATTAATTAAACATAAATGCTATCCCTTATAAAATATGCATTAAATGTTACAAGGTTAACTCAACTAGGCCAGGATGTAATATTGATCGCAAATTTTCCCATATGATACATAGAGATGAACATTTTTCCACTTATATTTTTAAATATGTTATGTTTTATCTAATCCGGATTACTTTAGTAAGAGGAAAATATTATAGTAGGCAAACCTTTAAGAAATGAAAAAGCTGAAACATAGCTTACTTTTAACAATGCGATCTGAAGGTACTCCTTTCACGTTATTAGCAGTCATATTGTATTAAAGAAGTCTAAATGTTGTAACAAAAAAAATATTTTGACGATAATTGATGAAATTCACAGAGAAAAATTATGTATGAATCTTAGACATCCATACTGCAAGATGAACGATTCGGCACTCAGATAAACGTTGCCAACTTACTACTTAAATAGGCTAACCACCTGTTAATAAATAAATTTGCGGTGAACAGATAAGAGATAACGAAAACGAAACTAAACTGTGGAATATTTGCCAAATAGACTTTTAAAATTTTATATATATAAGAATTATAACAATTTAATATGTGAAAGTAAAAACCCATTTAACTAAAATAAATAAGAAGTTATATATTATTAAATAAGCTTATAATCCTCTAAATCATTAAAATGGAATTTTACAATCAATTATTTCAATATTTGTATAATTCATTTTAAGACAATAATCTTAGTTTTTTAAATCTACGTTAAATCATAATTAAAAAGATTTTAATATAAATCAAGCATGTGAGCTCCTTGATTTCAAATTTAACTTTACCTCACCTCAAACATCTGAAAATAACCAAGATTCATAATAAAGTAAAAGAAAATATAATATATCACAAATTTTAGTATAATATGAGAATCTGTTCATTTATTCATACACTAATTCTATAATTAAAAAAGGTTAAACTAAATAAATAATTTTTAAAACTAAAATTAACGTGATCTGTAAAGTAAATTTTAATCAATTAGAAATTAATGATAACATGTTAGAGGTTTCAGGTTTAAGAAATTTGCAAATTCTTTCTAAATCTGCATCTTGAAAAAAATGTATCACTGATTTATGCAACTGAAGTTGAGCTGAACTTATAATAAGACTCCCCGTTACTATAAGGACTAACATAAATTTTCGTAAGAATCTCCATTTATATTATTCATTTTTGAAGTAATGACTTTCGTATATGATATTTTTTTCTCAGACATTCAAACACCTATGGAAATACATTATCAATATTAGCTATTAATGTATCACTTTGAATATGATTCTATATAGAATCTAAGGCCAAAATATTTAAACATATAGGGCTCTGTTTTAAAAAATTTGAAAGTTGATATTTATTTTCACAAAAAAAAACCCTTTGAAAATCAGAACACTAATAAGCTACCTAACTAGCCAGGGTAAAAGCTTGGAGTAAATTTGTTCAGTTTTAAAGCAAAAGTGTCGAAAAACAAAAAGAAAATAATATGAAACGAAAATCAATTTATTCTTACTTTCATGATACATTTCTAAGAGAAAATTAGAAGGTGAATAGAAACAACTCTCTCTCTCTCTCTCTAATTTCATATCCCAATCAACATTCTAATACAATATAAACATATTTAATTCCAAGGTCAGAGGAAGTAAAATGAAAATGTATATTTTAGTTTTGTGATCATGAATAAGATCTTATTATAAATCTTCCCTGATATTCCAATACGCAATTCTAATGTATCGTTAATATAGAACATTTTCCTGCGAACAAAATCTCCCCATAGATGCATAAATCAACTATCTATTATTTTAATAATAATTATTGATGTTTTTCCAAGTTCCAAAATGTCTAAAGATGGTCCTGTTGGTTGTACTGAATATTAATTTAGATCAAGGATGAGCAGAGACTTTTCTGTATCACAAGCAACTTTTTATTTTTTATTTGTCTTGCGGTCATTTTCATTGGTGATCGAGGATTAAACAAGTATATTTTTATGTTATATGGGTCATAAAAATTGACAGTATCGATCATCCAAAATATTTTGTCGATCCACCGGTTTGATTACGGTTCTCTTAATGCTTACCCGTTGTTTATAACCTATTCTTTACATCAAAAATATTAAAAGAAACAGGCTTTTTGATAAATATACCAGTAATGAAACAAAAACTCATCGATTGTTTCAGTTTTGTAAAACAGATACTTCTTATTTTCTACGTTTGAAAGAAAAAACAAGTATTTAACGCATATTTCACTAACATTATAATAAATAAAGATATTGTGCATTTAATATGTTGACTTAAAATCACTATAGGAGAATCATTTAATGTACGAATTACAAAGAAAATATTATCCAATAGCCTGCAAATATTGGAACAAATTTTGGAAATTCTCAAAATATCGAAATTTGATTGGATGCCATTTATTAATATGTTATCTATGATGTTATTTTTTATATTCAAATTTAGTAGAAATTATACTTTCACCAGCTTTATCTTTTTTATTTAAAATATAATAAATTGTAAAAAAAATCTGTTTTTGTTGACAATTTCCTCTAAATCTTAGAGAATTTGTACAATTTGTAAAATGTCCCAGTAACTGTATCATTCGATCAATGTTACTTTAATTTGTAAAATCACTACAATTTTAATAAATTAAAGTAGTAGGATATGTGATTCACTTGCAGTTATATTCTAATTTTGAAACACTTGATATCATATATAAAACATTGTTAGAATTACCCAAATTATATTTCATCGTTTACAGATATATAATATTCTTTATAGAATTCTTTTAAAATAACAATTGTCAAGTCGGAATAGAAAACTCGGAAATCATCATTATAAATAATTTAACAAATTAAATTTATTTCTGATTGCCCTACACCCAATATCTTAAAAGTTGTTGTTGTTGTTACTGTTTCAAACCTCCAATTGGTCCGCAAAGCTAGACCAGTTCCATGAAGCCACAACTGATTCTTAAAAAATCTAAAATGAATAACGGTCTTAGATAGATATTTTTCCGAAAAAGCCCCGAACAATCCAAAATGTGGTCGGGAGAGGACTGGTTAATATTGCACTTGGTGCAGATCGGGAAGATTTTTAATCGTTAGAAAAAGACAGCCATCTAAGGTGGCCGGTGATCAATCTACTTATGGCTGTTTGCTCACTTCTACAACATTGAAGTGACAGAGCACCGCCCAGATACCGTCCCCTATACCACTGATGTACTGGTGGGGTGGTCCAAATGACTCTATCAATCTGTTTTGCCTTTGAAAATAGTTCGAGGTAGGTCAGAGAGTCAGGAGTAACCAAAGGTTCAGCAGAACCATGTTTAGCCAAGGCGTCCGCAATTTCATTGCCGAAAATATCCACATGAGAGGGTACCCATTGAAGATGTATTTCCCGAGAGGAAGAAAATTGCTTCAGCTTGTCGAGAATTGCCACGCTAGTTTCATCTCCCACTCTCTGCCAATTAGATAGGTGTTGAATGGAGCTTCGACTGTCCAATAGAATCCAAATGTCCGGAGTACCGGGAGAAGATGAAAGCCAACTGAGTCCTGTATCAATGGCGAATAGCTCACTTCTAAAGACAGAACAACCATCAGGATTTCTCGTCTTAAGTTTTACAGAGATATTGTCAGAAGTGATAAATATTCCACTACCGGAGCAGTCCCGCTCATCTCTGCTTCCATCAGTATAAATGAGCATAGCTTCTTCTGGGATATTGTTTATTATTTCAAGAGCTAATTGTCTTAACAGGGCATGAGAATCCGATTTCTTATTAACACTGGAGGAAAGTGTTCTGTATTAAAAAAGATTCCAGAGAGACCCCCCCGAGGAGGTCGATACAGTGTGATATCTTAAAAGCAAAGCTGTTAAACAGAAATAAAATGAATTATTTTAGGCTGCGAAGAATATTATTTTATATTTTAACACAGAAATAATTTAGCAATACATTAAATTGAATAAAGAGTATTACGAATACTTTTCATGTTCATAAATAATAATTAATTAACATATAATGATAATTTTAAAAGGAAAAATTTGGAAATAATTTTTAATTATAATGCGGCTTGGATAATTTCTCAAAGTTTGATATGAAATCCATTAAAGAATTATAAGGACTTCTTAAAGATTTATTCAGATTAAGATGACAAATGTTAAATAATAAGAAAGTGTTTTTCAATAGCATACATTCATATCAGAGGATAAATATCAAATTGTAAGGAACAAATGCATGAATCCTATTTAAGCAAGACAAATCCTTACATTAATAATGGCTATCTTATTATTTTTTCAACATATTAAAAATATTTTCTTTATAGTTCCAGGGCAGATGCATTTATGTGATATAGCAGGGATGTGGCGAAGCTCGTTTATAGTCTGAGCTATTTTTCAAAATTTAAAATTTTCCGCGAGCCGCAATTAAATACGTATTTAAAAGGTATGAAAAAATATTAAAAACTTTTTTACAGAAATTATAGTTATTGAAAACATATAAATAAAAGTACAAAATACGTATTATGTTTATGTATAAAAATTAAAATGCATATGTATAAAAATTATACATAAAAATTAAAATGTATTTGTATAAAATTTATGTATAAAAATATGTATTACGCATAAAAATTAAACACATTTACTTTACTTCTTTTGATAATGCTTCAAATTTTGATAATTAAATGGTAACAGCATTTTTTTAGTAATTCTTTGAGATGTTGGTAAGTTAATACTGATCGATATTTGGATTTCTAGAGTTTTAAAATGAAATAAAATAAGATTCACAAAAGTACATTGCTCCAAATATTGAAATAATTTGACAAGCAGCCTTTTTTTTTTAAATTCAGGATACTTCGATTCCTGTAAAATTTCCCAAATTCAGTAATCGGCGTCGACTTATATTTTAATTGTAGAGCTTATCTTCTTGCATCTCTATTAATTCTAATCCTTCAGATGCTTTTTGTGTCATAATTATATTGAAAATGGAAAACTTATCTTGATTTATGTTAATTGCAAATGGATTCAGAAAAAAAAATCAAGAGATTATTTAAAGTATTTCAAGTGTTGAAATCTATATTGGTGTGTTCCATCAATATTCCTTCGAGTTTTTTTAAATGCTCTTTGAATTTTTCTTGTTTAACATTGGAACAACTTTTTTTAATTTGAAGAAAAGGACAAAATATTTTATTTTAATTTCATTTTGAAAAAATTGTAATTTAGTTTGAAAACCAAATATACACTGTGAGAAGTCAGATGTCATTTTATCTTTCCCCTGCAATTGTAAATTCAGTGTTTGCAAATGTTCCATGTGATATCTGTCAAAAACATTAAGTCCTGTAACCACTCGTCATCATCTAATTCTGAATAGGTTATTTTTCTTTTCTTTTAGAAATGCAGTTATCAGATCAAACAAATCTACAAATCAATTTAATATGATATATTATTTAATAGATAACCACCTAACAATGCAAAAGAAATTAATGTCATTTGGAAGTTGTTCATCTTTAAATTCTTACAGAAAATTTTTCAATTGTCGATGATTTTTTGCATTGGTGTGAATATAAATTACAATGTATAACACAGTTTTCATAACACCAGAATATTTTGTAGCGAGAAGTGAATCGGTACGAATTGTGGAATTTGAGAATCATCTCTTAAAGTCCCAACATGAGCTATTTTTTTTTTTTTTTTTACCAATGATAGCTGGAGCTGGGGTGCATCAGTTACAATGCTTACAAATTTATTAAAAGACACATCAAAAGTTTTTATTATGGAATATAATGCCGTTTTTCATATCGATACAATGGGTTGAATCTTGAAGTGCTACTAAATCTAATAATTCTTCTTTAACAACAAAGTCAGATTAAACAAAATATATGAAAACTGCCAAATTACGGAATATTTATCTGCCAATTCATCAACGGCTAGGCTGCAATACAGTAGCTTCAAATCATTTTTTTTAAAATTATATTTAAGAGATTTATTGATTGCAGTTATGCGTCAGTTGGTAATGTGCCTCGAGATGAAAAATTTGCAAAGTAATTTTGTGTAGTGCTGCCTTATTTGGATCTAAGACCTTAAATGCATCTTCCAAGGTGGCTTCAGTCACATTATTAGCTTAATCGCTAAGGGTCATCAAAATCCACTGATTGAAATTTTATACAACGTTGCACTTAGTCTTTCATATTCGTGGTCAATAATTTAAAAGACATTTTAAAACACATAAGGAACGATAGTAATTTTTTAAATATAATAACACAAAAATGAAAAAGGAGCTTGGGTACATATATCGAGAGTCACAAATAATCATTCAAAGAGCCACATGTGGCTCGCTAGCCACAGGTTGCCTCCCTCTGTAATATAGTATCATATTACAAACAGATAAATAGTCTTTTTCCCGTTTCAGTGAATATTTGTATTTGCTATTGTAAATTAATACCATGCTAAAGCTACCATTAGACAACAGATAAAAACTGGGGTACAATTTAACGAAGGCAATTAAAGATAATTATTGTGGTTTTTAATTGGTAAAGTAGAAACCCTCAATTTTTCTTCAGCACAAAAAAAGAAATTAATCATAATCAAAAATCACTTTATCAACAAGATGGCCATGGCTAAAACGATGGAGAAGTTTCGCGGTGCGAGTTTTTCACTAAGCATCAAATAACTATTTTTAAGTTATTTAAAATAAATTATTTTATAAGGAAATAAACTGAATTTTAAACACTGAACACATTGTTTTTCTCATGCAATATCTACCTGAAATTAAGATTTACTGTGCAGCTAAATAAAAACATAGACATATGGAACTAAACTGGTCATTATATTTAGGAATTACCTCAATCGCAACAAGATTTTCTCAATACATTTACAATTTATCTCAATAATTTCGAACAAGTGGTTATTAAAATTGGGCACCCTTGAAGAAATACGGAATTGCTTCAGAGTTGTTTCTGAACATCGAATTTTATAAGCTTAAGCATATTTTCTTTAAATATCAGATGATGGATACGTATTTCTCTGCATATTCATTTCTGTCAACTCAACTGATTTTATCGGAAAAATCCTGATTTTTCATCATTTCTCCCGATTTCCCGATAATGTATGAAAATCTACTGATTTCTCGCAATTTCAATGAAAAACATAAAGACAGCCAAAATTTTGACGGAAAAAAGTATATTGAATTGTTTTAGTGGCTTAAGCTATCAACGAAGAAAGTTAAATTAGTTGATAAGTTTAGGAAAAGTTTAATTATAACTAAATGTTCCCAAAAAGGAAATGCTTTGAACAGCACTTCAAAAAGTCATTTCTAAAAAAAAAATTTAAAAAAAAATGATAGTTTAATGTATGAAAAAAATAAATTGCCATCAGTTATTTAAATTTGAAATGTATTATGCTTTTATGGATGAATATTTGATAATTTCTATATTCTTAGAAGTATTTATTCCTAAATTAAACTTATTTAGTATTATATTTTACGTTTTTGTGTAATTTTATAAGTTAAATATTTGTATTTGCACTCGTGTAGTAAAATTTGCCTTACAAAATAAATATAAAATATTAAGATTAACAAAAAATATGTTTAACATAAATCATTCTCAGAATATATAGTATAAAGAGTAAAATTGTCTTCTTGGGGTACTACCATTTTAAACCTTCTGTTTCAAGCAAAATGTTGCCAAGTAGTATCTACTTTTTTCCCTCAAAATCAGTAGAATCTACAGATTTTTTCTCTCCAAGGTTGGCGGGTATGCATGTTCCTTGTTTCCGCATTTATTGAAATAAATGTATTTAATATTATTTGGTAGGTACTGTATATTTCATTTAAATTCTGCACGTAAGTTTTTTTTGTTTTGTTTCAATAGTTTTTTTAATAACAGAAATTAATTTTAATAGAAATATAATAATTTTTAATAGAAATTAATTTAATTCTTACATCATTTCATTTTTATTTTCTTTTAACTTAATTGCTAGCTTTTCAAGAGGAAAAGATTACAAATCACGATAGATAAAAAGTATTTCTTAAGGACAATGATTTTTTTTTTATTTTGGCACATTTATTTTGAAACATCTTGTGGTATCAGTTCACATATGCAAAAATTTATTTAAAATTAAATGTTATTATGTAATTACTAGGAATTATGAATTCTGATCCAACAAGTTACCAGTGGTAATACTATCAAAGTATTTACATTGGTTGATAAAAACAAAAGTCAAAACTAATTATTCTTTAAATATAAAGTTATATAAATACTGATGGCTATAACTTTCTAATTATTATAATACATGTTAAAAAAAAAGAGAATAAATTTATAATAAATCATTGAGATAATTTCTACAATTTATAATTCAAGCTATTTAATAATTATTTAATTTTTTATATTAAAATTAAATAATTATATGAATAAAATGATAGTTTTTGGTGGAAAATATAAATTTCCATTATATTTTTCTTTAAACAATACTTTTAGTATAGAATTTATGAGATTGATAGGAGTAGAATTAAAATATCTCAAGAATTTTATAATTTGGAGGTGTACAAAATTAATTAAAACATTGCTTACAACGTTATAAAACTATATTAGATTTAATATAGAGTCAAAATTTTTCCTTTAAACGTAAAAATGTTTAAAAAGCAATATTTCTTATGAAATACAATTTCTTTACAACTAATGTAACTATATCAATAACTACCAGCTTTTGAGAGTTGTATCATTCCAATGACTTACACAACTTTCTGGGGAAAAATAGGTATTGAAAAAATAACACTTTATTTAACTTTATTTCAAAGCACTGCCTAGCATCACAAACTAATGTGTCACTTTTAAATGAAGAAAAAGCAAATCGAGTATAGTATTGAACGATTGAAAATTAATTTTAATTGCAAAGATAATCGTTATTGTAGCTAGGATTCATTTCATCCACACTCCAATGGATTTCCCATTGGTGGCATAATGTAAAAACTGTAAATACATGCGCTGCAATGTGTAGAAACAATATTACCAAAAATTAAAAATAGGCATAAGATTAAAAAAATATATTTTAGGAATGTCGAAAGCGAAAACGTGTCCGATATCATACATGTTTTACCTCTTCTCCCATTTTGTACTCATAGATGATATCTTTATAGAGTGGTAAAAATGATATATTTTAGTTCTTGAAGCGAGTAAAGTTCCGGTGAGGAATATTACAAGATTTAAGTAGAGTAGATAGCGGTAAAAGCACCTCAACAGGTTATTAAAATCATCATTTGATTCAATTTTAAGTTGCAAATGTTGTAATGAAAGTTTTAAAAGAAAACAGTTTTTATTTTAAGCAATCCATAGACCAACTTCTTGATCAAAGTTTCATTTTATTCTATACAGTCGTTGTCAATTCAACTTTGAAACGAAAATTCAGTAAATAAAGAGAATAACTATGTTTTTTAACTCATATTTTTATTTCAAAACATAATTTTAACTCGTAATTAAGTTCAACTGGTACGCTCCAACTCGGGAATGGGTTCACGGTAACATAATGGTGAAACAACAACTTCAGAAATCCTAACCCGGCTTCCGATGATCTTATGAGATTCGCAAGTTTTGATTGTATTGTAAAGGACAATGTTTTCTGGATTTCGTTGAAGATCTTGCATGTTGCCATAAAAGAAACATGGAACATTAATATCTTGCTGAATTCAATTTCAGAAAAAATTAAGATATAATAGAGAAAATCCCTGCCTAGAATACAAATGGTACTCCGTTCACAGATTCAAAAGGAAGATTTGTTATTATGGCTTATGACGCCAATGGTATTTACGTCAGTTATATCGATTTAATTGGCCTCAACTAGGTACTTGTATACAATGTACGCAATAATATGTATTATGTCTTATTCCATTATGGTAATATCATTTACAAAGAAATAAACTGAAGTGATTGAATTTTTTTCATTTAATCAACTTTTACAATTGTTAGTAAATCTTATAATCTTAAAAAGTATTTTGAAATTTCCTTATTTCAGTGAATATATTCTGAATATCGTTTAATTTAATCTGTGTGAAGAAGGAAAATAATAACCATTATTCGCCTCTAAAATTTTCATAAGTCACCAACAAAAAATCGTTGGCGAAATGATCACCTTATTTTTTTAAGAAAATTAATATTTTCTCTAATGAAATGTCTGAACGATTTTTTTAAACTTTAATGTGAATATAATATTCAGAATATATATAATTAAATTCATCTTAACATGATTTTTAATTCAATATAAAGTATCGAATTCTTACATATGTTTTTAATTTAACATTAATTCTAAATTTTATTTCAATTAAAAATTTTTTTTTTAATTTGATAGAAATTATTGCTTTTTTTTAATAAAATGAATTTAAAAGAGCAAATATTTAAAAAATTTTCTATAAAACGATACGGAAAATATTTGAATTTGAACAGCACATTTGTATTGTTGTTTTGTGCTAGCTAAGCTGCGTTGTTTCAATTTTCCAAGTGAACGGAATTTGGTGAGGAGCTCGATTTCCTCAGTACACACATACCGTAGATACCCATTTATAGGGTAGACAACCATTCACGACCCATACAAAGAAAGAGCAAAGACAGGAGACAGAGAAAGTACACCAATGCCCGAACTGGGATTCGAACTCAGAACCTTCCTATCTGTAGTCAAGCAAGCTGAACACCATACACGGGGGTGGCACACATTGATATTATTCTATATTTTTAAAAATTACATTTCGAATGGTAGCTTTTACTAATCTCACTTTTTACATACCCCCCCCCCTTCAGTTATATTAAAATATATTATAAATATTTATGTTAAGATAATGTTTTCGTCGCTTTTAGAATAAATTTATTGTCAATTGTTCAGAATTTTTTAAAATTTAACTCACTTAATTTTAAACATTAATTTAATCAACTAAAATATTTATGGAAAATGAACTCGTTATAATAATTTATTTTGAAATAATTTATTAAAGGAAAATTGTTATATACAATCATTCATAATACCTATTGTTTAACAAATGAACTATTTTCATTTTACTAAAACAGTACTTCTATGTTCATCAAAACATTCGGGTTAAAATGTATAATTTTTTACTGAATTAAAAGCAATAATGAAGTTTACAGAAACCGTGAAACGTTTTGACATTTTCAGCAGATTGAATTACGTAATTAATAATGTATTATTTAGTGTACATAATACAATCTTTTCAACTTTACAAAGAGTTTCTTAGAAATAAGCTTGTGCAACACTCTTGCCTGTGAGATTTTGAGCTCTTACTTAATATAATGTATAGATTTCATTTTCATTTATCCTTTTGTTGAAAATATCATATATTTTTTTTTAAATAAACAAAGTATAAACAAAGCTTGATTAAACTTCCCGACTTGAATTATGAATATTTGTGTAAAAAATCATACTATAATTATCATTATCATGTATAAAAAATCTTAAAATTTAAGACTTTTTCAATGTTTCTAAGTTAAAATAGTGTAAAAGTACCATTCAAATGATAACTATGTTCTAAAAAAAAGATTTATTTCCTTAAAAGTTTAAGACATGAATTTTTAAAAATTTAAAAAAAGTTTTATTGTTTATATATTGATTTATTTATTCGTTTTCTATTTAATAAAATATGCGTACATTTTTTACGAAAAAAATTTTTTTTTCATATTATTAATATTTTAAAGTTCCTATTTTACTTACAATTGCTTATAAATGAGAATAAGTTTTGTAGGTTTTCGTGAACTTTGTAAATTAAAATGGTTATTTTAATTTTTATAACAGAGAATATTAATTATGTTCAGAATCAGACAAAACTATGATTTTCATAATATATTTATAATGTTAACTATAGTATTAATAGTACTATTCACGGTATTAAAAAGCAATAATTGTGTTAAAATAGTAATTTCGTTCTTAAAAACTTTTATGTAATTTCACTAAGAAACTCAAAGATTATATATATAGCTGCAATATTTTACCATTTTACTTAAAACATAGTACATTATTGGGGAACTAAAAAAAACTTAGTTTTGATTTTGGACACCAAAAATATTTGCATTATTAGCTTGTGAATACTATTTGGAACAGAGCCTGAAATATTGCATTTGGAATTTATAATGACAGCCCTCAGAAATAAAATCGAAACTAATCAAAAGATTTACAAAAATTATGCTATACAAAACCATCATAAGACCTGTTTTCACTTATGGATGCGAAATCTGGACTCTAACAAAGACTCAATCAAATCAAACTGCAATATTTGAACGAAAAGTCCTAAGAAATGCTTTTGGTGCTGTAAATAAGAATGGAGTTTGGAGGCACAAATACGATTTCGAGCTCTGCAGACTTTTTAGGAAGCTGACATCGTCAATTATACTATAATATGTCGCTTGAGATTTGTGGGCCATATCTGTGGAATGGATCCCTCATCCTTGACTTCAAGAATTTTTAATTATAGGCCCATTACAAACAGATCTAGGGGTTGGCCCAAACTTAGATGGACTAATTGTGTAGACGAGGACTTTAAAGTGTTGAAAGAGACAAACCGGAGAACACAATGGAGGAGTGCTCTAAAGAAAGTCTTGGCCCACCCCGGGCTGTCTTGCTGAAGAAGAAGAAGCCCTCTTAAAGGTGGGTTAAAAAATTTCTATATTTATATATTTATTTATTATGCATTGAAAATTAAAAAATTAAATGCCGACTTTAAAAAAAATCTTCTAGTAAAGCGGACATCGAGAGGGTTTCATGGCTTACGATGCTTTTCAAGCATTATACTCGCTTTTTCTAAAAGCGGTTTAGAAATTTAATCGTTTATTGGTTGTTTTTTTGTAAATATGAATTTAAAAGAATAACCATAAAATAACCATCTAAAGATATCTCTGGAAGTTTACTACATCAATTCCCTAACCATGACCATCTAATAAAAAAGGAATAGGATGTTAATGTGAATTAATGAATTATGAAGTTCTAAATTGAATATATTCAAATTGAATATTTAAATTGAACTGAAAATTTCGAAACAATGAAATTATATTTCTTGAGAAAATATGTTGAAAATTTTTATTATAATATTGAGTAGCTTATCATTTTCTAAACATAAATATTAAAAACATTTATTAAAAATACTTACAATTTCTTAAATTGATGAAAGATCATACACAACTAAATATTTTTCATATAAGCTACTTGAATCATATTTTTTCACAACACTGCTGAAATACCAAATTTTTCGAACATGTTAACTCTGTTATTTAAGTTAGTTCATATTTTTTTAATTAACATTTAACTTATTATGTGAAAATCAAATGCTTTTGTTACGCTTAAATTTTGAATCCTATACGTGTTCATCATTTTAGTATTCTTCAGCCACACTCGTTTGTAACACTTGATGAAATTTTTATATACAGAATTCGATGCCATTTTATACAGAATTGAAATTTCTCATATACAGACTTGGGATAAAGTCATTTCGTTATTCGATGGAACAATAAGATTATATCATCTTACACAAATGATGGTGTTTCTCTCATGGAAATTTTTTTTAATGGAATTATACGTTTGAAATTATTTTGTATGAAATGATTCCATATTATGTTCAAGTGTTTTATCTTAAATTTTAAGCTTATATGCCAATTTTTTTAATATTGTGGGATCAAATGAAGCCTTTGTAGCCAGCTCGCCTTGAATTTAAAAGTTGCAAATTTTTAAATTCAAAACAAGCTAATTACAAAATGTGTTAATGTTACATTTACTCAAAAATAGCTGGCTTTCATTAAGCTCTTGCTCTTAAAACCAAATTAGTTTCATAGTGGCGTCACAATAATATTTGTGCTGTTTATGAGAGATTTACAGTTTTTTTTCTAATCATATTAATATCTATCAATATTCCATAACAATATCAATAACACAAAATGAAAGGTGAAGAAATAAACTAGTTTTCAAATATCTCTACTTTAGAATATATGTTCTAAATTTTTAAAATAATGTTGAATTTCTACATTTATAATAAACTATTTACCTAATAAAAAACATTTGTTTGAAACACATGAAATTTTAAAACTATATTAAATGGAAGAAATGTTTAGAATTAAGTACATTATATTCAATATTAATAAAACTGTTACATTTTGAGCTATATTAAATTATTCATTTTAGTCAAACGATAGCTTAATTTCAGACCAAAATAATTCAAATTCATATGGAAATACTATAATACAAAATTTCTTTGCAATAACGCAATGAATTAACAATACTTTTAATACAAGGCTTGACTGTGTGTGTGTGTGTGTGATCAGTAAAAGAAATCATAAAAAAAAAAACTTTACAACACAAAATGCTTGTCAGAAAATGCACCATTGTTCTGTGAAGTATTTTCAGCTTGATACGATTTACTTAATGTCTTTATTAGAACAATTGTTGAGATTTCTGCGATATCCTTTTTTTTTAGACGATTTAAAGTTCTCATGTATCAGCGGCTTCAATGTCTTTAATCTCAGCAAATATGTCTTTTTATTGTTGATTTCAATCTAATAAATACGAAAGAAAATTTTTGGTAACCATAAATCAAATGTTTGCTTTATAAAAAAAAAATTTAAGTTTCTTTGGTACGATGAGAAACTCATAGTCAAAACTCTTTGTTTGAAATAGTATGATTCAGATTAACTCTCCTGATTATCATCTAAAACACTAATCATTTTTACATTTCAGTAAAAAACAAATCCAGAATATCATAAGGTCATACGTGATACTATTTTATCAGCAGTATTTTTTCCCAGCATTTTGAAAAGAGAAGTAATTGAAATGAAAACCCACGCTGTTTGGTCTCTCATAAATTATGTTTACCATCTGTAAGTTATTAATTGTCTGGTAAAAGACTAAATTATTTTTAAAAAAAATATTCGAGGTGTTAAATTATACTTTATAAGGAATTAATTTATTTTTTAACTTTTATGATGGAAAGATTAAGGTTTTGTTACTTAAAAAATTCAAATGAAACAAAAAGGTGTTAAAATTTGATTTTTCAATTTTTGAATATATTCCATGACATGCGAGTTGAAGATTTGAATATCCAGTCTATAAAATTCTAAGATGAATTAATAGAAATACTTGAGTTAAACTTTGAAATCTGGATTAAAAAATAACTATAATAAATGTTAATTAATGTGTGTGTGTGTGTGTGTGTGTGTGTGTGTGATCTCATTAAATTAAATATTCTTTCTTTGGAATTACAACATTTATTAAATACTTATAGAAAGAAGCGTTACAAAAATAGAATATACGTACGTCGTACTATTTGTAACATTAGAAGATATTCAAATATATTCTATTTTGAAAACAAAATTAATATATAAAAATAATAACAACTTTGTTTATCCGTAGCGTTTTAAATATGTTACATATATATACTTATGTACACACACACACACATATACAATGGCGGGCACTGAGTGACTAACACTTCGCCATAACGAATCCGGAAACTGCTACCCATTTATCGTTATCCAGTGAACACCTGTGAATCAAGACACGGAGACGAGTGGCCTTACCCCCACCAAACCATCCCTAACTCGTTTCTAGAGTGGGCCACATTCATACATCATCTTAGAAGAAAATACAGAGAAACACAAGAATGAAGTAGCATTCATGCCCGAACCGGTATTTGAACCTAGGACCTACAGCTCAGGAAATCATTCATATTACATTCATAAACATATTTTTGTATAATTCTTAGTTCCATATAAAGTAATTAAGATATCTATTCGTCGTAACCAGGATCAATTATATTTCTTTAATTCATTACTCTTACATCCATTTAATTACTAGACTATTGAATTTTCTATTGTTGAAAAGGAAAATAATTTTTAAAGCTTAATTGTAGACATTGGAAACAAACATATTATATGAAATTTTTATTTACGGAAATTCGATGCTATGATTTAATTTCACTTCAAAAAAAGAATTTTCAAGAAAAATTTTCTTTTATTTATGAATTATTTTCGTATGGTAACAGATAAGATCAGTTTGTTTCATTAATGCGATTTATATTAGTATTTTTCTACTAACTCTCATATCATTCACATTCCAGATCAAACATTTAAAAACGATGGCACCAGTGTGATATCAAATTCCTTTATGTTTAGCATTTTGAACAAAATATCAATACGTGCAAAGAATTCATTTTCAAACTTTGAGATTGATTACAATTTTATGACTGTGAAATTTAATGTTTGTGTATGTGATATTGAAAAAAACATTAATTATTCATTATCAAAAGAGGTGTATGCTGAAATTAGCATTCTGTAATCTGTCTCTCATAAATTATGTTTACCATCTGTAAGTTATTAATTATCTAGTAAAAGACTAAATTATTTTTAAAAAAAATATTCTATATATTTGGTATATTATATATATATATTTGGTATAAATTAGGAGCCCATTATGATTTTTATAATACTTAGGTCTACGAAATAAAATGTGGATCAAAATCCATCTTCGTATTAAGTCTGTTTTTGTTTTGTGCCAGCTAGGCTGGCATAATATAGTGCACTGCTTTGCTTTTCTAACTGAACCGAAATCTGTTCTTACTTAAGTACATTAGAATTAGCGAAATATAAGTATGGAAAACGAATTACCAAATATTTACAATCATTTTGAAGATCAGAAAACAAAATTTAATTGTTTTCTTTTTCCTTTATGAAAAAAGAAATTCCTTTACTGAATCTAAAAATCGATTCAGTTAGTATTCAATACATTGATAGATTTACTAGAGTAAAATGATAATCCATTGAAGACACCGACCCACCCGAAGATATACGGTGGAGAGTAAAATGATAAAACGTTTTAGATGTATTCCTCATTGAAGTGTTATGAAATTTAATTGTTTACTCAATAATATCAAAAATAGATTTGTATACTGATGGTAATTAATATAATTTGGTGTTATTATTGTATAAATATAACTGGTAATATTTAAATTTGGTATAAATTAGGAGCCCATTATGAATTATTCATGTAGAAGTAGAGTTTCGAGGAATACAAATGAGACCTAGAACATAACAATTCTCTTTTGTTAGGCAGAATTTTGTGAAATGTGTAGTATTTTAGAACTTGAGAAACTTTTATAAATAATTTAGAATATTACATTATGCAACACATCTGTTAACATTTGGCTTTATTATAATTTATTATGGTTAAAATATTAACAAGAGTTTGCATAAAATGAATTAATTTTTCTGAATAAATATCAGTTATTCTACAGAATAATTCATTCATTTCATGCAAGCTCTTGTTAGTATTTTAACAAGTTATTATTCAGTTAATGAAAACTATACTTTAAGAAGGTTAGTGTTGAAAATTAACCTAGTGAGAAAAATAAAAAGATTCACGAATCTTTCTAATCTTAAATACTAAAAAGAAAAATAAAGACTATATATTTTTTTCCAGATTTAAAATATCATATATATATATACATTAAATCCATTTACAAGTAAAAATTAAAATTGGCTCGTTTGCTTTTGGATTCCATTTAGCTGAAATCATAACATTTTATGAATAAAAACAATAAATTTTACAATACAAAAAAATAATATCTTGTATTCTTCGCTATGTAAACTTGGAGTTATCTATATAACTTCTGTTTATGATTCAGAATGAATCTAGAACCAAACATATTCTGAAAGAATTTATCGTTCGGATTTATCGAACATTTTTATAAAAATAAATTCTACGTTCTTTTTCATTCTAATAGAATGAGAAAGAACTCTCAATTTATTTTATTTGCTATTGAAATACGATCGATAAGAGCTGCTACAAGATCGTTAGGGAAAAAGGTGTCAAAGTAGTCATCACCTCAAAAGATGCACAGCTGAAGATCATAAACATCACAAGTGGCACAACTACAAGAACACCAGACTAAATAAAAGACAAGCTACATTCTTAAAAGAGAAGAATTTGTTACAGACGAGATTTCTTTTGTTTACAGTTCGACACGCAAAGTATGTGACTTTTATGGGGGAAATAAATCTACACTAAAAAAATGGACCGAAACTTATTTTTATTCACAAGAAGAACGCTTCACGAATGGACCACGCTTGAAAAAATTTATGTTTAGTTGGGTCCTTCAGAGAATAAAACATTAATGTGGGTTGTAGATATGCCGAGTAGAGTAATGACTTTCGAAAATTATAAGCACTTGATGTTTTTACGGATAGACAATAAGGTAAGAAAATGGGCAGTCATAAATTCCAGTTATAGAATATTAAGACAACCAATTACATCATTTATAAAAAAAATTTTTATGTTATTAAAATTGAAATAATTTTGATTATGTTTTTTGTTTTGACTCCATGTTTTAAAGGGTTATAATTTAGTCGCGTGGAAATATAGAATAACGATAAAATATAATCATGTTGTATATATATTTTAATTTAAATGCATTAATAGACAATTATTCAATTTCAAATTATGTAAATTAACGCCACCTAGCGAAAAATTATAATACTGAAGGTGCGATAATCCTTTGTAATACTGTAGTTCATTATGCATGAATGGTATTATTTTAAAGCAAAATGTACACATTTCACTCCTTGAGATAATGAATAAAAATCTAATTAACACATCAAATAAATATAATTTAACTAGCTAATTAAAGATATAATTGTTAAAATGTTTCAATTTTAAGGTTGTATAAGAAATATCATTCAGATATTTAAAGGAGTATCTCTTTTTATGCTTTTATTTACTACAAAACATGCGTAAAAAATAAATTCAGACACATTTGATGACTTAAGAAACATAATAAGCGTTCATTAAATAATTTATAAAAATATTTAATTAAATAATAAATTATAATAAAAAATAAGATGGAAAATTTCCAATAATATTTACAAAACATTTTTTACTATTTAAATGGATTTTACTATTACTATATTCATACTTTATAGAGTAAACTCTCTATAGCTTTTCCAGCTGTGTTTACTTTTGTTTTAAATAATTCATAGTTTAAGGAGTTGGTTATTCGTATTAAATGGATTTCAACATAAAATTTAAAGATTCTTTGAATTTTAAAATATAGAAAAAATGAATTATGATTTATATTATAATAGTAAAACGCTGGAAATAAGAGACAAAACACTCTTTCTTTAGAAAAAAAATCCGATAGCCTCGCTTATAAATAGACGAAAAAGTAAGCAGAAATATTTTATTTCACTACAGAAAAGAAAATTTGTATTTCTATTGCAATATTATATGCGCTTTATTTGGCATTTGCTCTAAGTATACATAAACTGCTTTAGTTACATTTTATTTCTTTAGATTTAATTGAAGTAGATTATAATCATATATAGAATTAAAGTCGATCAATATTTCCATTCCAACCCATTCAGAATGGAATATGATAGTCTCTAATATTTGCTTTGAGAAAGCATTAGATTCTGCGGAATGTAAAATATCAAACTTGTTTGACATCTGCTATGTAGTTAAAAAAAATAGATCCAATGTTGCACTTTTTGCGAAAAAAATTATCGCTATAAAATTTACTTCGATCGTTAGAAAATTTTACATTTGAATTATTAAATTTTCAATTCTGCTTTCTACAAATGTAAATTAATGATAGCTTCAAATTTATAACTTGCGTTTATATTGAACAACTAACAGGATATAAAATGAATGATTTTTAGTTATATGATGTCATTCTTAATTTTTCGAGGCATAACTTGTAATGTCATTATGTACTGTCATAAATTTTACGACCAACCGGAAGTTACAGTGCCAGACTTAGCCTAATTGAGATTACGGAAAAAAACTTATTTGGGAGCCTCCTGTGCTTTACAAAAACAAATTTTCTATTCGATTGACAACATAAAATAGATTTTTTATTCTATTTGGGACCCCTTTTGTTTGGAGGTCTGGGGCAACTGCCCGTTAGCCCTTATCTTAGTCAAGCTTTGGGAAGATACCGAAGTTGACTTCAAAGTTGAATGCGTGAAACATCAAACAGATCACTGAGATATCATATGCTCTATAATAACATTGCTGTAAGTAAGATTGTAAGTAACAATGTGTTGTTGTTAGATTTGACACTTGGATAAGCCAAGCTCACTATGCAGAAGGCTATGCGAAATAAGTCGAAAGAATCTATCGTTTAATCAGAGAACCACGAAGGGGAAAATACGTTTTTGCTCTAAGATCCTCCAACAGATGGCAGCACGAGAGAATCCACTTTCTCAAATTTGACAGTGATCTGATTGGGAGGAAATTTTCTCCAGACCATTACACTCATGGTAACTGCTCAACGACCGAGCACAGGACATTCGATTCAACAGATTTAACGAACACGTACATCACATGTACTCAGAGGGTCTTTGGCGGCATTGGGAATCGAACCTTGCCTTTCCGGATAGAAGTCTGATGCCCTATCTTCTAGGTTATAGCAGCCTCAAGTAATAAAGCCGTTATACTAAAGAAATCTTCAACGAAATAAAATATTTTTTGACGACTAAGCGCACAATTGAAATTCAAGATCAGATTATTGTTTCACAAGTTCAAATGTCCTAACACTAAAGTGCAATGTATTATTGTTTTTTTAGTTCCATATCAATAGATCTTAAATGAAAAAAAAAAAACTGAAATATGTTCTACTAAATAGAATATTACATTGTTTGACAATTTTTCTACCGTTATATCTGAATACCAGTTTTCATACCTCGGTATTAGAGTTTTTTTTAAAAAAAATTCAAAAATACTGTATTCGGAATATTATGTAAATGTAGAATATTTGAAATTATTTTTAAGATTAAAGGAAAGGATCGGCGTATACGTGGATTTACCGATTCCGAAGAAAATGTCGACATTTTTCTAGTAACAATTCGCAAATGGCATATTGCTAATTATTATAAAAAATTTAGCTCTCAAATTTCGAATGATTTTAGAGATTATAATTAAACTGTTCGTCCGTGAATCATGTGATCCTGCCCAGATTATATATATATATATATCCCAAAACAAGGTTCAAAATTTTTTTGAAAATTCAAGACTTACACCTTCCTCACTATCATCTTTTTATATTCCTAGAAAGAAAAAAAAAGTTGCCACGATTCCTATATTCCTAGAAAGAAAAAGAAATTTCTGCGAAGACAAAAGGGGGCAATAGGAAATTATCACACCCTCTTTTAGCTGCCTCAGGATAATTTTTATTCTTTTGGTGATATGTTTGACTATTACAGGATTCTAATGTGTTTTTAATTATATATATATATATATATATATATATATATATATATATATATATATATATATATATATATATATATATATATATATATATATAGTGCTGGAATACAGTTTTACTTTGCTTTCCACAAATGGATGATTTGGAAACTTTTTACTGGAAATAAAATCATTTTTATGCAGGACGGAGCTCCTCCTCAAATTTTTCCTGTGCATGCAATTAATGCTAAATTCCCGGACTCGTGGATTGGAAGAGATGGCCCAATTCCGTAGATTGTTCGAAGCAATGATCTTATGCCTCTAAACTTCTTTCGTTGGGGGTACATTAAGAACATATTGTATAGTGAAAGGATCTCTAATATCAGCCACCTGAAACCTCGAGTAATTGCAGTAACTGAAACTGTGTAACTCCAGATATTCTTTTCAAAATATGTTTCGAGATTGATTATTGTCTCGATGCTTGTTGAGCAACTAATGGTGCACATATCGAAACATATTGATATATTGATATAGGTATAAAACTTTGGACATTTCTTAATATGTTTAGATTAAATTTATGTGCTCATATATGTTTATTAATTTCTCTGTTACAAACATGTAATCTCGGAATTCTTTTTCGATAACCCTATATATATATATATATATATATATATATATATATATATATATATATAAGCATTTCTAGTTTTAACAAAATAATATACCAAAAAGTATATAATATATGATAGCAAAAAAAAGCGTAATATAAAAATTTCCGCTTTTTACAAATATTTTTCCCAATAACTAGCCAATTTTCCCAATCAGTATTACAAAGGGAGGAAGTCACTGCTCTGTTACATGGTGGGTCATCCAGTGGGGAGGTCATTGTGAGACGAAAGTGGGTGGATCTTAATTTTACCCCCTCCCTCAGACTTGGCTTACCATTCCCAGAGGTATCATTTCACATGGGGAACATTGAGACCACAACGTATTTCACGTGCCCCATCCGCCATTAGGATCTTCAGTTGGATTGGAATTCGAACTTACTACCTTAATATATATATATATATATATATATATATATATATATATATATATATATATATATATATATATATATATATATTAAAAACATTCTTTTTTGTAATAACAAAAAAGTTAAATCAATTCACAACCCTTATTTTACAAGTGTCATTATAGTTTCCTCAGAGGTTACATATTATAAAATTTATATATCACTATAAATAAATATACATGATAATCCAAAATATTAGGGGAGGAGACGATAAAATCAAAACTTAGCAATGAGTATCTAACAACTCTAAATCCTTCATATTTGTAACTATTTCATTCTTGTGATTTGATTTTTCAGAAGAATGTATTACAAACAACCTATTTCAATGAAAGAGATGTAATAATTCCATTCTTTTTATTATACGAAAACATAACATTGATTTACTTAAACACAAACTGAAAATTTTGGCGGTCATTGCAATCAAAGATGAAATTTAGGAAAAGTGTTTTCTTATTATTATAACTTCAAATTTATTGAATACAATCAAAATAGAAATTAACTTCAAGTTTGGATTTAGAGGTGCGATATCAAGATCTATTGACGTTTTTGTCCTGAAAATTAGCCAAAAATGGAATTTTAAAAAAATTTATTCCTTGACTTTTTTTTAAAAATCTCTAATTTATAATTGAAAGTAAAATGAATAATTGAAAGTCTAATTTATAATTGAAAGTAATAGTCATTTAATAAATGGTTATTATTAAATGACTTTAATATTAATATATAATCAGTTTGAGGATTATTATATCTATAACATTATACTGCTATTCATAATATTTTGTTAATAAAGAGAAGATGTTTTTGTGTAAAATGTTTATCATCACCTTTCATGAGATGTAAATCAGAAAAAAGATAAAAAACTAAAACTTTATCTTATCTGAATAAACGTTATATAATCAAAAGAAAATCAACGTCCATTTAAATTTTTTTTTCTTTCTAAACGTGTTTTTCAGGAAGTAATTACTGTTATATAAATAAATTTTGTATTTAACATTTTATAATTTTAATTGTACATGTTTTATATCAAACAAAATTAGTATAAACGAAGATTTTTTAAATGAGTTTTTAAAATAAAAATATATTATTAAAAAGAAAAATAATAAATGATAATAATTTGTAGGAAATCACATGGACTTAATTATTTTAAATATACCAGTACTTTCAATGTAAACTATATATACATCAAATTTTTATGAAATTGCTTGTAACTTTTTTTAAGTATTTACTGTTATTATAGATATAGCTTATAGTAAAAAATTGACCACAGCGATGGACCATTTTTTATAATAAAGAAATGTACAAAAAATACTTTATAAATAGTTTTCACTAAATAATATTCAAAAATATGGTAGTTATGATACTCATATGATGAAACTTCAATCTCTACTTTCTTCATTTCACGAAAATAGATCGAAGTAATGTACTAAGCAAGCAGAATTTAAAATGTTTACGTTTAATATTAAAACATCGATAAAATCATCTATAATTGCTTTTTTATCCAATCATAATTACGCTTATCATATTACTCAGAGGTAAATTTCTCTTAAGCCTTAAGAAGATAATTATTAGGTCATAAAAATGGTGAGGCAAAATCAGTCATCATTTTGCGAAATTCTACAAAGTTTACTTACTTTAACAAGTGCTAAATTTATTATGCTACAAGTATACACAGCCAGAATAAAACAATACCTTTGATATTATAATTTTCTTCACTTCATTTTGCGTAAAATTTTAGCAGGTGAGAGATAGAAAAAAAAATACCGCAAATTCATAATGCGAATCCCACCTATGTTTCTACATTATAATGAAACTCCGCGTTTCTTTTTTCAAAGAATATTTCAATTAAGATAAAGAAATTATAGAAAAGCTTAGTTGAAATTTTAAGAAATAACTTATATTTTTTTTTATAAAGTCAGTTCTTCAAATGGTTAAAATTAATTTGAATGATTTTTTTTTCTGTGAGAATTTCATTTGGACTAATTTATTTTTATAAGAAACATTTTTGAAAAAATTTTTGGTTTATGAGTGAAAGTGTTTTGAACTCAAAAATTAAACTACATATTTTAAAAATAGAAAACTATTTGATAGTAGAATTTCGCGATTTCTAATTTTAACTGTCAATTATAAACAACATTTTAAGTTTTTACGGCGGTATAAATTTTATAATTAATCAGAAATGATTTATATATGACTATCGAAAAATCTTTGGAACTATGCCCTTGTAGTTTAAAATTTCTGATACATTTGTCCGAAAGAAAATTAAGTTTATCATTAATAAAGCAATGAAATGAAGAGAAATATTTGGAATATATTTTGTAACCAAAGTTTTTTTAAGCAATATAAATTTGATATTTTTTCATTAAGAACAATTATATACATGATTTAAAAATTATTAGAAATTAATCTTAAAGATAAGTTTTAAATATAGCATTAATTTTCTCAAAACATTTTCATTTCCTATGTTAAGAGGATAAATTAAACACAACTAAGAGATCAACAACTGAAATACATAAACTAACTAATAAAATAAGAAATTAAGAAAATATATTTCAATAGATTTCTCTGTGAATACGGAAAACATTTTTGACCGATGAAATGGCGTTGGTTATCTTTACTATTTACATAATAAAGCGTAAATTCAAAGATTCGAAATAAGTTGTTTTTCGTGATTATTTTTTATATGCTTTTCATTTATTAGCCAAGATTGCGTGTACCGTAAATCGGGAAGTCTGAAACAATAAAAAATGTCTTTTATTCCTATTGACCATAAGCGAAACTACTGTACTTCGAAGAAATTGTCGGAATCGTTTCACATCAATGAGAAGGGGTATGTGGAGGTATATGTCACCATGGAAACGTCATTGCTTTAGATCAGGCAATTGACCCTGACACGTTATCTCGCTTCTTAAGTATGATTAGCAACTAACTTCAGTAATATTCCTAAAATGTACAGGAAAACAAAAATTAACTTTTGCGTTTCCGTCGGTTGTTGTGTTAGTGATAAAAAGGAACGAAAAAGTGACTCCTGTGTGGATGCAGTTACAGTGAAATATTTTTCATTTAAGCTCATAGCTGCATTTATTTACATACACATAACTAATTTTTATTCCTTAATAATAATTAATCTTTAACAAAGCACTTTAAAAAATCTTTTTTTTTCAACTATAGAATTTTTCAATACTTTTAAAACGAATTCTTTCTGGATAATTTTTTTTTACTATTTAATCGCTGCCAAAAAATATTAATATAATATATTAAATACAAAAAGTAATAATTAGTTTAAGAGAATAGTTTCACTTTATTGATGATGATACAAATAATGTAATTCTTCGATTTGAAATCGAAAATTTAAATGATTCTTTAAATATATGAATATTTAGCGAAATACTTTAATAAGGGAAATATATGAGTCTGTGTACTTTCAAATTTGACATTTCAATTTTTTATTGAAATAGAATCAAAATAATATAACAAATATAGCAAAGGTTTCAAGAAGAATTACAGAAATTTAACAGAACATTACAAATGAAATTTAAAATTAAAATTAAATATAATAATAAATAATGAATGTTCTAAATTTAGTATAAATATATTAAATTTATTTTCCTTTTCTTATGTCACAATAAGCGAAATATCATAAATATCTTCTTTTTTGAGGATCTATTTCAAGATCCTCAAAAATTTATAAGATTCCAAATATGTAAAGATCTAATTTTTATATTCCAGTGTAATTTAGTTAAGAACATTACAACCTGCTTCTTATAATCTACGGAATCATTCTTCAACAATTAGTTGCCATCGTAGCAAATAATGCAAAGATATCTATGAACGAAATTTTATAAATTAAAACTGCCAATAGACTTTAATTAATCAAAATAAAAATCTTATGAGCTTCATATTTCTTTTAAACATTTAATTGCAAACTAATGAACAATGTTTTGGATATCAATTAACATTTTCACCAATTTCGTTTGATCATATGTCAAATACCAATTACTTTTGATAAAATATTTTCATTAAAACGTTATATGAATTTTCAATCGAAAATCCATGAAAAAAAAAAAGCAATGATTCAAATAAATTTTATTTTAACTCTTTCATAAGATTTGGTTTTCGTGTATTCATTATTTTCACAGTTTTTCTCCCAATTTTTACATTCATTTATTATCAACTTCGTACATAATGCTTATTTCTTTTAGAAAACGATTTGCAATGTCGCGACTTACCATCACCATAGCAATGGTCACAACGATGACAGAAAGTGCTTCTTTTATGACTTATATTGTGGATGAAACTCAATTTCCATGGTAACGTATGCTAAAATCGTTGCTTTTGATGAGCTGGCTAAAGATGAACAGATTATAAATATAAGAATATTAATAAATTAAAATTGAAAAAAATAAGGAACAAACTTTCTAATTATTTGATAAATAATTGTTTCATAAAATGTTACTATTTTGTGCCAGGGTTTAAATCCAATGAAATTTAGCGCATACTTAAGCACTAATATATATGTAAAAAAATGCTATTTTATAGCTTAAACATTTTTTGGAAGAAAATCATAAAATAACAATTCAGCAGTTCTGGAACAATAGATAGAAATTTTGTATGTTATGTCAGAAATAAAAAGTATCACGATCGCTTTATTTCAATTACATTTACAGATAATTTTATAGCAAATGATCTATTATAAATAATGTTTTTTTATTTCGATTATATAATTTCATTAATATATTATCGTGCAATTAACTAATATCAACATTTTAATTCTTTTAGTGAGGGGTAAGAAAAATCTTTTAGAAAATACATAAATGTTTTCTTGTGCAGAAAAAAAAAATGGAAATATGTTTCAAATTTATTGCAAATTCCTTTCACGCGCTGTCGAATATTTTGAGCACTTTTCATTCTTTCATTTTTTTCTTTATTGATCTTCGCATATTTTTAAGATTTCGAGACCTTGTTGGGAGCATAATTTAAAAATAACTGAAATGTACATTTTGAGCAATGGCAACCACAAGACTTGCTTTCTTTCCGTATTGAAAAAAAAAAAAAAAAAAAAAGCGATGAACCAAAATAAAGTAAAAAGTTACTTCTTTGAGCTTTTATGTAAAATGTGATTCTCTCAGAATCCAATCTTTTGAAAGAAGTGAGGGGGAGAGGAAGAAGTAAAAAGAAAATATACGAACGTAAATTAAATAATGCTGTCTACACGAAGAGGTACCCCTTGTCGTCATGCGTAAAACTAATATATATATATATATATATATATATATATATATATATATATATATATATATATATATATATATATTATAAATCAATTTATGTATTAAAGAAATTTATTTAAAAACCAAAAGACAAGTTTCGCTAATTTTATATATAATTTAGAGTCAGCTCTTTATTCATTTTTAAGAAGTCAAATCGAACAAAATACAAACAATGTGATATTTTATACTTACACGAAATCTGTGTTATCCCCAAAAGTCAGTATAACCACGCTGAAATTATTTTCAATTTTATTGAAAGTAGCTGAAAACTCAAGTTAGTGTTATCACCTAGGTAAAAGTAAAATGATTCGGTTGTTATATAAAGTAAGTGTGATAGGTATAAATTTAAAATCCGTGATGATAATATTCTTTTTATATTCATGCGAACATTTCTATGTTTCGAAAAAGTCGAAATATGGATGTATCTTTAATATTTATCGTTTGCGCAGGAGGAAACGAAAGATGAAAAAAAGAAACAATATTTATATACAGGTTATTTTTATGGAATACGAGCATGTTAGATACAGCCAATTATTTTCATTAATATAAACGGAAGTTTTTATAAAAATAAATTATATATACTTAAAAAGTAAAAAAAAGTCTAAAAAAGTTTCAGAGCAGTAAATATATTCAATCGTAAAATTACACAGTACGACATATGCATTTTTAAATACAGAAAATTTTATTTGTTTAACGATTATATTTTTTTGTATTTTTTATATTATTTTTTATATTTGAATATAGTTTTTTAAATTGTAGAATAGTTTTTCTCTGAAAAAGATAAAACATATATTTTGCAAATGTTGACTTTTTAATCAAATGTTAAAAAATCACATGTTGATACTTTGTGTCTGAGGAGATAAAAACAACTAATGCTTCGAATCATAATTTTTTCTTTCTGGTTCAACTAAAAAAAATTAGCAATTTAATTCCGGTTTTTGTTCCGCCAAAAATAACGATTTTCAGTTTAGTTCCGAATAAATAATTTCATATATGTTCTTATTTGTACTAAAAATATATTTCTACCAAAAACAAACGATGTAATTCTATCAAAAATTAGATTAAAAATTTTTTTAAAATATCACACTATGTGAATTAATACAGTTAACCAGTATGTACGGTATGAGTGATGAACAGAAAATAGTTGCTATTTTTACCCATGATCACAATCACATTTGACAATTAGGTTCATGATTACATCGATTATGTTTACCCTAGTTGCAAGCGATAACGCTTGCCGCTTAGGTTGGGTGCTTGGCCTCATAATAATTATGTAAAATTGTTTAATCATTTACTTAAAAAATGAAAAAGGCCTCTAATGATTAATCTTTTTTCTAATGTGGTTGTACTGATATTATTTCTATTGTTTTGGAAAATAAATTTCATATCTCAAAACATTAACTTGTGTAGCTGGAGCTACCAAAATCACAATTGAAATCCTATGTAAGTGTGAATAGATGATATTGATTCTTCTTAGAAATGTAAAACATGTTTTCTATCGAGCCCCTGTACATTGTCAAAGTTATTTAAAATGAATTTAATGTCAATCTTGGTAAAAAAAAAAGGGAGAGGGGACGTATGTGTTTCTATTACCAATTATTTACTTTTAAAAATTCTCTAAATCATTTTCATTTTCATCGCTTTCAATAGAAGATTGTGTTTTCTTGAATACGACTGATATACATTTTTTAAAAAACTTCAATATTCTCTAAAAGTTGCACAGTCTACTTTTTGTGACGAAAAATGCAAAATTTGATAATGCGGGTCAAAATAAATAGCTCCTATTAAGCTATCACTTTCTATTAACAATGCTTTTCTAATACTTAACTGATTATTTACAATATCTGCAAAGATTTTTTTTTTTTAATTTCGCAACGTCATTTTGCAATGGGTCCAAATTCTTGCCTATTTACTTCTAGCTGACCATTGTACTTAGCCACCACGAGTTGATACCCACTCTCACTAGCCTTGTTACTTCTCCTGACTGTATTAGACCACATGACATGTATTATTACGCGTACATGACAATCTCTTTGTTTCTTAAGGTGGTGGCGCACTGGAAACATCCTAATGACCATCTGGTTTGTCTAAGTAGTTTATATTGGGCGTGGGTGGACTTTACTATCTCACGAGCTATTTTTAATTTTTATTTATCACGTGATCACATTCAGTGATGGTCGGGGGTTAAATAAGTGCATTTTTGGATGTGTGAATCATAAAAATTAGCATTTGATGATCACCCCAAATGTCTTGGTGGTTGATTGGGGTCCTCTTAATGTCCGCCCATACAGCACATCTTGCTGCTTCTATGAAAACATCCGTGAATGATCGTATGCTGAGAGCTGTCTTTTACAAGCTTGATTAGTTTCGTGCGAAACTGAAAGAGAAAAGTACTAGTGAACATCAAAACAGAAAATAAAGAAGCAATGTACATGTAATAATGATAATTATATAATTGACATAAAATTAGAAAATATTGAGATAAGTGGGTTACAATAACAAGATAACGAAAAGTACATCGAAACGAAATAAACCGATATTTTTTCGTCTTATTGTAGATTTATATTTTATTTAATAGTGCGGTTTATTATATTTTATTTAATAGTTTTTTTATATTGTAGGAAGTTTTCTGGCTAAAGGCTGTCGACTTTCCGGGGGATGGTTGAACTGTGGCATAAAAGGCGTATTTTTAAGTCCACAAACATTAAATTTTTTTAAATTCTTGAACCTTTCGAATTATTTATGTCTTGTCATTTTAAGATTTGGTTGATTAACAGTTTATAGTATTATATATATTTTTTACCATTAAACAGTGTAGGATTGTTCTTTTGTTGCCCTAAAAAAGATGAAGGTGTGCCATTTCTTAATGTTGATGTAATAATTTCTATTTGTTATTAAATAATAGAAGGAAATGATTAGCACTATCTGTCGTTGGTATTACAGTTACAGATATTATTAAATGGAAAAGTTATGTGTACACATGGTTTTTTTGTTTTAATTGAAGGGATATAGCTTCTAATCTAAAGAACGATATGTTTGCATGAAATTGAAGGTATCGACGTCATATTTTTCTATAGCAGAACAAAATGATGCTCTTTCATAATAAGATCAATTTTTGAGCTATCCGTTTAAAAATTGTAAATTATTAAAAGATATGGATTATTAACTACTACCTTTTTATTGATGGATGGATTTTACATTTATTAATTTATTGCTTATATCTGTTTTGCAATTATTATTGGTAGTTTGAATTCTCAGCGTTAATATTTTTGTTGTAATAGTGATTTCTCCTCAGATATAATGTGAAGCAGACGTATATATATATTCCAGCAAAAATAATTGACATTTATTAATTGGACATTTGAATCTACTGTGGATAAACTAAAAAATGTATGTGTGTAGTAAAATAAGAAAATTTAGTTAAATGAGCAAAGAAGAAAGAAAACTTTTTTGCAGCTTTTTAATTATTTAAATGAGCACAGTTATAAAATATTTACAAATTATAAAATAATTAAAATTCTATTTATGAATTTAAAATTATCAGACAAACTATAACTGTAACTGTAATTATTTGATTAATGTTTTACAATGAGAAATTTAAAAGGAATACAAATATATGACGTCAAAATTATTTCATTTTTTTTTCAGAATCTCAAACTAGAATTCCCAAAAATTAGGCTTTAAAAAATATACCTGACATGAAAATATGCCCATAAATTAAGCGTGTAAATATATTTGCGAAAGAATAAACAAATTTTAGAAATAAAATTTTAAAGTTTTTTTTCACTGACAGCATCGAAAATGTTTAATGAAAATTAAAGCATGAGAAATTAATTTGAATAAAAATCTAAACGCGTAAAGCAATCATAAAAAAAAAAAAAAAAAAAAAAAAAATGATGTGAAAAAATTGGTTTAAATGCAATATACATGTATAAAGTTAATGAAACTTCTTTAAATAACTTTAACAACAAACGCTAATAAAATATTCCGTTACCAAAATGAAAAATGATTTTGTAATTATCTTGATATTATGACACCTCCCCTGATGTGAAAAATTGAAAATTCACCAAAAGCAGGCGGACTTTTGTTGAATAGAAGCATGGAAACTCCTCTTCTATTTCTTTGTTTAATATATTCTTTTTCTTTTTATTCTATTTTATTGTTATTTTCTGTATTTATGAACCTACAGTAACTTTTATTAAGAATAATCTCTGGTTGCAGTAGTTATGTTTATTCCTATTTTTCTTAACAACTGAACTAGCCTGGTCAAATTTTTATGAATAAATGCTAATAAGAAAATACATTTTCATATAAATTACAAAATAAGATATCAATATATATTTATGTATAATCATTCTCACTGGTGTAAAATTATTACATCAATCTTATTAAATTAACTGATAACTAATCATTTTAAGTTAAATTAAAATGTTAAAGTAATTTTGTAATAACTTTGAACTTGAAATTTTGATGCTAAATATTTGACAAAAGTTTTGTTTCATGTCAATAAAACTATATATTTAAGACAGTTATTCAGATTATTATTATTATTATTAAAATACCAAAATTTGTGAATTGTCGAATCATAAATCGTCTTTTTAAAAAATAAAATGTTATGAAATTATTTATTTTTTGTGCTACTCTATTTTTGAAAAGGATGCTGTATATTAGTGATGAAAATTATAAAGATTTCATAGAGGAATGAGACAGAAAAATGTTAAAATACATGGAATTAAGGAATTTTCTGTTAAAAACAAAATCAACTGGCGAAATAAAAGATAATTGTTTCAAAATTCTAACTATAAAGATTTTGCTATTAATATTTATATATCTACATCAATTATATCGTTCAATTACATCGATATTTTATATCCTATGTGTGGGATTATTATTTAATTCAATAATATTGTTGGATGCATAATTGTTTTTAATTGTTAGACTTTGTAAAATGACTTACTTAACTTTTTTTTATTTCTTTTTAAATTAAATATAGACAATTATTCAATCTCGAGGAAATAAAATCTAAAGAAAAAATGCTGAATTTGAATTTTTAATTGGATTTTTTATATTATCTTTAAATATAGCCAAACTTATAAATAATTTTTTTTTTGCTTTAATTCTATAATATGACAAGTTATTTTCCTTTATTCATAATGTTTTTGATTGAAACTCGTCTCTTCATATACGAGCGTTTTGAAGCTGGTCTTTTTCGCCTTGCGTTTCTCTTCCTCTATCCAACAATGTAAGGAAAGTAAACAGATGAAAGAAATCAATAATTAAGCTACTCATTGATGTTTGATTATTGCTGCCATAGAATCAATCTGATTCTTATGGATGTATCATGTAAATTTAGAAGAATTTGGATTCTTACAGATATTGGGCTCAGTGTAGAATCAAGACTATAAACGATTGTAAACTTTTATCCAGATATTTTATATTCATTCACTGATTTTTAAAATATCAAACCAAGAACTTTCATCAGCATTAACTTCAATCTTAGATAGGATATTAAGCACATGTATTGAATCTATTTTTGTCAAACTTCAAGTAATAGCATCCCATGTACATAAAAGTTTATGGGACTAATGAGGGTAAAAAAATTTTCTGAATTAATGTAAAACTTAATGTACATGGTATGAATAATCTCGACACCGGGATCAGCCTAAAATAATCCTGTGGATTAAATTGTTCTTCTTACAGACAATCTACCAAGAAATTTAACGCAGCTAATTTCTGAAATTTTAAAAATTAATTTTAAGAAATTGCAATATTCTGTTTCAAAACTGGCTTTGTTACTAAAATAGATTAATTAGAACTACCTAAAATTTTAAGAATTAATTTCAAGAAATTGCAATATTCTGTTTCAAAACTGGCTTAGTTACTAAATAGATTAAGCAGAACCAAAATAAATTTTTCAAAGTATTCATTGTTTTTCAAATTTTAGTTAATTTTCAAGCCTTTTCAAAATTTCGTTAAAAATTAGTTTGCAACAAAATTGCTTACAAAGATGAATTTAGGGTTTAATATATATTATATACATGTATAAGTACTCGCGTAGTGTAATGACTCGGGAACACATTTTCTATGGAACTTGACAAAGTCGCGGTTAATTAACTTGATTTCTCCACTGAGCTGACGATGGCGACAAAACGAAGATTTCAAAAAGATTTTGAATGTTGCCATTGTTGCCTTTTATAAAGAATGATTCTTAAGATCTATGTTCTTGTATTATGGAACATTTTGATTTTCTGGAAAAAAATGCCACAGTAAAATTGAAACTCTTTGATTTTCAAAATAATTTAAATGTAAAATCTCATTCTCTGAAAATATTTGGCCTGTTGTCCCAAAAGAAAAATCCACGTTTGGTCTAAGTGAAGACGATATTCAATTATACATATCTGTGTGCCATTTCTTTTCCCATTGTGAAATTTACTCAGAACAAGTATAGGCACAGATTCAATAGGGAATACATAGACAACTGTATGTGCGAATGGCAGTCATACCGTTTTCTTCAAACATTAAATACTTTGTAGGTGAAAAACAAGCTCCATTCTCATTAAAGTAAACAAATCTGATAAAAAAAATCTATTATTATATTTGTTTTACATTACTAACTGTATTTCAATCTCTTCAGGGGATAGTTCAGGGATAATTTACTTACATTTTCTTTGCATTATACACAGCTTAGATAAATTTACTAAAAATATAAGTTTATAAGCAATAAACAATTGTAATATTTCTTTTTAAGGACTTGATTATCTTTTTAGTTGATTGTTTGCAGTGGAATTTCAAAAACAACAAGTCTGCTTAGAAGATACAAAAGTTTGGCGATCTCTGTTGTTGGTCAGTTCATCTCCACCCCTTCCCCAAAATTGTCAAGGATGTCTTTTTTGGACCTTGCGCCATAAAACCCAACCAACTCCCCACCCTCCAGAAATTATTTTTTCTTTTGTTCTTTGTAGAAATGTTGTTTACTCTGTGAAACAACACAAAATCCTTAACAAAGAGTTGCAATATTGTCCTGCAGCTCTAAATCGTTGAGTGAGAAAAATTAACGAATAAGTTAGGTTTATTAAAGCTTCAATGCTAAAAACGAGCGAATGGTATATTTGTTTAGTATTCTATGAATCGGTATTTTTCTACAAAGATAATTTTCGCAGAGAACTTCTATCAGTACACTTTTACATAGAATGAAATAGAGAATAAAGCCAAAATGATGTTAATACTGAGATTTCAAGCATAGTATTTCTTTAAGATTTTTATCGCAATTTCTGCCAATATTTTAGTTTTCAATGAGTTTTTCATGTAGAGAAAGTATTGAATAGTGGAAAAATTTAAAAGTTAAAGGAAATTTTTTTTATATTGGAAAATGAAATAATATTTGGTAGCAATAAAACAGATGGTATGAGCAAAAATCATTAGACACAAGATAAGTTAAATACAAGTTTCATTTAAATAACATATTCTATTATAATACAAATGCCGAACATTAACTTTTAATCCATTAGTTCACGGGCTCTTTAGTACTTCTTGACAATATTCTCATATTGAGAAAGTATAGTGCAATAATTCAAATGTTCAGAAATCATTGGTTGGTCAATGTCACACAAAGCATAGTTTGGGGAATCCACAACTTTAATTCCATAAAGATGGTCCTATAAGCAGTCATGTCCAGTTAGTCCTTTAAATAGAGCCACCGCTGTCTTTCTTGAAAAACTGGGAACAGTTCTCTCCCACTTCAATATCTTCCATCTCTTATTCCTTTGCGCGTTGAATGATGTCATGTTTAAGCGTTTTTCTAAGGTTCAAGTTAATAAACAATTTAGTTAAACAGATCCGAAAAATGATCAAAACTTTAAAAACACTTTCAATACTTACTTTTAAATAAAACTTAAATGAGAAGAAATAAAAATAATTTAAAATCAAATATACACAGGCATAGCTGTGCAGGGAAATCCAGAAGTGTACTTTAAGGTTTACAGGTTTTGGAACCCTAGACTAAGAACCACGTAATTTTGAAGCATGGACAAGTGACGAGATTACACCTAAGCTGACACCCTCCTCTCCACATCCACTGCACATCTGCCACAGTTTTGCAAGACATGTACAGATAGTTATTTTTTAATTATTCTATTAAAATATTACAGTTAATAAAAACTATACTCAGTGGCACTACAACCACTTGTTAACAAGGCCTGCAATTTCCATAACAACTTTCGCGACAGAGGTTACTGAAATGTGAAGCATATTTCCCAGTTAAGTGGTCAGCCTAAAGCGCAACTCCCAGTATTTAGATCCCAAGCATTCTTGGTACCAAATTTTATCGACCCACTGAAAGGGATGAAAGGTTGAGTCGATCTTACCCCGACCCAGATCTACAGCTGGACCCAACACCAGATCTTCAGCTTGGGACCGCGAAGTGCTACCACAACGCCATCTGGATTCATTACATTCAAGAATAGAAAATAAGCAATTTTTTTATGTTCAACTAGAACAACAGATTTTTGTTGAATAAAATTATTTGCAAAACTGAATTTCAGATAGTATTTGCGTTTGTCATCATAATATATAGGCTATATATGTTAAATATAATTTTAAATAACGGTGGGTACTTGGTGGCTAAACCTTCCCCACAACAAGTCCGGAAACTGGTAATCATTTGTCGTTACGCAGTAGGCACCTGTGAACCAAGTGACGGAGGCGAATAGCATTACCCACGCCATACCACGGCAAGCCCATTCATAGGGTGGGTCACATTCATACATCATATCAGAAGAAAAGAAAGAGTAACACCGAGAGAAAGTAATATCCATGCCCAAACTAAGATTCGAAAACGAGACTTACATCTCAAAAAAGTCAAGAAATAAGTTAAATATAAACGTTTACATTACATATGAGTTTGTAAACATTTATTTACATAATGTTTACGTATGAAAATAAATGTTTACATTTCAAGAGTAGAAAAAATAAATCCGACTTGTGATTCACCTGACAAAATATGGAGTTTGATTAACATTTTTTGAATAATTAATTTTTTTAGTAAATAATATTATTGATATTGATAATTATTACGAATTTCAATAGTGAGAGATTACTATGTATTTTATTGCAATTGGGGTTACACAACACATGAAACAACCAATATCATTTTTCTTCTCAGAGTTCTCTAAATAAAAAACTCTCTCTTCGCAAAAATGGCGAAATAATTTTAAGTATTAATATATAATTTATGTATCTTAGAGAAAAATATAATTTTGTTTCTTTCTCAATCTTCTATTTATTAAATTTTTACTGCAACTCCATCTTTTTTTTCTTTTTTTTTTCGATGAAAACACACATAATGTCTACTTTTTTTATTCTTCGACTCAGATAACTATTACAGACACCATTTTTCTTTATCAGCAGAAGACTGTTACTTTCTCATAACAAAAAGAAAATTATAAAAATTAAAAATTTCAAATGAGCTTGAATTATATATAATAATCTCTCTTTCAACCGAGCTTCTTTAAAAACACTAAGTCTGCAGTTTTAGAAGATGTGTATTGACAAATAATAAAACATCAGAATGCTTAATAAATAATGGATATTTTGAAAAATATTTTAGAAACTTCTTATCTGCACAGATATTTTTATTTAATCTGATAAAGTAGAAAATAATTATGTTTGGCGTGTAAAAAAAAAAAAAAGTCTACATTAAGATTAGAATTATATAATTGGAACTGAATCTTTAAACTTATATTTTAATGCATGTTCTATATATAATTTTAGTCCATTTTCTATATTTTTAATTAACTATAATTAATTTTGACATTCATGAAATATTTGCGGATTTAAAGTATTTGATATATCTTATTGATGCATCATAATTAATTTTATTGTTATTTATATAAATCTTTGATATAACTGTACTTTAAGGTTACCTCACTTTTTCTGGTGGTTATAAACTTTTACGAAAACAAAGGAAATTCCACAAAAAGGATAATTTAAAAGTATTAAAATAGCATAAAAATAGTACACTGAAAACTTTGCAAGTAACTTTGTATTCAAAGATAAATGATTTTTTTCTTTTATCTTTGAATACAAAGTTTATTTAAAGATAAAAGAAATTTTAATGACATTCACGTACACACAAATTCCATTTAAATTCCCCGAAGTACCCAGAAGACAAAATCTTCTTTAATAGAACATATTAATATAATTAAAGTAATAATTGTTTGTTTATTGTTTATTGAATAAATATAGGAAGCTTTTATTTTTATCGCAGTTAAAATATAAGAATTTATTCTTTACATTTTTAAAACTTGGAATATAAATATTTTATAACTCTTATCAACACACAAAATAATTAGTGTTATTGTAATACCGTAAATTTTTCAAATTCTTTGGAATGCATCAATATAATTAAGGAATCTTATTAATATTATTATTCTGTAACGGCATAGTGTTAAATTAAATAATAAATAATAATCTAGTGTTTGTTTCTTGGATAGTTAGAATAAAGTATGTGCTCCAATTTTGTTAGAAATTAGGAACATTAATTTCCTAATTCTTTTTCACACAAATAAATATAGCTTCAATAATAAAAATATATAATTTCATTATAGTCATTAAATTTTTTCATTATATATATATATATATATATATATATATATATATATATATATATATATATATATATATATATATATATATATATATATATATATATATATATATATATACATAAAATCTTAAAATATTATCATCACAACACATTTATCCAAAATTTATTTTATTACAATATTATAAAGAATTTTTATTAAAATATATCAACTATTGGCACACAGAAACGACACGTCCGTTCTTTTGAAATTTTATTGCTTGACTGACAAAAAACGATTATTGAGTTAGCGCCATCTGGTGCGCAGAGAAATTAAATTTATACATTGAGTATACAGGGTCGGAACATGCCGCCCACCTTGAAATATTATTTCAAAGAAACAGAATATGTAACATACAAAAAAAATTAGATATACAAATATACTTTACAAATAAAGATTAGATATACAAATAAATGAACATAAATGAAAAAATATAAAACAAACACATAAATAAAAAAGTTTTATATGTTAAAATGCAATGGAAGTATAAAATTATGTACAAATATAAGAAATAAAATTTTATTTAAATTTAACCATGAATTTGGCATTACACAGGAAGTTGGCATAATTTTGTTATGTTTCTTTTGTATACACCATCTGATGTTTTAAGAGTAACTACCCTAACATTATTGTCAAGTCCAGGGTGCAATTGAATTATTCTACCCATTTTCCATTTTGTTGGGGTAAATTGTCCTCTTTAAAAGACATAGATCATTAATTTGATAATTTTTAGTCGGCAGTAGCCATTTTGGTCTTTGCTGCAACCGTGTGAGATATTCCTTATGCCAACGTTTTCCAAAACTGTTGCACCATTTTTGAATATGCTGCCATTTTGAAAGAAAAGAAATGTTTGTATCTAAGTAATTTTGTTCAGGAAGGCTTGTTAATTCACTACCAATAATAAATTGGCCATGTGTTAAGTCTGAGAAGTCATTTGGATTGGTAGATATTGCAGTTAAAGGTCTAGAATTAAGACAAGCCTCTATTGAGTTAACAATGTTTCAAATTCTTCATAAGTTAGTTTTGTCTCCCTATAACGCGTTTTAAATGAAATTTGGTAGACTTTATGCCAGCTTCCCATAGTCCACCCATGAGGTGCACCTGGAACATTTAAATGCCAATTAATACCATTTTCAGACATAAAATTGTTTACATTTTGATTATAATTTTTGGAGTTTCTAAGTTTCTCAATTTCCATGAGTTTGCGCTTTGCACCAATAAAGTTGGTACCACAATCACTGTATATATCACTACATTTACCTCTGCGTGAAATAAATCTCTTAGAGATGCAATGAACGCATCTGCAGATAAGTCGGTAACTAATTCTAGGTGTATAGCTCTTGTAGTAAAGCAAACAAAAAGTGCTATATACCCTTTGTATGATTTGGAGCCTCTACCTTTACATGCTTTAATTTGAAAAGGACCAGCATAATCCACTCCACATCGCAAGAATGCAGGAGCAGGAGAAATGCGAGAAGATGGTAAATCGCTCATCATCTGATTGGTTACAGAAGCTCGTATTCTACAACATTTTACACATTTTCTGATTAAATCCTAATTACATTTCTAACACCTATAATCCAATACTGTTCTGCAATACATGATTGAACAAGTTGTGAACCAGCATGCAAAAGATTTTCATGAAAATGTTTAACAATGAGATCAGTTAATCTATGCCTTGTTGGCAACAAAATAGGATGTTTCTGATTGTATACTATATTTGCATGTCTCAAACGACCACCTACTCTTAGAATGCCTGAATTATCAAGAAATGGATTTAGAGATAAAATTTTACTATTACACGATATTGTTTTATTTTTCTGTAATGCATTGATCTCATTATTAAACTCATTAGTTTGAACTATTTTTATTAACACATGCATCGCATTAGTTAATTCACAAGTTTACAAAAATCCTGTTAATTTGTTCATAGGATTTCTGCAATTGTTCATAAACCTTAAACACAAAGCTGTTATACGTTTAAGTTTAGAAAAGGATGAATATTTAAAAAAAATATCAAAGTCAGTACAGTGGGGTTTGTTTTCAGTGGTTGATTGTAAAGTACAATACCTTTCTTCTGGAACAGGATCACTAACTGGTAGTTCAGGCTGCTTTATCTGAAAAGAAAGTGAATTATAAAGAAATTTTGGACCATTTAACCATAATGAAGAAAGTAGTTCAGAAGATGATGTGCCACGAGTAGCAAGATCAGCAGGATTAATGTTTCACTAACATGATGCCACTGGGTAGGGAAGAAAGAGTTTGTATTTTTGCCACTCTATTGGCCACAAAGCATTTCCATCGGCTGGCAGAAGAACCAATCCAGGATAGAACGATGGTAGAATCAGTATAAATTTCACCAGTACTTGAGACTGAGCGACAGTAAATTGCTGCTGCATATGCCTTTTCCGAGGCATCACTGAAGCCATGTAACTGAAATTTGTTATTTGAATCCCAAAATAAGAATCTGGGAATTTGAACGTCTTTCACGAATTGCAAGGGTTTTCTGAAAGCTGCTTCCATTCATATGCTATGGTTGAAGGAATAGTATCGTCCCACTGCAATTGATTTTTCCAGAGTTTTTGAATTATTAATTTGTAATGAATGGTAATTGGAGATAACCATCCAAGAGGATCAAATATTTTGAAATTGTTGATAGTAATGTCCGCTTAGTTAAGTTATCTACAAGAAATGATTGATTAGTTTTGAAAAAGAATATATCCAACTCGGGTTGCCAAAAGTAGTCCCAATGTTTTCACAGTTTCATCATTGTCTAAGCTTAAAGAAGTGTTTGATAACCGTAAATTTGGATCAATTGAGTTCAAAAATTCTTTAGAATTTGAAGCCCATTTCTCAAAGAAATTTGGCACTTGACAACATTTGCATTAATTGTTGGTGCAGTTCCATGGCTTGGGAAATTGAATTCGCTCCAGACATGAGATCATCAACATAAAAGTCTTCGAGAACTGCCTTAGAAGCCAATGGATATTTCTCTGCTTCTTCTTCTGCTAATTTTTGTAGACATTTTACAGCCAGGTATGGTGCTGAGGCAGTGCCATAAGCCAGTCTTATTAATCTGTAATCCTTCACTGCATCATATTTTGATTTGCGCCAGACGATTCTTTGGAAATCTGGATCTTGTAAAGTTATTTGTCTATACATTTTTTCAATGTCTGCAGCAACCGCTATTTTATGCATCCTAAATTTAATAAGCAATGTAGTTAAATCAGTCTGTATTTGCGGTCCCACCATGAGTATATCATTAAGAGAAACACCATTAGATGATTTAGCAGATCCATCAAACACTACCCGGAACTTGTCACCACTTTGTTGGGAACTGGATGGTGTGGAAGGTAAAAGCTAGATTTGGCTGGAATATTAACTTCACTTTCAGGAACTAATTCCATGTGCCACAGTTTTATGTATTCGTCCATGAATTTATGATATTGTTCAAATAGAGATTGATTTTTAGAAAAGCGACGTTCAATTTGTTGTTGAAGACGGCGCAATGCAATGTCTCTAGATGATCCAAGTTCATTGTGTGAGTCATTGAATGGAAATTTGACATTGAATCTGCCAGTAGAATCACGAAAGAATGTTTTCGAAGTGATTTTCACATACAATTTCCTCCTTTGAATAAGGTTTAGTTTCAGAAACTTCTTCTAGTTGCCAAAATTTATCAAGTTGATACTCGATTGCGGTACAACTAGCGTGATTTGTAAGTATTGTTTTTGAGATATTGTTTGTTTTGCCTAAAACAACCCATCCAAAATTGTTTCTAGTGCAGTTAACGAATGTCCAGGACTAGTAATGTTTTTATGGAGCACTATTTCTCCAAACACATCTGCACCTAAGAGAATGTCTATAGGACCAGGCTGCAAGCAAGTAACATCGGCCAGTTGTATATTTTTGAATGAAGTTAATGCTGAAGCATCAATTTTGAATTGAGGAAGGTCACAAGTGATTTTGGGTATAATTAATGCATCTACAGTGATATGTGTGTTTTTATAAAATAGAGATGATATTTGCAATGATACCGAACCTGAGAGCTTACTACATTTCGAGAACTAAGCCCATCAACATTTATGTTAATTCTATTACGTTTAAGTTGCAATAAATTTACACAACTTTCTCCCAATAAATGAGCCTTGGCTTGCTGAATCGATAAGAATTCTGCATTTATGTAATGTACCATTAATGTCCTTAACATTAACAATTGCTGTTGGCAATAAAACTGTTTTTGTTACAGGTACAACTACATTATTACTACTAATAGTAGAATGTTCATCTGTTGTTTGTGTTTCGAATTTTTGTATCATGTGTATTTTTCGAACACAATAATGTATTATGCAATTTTGAACATAATTTACACATGCCAGAGCGACATTTAGAAATAGGATGAGTTTTATTATCTTTTAAACAATTAGCGCATAAATGATGTTTTTAATTACATTCCATTTTTTCCTTTACTGGAAGATCTAAGAAACTATCACAACTATGTAATCGCGAATGAGAATCATTTCGACAATAAATGCATAAATTAGAAACAATCTGAGATGAAAAAGAATATTTGTTTTGTTTTTGATTTGCAAACCGTTTTCCCATCAAATTGACCTACTTTCTCTTTTTGGCACTTCTGCCAAAGACGAAAGCGCACACGATCTATTCAGCATGAATGTTTTGAATTCCGCGAAAGAAGAAGCTTTTTGTTCGATTGCTCTAACGCCCACACTCTCAGTGTTTCTGTTATCAAGCTTACTCCCTTTGAAAGAAAAATAATAATGGTATCCCAATGCTCAACAGGCTGTTTCAAAATTTTTAATGTATCAAGACATTGCTGTGTTGTATCAATTAATTTCCTCAAACCCGCTGCTGATTCATGTTTAAGAATAGGCTGAGAAATTAATTTATTTAATGCTGCATTTATGATTTCTGTTTCGTTTTCAAAGCGCTCAGTAAGCATATCCCAAGCTAATTTGAAATTCTCATCTGTAATTTGAATAGACTGTAATAATGTATATGCTTTTCCTTTAATGGAAAGTTAAAGATATTGCAATTTTTGACTATTACTTAAACTATCATTATTACCAACACTCGATAAAAATAAATCACGAAAAGAAATCCAATCTATGTAATTAGAAGTGAAAACTGGTAATTCTATTCTAGGAAGTTTAACATTGTTGACATTAGTTACTTCTTTATGACAATCATTTTTGAAAGTTTTCTTGATTCGTCTTTAAGAATGATTTTTAAATTACTTATTTTAGAAAACAGTTCATGTATTTCACTTTCAAATGTATCGAATTCTGAATCAGAACATGCATAAAGAATATCATTATTTAGTTTGTTTATTTCATTGTCTAAAGAATTTACGTTATTTTCATACACTTCAATAATAGAAAGAGAATTTGCTTGATTTTGTAAGCTATTGACTTGCGAAATTAAACGAGTTAAGCTTACCCTTTATTATCCTTTTGGTTTTAAGAAGGGTATCCATTTTTGTTTTGTGACCTTCACTCAATCACTGGTTTTGTTGTTGTTTTTTGATTCAACAGTCGTTGGCCGCTTCTATGCATCACCAAATAATTTTTTGCTAGTTTCGTGCTCCGGCTCGACGGACCATAATATTGGCACACAGAAACGACACGTCCGTTCTTTTGAAATTTTATTGCTTGACTGACAAAAAACGATTATTGAGTTAGCGCCATCTGGTGCGCAGAGAAATTAAATTTATACATTGAGTATACAGGGTCGGAACATCAACCTTGTTAGAAAATTTTAAACATTAATTAAATACTCAAACTCAAGAGTCAGAAGATTTTTATATTTGAATCCTAAAATTTAAATCTAAAAATTTTAAATACTACAAGTATAATACAAAAATTTAAGTTAACTTTTAAATTACAAGTAAGTCTCAGATCACTTACTTAAATGTCCAGAAAGTGCTTTGAAATGGAAATTTGTATCTTATGTGCCTTCCCCCCTCCTAAATACAGTTCTTCCAAAACTTTTATTTAATCATTAGGGATTTTAATTAAAAAATTCAGAAAGGAATATTAGCGTTTTCCTTATATAATTATTTATTATTATTATTGCATAGAAGTGGACTAAAATAGGTTAGTTCACAATATGTTAATAACCTCTCATGGAATTTCTGTAAGTCAGAGTTTTTGATCATATAGCTATTAAATAATATTTTGATATTAATTTAAGTTTATATATTCCTCATTTATGATGAATATAGTGATACTCAATCATATCATATATTTAAACTTGGCACAAATGCCGTATAATCCAGGATGAAAATTTCTGAAAATTTTTTTTGGCAATGAAGAAATGTTGCCAAGATGACGTGCTGTGAGGTGCACGATGACGTAAACACCAGGGTTGCCAAAATAAAATGGTCTGCATAATTATTATAGGTCTCAATATCTATGACACAATAAAAAAACCAGGTTATTAGAAATATAAGAAAATCGGGCAAAAAAAATCACCAAACTGAGAATTTGGCACCCTGGATTATAGGGCATCTTTGCCTAAAACCTTTGTATAATATCACTTTCTGGACACCGAATGAATAGAGAGTGACTTCATGAAGGTAATAGATTAATAAGCAGATATAATTTTTAAGACAAGATACCTGTTAAATATAACATTCATATTTTCCTTTTTTATGTGCTAAAACTTATATTCTTAAGCAAAATATTGATTACAAAATATCAAAAATAGTTTAAGTTTTCTGCATAGTAATATAAAAATTTTAACGTGTTTTAGAAATTAAAAAAAATTAATTAGAAAATTTTTTTTATAAAATATGGCAAAATAATTTGATTCGAATATACATGTTTTACATACAAGTTTGCTTCACCGTGGTTATTTTTTAAGATTCGGTTTTGAAGTATTTTTCACCAACTCCAAGAAAAGCAAGGGAGTTCTGAGAATTTATACAGAATATTGTTTCTGAATATTATCTTTACTCAAATTAAATAAGCCAATAATTTTGGAATTCCCTGAGATATTTACTTTTTTGAATGAGAATAATCTAAACAGCAATAAACCTATCAAACTCAAATTACCACAACAGAAAATTAGATGTCCTTTAACGAACTGCTAAACTCTCTTGAAAAATGAATAGTTAAAGTGAATTTAACATGTCGTCACCATTACTCACGACTTGAAAAAAAAAAATTAAAACCATACCTTTTTACTTGAAATTTTTACAGTATTCATTAAGAGCATAACTTTAAACTGGTTTAATTTTTTGTAAACTTAATGGCTGGTTTGCCACAAGCATAATTTAATATAATCGTCTTTGCATGTACCTTATATTTGGTTTCATTGAAGAAAGATTAACTATTGACTTCTATATTTCTTTAAAAATTTCACAAATTTAACTTTCAAATTCTAACTTTGTGATGGTAGACTTAGAAAACTCGATAAAATCTGGTTTAAAAGTTCTCTTTTGGAGCTTCGAATAAAATAAAAGCAATAAATGGGGATGTTCTTAATTTACTTTCTAGAATCAAACATCAGCTTCTTTAAAACTTTCGATTATTGGAATAGATAAATAAAATGCTGAAAATCTTGCTAGTCCAAATTTTGGTAGTGTTGACTGATTTGTATTGCTAACATTGATAGAAATATGTGGTGCAAAAATTTGGACACCAACTTTCTTTTTATATTTCATCGCCAGTCTTCTCGCAAACAAGAGCCATGTGTGATGTTTGCAATGGAATCGGCTAGTTGACGGTTACATCTGCGATCGTATCAACTTTCTTATCTTACCCAATCACAGATGGAAGGAGAGACAAAAATAGACTGAGTGCTTGAAATTTGCATACCATTCCCTCTCTGAGCCCTCCCTCCATGGCAGAGTTATCCAATGGTAAGGTGACATTTTGCTTGGAAAAGAAAGCGTAGTTAGTAACTAAATTTTAATTGGGTCTTCAAAAGCGGCGAGTCTTTTCCCAATATATTTTTTTATTATCTGATGTGCATCTTTTAGAGGGACGAAAAGACGAAGTAAATAGAGATAAAGCTAATCTACACATAAAAAGCAAAGCAAGAATTTGATCTGTTATCTTGTAAAGAGACGGCATTGGGTATGTTGTATTTTATTGGATTTTATATATTATATCTTGGTTAATCTTAATTTGTGTGGTACTATTGTCAATCTGATAATGAACAGAAAAGAAGTATCTGATTAAAAAGATTTCTCTGATTAGTCATGATGTGATATTCTTTTGCTAAATCATATCTAGCAACAAATTTTAGTCCAGATTTGGGAGACTAAAACTTAAAAGCCGATGAAATTCACAAATTAAAATGATGACAATTGTATGCTCTTATATAATCATACAAATAATACTTTCCCCATATATATATATATATATATATATATATATATATATATATATATATATATATATATATATATATATATATATATATATATATATATGATTTTTCATTAATAAAACTAATATTACAAACACCAAAATAAAAACTTAAAATGAAGTTTATTATTAAAAGAAGTTCTTAGAAAATTTTCTTCTTATTAAGTAATAAGTAAATCCATAAATATTTTCTCCCAAATAAAAATGTACCAAAAGAAAAAATACCGTTTATCAAAATGTCGAACACTTTATTGTTCCAAAGAAATTTATGGTTTTGCTATAATTAGTACTTAATTATTTTGTATATATGAATTAAATTTTTCAATTAACTTGTTTTCTTTTTAATGGGCTATAATTTCTATTCTTTTAATTTTTGTTAAAAATTAGCTGCATGTATTAATTATTAAGTATACGTTGATAATATTCCTACTGTAAAAACAATTAAAGATGAAACAAAATTAAAATGTTGACTATTTTTCTGATTTATGTTTTGAAAAGAAATTATTCTTAACTATACGAATATCATTCCTGATAAAAATATCTGGCTTTTTTAAATTTAATTATTTAAAATATTACTCTTGAATTATAGTGTTATATATTGAATTATAGTGTTGATCAAAATGGTCAGTTGAATATTCGATTAACTGATATGAATATATTCGCTTACAATAAAATCTCAGATTTTTCTTCAAAAATCCCAACTATAATAATTGTCCTTTAAAATATTTTATGTATTTATTAATTTATAATTTTCTATTTAATTCTTATACAAGTTCTGTTTGTAATTTTTTTCTAAATATGAACATTAAGCATACATCGTAATGTAATATATTTAATTATTTGCAATTATTTAACATGAAAGAAGATGCTATGGACTTAATAAATCTATGAGAAAAAAAGTGACATCATAATGTAATATTAGTTAATGAATATTTTATTATATTCTTAGTTTTTTTTTTTTAATCTATGCTATATAAAAATCTGAATAGTTAATGTAATTGCTTTTCACTAAGAGTGATTGAATTTTAGTTTGGAGTGACACAATTACCTTTATTAAAGGGAAAACGATTTAATCTGTCTGCCAAAAATACTTTAAAAATTTAAAATTTAGATAATAAATTAGAAAACGAAGCAACCAATCGATATATATTTCTCATATTGTATATTCAGAAAAAAATGTGGATAACATTTAATAAATTTATACTAGATTTGCTGAATATTATCCATTATTTTGATATTTAACAAATGATTCCAATTTTTTTTTATTTTGGCTGATAATATCCAATTTCTTTTTGTTTTATTATTCATGATTATTTTTCAATGTATAAATTTTATCCATATTACAAACTGTTAAAATAGGGATATCGAATTCCATTTTTATAGGTTAAATTTGTTTTCCAATTTTATAAGTGAATAAAATAAAATCAGTAGTGATGAATAAAAGTAAGTAATCACGTAAAATATTAAAATCTAAACAGTATTCAATTCTCAATTTCGCAATTAATTTTTGCAAAAATTTAAAACAGCTTCTTTAAATGTAATATTACGACTTATTATTATTACGACTTCTTTAAATAAACTTATGATTGTAACTTCAAAAACCGATCATAAATATGGTAATTTTTAATTTTTCATCAATGAATTTTAATTAAATAAATTTAAATAAAATTTTAATTTGAATAAAATAACAGGGCTGTTTTTAACATCATTTTGTTAGATCCTCAATGATTTAAATTTAATTAATTTTCTGCAAAACTATTTCCGAAACATATTTTTATTAAATTTTCAAAACTAGAGAACTCTAAAATGTAAAAAATTAATTTTAAATTTTATTATTTTTTAACATTAAAATATGAAAATATATTCCTATCGTGGCTATTAAATACATGATCTCCCAAAAATTGTCAGTATAACAAAAATTTTTTTAAATTAAGAATATTTTTATGCTTTTATTGCAAAGCTTACTTGTGTTGCCATAAATAATAAAATATTTTGCAGAAAATTTTTTTATTTTAAAATCTTTTTACTTAACATCTATCTTAAATAGAAGATCTTTATACGATAGAAAATAATAAGGAAAAATGTTGATAATTAGAAAAATTATGTTGTCATAAATATCAGAGTTTATTTTATTTATTTATTTATTTTTTTACACAATTTTATACAAATATTACAACAGTAATTTTTCTCACACAGTTTTCCCTGTTTGTCATTTTATTAATATATTTGCATTGCTAGATTTTTATATTTTTAAAATCACATCTACATCACTTAAGCACATGGGATTTGTGCCTTATATTAGAATTTGAAATGAATTCTAACTATATGTTCAAATATTAAAATCATTAGCAAATTTTTTTTTTAAATTTCATGAAGAAATGTTTAAAAATGTTATTTAACATAAAATAATTTTTATTAAATTAAAATAAATATCACTATTCCAATTTTAGTAATATTTATATAAATTTAATTATTTAGAAAAATATAATTATTAATCCACTTTTTCTTTTAATTTTAATGTTCTGTTAAATATTGAGGTATTTTAAAATTAATTAGCTAGTGACTTATTCATTTATGAATTGATTGTTATCAATGCAACCTACAATAATTTTTATTAAATAAAAATAAATGCAACCCTCTTCAATTAAAAGCTGGTGCGAAAAAAAAAAAAGCAAACATTAAAGGGAATTTTTTCTTTTCATTTTATAGTGCTTGTTAAATATGGAAGTATTTTAAAATTAATATGCCAATTAATTACAATCAATTAGTTGTAATCATATTTGACTGTTCCGTAAAATTAGAATAATGCACTCGAATGATATGAAATCAATCAAATCAGGTAAAAATTTGCAACCTGTTGAATTTCAAGGAATGCGTGCACAAGGGCGAAAAGAAACAGATATCGCTTAAAAAGGTGTATCTTCAAACTATATAATTCAACAAACAGCTGCGTGACTCATGATAGATGTATATGTTCTATAAAATCTCGCAGATGTTCAACCACCTGATGAACAATTTTCGCTTAATTTTTCGTCATATTTTTATGTATCTTTGAATCGGAAATATATTAGACGTTTATTGTTAACCGAACTGAAAGAAATGAAAAGCCTTTTTCATTAAGTTGTGTATTACATGAATTTATGATATAAAATTTTCAGTTCAAAAGAGATTTAAACGATATATTTATATAGAACAGGAATCGGGTGGTTTATTTGTGATATATGAGAATATTACTCTTTTTATTACTTTCAATCTTGTATCTTAAACTTTTGTTTCTTTTATTACAATTACAAAATCCTAATAGTCCAACATCGTCATTTGAAAGATTTAAAGTTTAGAATTGATACATTATTTTGATACACGAAAGAAAATAAATATTTTATAAGCCCCTGTGACATTAACAAATAGGAAAACTTAGTTAAAATCATTATTTAATGATAAGAACTAAGAAATTAATTTTATAAAAATTATGATTTTTTTTGATAAAAACTGTCTATATATTTAAAGTTTATAATAATAAATTTTTAATTTATTTTGTTATTTGATTAATATTTTATCAATTTTTTGTGACACTTTCTATCTAAGTTTGATTTCATTCGCAGAGAATATACGCTCTTTAAAGATCTATAATTTGGTAAAGATTATCTCTTCAAAAAATCTTGCATGTTAAAAAAAATCTTGAATATTAATATTCTCATAATTTATCAAACAAATATGGAATCCAATAACAATAAAGAAAAAAACTTTCAATTATTATAAATTGTCTGCTTTATAAATGTTATATTTTAAAGTACTCTTGAAATTAAAAAATAATTTGATGTGTGTGCAATACAAGAGTTACTGATTATTATATTATTAACTATTTATGCATGATTCGAGTTAATTTTTTTACACTTATGAAAGAACTTTATAGATTAACTAGTGTATTCATTTTTAAAGAAACGTATATTTTCTTAAGAATTTGCAATGACAAAATAAAAGTATTTTCTCCAAGAATTCTCATAAATGCATGCGTAAATAATTGAATTTGTCGAAAAACACTTACTAATTCTAAACATAAACGTTTTAATCTTAATTATATATATATATATGTTGATTGATTGATTGATTGATAGATAGATTGCGTCTGTTCTCTCACAGGACAGAAACGGAAATTGTTACTGAGAGGCAAGATAAAGTGCATCAAGAAATGAATAAAACTGAAATAAACAAAATAAATTATACAGTGAATGCTGAGAACTATTAAAGTATATTCCGAAATATTAATTGGAACCCCACTTAATATAGAAAGTAACTAATTTGTAAAAATCGTAACTTTAGTCATAAAAAAAACATAAACGCATATTTTTTTTAATTCACAGAGATATCCTGGATTGCTACGGGGTGTACGAAAGGACGGCGATGGGCCCGTGTACCTGGATGAGCGACGATGCTGGTGCGGGGAGCGCTGCGCCCCCGCCACCGTCACACCCGACGCGGTGGGGCTACGGGCCTGATCACCAACTCAGCATCGTTACTGGAGAAGATGCCAACAATACTTACTTTCATTTGAGCATGGAAAACACAGTCCCTTGCTATACCGCCCCGTCTGTGAGGGGTTACAGACACCCACAGCCTGATGGGCACACTTATCGAACAGGACCGCCACACGGTAGAGCTTTATAACAAATAAATTTATTTTGATTCTTTAAAAACATTCACTTCTATGCATTAATATGTTGTAAGTTAAATTATGGGAGTTCTAGGATTAAATTTAAAAAATAGGCAAATTTCCAATAAGATAGAGCAGCCTGATAAAATAATTAACTTTTCTCTCTCATTTATGAATAATAATTTTTGGTCCAACAATTTAAATCAAAGAAAATTTGTTTAAAATTTGTAAAATCTTAATGTATGCAGCCTAATATATTTAACATCTTTTCAAGGAATAATACTTTATACAGAGACTTTTAACGATTTCATGATACTATACATTTCAAGCGAAAAGAAGCTACAGTTAATTCCTATGAAAGAATATAAATCGATAAAATTGATTGATATTTAAGAATTCAAAGAAATAATTTTCCTCTTATAAAGGAGACGAAAGTATAAATACGTATACAACATACGTATTTTGTAAATATTTTATGAAAAGTATAAGTTGTATAATATATATATATATATTATAATTTTTAAAATATACATAATTTTTGCATAGGATTTTGCAAATTTATTTATCCAGCGGGATCAAATATTATTTATGTAATTGTTGAAGCTGAGATCAAAATATATCAATATATAGTATATGGAACTCCAGATTTTTGGTTCATTTTCTTATTCCAAATACTTTAAAATCAAAAATCAAATTTAAAATACTTTATAATCAAATTTTAAATTTTTCACAACCGAATATGATATCTAGTGCGTGTATATTCACTGCTTGTATACACATGCTGATTTAATATATTTTCGATATTAGTGTATTCTTCATAATTTTGAAAATAGTGAGAAGTTTAAAAGCTATTATATTAAAATGTGTATTAAAAAATTATATGGTTATGTAGATAATCGAAATACACGGGCAAAAAAATTAAAATGTATAAAGATTCTAGCAACTAAAAAAATACAATCAAAATGAAATTTATACAATTATTTTTCTAACATTACAGAAATTAAAAAAAAAAAATTACTTACAAATTATTGTTTCTTAATTTTTTACTGCAGTATATTTTTGATTATATTTAAGAAAGACATATTTTTTTTTAATAATCCACAATTATTTTTAGATATTTTTACATTTTTTTAACCTATAATCTTATTTTTAATACAAGAAAGATAAATTATTCTCTCTAAATTATCCACAGATTACTTTTAGATATTTTTAGCATTTTTATTACTTATAATATTACTTTTAGCTTTTTTTATTGCATATAATATATTTTTCAGGTAGTCCTATGTATCGTCCATCGCACCATGGAACAACCATCCCACCTCCACCCTCTTGGTTTTCAACAAACAATTCCTGCCAAATAAGCACGCCATCAGCTCACTGGTATCCAAATCCTGCTACAGTCACACCATCCTACCAAACCAATAAATTCCAGACATTTGAAAATCATCACACTCCTCAGAAGTCGCAACATTATTATTTCGGATTTCCACCCACACCCCCGAGCGAAGGAACAAATGAAGGATCTGCGATGGATGGAACGTCTTACAATTACGAAGATAGCAGGACTTTTACTGGGAGTAGCCGACCTCAAATCGTTAATGTGACTCATCCTTTTTACCCAAGCAGCGTTCCTCAAGACATTGCGCAGCCACAAGGTAAATTTCAAATGCAATTCTATATCAATCTTCTGCAAGTTTTCTGTAAATCCAGTTATTAACAAGTCAAGTTCTTTTGCCTTATCGCCCACAGGTCAAAGCTGTTCTTGTTCCTGTCGCCAATCTAATCCGAGCCACTTAGCATCGTCACCATATTCTCAAGGCCCTCCAAGATTTTCATCGATCAGCACTTCTCACAACACAATCACATCGCATCCCTTCATACAATTTCCGAGCAATGACTCTTCTTATGGCCCACAACAAACTGAAGTTGTCACAACCGAATCTTCAAAACACGAAGGAAAGAAAAACCAAGAAATCAAAGCAAAGAAATCAACGAAAGATGTTCGGTCGAAAAGGCACAAAGGAAAGAATCGATCAAATACAGGTATTTTCAGACAGCTTTAATTTCTGTATTATCATGTTCTCTATGTGATGCATAAAACAGTTTTCGCATTTTTAAATAATTTTATAGATAATATGAAAACATGTAGAGAATATTTTTAATAAATTTCTCATGTTACGATATTTTTGGTGTATGAGTTAAAAGACATTAAGAGCATAATAGTAAATAGATATACCATTTATGTAATTTGAGCACATTTGCTTATATATATATATATATATATATATATAATATATATATATATATATATATATATATATATATATATATATATATCACAGTTAGTATTCTTTCACAAAGATGAGAACTAACTCACATACTGAGCTACTTGCTCTTTTATACGATAACAGAAAATTCTGGAACACCATTCCAGTACATCAAATAATTTTTTAGAATAGTCGCACTTGAAATTAAACTCAAAACATTTCCACATCACTCGTGCAGGATTCGATAGAAATCCGTTGCCTTGACCACTGAACTACGACAACCACGGTAGCAAAACGTTTCAGTCGGCAATATAAATACTGTAAAATATTATCATTTTTTCGTTAGTATTTTACTATTTAGAGTTTTTAAACTTAATTTATCATTTATTTGTATGACAGGTAAGTGCTTTTGCTTGATAGCAGATGAAAATGTTCCATTAAAAGACATTGAATTTAGTATTCCGTCAATGCATTACTTTCGAATATTCAAGTTCGTTGAAGTTTATTGATGAGAACATGGAGATCGCGAGTTCTAATCCCAGAAGCTTCTAAAACTAGAAAGATAGGAGGCGTGCTTCTACATTTTCTGGAATAACTGTTGGAGGGAATACTTACAATCTTTTTATCGAATTTTTTCTCCTTACACCTATTTTTCTTTATAAAATTAAAAAAAAATGTTTATTAAACATGCGATTACATTCACGTGACAGAAAGTCTTGTAATTACATAAAGATTAAAATATCATGTAAAGTTAAAAACACAATCGCCATATTATAGATCATATCAAAAATTTCTTATTTCCAAAATTAAACTATTTTATAAAGGTGATTGATATAAGGTATTCTAATATGAGTAATGTGTAAAATACTGATCTATTTGCAGCACACTTTACACAGTATTTTTGCATTTACTTTTATTCCCCGTAAAACTGAGAATATCTTGTTTTCAATGATATTTTTTTTCTAAATTCATACGCAATTAGGGATTTTTATAAATGTGTCATTAAGAGCATTTTTGTTGAATGCAGTCTGTAATAATATGTTGTAAATTAAACCAAAATTATATCTTAGTAATAATTATTTATTTATTTGAAGTTGGTATAAAATTTTGATCATAAATATGCTAAATTTTTCTATTTCTGCCAATGGTAAATTGTGAAATGTTAAAATCATGGTCACTCTCAGCGTAAACTATCAGTATTGAATTTAGACTTAAAACTTTACTGCGAAATTTCCTAAATGTAATTCATACAATTAGTTATTAAAATAGATTTTTGACCATTTATTTCTGATGTCTGAAACTACTAAATACAGCCAACCACATTTGATAATTTTGAACTAAGATAAAGAACGTGGTAAACATCGCCATACCATAGCACACAGGTAGAGGTACATTAAATACCATTAGCTTTTACGTATATATGTTTTCAAATAATAATAATAATAATAATAATATATATATATATATATAAAATTAGTATTTTATTTAAATTTCATGAATTGTTTGAGAATACAATATACGCAGGACTTTTTTTTTTAATCAGGAAACTTCACAGAGTATAGATGGGAATCCTACAGCGTCATTTATAGAAGTAATCAGAGGATCTTGAAATCACACAACCATGTATAGAGGACTCAAATACAAGAAATCTTGAATTTTAGATTTCTTGGGAAGATCTTAGGAAAAAAAACTTTAGAACCATAAATTTTAATTTCGAGAAGTAATAACTCAATATTTAACTCTTTAAACCAGTAACTAAATGTAAGGACAAAAAAAATTTTAGGCGTTAAAATTTGGGTCCTAAAATATTACAATTCATAAATTTTATATTCAACTTTTATAATGGAATTATTTTATACTCGAATTCTATAGCACTTCTATAACTCTTTCATAAAATATTATTTTTTTGTCAAACCTGTTAATAGTAATTTTATATAACTCGAATTCTATAGCACTTCTATAACTATATTTTTGGAAATTCTATTAGAAATTAAAAATAATTGTTGGTTGCACAAATTTTCCTTTGTCTATTGCTATGTTATAAATCTGAATGTGTATACAAATTGTTAGTTTTTCTGGATATTTTAACGTCTTTCTTGAAGTTTTTTCTTTAAAATACAGTAATATATTTACTCTGAACATTTGATGTAACAATCAAACTGTTGAAGCTAATTATTTTTAAAATAAACTGCATTATATCCATCGTGTTCAACAATTTTATTAAGGGAAGTTGTGGAACAAAGCCTAATAAGTAATTCCAAAAATACAAGCAAGGAAGCCTGAAAAGAGAAAGCGAATTCAATTTTAAGCGCATGTTTAACGAAAACGAAAAGCAATGAGAATTAAGGAAATATAGTGATTAAATGTAAAAGAGCATCAAGTTTAAATCTACCCAATTTAAACAGAACCAGGGAAGATTATAATTATAAGACAGAAATATATAACAGGAGTTTATTTTCATTTTGATAAATGTCATCAATTAATAAAAAAAAATACATGGGGGGGGGGTCACGCGAAAACGCTACTATATATTTTTCACAAATATCTATAAAATGCATACAGTTATAATTCCATCCATTTTTAGAGGGTCGTGAATGTGTGAACTGTGGTGCGACCTCCACCCCTCTATGGAGGAGGGATGGCACGGGACACTATCTGTGCAACGCTTGTGGACTCTATCATAAAATGAATGGTCACAGCAGACCCCTGGTGAAACCCAAACGAAGATTGGTGAGTGATTGAGATTATATTGAGATTACTCTTAACTTGCAATATGCTTAATTAACTATTATGAACTTTATATATGTCACTTGTTTTTTCTTTTGAATGATATGCATCAGAAATAAATTAGTAAAAAAAAAAAAAAAAAAAAAATGATAAAGTATATTCGAAAATTTTCCACTTATATATTTTGTGAATAGGTTTAACTGCGCACATAAAAAAGTTCCAAAATTTAAAAAATATACTATTGTATCTTCTCTTAGTTTCACTTTTTAAATTTTCAAAGTAACTTAACGAGATTTCATTTGTATGCATTCTGAGGTTTTTTTTTTTTTTTTTTTTTTTTTTGCACACAAAGGCTAATTCGTTTGCAAGCTTATAGTTTAAGAGATTTCAAACCATAATCATCCATAGCCGAACTGGCAATCAACCCCACGATCCACTGAATTGAAGGCTACAACACTAACCATTTTGTGCTCACCAGCTAAATGGTGAAATACAGTCTTGCCCAAATCATCTATTTATTATTGTAGCTCTTTTGAATTACTATTTTATCCATAAACTTGTATTTTATTTTGCATCAAAAACTAATACATGATAAAAACTTTTCATTTTTATTTTTAGCATAGAAATAATTTAAAATCTTACACACAGGGCAGTTTTAATAATTATATTTTAAATAAACAATATAGCAATTTTTGCATTTAGCAATTTAGAACACATAATTATGACGATCAGAAGATTATTCAAAAAAAAAAAAAAAAAAAAAAATTAAGTATTAGATTTTTTTGATTTCATACAATTTATCAGTGAAATGTTTAGACCAAGACAGTACTGGTAATTGCTTCGAATATTTTACATTTGACAGTAAATTCGTAAAATAATATGCATTATATTATATTTTAAAGTAATGCTCCCGATGTAAAAATTATAGCCGTGAAGCTGAAATTTCTCTAATGGTGTTAATGTCTATTGTTTCGGAGTTTATGGTCTTTGCAGTGCATCATTTCTTCATCATTACTTACGCAAAATCTGGGTTAGGTTAAAACCTTATTAAATTTATGAAAGTAACATATTATAAGGTTCGTTGTCATCGCAATGGTGAGAATACAAGGTCAAATAACAACAAAGATAAAATTAAGGAAAATAACAGTTCTTGAAGAAATTACCTTTAAAGATTGTCAAACAAATGATTTTTATCTGCAATTTATTCAAATTTAACGATTATTAGTTACAAGATAATAAACTCAATTAATTATTTTTTCTCAAATTTAAATATCTAATTCGACATAAATGAAACATAACTCAATTTTATAATTTTACATAATATATATTTGCATTATGTTCTATTTGTTTCAAATTGGCATATCAAAGTTTATGAATTTGATAAATATAAAATTAAATTTTTTATCCGAAATTTAAATCTTAAAATTATATTATTTGTAATAGTCTTTCTAGTTATTGAGAAATTCTACATCTTAAGAGAATAATAATTCGGAAAGAAGTTAATTGTGAAATTTTCACGTGAAAATAAAAAACTGATGGAAAAGTAACCACTTTTTCTTAACACATACATAAATATAAAGAGGCTTTAATTAAGGTGCAAAAAAAATTGCAAAATATATAATCTTTCCAAGATTTGTTTTTATACATTAATTGAGATTATAATCTCTCGGTTAGTGAGTGTTATGTTTAATGCATTTCATCATTCATGAAGTTTCATAACTTTTTTACTGGAAATATTTTGACAGTTGATTTTAAATATAAATTAAATATTTCTATTGAAATATCATATTTTAAAATGATTTTATTAAAAATTTTCATCATTCTTAAAATTTTATCAGATATTTTTAATCGCAAAATTTTTCCAGTTAATTTTAAATGTAAGTAAGTTAATTGTTTTGTATGAAATTATCTTTTTAATAAGGTCTTCTCAAGAATTTTTATTGTTTATAAGTTTTCATGGAATTTTTTATTTTTATTTTGAATGGGAATTTTTTTTTTCATCAACAAATTTTAAATTAAATATTTTTTTGAAGAAATTATCCATTTAGTAAAATCATATTACAAATGTTTCTCATTATTACAATTTCATAAGGCTTTTTGACGATATTATTTTGAAAATTAATTCTTAAACATAAACTAATCATTTTTTACTTTACATTTATAAACAAATGGTTTAAATACTTTTTTTTAAACTTGGATCTATTATGGATTTTCATTATTCGAGAAATTTTTAATAGAAATGCTTTACCAGTTAATTTTAACAAGTTAAATATTTTTGGAAAAATCATTGCGTAATGATGTTCAATCACGGTCCTTCAACATTTGTAATCTGATCAAATATTTACTGAATTTTTAAAGCAGATTAGCTAATAATTGTATTTTGCACGCACATTAAAATATTTCATTTTTATTTAATGCATGCCAAGTTAAAGCTCATTTAAATAAACGAAAATGTTTGTGGCTAGAACTAAGCTTGCGACATATTGTAATTTTGCTTCACTTAATCGAAAGCATTTCTCAGGAAGCATCCATAAAATCACTGCACATTTCAGATGTAAATGAAAATATACAACTACCAAATAGCTTGCTTTTCTTTTTGAAAGTGGAAAAAAAAACTTAGATCAGACAGATCGTTATTTTAATTTTAAAAAATCATAAATATCAAAACTAAGATATTCCTTGTATCTTGTCTTCTAAAATTGATGACTTTCTATAAAAGAAATGATCAATCACTTTACTTAAATAAATTACTGAAAAGTTAAAGAAAAATAGTTAATTGATAAAAGTTAAGGCATATTTGTAATGAAATGAATCTTATGTGAGTATAAGTTTGTAGCTTATGCCACATAAGCTACAAATATACAGACAGAACAAATAAAAAAACCACTTGATGAATTGCGGTAGAAATATAAGCTGTTCTTTATCTATTATTCTTTTGTTATCTATTCTGTCTCATTCATTTTATTTATTTTCCTGTCGTATTTAGAAAATATATTATCTGCACGATAAAGTTTCCCTCTGTCATTTCATGAAATTTAAAATTCTACTACTTCCTTTCGTTGTGTTCCCTCTCGACAATTTGTCTCAAATAAAAGATACATGAATAGTAAGAAGCAAACGTTAGCCAAATAATTTTAAATCTTCAAAAAATAGCTTACAATATAAAAATTAAAAATAGTAACCGTATTCAAACTAAGTTCTCCAAGTACAATTATAGTACAATTGAAGAGAGAATCTTTGATATTACATATAATGTAGAGATAAAAAATTCATTTTTAAATCCGTTTTATATTTTTGGAAAGATAAATATTATGAATGAATCATGTTAATTTATTTCTGAAAGCGATAAAAAATTTTATAATAATAAATTGTTTTGCGCATTATAGCTAACTAAAAATATTCTATTTTCATATCCCCTTCACACCCTGATATCTTCAAAATAAAGTCTCACAAATTCTATCTGTAGTTTTAACATCACTGAAGAATTTTATAAAGACAAAGTTAAGTTAATTTTGTAATTTAATATATTACCCGAAGTAAATACTACATATATACGGAAAGTTATAACAAGAGATACCATGGTAAATAAAATGGATAAAACGATGCCAACATTTAAAAAAAGTATTCATGAAAGAGATAAGAAATTTCTTCTCACTGATTTACAAAACATAATTGTTTCTAATCAAATCTTCAACTTGTGTAAGCAACTGTGAAAGAAGATATAAAGTAAAAAATTACCTTTTATAAAAAACAAATGTTCTGCTAGTCATCCAGTTTACTTTTACAAATTTGATAAATTATTTATTTACCGAGCATAATTGTTGTTTTATTTAATTATAAAATTGTTTTAATAAAAAATTTTCCAATTTTTTTTCTTTTAAGTAATATTTAGGAAGGTATCTGAAAACACTACAATTAGGTTCTTCTGTTAATTAATTCTCATTAGTTTGCCCAATTTACGATTATTTATTATCTTAATCATCATGCAAGATTTTCCACGCATTTCTTTACACTAAAGAGTTCTTTTTTATTTCAGATGACGAGTTTGATCATTTTTAAACTATTTATCTTTATTAAAATATTTATAGCCCTAATTAATAAACTATTGTCTGTATCTAGATACAAAAGGCCTAAAAATTATAATATATGCAATTAAATATTAATAAAATAAAATTTGGTGCCAATAAAATCTAGTTAAATAGGAAAATAAATAATAATAAACGTTAACGATGTTAACATACGATGCGGTTAAGTTCGGTTAATATTCGGTTAAGTCATCATTTCCCCCCCCCTTTGAATCTCAAGAAAAGTATACAGTAATAAAAGAAGAATAAGATATTATCAACCGAAATAAATTTTCTGGTAAAATAAAGTTTTTTATTCCTTTTCTCCATAAGTTCATTTACAATGTGGTATCATTGAACCAGTTTAATAACAAAAAGTTTATGAACTTCTTCTCATCTTTCTCATCATTGAACGATCATCGAAGTGAGTGAAGGGCTGAAAAAGATTGCTGTCAGAAAGGAAAGTTCAGATTCAAAGAAAAATTGGAATATACTTCTGTGTATGAAGTTTTTGTCATGATCAGTCAAGTTATAAGTGTTGTGCCATAGAAGAGAGAATATTTTTTATTGATTGTTCTTCAAGACCGTGGTTAGCTCATGTAGTTGTTTGCTACAGAGACAGTCAAGTGGAACAAACACCACCTCGAAAATCACCCAAATATATATAACAGGACATCACGTTTGATTATGTATTTTGAAAAGGAATGTCATCTTCGTTTTTCTAACGTCGTCTTTGTACACCTAATGCTCACTCATGATTCCGTGACAAATCGAAGAGTCGGAAATTCTTTCTTGAAGACATCCAATCGTCATTGTGGTTGAGATGGTATAATGGAAGACTTCTCGACAGGTCTCAGCCTTAAGTTTGAGTTTCAGAAATGCCGAGTAAAAGTTTATAGATAACGTTTTGCGGAAAATTCATGAGTAAAAGAAATTCATGTCTATCAGATGATTGCCCAGATTTTGAATTTTCTTCAAGGTCAAAATAATCCATCAAAAAAACTTCAAAACCAGATTTGAGTTGGATGTTTATTTACAAAACTGAAACTTACTACAGCGTTATACATCCCACTATCTCATCTTTTATTTTGCACAGGAAACGCACATCACGTATAATTAAGCTTTACTGTCTGCTATTTTTAACAAGCTGCAGCAATTGCTACAGTAGAATAAATCAGTAAATTTTGCGACAAATATGAAGTCAGTATCTGGGACTGTTCAGATAGACTTTCTACATAAAAAGTGTAATTGCATACGTGACTTCTAGGTTTTAAATCAAAAGTACCAAAACAGAGATTCTCGACTTAACCAAAAAATATCATTATACTGCATTTTAATATGCACGAGATCTTATGATTGTCAAGAGACCATATAATGTGTTTTAAGAGAAAACATTTTTGTACTAAATGAGTGTTTGTAAATCACTTTAAAATATTTTTTTGATATATGAAGTCTCTTGATGCTTTATTATTCTTTGCAAGACAATAAATAATCCCATGAATGAAACGGTTTTGAAGAAAAGAATATTAATTTCTGATTCTGCATAATTCTTAATAATGCAGTTTAATGAGCTTGAACTAATATAATGTAATGATGTTAATATAATATTTCAACACTTCTAAAAAAACCGCAATAATTCAGTAAGATCGACTGAAAATATATTGAAAGATTAATGATTTTACTAATTTTTCTTTTAATATTTTTATAGGCAGGAATTTAAAAGAATACAATTGTCTATGCAATCAACAAAAACTTTCAATTCAACTTGGTAAAACGAGAAATCAATTTCATTTAAAATTACATTTGATAATGTATAGTAATTTATGATGCACGAAAATTCATATTTGGACACAAAAAATAATTTCGAAAAAAATTTACATTTCAAAAATAAATATTTCTTTCTCATAATATCATATCCATCAAACGTTCCAACATTTTATGCACGATTTCTTTCTCCATCGATTCATCCATTAACTGAGATACATCACTACCTTGAAAAGAACATTTGCAAATTGTTTCTGCCTTTAAAAAATTCCATTATTTGGTAAAAATAAAAGAAAGTGTGTACATGTCCACAATGAATGCATTGTTCTTCGGGACAGAGAAAGCGCCAAAGTGCCTCAGTGAGCGGAGTTTGGCATTAGTTAGCTGGAAATGGAGCGTTTCTAAGAAAGCCACGGGTGTTTAATCATCAGACCGAGACAGGTGCTCGCCAAGAGATGAGATAGTTATCTTATCATCGACTGAAGATCAGTGGAAGATACTCCGACTGGGAAGGTTTGCTATTGGGATAGACTGCAAAACGGATTTAACTTGAAGCACTGCGGTTTCGCTGCAGCAAAAACTATACCTTACAGATGTTTCCCTAGAAAAAGACATTTTTTTTTAGATTAGAATAAAAAAGTTTTTTTTTTTTTTTTTTTTTTTACATTTTTTACATTTTTCATTCACGTGTCTGAGCACATTCTTCTAAGAAAAATTTCCCATCATTAACTTAAGGAAATGAATTCATTTTTCTTATGGTAACATCGTGTTTGAAACTGGAAATATTTTTGGATGTATCTTCAATAGTTATAATGATAATATAAGGCCATTTTATTTATTTATATTGATTATTTATTTGTTTTTTTTATTTATTAAAAAGCTTAAATTCACGTTTTCAGAATTCGAAGCGGAAAAAAGTATTAAAAAGGAACTAAAAATATACTATTAATATTTTATGTGCTTTTGTTATGAGATAGCTATCTTGAGAGCTTATCATAACGGTTCTGAATTTAGTAATTTGATAACACATATAATTCAAGCGCATTAATTATATTATTTGATTGTTAAAAGTTATTTAAACTATGGTAAAAACCATACTTATACGTTTAAATTTTCTACTGATAATTTAACAGAAACTATATAATATTCATAAATTTCTAGCAGCCGGATTTAAAAAAAGTTACAAACACGTTACTATAATGCTATATGGAAACATTTAGAAGTAAATAATTAAAGGCAATTATAATATTATGTGAGAGAATGTTAGGAAGAGAAAAATGGGATTTCTATTTTGTTGAGCCCTTCCTTTAATTATTCAACCCCTTGTACTTGATTTAATTAGAAATACTTTTTTGATAAATCAAAATCTACATATTTCATAATTTTCCCACTTTCATATTTCCAAATTATGTAGCATTTCAATATTGATCAGTATTTCATAAATGAGTATAGTATAATATATGTATTTAAAGATGAATTTTTAAAAGTCTAACGTAATTTGAAGAAATTGGTAATTACGAATATAAAATCGTTCTGTAGAGTTTACTAAAGAGTGTTTTAAAATATTATAAATAGAGGGGGAAAAAAGTCCACATACGAATAGTATTCGAAAGTTAAGAATTAAGTATTTCGAATAATTATATTCGAAATTCTTACGGCTATTGAGAAGAAATTTCTTGATACCTTTGTTGTTTTATGTTTCCCTTTCGAATATTGGTTATAATTCTTCCTTTTTCAAGTTTAATAAATTATCAGTCGCAAAATTTTTTCTGCGGAATCTATTTATTAAATACGCAACTTTATCACCTATCCTAGAAAACTGTATTTGGTAATTTAAGTATTATATATACAAATTGATGATAGTAACAATGAAATATTTCATTATTAATTTTGAAATCACAGTAGATAATGATTATGATAAAAAAAAATAATCAAATAATTTTTTTTTTCAAGTTTCGGAAAATTATTCTTGACTTTAACTTTCATTTCTTTCGCAAAGTTCTTTTATATGACCATATTTACATTACGTATGTGAGCTTACTGTAATAAAATATCGATTTCGTTTTATTTTATTTAACAGATAAATAATGAGCGATAGAAAAAGAATGTTAATAACTGAATCATTAAATTTTTTATTTGAAATGTATGAATAAATATCAAAATGACTAAAATAGCTTTATCCATGTGTTATTTCCATTCATTAATTTCAGACTTTATAAAAATCATTTCTCCTAAAATTTCCTCAAATTTTGCATGTGTTGGTGGTTATTCTATAGTCGTTGAAATTTTGTAAGTAAATATTTATAAAATTTTATCAAATAAATATCTGTATAATTTGTCAGAATAAATTCAATAAATTAAATTAGAGTCAGTTATTTGAAAATTCCATTAAGATACGAATGTTTAAAATATTTTTCAACATTCTCAAAATTATTGATTCTACATAATTTGTAGGATAAATCTTTTATAAGGAAATCAATTTGCATTTAAATTATTTAGTGTTATAAATTTTAGTTACTTATGTATTACATACTTACGATTCTAAATTATTTGTAGGATAATTCTTTTATAAAAAAAATCAATTTGCATGTAAATTATTTAGTGTTATGAATTTTAGCTACTATGTACTATCCCATCTATAATATCAGCGAAACAAATTTATGTCGCTTAATGATTCTATTTGGTACCATGTAAATTACAAGTCAAGTTTTTATTTATTTGTTACAATGAAGATATAAGTAAACTAGTCTGCTTTTTCCTCACATTTCTAAAAAAAAAAAAAAAAAAAAATTTGACAACATATTTTTATGGCGAAAAAGTTCAGCGGCATAATACGTAAATATCGAATTTCATTAAATAATTTTGTAGAGTGTTTTATCAGAGCTTTTATAATGAGAATGAGTATCGAATTTAATTAATTAAATTCTGAAATTGTGTTTTATCTGCTTTTATAATGAGAATAAGAGACGAAAATATATTCAGGCAAATGTTCTATAAGACCGTGAATTGTTAAATCATAATTGTCCTTCAGCAGATGTTTTTGTGGCTGGGCTGCTGCACTTTACCAACTGAACCATACTTAGGCGTGGAGTCCGACTTCCTCAGTACACACATGTCATAGGAGCCCGTTTATAGGGTAGGCAACCATTCGCAACTCATTCATACAAGGAAAGGACAAAGACATGATAGATTGATAGAGAAAGTACATCTATGCCCAAACTGGAATTCGAACCCAGGACCTCCCCATCCGCAGTCAGGCACGCTGACCACTGGACAAATTGGGCGGCGAATAGATGTTGTAAAGCATATAAATAAAAAATCCTTATAATGTATACAATAATGAGAGTTTTATCACTTTTAAACCAGAATTTTTTAATGATAGCACCAAATTAATTGCTTAAAAATCAGTAAAAATTACTATATGAAATAGTAATAAATAAAATAAACAAATGCTTTTAGGTATAATTTAAAGCAGACATTTAAAAGAATTTCATCTATAACATCATTCAAAACACTCATGTAACTCTACATATACAGTGCCTCTAAAGATTTTATAAATAACATTTTCGAAATATTTAATCCCTCATGTCATCTTCACATTTCGCGTTTACTTCATGTGTGTGTCATCTTGCTATTTTTCTTCAATATATTTTAAAAATAGCTTTTCCAACTGTTATATTATATAAAATTGTAGGTTATGATTCAGCTATTGTATTCTGACAGTTGCATGAATGGCGAGAATAATTTTATTATTTAAACTTTTAAAATCACATTTAAATTTTTTTTTCTATTTCATTAATAAAGTCTAATCTGAATAGTTAAAAAAATGCGTTCAAAAAGCAAAAAATTCAGGAATAGATCATTTCAATCATAGTTTGATTTTAATTGTTTTGGAAAAACACATTTATTTTTTTTTTATATTATAGTAAATTTTAGAATCAAAAATGTAGGTAATAAATAAAATCAAAAAATGCGTTAAATATATTGAAACAATATTATTGTAATAGTAGAAACATTTTAAAAAACGTCCTTCCGTTCAAGTTAAATATTCATAGAATTATACTTTATTGTATGATTAATCTTTTTTAACATATGCACCGTAAAAAGAAAGAATTTTAATGACAGTTAAAGAGTAGAATTGTAAAAAGCGTCCATAAAATTTATTCATTTTATAGTAAAAGTTATTTACAGTTTACTATTATGATTCTTCTTATTGAATCATAGCTAGTACATGAGCTTATTAATGAAGAATAACGTTTCTTATACATAAAATATTCGTAGAAAATATACCTAGACGACAACTGTTTTCTTTTTTCTTTCGAAAAGACCGAAAGGCCACTTTGTTTGATCCACCCAACTAGAACGAGCTTGAAATGGGATATGAAGTAGGGCTCCACCCTTTTAATGATGTCTTATATTCAGATAGCCAATGAGAAAGAATAAATAAAGAAATAAATATGTTTTTATTATGCCAAGAAGAGACATTTAGAACAATAGCATTTTTCAACTATTAAGCAGTTTGGCATTTTAATAAATCATTTATCCATTCTCCTTTTCCGTACATAAAATATCACTGAATATGTTTTATATTTTGACAAACTATCATTTCCTGATATAGTTTAAGAATTGAAATAAGAAATGAATTGCTTAATATACCTAATGTTAATTTATTATTAACCAACTAGATTGTTATTAAAATATTGTTTTAATTGTTAATAGTAATTCAATTTTATTCACTTCCTCTCTTTTTATATATAAAAACGACCCACTTTTTCGAAACTGTTTCTTCCAAGATATTTCATGATATGACAACAAATGTTGGTTTTCCCGTCTAAAATAGTCTAATTGGCCATGACATAGAACTGTGCGTATAACAGAAAATTCTAATTAAAATTAATCCGTGGGATCATTGCATTTATTGAGCAATGCTGTTAATATAGATGTTAAAAACTACAATTTAAAACAATTGTTTTTATTTAATTATAGTATAAAAACTTCTATTAAAGGATATTAAAAGTTCATTCATCATTGGGTTCATATTTGAAGTAATTTCTTAGGTTCGTCAATATTGACAGGTTGTTTGAATTAGGGTAAGATTCTACAGAATTTATAAACTGATAAAAATAATTTACTTAAAATTTTTATTTTTATTCACTCGATATGTTTGTCTAAAATAATTTCTTAAGCATCCAATCAGCTTGTAAGGCTTTTACCTAATGACAAATCACATTTTTTTCTTACTTGCTTTTAGCTCGCTCTCCCGGTGTTGAAATGATGCCAAATTCAATGCGCTAATACTTGTCTCAGCGATCGCTTAGACGCATCAGGAAATGCATTTTTCATGAAAATCATATCCTTGACATAATGCTTGATAATGCAATGCATATCCTTGAAATTTCTTTTGAATGAAACGACAATATTTCTTCTGAATAATAAATTGTGTGCCATCACGGAAGTACGACTATTTATTTCTTAATCAAAAGGTTTGTTCTCGATAGAAATCACGGTTCTACATACGATATAATGGAATATTATTGACACATTTCAAATTAAACACTTCGGATCAATATTTTCTCGATATTAATTTGGAAAACAACTCTATTTAATATTGCCTGTATAAATATGAATTTACATTTGCATGAGTTTAAAAATTTTGAGTGGATTCTCAGAATTCACTTAGAATAAAATCATTTAGCTCTTGGAGTAAAAGTCGATTCTTTGGAAGAACCAAACAAATAAACTGCTGATTTAGTAATAATTTTACTAAAACTAATTCCAAAAATAGTTTTAGAATCGATATTTAATTCATTTAACGAAATAATTCATTTTAGAAAAGAACATTTTCTAGTTCTTGTGAAAGTGAATTTAGTTTAAATTGTTTGAATAGAGTGTTTTAAACGAATCATGTGATGAAGCTTTTAATAATACTTTTAAAGTCACGACTAACTAAATAACTATTATGAATTATGCATTTTATTTTACATAATATGTACTAAGTCATATTAAGGAGCGAATGTCTTCTTACTGTTAATTCTAAGTACATGCAAAAAAAGGTACTGATTCATTTCATTTTACTTAAAGAACGAATTTTGCTTCAAACTGAAAAGTAAATTTGAAATTTACTCCATTTTTAAGAATATATAATTTTGTTAACTAAATTTAGCTATAACAATTAAATTTAGTTAATTTATACCAATAAAAGTATTTTTTTTCCTAACAATTTTAGGAATATGATAATCTAGGTAAGGTAATTCTGGTTAGAAATTTTTTTGTAATTTTCTTATCCCATATCCATAAAAGCTAATAAATATATATTACAAATATACCACTTGAATTGAATAAATTAAAAATATTATCATAAATATTTTTATATTTCTTGACATATTATTTTATAAAAATGGAGACATGATATTTTGATATGGCAGTCGCTTAATGAATTGATCATATTTTCAGTGATACTGTTAAAATAGTATTTCTTCATTATAGGAATTTTTAGAAAGTACATTTTAAGTTTGTTCTTCAAAAAATGACTTTAGTTATATTTACATATTTGCGTATACACATATATTATTAAATTAAATTCAATAAATTCTCAAAGACTTTGAGTTAAAAATTATCCATTCCATTTAAATATTCAAGAATCACGCACACACACACATTCAATAATTTATATATCATTTAAAAATACTGCAAATCTAAATAAGTTGCCCATATGAATTTCGTATAATATGAACTGCACATGATAAATATGACTTTTTATTCCTGGTAAATAAATAGCAAGATACTTGAAGATAAAAAAGCAACTCATTGTAGTTAAATTTTTTTGTCTTAAATCTGTTCCAATATTCTTAGCCTTAAGACCGAAAAACAATAATTTTTGAATTTGTCAGGCATTTGTTAAAGTTGAAGAAAACTGTAATATAAAATCAAACACAAATTTTCATCGAGGTAATGCTGATTTTTGAACGATTTTCAAATGTAGTTTTTTAAGAGTGGGCATTTTTCTTATTTACTTATAAATGTTCTACACTTGAATCATACTTTAGAGTGAAATTTCAACATTAACAATACTTTATGTTGTATTTTCATCGACAAATTTATTAAAAGCTTTGCGTATAATTATTAAAATGACTCTTTTTTAAGAAATGTTTTGATTTTAATTTGAGTAAAACTATAAGACCTAGTGCAGTTAAATAATGAGTTTTTCAAATATTTAAGTCACAAATTATTCCAAAATATTTCACAATTTTCAAATGTGAATAATTATGAACTCAAATCAAAGAAGTTGCCAAATTAAGATCCATTAGAATTGTAATATATTTACAAAACATACTTTATTTTTTTTATTTGAGTTATATTATTAAAATGCATTTTCTTTCAAATGTTTTGTGTTTTTTTTTTTTTTTTTTTTTTTTTTTTTTTTTAGTTTAACACCCCTTCTATTTTGTTTAACAACTATCCAGTATTATGATCCACACTGTACCATTGCCTGTCTTACAACTCGACTCCAAAGTAATTTATATCGTGTTTTAATTTTTCAATTACAAACATTTTAGTTAGCAAGATTTCTTTCAACTCCCAGGATCTATGTTTTCAGCTGTCTTATAAGTTTCTTTTTAACCTGACATTGACTTTAAAAATAATTTTATTTATAGGGTGTCATATATTCTTCCTATATGCCCCAATCAAAAGATTATTTTTGATTTTACATAGTTTATTGTATCTTTTTTTCCTGTAAATGAAATTTTAATTCCACAAATGTATCGTTTCTTCTAAACATCATTCATTGAAATTGTTCTAAAAATAGATCTTAAGGTTTTCCTTTTACATGATTTTATACAAGGAATCAAGGGATGAACTATTATTTTTCATAAACCTATTTTAACTGAATTGAGATGAGATTTAGATATTATAAATTTATAATATATACTGCATTTAAACGATCATAAAAAATTGTAATCGTAAAATATTTTCAAAATTTAACTAAAATAACAGAAATTAGAAATAATAATTTTAGAATTACCTCGGCTAAAATTAAAATTTTATGTCATACAAATCTTTCGTTTTTGATTGTGCTGTTTACATAATTTGCCTTTACTAGCAAATAAAATAATCGTTAATTCCTTTTAAACGATTAAATTCTTATTTTGAAAAACAATACAATTCTGCTTGTATACATAGAAGTTTTTTGTAAATTTCGAAACACCAAACACAATTAATAAACCGCAAAAGAAAATATTATTGATTCAGCTGAGTGTAGCTTATAAAGGCAGAAAAAAAACTGTAATAAATATTTTTCTGAAAATAGAAATTTATCCGAATATCGATTATTTAATATTAAATTAATGCAGTTAGAAACAGAGTGAAAAAAGTTATAGCAAAATTGACTTAACCCAAACACTTCTCGTGAGATACAATATGCAAACAACATAAATGGTAATTTGCACGCAGAAAAGCAATGAAAAAATAAATATTGAGCCAAAAATTTCCAATTTGCACGATTCTCTGTTTTATAAATCGTTTTCACACTTAATACAGCATTAGTCTAAAATATTATTGAGGAATATACAAAATAGTTTTAATTTTTGGTTAACTTTAACTGCAACGCCAATATTATGCTGTAGCACTGTTTTGTTTTGCCGAAGCTTACACATCCAAACGCTTTAAGTAAAAGACCATTCTTAGAATAAAACCTTAAAAATAAAAGAAATTTATATTATTAATTCAAAAGCTGCGCTTATTAATATAAGTTTTAGAAAAAAATCTTTATAAAACCCAAAATGAAATAAAGAGTTTTTTTTTTTTGTAGCAGGATAATGTTTGTGAAACAATTCCCAGAAATTATAAATCTTATTTAAAGAAAATATTTTCTAATATTTGTTAGACAAAATTTCTATAAAGTTATACAAAATTTCTAATATATAATATTTGTATATCTTTTATTTTCTATAAGAATTTTATTGTTAGAAAGCTTAGTTAGCAATTATACATTTATCAAAATGTAGTTAAACTATTAATAAATTATAATTATAATACATTTTTGTAAGGTATAGCTTAAAACATTTTCGCATGACGTATACAAAAAATATTTTCATTTGATGTTTTTTTTTTTTTTGGTAGATAAAAGGTTAATATTCTTTCATAAGGAAAACAAAACATTATCTATGTTAATTTTTTTAATTATGTAGGTTTCACTTTGATTATGTTAGTTTAACTGATTATATACGATAATTTTTAGACATGTATTGCAAAATTATAACGTATTTTTGTATAAAGTCTTAATACATTCATTTAGAACAACGAAAAATGTTTGATTACGAATGTGAAATTAGTAACTTAAAATAACATTAAGCTAAAATCTATATTCATTATTAAACATTACCAGTGACTTAAATAGAAAGCATAGTTACTAAGCAACTTTGAAATATATAAACTTTATTACTTATGAAAAAAGTGTTAACAAGAATTGTAACAAACTTCTAGTTATCAATTAGTTGAATATGTTAATTGAGTATTTAATATTAAGCTTCAGCTAAATGCTATCATTGTTAATGAGTAACTAAGCGAAACAGAGTATAACCCACAAAGTAATTAAGATAATTCTCCGTCATTCTCATCTTACTTAGTTAAAGATATCAGATGCTGATAGGCAAGAATCTAAGGTTCTATCTTTTCTTAGATCTCCCCAGAATTTTTCTTTTTCCTATCAGATTTGAAGTAGTCATTTGCCGCTACGAATACCTCAGTTCATTCTTGGTACTGGAACCGAATGAATGTAGTCTCTTCCTTAGAAACCATTGATTCATTTTGTATACAATTTTTTACATTCTGATCTCTCTGGCGAAAAGGAACACTTGAATGCTGCTTATTTGTAAACAGTCGAATATGAGACTCGTTGCCATTTTTTATAATATAAAGAATTGTCTGCTGTCTAAAAAGATAAAAAAAATCGTTTGAAGATTTCGTTTCTCAGTTAATGACACCAAATATAAGTATGGCATTTTGGAATTTGTATAAAGTTGCTTCTGAAGATGTTAGCAAAGTTTAAAAGAAATGTTTATTGCCTGAGATGGGTAAATAGTTATATGTGAAGATAAATGTTTCCTCCATATTCAAAATTAGGTAAGATAATTTATTTTTTCTCTAAGCAAGTTTTAAACAAAAATTAAGCTACAATGAAACGAAATGTAAAAAGAATTATTTGATGCTGGTACTTTTTTGAAAATATTAAGTAATTCACTGAAATTTTCCGGTAAGAAACTTAGAAACAGTTACTATACGATTCGATATTTACAAGCATTTTAACGTTTGGAATTAGTATCGTTAAATCGTGAGAAAAGTTAAAGATAAAATATTTCGGATTCAATAGAATTCCAATTTCACTTTATCATTATAGAAAATAGTAATAATCAACTTTTAAAATTACCAGTAGTAAAAATAAACTGTCGGTAATCTTAATATTGTCAAAATTATTTCCATTATATAAACTCATTTAACAATAAATTTAATAAACTTAATACATTGATTGCATAAAGTTTATTTCCTTCACAATGATGAATATAAAATGTGGGTGTTTGCACAGGATGTGTTAATAAAATCACACACATTTATAGGCTATAGAATCTCACCATTATACCTGTGAAAAAATTTTAATAAACGCGAAAACTAAGATTTTTTCGAAACAAAAATTTAAGATTATTTTTATTGTTCTTGTAAACGAAATTCTTAAAACTATCTTGTTCTTCATAAGGCTTAATTTTTTCATGATTATTTTTCTACAGTTTTTGTCAAAAGAAAACTAAATATTGCTTCGACAAAACATGAATAACATACAAAATTTTCCATCAATAAACATTATCAAAAAGATTTGAATTTTATTAATCTAGATTTTATTTTTAAATGTTTATTCAAATAAGATAAATAGTACTTTTTTTAAATACATACAGTATCTCACAAAAGTGATGGGACACTTGTGGTTTACAAAAGGAAACAGTAATAAAACAAATTAAAAATACATATACAAATTTTTTGTGGGTGTGTTTCATACTTAAAATTAGTAACAATTATTACATAACATACATTTTGTCAAAATATTAAATTATTAATTAATTAGAAATACAATTGTTTAAAACGGAGCAAAAAACAACTCACGTATGTGATGGGACACCATTAGATATGAAACAAAAATATTCTGAAATACGCAATAAAAATATTTTTTGGGTGTTTTATTTTTACTCAGAAGCAATTGGCAACAATTTATAAAATCATCAGCAGTATTTCTCTCCAGATTGTTATGAAATTTTTGTGTTTTATAGCTGTGTGCAACCATGAATGCTAAACGAAAAAAACTTTACCTGAAATTCGAAAATCAGTTATTAATTTGCATATTGAAAGTGGAAAATGTATTAGAGAAACTGCTGAAACAGTTAACTTGACTCATTCAACAGTTTTCCATATCATTAAACGACATAAAAAGAATCATATGATTCAGAATAAAAGAAGACATGGCCGACCATCAAAGCTATCCAATGGAATAAAGCGAGTTGTCGTTCGAATCATTAAAAAAAATTCCAAGTATTAGTGCTTCTAAAGTTGCTGCTGATTTACAAGCATTATATGGTGTAGTTGTTAATCTTAAGACTATTAGAAGAGTAATTCGATCTGCTGGATATCATGGTAGAGTACCCATAAAAAATTCTCCGTAAGTGAAAAGAATTGAAAAGTCAGACTGGCTTTCTCCAAATTCAACATAATTAAAAAATTTGATTATTGAAATAAAGTTATATTTGCTGATGAGAATAAATTTAATATATTTAGTCGTAATGATGTAGAATCTCTTGGTGTGGAAAAGACCAAGGGAAAAATTTCATAAGCAATACTCTTGGTGCCAACAGTAAAACATGGTGGAAGAGGAGTTATGGTATGGAGGTGTATGTCGTCCGCTGGAGTTGGTAATTTTGTTTTTATTGACAGTAAAATGGACCAGTACAAGTATATTGACATTCTAAAGCAAAATTTTAAATCTTCAGCATGAAAATTGAATCTTCATAACGCTTTTAAATTCTACCAGAACAATGACTCCAAGCACACTGCTTTGAACGTTAGACTCTGACTGCTGTATAACTGTTTTGAAATAATAAAAACACTGCCACAATCTCCAGTCTTAAATCCCACAGAGAGTATTTGGCAAGAATTGGAATCAAGAATTCACAAACACACCATTTCCTTAAAACAACAATTAAAATCGGTGCTTCAAGAAGAATGGGATAAAATCACTCCAGAAATCATAAAAAATTAGTCAAATCCTTCCCAAGAAAATTAAATATTTTAAATGTAAAAGGAAATCTAACAAAATTTTAAAACCTTTTAAAAAGTAAAATTTTTGGATAAATATTGATAGAAAAGTAAGTGTCCCATCACTTTATGTGAACTTTTTTTCCTCCGTTCTAAGTAATTGTATTTCTATGTAATTAATATTTTAATATTTTGACAAAATGTATGTTATGTACTGATTGTTACCAACTTTTAATATGAAACTCACCCATAAAAAATTTGCCCATGTATTTTTAATTTATTTTATTACAATTTCCTTTTGTAAAGCACAAGTGTCCCATCACTTTTGTGAGACACTGTATCTAAATATCACAGTATATTTTCGCATATCATGAAATTAAATTTTTTATCTTGTTAAAATGTTGCTCAAAATTAAATATAATCGTAACTTTTATTATTCATGTACAAAGTATTTGAAATTCTTAAACCTCGAATTCATGAGAATCTTGAAATATTCCCAAATTTCTTTTGAGAATATTTCAATCATTAATAAAGTAATAATGATTATTTTAGAATCAAATGTTGTGTTTGTAAAAAAGTATCACAGAATAATGTCAAGAAGTTGTCCAGATTAAATTCTGAAACATCCCTATTTACAAGTCATTGTAAAATATTTGATGAAAAGAAAATTCAACTTAGTAACTGAATATCTGCAAAAGACTCTCTTGTCAAAAGGATAAATAAAAGACATCCTTTATCTCTATATTATAAAGAAAATCCAAACAATACCTTCGATAAAAAAAATTATTAATATTTTAACTTAAAATTTGGATAATAGTTATTCTAAGAATAAATATACCGATGTAAATCAAATCCGTCCTGAAAAATATGAAGATAGAATTTATAGTTTGTAAAATAATAAATTTGTTGATAAAAAATATACTGAATGAAAATTTTAAAAAACTTTAAAAAAAAAGAAAGTTAAATATTTAACTTTAAAAATAATTTTTTAAAGTTAAATATTTAACTTTAAAAAAAGTAAAATAGTTTATTATACAAATAATGTAATAAAAATTCTTGGTTCTTAAGTTTACTATGAAAGGATGGCATTCATATTAAAATTAATTAATAAAATAATGATGCATTTGATATGTTGTTTTTTTTTATTTTTTCAACTTCCATTTTTTTCTCCGAAAGAGTAATATTCCCAAACTTCATCAATAAAATTTTACTCATATATGAGCCGTAAATTCTTGAACTACATATAAATTATAAAATACACATGATTATATAAAGCAATAAAAGAATGAAATAATAATAAATAAAAATAAGCACCCAAAATAATTAAATATTTTTAATCTTATAACCTAAATAATTGAAATTCTATTTAAACTAGCAAAAATTTATTGTTACCTTGTAATGATCACAAAATCATTAATTATTAGCAGATACAATTAATAATCTTAGTCATGGAATCATCTTAAAAGGTCTTGGAAATTTTTCATTATTACAGAATTTTTATTGTTCTGGTTGAAAGTGGTTCTGAAACAATAAATACTATAGTATAACATAGTCACGTTTTCCAGTTAAAAATTCAAATTCATGTTTAAATTCAGTGTGACGGAGCAGTGACTTTTTTTATATATTATTATGTCCAGTTCAAACCGGTAAGCATGAAATATTAATATAACGATGTTGCCAGGTACAGTAGCATTTCTCTGCTGTTGAGAAATCGAATAGCATTTTTTAATTGACTTTCACTTTGATGGCTAGGAATTTTTAGCAAGTCTAGAAATATATTTACTATTAAAAATTAGGAAATAATAAAAATATTTTTAAAAATTTTATCAATAACAGAATAGACTTTGGTTTTATTCAAAGTTAAAGAATTTCTTTTATATTTATTATTATTGAAAATTTTGAAGATTATTCGCATATCAATAATTCAAAAACTATGAATTTGATTTAAAAGAATATAGTATTTATTTCAGTATACACAGTTGTAATTTAATGTTTGATTAATTAATTATTGAAGCAATTAGAATGAAGAATTAAATAAAAAATATTCAAATCTCCAATAACAAAGTATTTTTAAGAATAATATCACAACAGCTATAAAATAATTCATTATCATATATATATATATATTATATCATAAGCTACATAAAATAATTCGAATTTTGTAAAGTAAATGTAAGGAATCCTGATTATATGATTCCTTACATTTACTTTACAAAAATTGTCAATTTTAAATCGCGGCATATGATATTAAATTAATAAATTTTGAATATATTTGAAACATATCATTTTCTTAATTAATGTATTTTAAAAATATAATATTTCTCTGTTGTTTATATATATTTAACAATATAAAATAATTTCTCGTTCCACTTTTTTCATTTTACAACTGATTTTTTCCATGATATTTAATATTGAAGCATAAATTAAAAGATGGCTTGAGACATTCTTTCTAATACAGTTAGTGGTCGGTTAACAAACATAATCTGTTAAAAAAACTATGTTCTTTCTCCGAATTGTTCGTTAACCGACTATCGATTTTCTATAGATTTTATTGTGAAATCGATTAATTCGTCTTGGAGACCCTAAAAATTAAATTAAAAAAGGATGTGCAATTTCTTAGTAACTTTATTATAAAAAATAATGCATTCGTATAGTCTTGCATATTAATTAGTTCTTTTCATTTTTTGTTTATGGAGCTATTAAAGAAAATCACGAATGTCGATTGCTTTTCTCTCTTTTTTCAAACTTTCCGGAATTGATTAATAGCATTGTTGTTGTAAAGATCCCTAACCTTACTGATATCAGCTTGGATGCCATTCTTAGACCATTGCTCTGACATCTTCCCACTTTTTCAACGAATGAATAAGGGCATAAAGTGCACAAAATGAAATTAGTTTTGAATCAAATTAAAACCGAAACTCATGGTCTACTTTGGCTATAAATATTTTATTGGAAAAAAATTTGAAGTTTTTTAGGCAAGCAACATAATTCAAGAGTGATGAAAAATGATTTTATGGTCCGTTGGATTTCGCAACATTGCCCATCATGCTCCGAGAGCCGAGAAGTGTTCGTTAGAATTCGTTTTAATTCGCTATCCGAATATGTGTTCGTTGTCCGAACACAAAAATTTTTTGTGGAAGTGTTCGTGGTCCGATTTGTTTGCAGTCCGAACTGTTCGTTAACCGATCACCCACTGTTTCTTAGCTTGGTATAAGCATATTATCATTCAATTTTTTTTTCAAATAATTAATTTGATGCTACAATGAATCATAAACTGAAATCATTATCAATGATATTAATTTCAAAATTGCTTATAATATATCTTTATACTTCATAGAGTATAATCCAAATATAAATTGAAAAGTAATGCAGATCTGTAATTCGGCCATTCTGATTATTTTGAATTCTTGTTTTCAATAGAAGGAGGAAAAATCAGTGTTTCCTTTTTAAATTCATTAAATTAGCTAAAACAAAAAAAAAGATCAGCATTTGATAAAAAATATTTTAACTAAAATTGTAAGTATAAAGTTATTTTGCAAAATTATTATAATTTACAAGCGATTAAAAAAATCAACCATTTAATATTTTTAAACAGCACAACTGAATTCATATACAATAATTTATCATATTTTATGTTCTGTATTAACGTTGAATATTTTCAATATCACGGTATTAATTTTTGAAATGTATTTGAGTATTTTGAAAAAAATATTATCTTACTATAAAGAATTAGAATAGTATTATATAATATGCTTAATGTTTCATAAATAAAATAAAAACATAAATGCATATTTCTAAATATTAAAATTTTATTTTAATTTATTTATAAGAACATTCAGTATGTAGTAATGATTTACATTTTAACATATTTCCAAATATATTAAATCTAAAAATATTTTGTCAGCTGTTTCCTTCAGCTATTAATATAATAAATATTTTAGATGATATATGCACAAAATTTTGTGATTTATAAGTATATCATAAAATTGTCTATTGATTTACAGATTTCATGATAAAATATCTTTGAAATTAATTGGAAGTAAAGTTGATTTATAACGTTAAAATTAATGAAGTTTGAAATTAGACTTTTTCTGTTTCTTTAATAATATCCTGAAAACTTATTTTTAAAAAAAAGTATCGACGTATATTTTAAAGCATTCTCAAATACGTAGAAAACCTTAATTTTCTTTCATGAAGAGCTTTAGTATCTATATGAAAATCACACAGAGGAGTTTTTTTTTAATATATATGTTTAATGAACATAAAATATTCCTTATTTAAATCTATTTCCCAAAGTTTAAGTACAATAATATTCAATTATCTAGAAGACACTTAGTAGATAATCGGAATGGTACAAATATATAATATAGTAGTGAATAATATGATGCAGAAATATATTTTCATAATGTGTACAATATTCTATAATTAATAAGGAATTCTTTCTGTATTGATTACTGCCTACTGAACCGATTTATTCCCCCTATATTTCATGACGAAATGTGTCTGGTTTACAATACTTGTCAGCCGAATATTTCAAGAAGATAATATTTAAGGCCACAATTTATGGTAATACTGAGTTCAGCAAAAACAAAGAATATATTATAAACAGTAACAAGAAGATATACATAGGATTTTAAATAATTTCAAAGTTATGTGTCGGTAAGAATCATATCAAGCAAATTGATGATCCATGCAGTTTTGTAATTTCGTTTTTTTCATCCTATCTAAGCCTAATGTTGCCGAGAAATGTTATTGGCATAGCCAAGAGGTACACAATTCATCCTCATACATTTTCAAAACAAACTTTTTCTCATCCAAATGTGTAAAACAAATACCTGTGTTTAAAATTACCTATATGCATGATTTTAGACAAAGAATATGGCCATGTCTGATTGTAATACATATTTATAAATTATATAAAAAAAATCAAAGCTGAAATCACAAATGATTAATTGCCATGTTCGAGAATATTTTGCTTTCATCTAGTATTCATGATAAAATGTTGATCATTTGCATGTATATTGTCAAATTTACAAGGCACAAAACCATTTTTATCTTACTTTGATATTTTCAACATTCATTCATTTGATAAATGTTTAAAGTGCATAAGTATGATGAAAAGTCTCAAGTACTATAAGCTTTTATTGCAAAAAATATTTCTCAATAACTACTTTTTTATGTATAATGTCTCTTACAATTAAAATATTCTTGTAAAGCCAATCTCAGGGCTAGGTACAGGGAAGTATGCTGGTGCAATTAAAATATTCAATATCTATATCATAAATAGTACCGGATATGTACAATCTAAATAAACGTATAAACTTAAGATTCCAATCTCTTAGGAAGTCATTTAAAATTAATATAAGCAAAGAGCAAATGGATTCGTGATGACTTTAATACATCAATCACTCATGGCTGATGAAATATGCGGACTAGATATTTTTATATGAATTACTTAAGCATCTGAAATACCATTTATTGATGAATACATCACCATGTTTTACTTAACAGTTTTGGTGATTGATACTTCATCCCTTATAGTTTGTAATTATTTACCACATTTATCTATAATAATTATTATTTTCTTATAATCAGAACATTTTTTGGATCATTAGATAAATTTTTACTGTAATAGGACAAACAGCATATTTTTTTTTATCGCCATATATTTTTCTGTTCAAAAATGTATCTAACTCATTCTCCATTAATTATTCAGAATTATATCACATTAAACTACGATTTCTCAAATGTGTGATTTATTTCAGCAAGAGGTTTAAGTGTATTGTTTTAATTGACGCTTAATCTATTGGAAACAACAACATTATTTTAGATATTGAATAACATAACTCTGATACAATATTTCACGCAATTGACTTCTTCCTAAGCGTAGAATATGATTTTATTATTCCTAATTTGTAATAATATTAGCCTAATCTTTAAATTAGTTTTCACACAAACACTTTTAATAAGAAAAATCTGATCAACCTAAAATTATCTTTTCATGCTTCTCTCTCTGTCTTTTCCTTTCTTTGGAAATTAGATTTTTCCTATGATTTATTCCGCATTTTTTTATTTTTACACGAAAAAATATTCTTACAGACAATAAAATTTCCCGATTATATAATTTAAAAAAAATTATTTTCAAATTATTGCTGATTGTGGTTAATAAAATGTAAGTTATATTTAAAATAGTTTTGTACGAGTTCGGAAATTGTATGGTAAAAAAAGGATGCAAGGAAGAAGTATAAAAATAGAACACCTTTTTTACGTTTAGAAAAATAAGATATCTGAGTGTGAGATCTACAAACTAACGCTTCCGAACATTTTTAAGTGTGGCTAAGAGCCAAAATAACAGCTCCATGGTGAGAGATATGAAGCGTCGAATGTCAAAAGTAGACAGAGAACTCGTTTCTTTCTTTTAAATGTTTCCAATCGCATTAATACCTTCTTTTTTTAATTGTTTACTTCATGAAATGGAGATATTCCGAGTTTGGCGATGTTCACACATTTTACTAAAATTCACCAATTTTGTAAGTTACTCGTTAATTTTGCAAAGATACTCTAGAAACGGTATTTTTAATAACAGTAATGTGATATGTTTTATGAATAGTTTATGAAACACACACATTTTAAGGTTTTTCGATGCTAAAATGTAAAGAAGTAAAGTTTATACTTTTAATTAGCTGTTTAGCTTACAGAAATGATTTTCAAGAGTAATGGCGTGATAAAATATAACACGTGGAACGAATAATTTTTCATCAATTGCTTTATGAATTTTTTAAGAAAAGAATGAGTTTTATTATTTACCATCTTCAACATTCAATAACGCTTGAAATCTTAATTTTCTCATACGTGCTAATAAAGTTTTGTATTAATTCATCATTCAAAAGGAAATTTTTATTCTTAAGTTGTAACATTCATTTCTATTCAATTATTTTTGATTATTCTTCGATTTTATATGTTTATGCTTTTAACCACTATTCTCTTTAAATCATCTGTTTTTAAATATACATTTCTTAAAGAGAAGTTTCTTATCTTTTAAACCATTGAAAATAAAACACTTTTTTAATCAGTTATCGTGAAAAGAAAAGTTTTACAATACTCATGCCACTTGGGTTAAAATGGGTTTCCAATGCAAACAAATGGAGACCTTGACATTTTATTTTAAGATAAATAGATTGCATGATTTTTGTATAATAAAACCGAATTTTAATTAATATTTACAAAGCGAACTTACAACTCAAAGCCATACATGAAAAATAGAAATTTGTAGAAATAAACAAGCGTTATAACTTAAAAGAAAATTCTCGCAATGATATAAATGAATAAGTCGCTGTATTTGATACAGTACAGAAATTATGCTTGGGCTAATAAAAGTATAATTTAAATTTTAAAAAATTACAGAAAGCTATGTATAAAAAATAATATCAAAATTTAATACTATTGGACGTTTATCAGTGCAGAATTCATTATAACGTTTGTCTGAAATTGCCAGCAGTAAAATATTGAGCAAAAAATTCAAGGTCAGTCTGTAATTAAAGTCCAATTGCCACATATTCTAAGCACATAACAGCTGCATGAATATTTATTAAAATGATTTCTTAATAATGCCATTGAATTTTCGCTCTTCTCTTCTTTAATTGTAGCTCTTGATTTTTTCTATTAATTATATTTGTTTTAATTTTATGTCGCTAAATGGCAGATATAAAAGAAATAAAATTACCTTATTTCCGCCATATTGGATTTATACTGACTTTATTAATTCAAACTAACTTTGAGCCACTTTTCTTTATTATTGATAAAGAATATTGGTTAATCTGTGGTTTAGGTACTCCTTTCTCGCCAAACGGGCGTTAGACGCGCAAAGCATGGTAACCCTGACTATTTCAACCAGAACGCATTCCTTGTAGCAATCCTGTCTTTTTTGTTATACAATTATATGTGTATGTTTTGTTATACAATTCGTAAAAAAATCCATTGTTTTTTTTTCGTTACCATGCCAACGGTGAAATTTGTTAAAAGCACGGATTTCGGTTTCGTCGCCATAAAAACGACGTTTTTGCGTAGTGTCTCTCGGCGCATTCAACTTCGTGAAACAACACGCAAAAACGCACCAGTTGGCGACTTTTTGAAAATACGCCAAGCAGGGGACCCAAAGCACATTTTCACCTGAATATTTTATATCAATATAAAATTCTTCTAATCCGGTGTTCGTTTAACCGACATTCCATTTTATTTTAATTCTCTTATTTTCAATTAGCAAGACAAGGTCAACGAATTTAGTTGATCTTGTCCTGCTAATTTAATATAAATGAAAAAAAAAATTTGTTTACAATTTAAAGGATGAAACCATGTAATATTTTTCCTTACTGTGATAATCAATTTAAAATGCTGTATACAGATGTCTATTTTTTTAAAAAAATAGAGTATAGACCTAGAACAACAAGAATAAAAAAATTTAAAGGTAATAAAAATATTCTACATGCAATGTTACACTGCAGGCCAAACATATAAGTACATTAATTGAGAAATAAACAATACATAAGATACATTAATTGAGAAATAAACAAATGATCCATTTCAAAATAAATGTGTTTGAATAAAAGAACAAAATGAGGGGGAAAAAAGAATTTTGCGTAAATGTGATGACGTCAGAAGAAGCTTGATACTTAGCAGTGGAAACTTTAAGTTCAGTTTAAATATATTGAATTTCAAGAAAGATTACTAATCTAGATTTAAGAAATTTTAATTCATTTTAAGTCTCTAAAAATATGAAATAAATGAAATCAGCCTTAAAATATTTATAAAGCATATATTAGATGTGGGAACTATTGAAGTATTTAGTTTTAAACATGGAAATTACTTTTTCAATTTCGTTACTATGACATCGGATTAATTTTTTTATCAACGAATTGACATTGGATAAAAAATGAAAATAATTGAAATTTGGTTTATTTATTAATAAGGACGTTAATGAGGTTCATTTGTTTATATTTTTGATGTTATCCGATTTAAAAGTTCACGAAAATTATAAGAAATATGAAAAAATAAATTTAAGAATATTCTGAAATTTTTTAGGTAACTGAGAAGAGAAATAGTGTAGAAACAAACGGTTAGGTTTGAAAAATTAACTATTTGATCATAACAGACGATTGCTTCCAGAATATTGTAAATAGTTTATCGTAAAATAAATTTTAAATAGAAGAAAATATTGCAATTTATTTTCTCATAATCTCATTTTGATATTTCATAACTTCAAAACGGTGTCAAATCAAGGAGAATAAGTTTGACTTCTACAGTTATCATTTGGAAATGAAAGTTCATTCAAAATTAATAATTAAAATAACTGATAAATGTAGAAATTCTATAAATAGTCTGACGCTCTACTGTGTTCACAGATGATTTATATAATATTACAGAAGTCATATATATATATATATATATATATATATATATATATATATATATATATATATATATATATATATATATATATATATATATATATATATATATATATATATATAGCTCTTTTCAGGATAAAGAATATACAAGAAAGTTGTTCTCAATTGTAATCCAAGGTAATATATCTACCACATGGAAAATTTTCTCATTTGTGATGATGACTATACCTATCAAGTCTTATTAAAAAAATAATAAAAAAATTTTTTTTAAAAAAACTGAGCATTGGACTCTCCATTTTACATAAAATTATTAAAGGTGATTATGAATGAAATAATTCAGTACTTCAGAACGCAATATTTTAGAAAAATAAAAATAATTCAACGGCAGTGAAGGTCCATAACCGCAAAGTATTCAACAGCAAGCTATTTCACTAAATATCGTTTGCCTTGATGTTTCCCATAATTGCTCTTAAACATCAAAAAGAAAAGCGTTTTAGAATCAGTATAAAGCTTTAAGTTATTTAAAACAGAGTTGCTAAGGCATCCAAAGTTTTAACTTGTGAATGTTTAAATTAAAGTCCATAGTCGTAAACTTACTTACGATTTTTGACTCCAACAATCTAGTAAAATTTAGATTTTTAAAGACAACCTTAAGTCCGGAATGACGAAAAGACGGTGTGTATAGGAAAAAATAACACACGCCATTTTCTTCAGAAATATTGGCCCTATTACGGCCATCAAACTGGAAGAACAGAAGACAGCCCATTCGAATAATCTGATGCATTATAAAATGTCTTCCAGAAATTCTATAAGAAGTGAATATTAGAAGACTCATGTTACTTTACTCATTCAAAAAGATTAATATTTGAGCTTTTTTACACAAAACTCATCAAAGTAATAAAACATTTAATCAATTCACTTGCTTGAGAAATTTATTGATTATATTCGGTTATTTTTTAATCTAAAAAAGAAATTATGTGGATACTTTTACCAACATGATAACTTTTGTGCAGCTATAAATGCATTCTTTTATTAATTCCAAGAAATAAATCTTTGGAAAATTAACCTTCAGAAATGTATTAATGAGAGAGAGAGAAAGATCATGTTATATATACACAGTTATTTTTAACAATTCTAAAATTTCATAAATAAAATTTTAACACCCTAGGAATGCCACAAAAATTTTAGACTAACGATCATATATGTTTGTACGTGATTTTTTTGCTTTGGTCACCGCTCTGTTGTAAAAGATCAAACATTGTTGAGTTCAATAATAGAGAGTTCAATAACAAGAAATATATATTAGGCTTTTTGAACGTACATAAATGTAATTATTGTCTTGGCGTTTTCTGGAGTTTTTTCCATATGATATCTGTAAAGCGTCCATTAGATATTTGTAAAGCGTCCATTAGATATTTGTAAAGCGTCCATTAGATATTTGTAAAGCGTCCATTAGATATTTGTAAAGCGTCCATTAGATATTTGTAAAGCGCCCTTTAGATAGGCAACAAATGTAGATATTCAAATGCTTTACAAAGTCTTAGTTAAATGACTATCCACTGTGCTACATCAATATTATATTTAGTTTCATAACCTGATACTAAAATAAAAGTTTTTTCTATATTGCATTAAATAAATATAAGATTTTACATTGTGATAATTTTTTTTTCTCTACTAAATACTTTTTAAACAAGTAAATGGAAATCACTAAGTGAATTAAAGATATATTAAAATCATTTAGTCTTAAAGTAATATTAAAATGTATTCATCAGGAAAATATTGCTTTTCTAAAACTAAAATAAGAGTTACTCAAGACTTCTGTAATATTTCACTGTTAAGCAATTCAAAATAAATTCAGATAACGGTAAAGCTGTAGCATAATTTTATAGTGATGTTTTCATAATAGCCTTTGAAACCTTTCATTTATTAAATTTCAATTTTTTATATAGTATTATTAAAATTAATTTCCAATTGAAATATAAAAATTTTTAATTAAACATTACTCATATTATTACGTATTTCTAAAGTCAATTTCACTTCAAATAAATTATACACATTTTAGTAAAAAGTAGTCTTACTATTATGTGTTAAAAATTCATTTAATTATTTCTAGAAAATTTCTCTCTACTTGTCCTACACACTTAAAAATTTTGATTCACTTTAATTAAGTTAGATCATTATCTTACCACACAATATTATAATGTGTGTATATATATATATTTAAAGGAAAGATCATGTTATACACAGTTATTTTAGTCATATATCCTAATAAAGAAAACCTCTATATTTAAGACTATACACATTTTTCATTAAATATTTTTATGGAATTTTTAACTAAAGAAAGTCCATCAGAAAGTTATCATTTTTGAGCTATATTTACATACGAAAAAGGTCATAAAACGCTTACACATGTATTAAATAAACTCTTTGAGAAACTTAAGGTCACTGAAATTTTTTATGAAAAGCTATTTGAGTAAATTATGTATCCCGTGGGTTCGTCCAAAAGAAATTTTCTCATTCCTTTTTCAATTTTTTCCGCGTATTTAATGGCTTATGATGCTTTGGAAGTTCGAGAAAAATGTCTTGAGTTTTAAGTGATTAATAAACATATTCCTTGTGGAAAAAAATAATGCATCAAAAATAGTTCGCATAATCTATTTAGGATGCATTATGTGTCAAATAGTAATTTTAACAACTAGGCTTCCCTTAAAGAAATTTAATTCACATTTGTGGAATGCCAGAGTTAAATATTTTGCAAAATTAATTTTTAATAATAAATATTGTTTCAAGCAAATAATTTCGTTTTAATATTTAAATGGTAAAACACAATTCATACACACACACACACACACACACACACACACACACACACACACACATATATATATATATATATATATATATATATATATATATATATATATATATATATATATATATATATATTATATATATATATATATATATATATATATATATATATATATATATATATATATATATATATATATATATATATATATATATATATATATATATATATATATATATATATATATATATATTATATATATATATATATGAAATCGCCTTTTAATTTATACTATACAGTATCATAATTTAAAATATTAGCAGTTATTTCCATTTACTGCCAAAAATGTGTTCCTAATTTCAATTTTCAAATTTTTACATTATATCAGAGTAATGTTTCAAACATCAGAGATTACATGAATTTATAACAGCGGAACTTCATTAAAAATTCACATCAAAATATCTTACAAAAATATTACGTATTTAAAGTCAAAAATATAATTTAAGTTTTCAATATAATCATTTACTCTCATCTTATAACATAAAATCATTATAATAGTAGGAAAGCTTTAGAAAATGACCTAGTTTCAAATGAAGAAAATACCTTATTTAAATTGTAAATAAATAAAGAAAAAAAACACTCTAAGTTTGTGCCACTCATAGAACCGAAAAATGATTGTTGATTTCAGATATTAGAAGAAGAAAAATGTCACAATAAATCCCAACAAAAAAGAAGAAAATAAAACAATTTAGGGAAAAAACATAAATATCTATTGAAATATTAATCAAGAAACGTTATGTAAATATAAATTTTATATTTACACAAACATAATAAAACCAAACTACTGACGTATCTCAAAAAATACGGAAAAATTCATATATAATCCAAAAAATAATAAAGAGTTCAATTTTCAAAAAGTAAACAGGAAACTACTTATTTTAGAATGCAGAAACCATTGGTTGTTCTTGTTCAATATAGAATATAGTTTGAAGTAATTGTGAAAATATACTGAGTGAGCTAAAAGCTCGTTAGTACTTTAAAAATGTGTTAAAAAGGAAGGAATAAATAAAGACTGGTTGTTTGCTAGAAAGGGGTCATACATAAGTTGCATTATATTTAGAAGCAAAATACAAAGTTAGTTGAAAAGATTACTTAAGTGCTGAACTGTGCTTGAAAACCTCTTAAATCTCTCAGTATGAATAGAATAAAAAAATATATTCCATTCATTTATTCGTGGAGTAATGAGTGTTCAGCATGCGAATACAAACTACTGAGATATTACGCAGCACTCATTATGTACCTTTACCAGTCAAATTTCGAATACGATTTTTATTTTAAGAATCGTCCAACAATAAAAACTGGAATGAATTCTGATTTTTTTAAATTCTTCTAAACAAAATCCAAATTCTTGTTCTACCTCTTTTCATAAATCTGTTCATAATAAAGATAGGTGTACAGTTTGAAAGAAAAAAGATTTAAAAAAAATAATAATAAATAATAAAATAAAAATAAGAAATCAGATTCTGCAATTTTTTCAAATATTTACAATTACAATAAATTATATTCTGTTAAATATACTTCAGCGAATCATTTTCAAATTCTGTTAACTGCATAATGTGTTAACCTCAAATTTTACTAATTAACAAATTAATTTTTGTTAACCTCAATTAACAAAAATTAACTTATTAACCACATAACAGTTAAGCGCATAATTTGAAGTTAACAAAAACTAGAAACATCCTTTCTCATAAAGTAATAAGAAAACGATTTTACTCACTCGAACTGGCAACCATTTCATCTGTTGCTACATTTCTTGCAGCATCAAAAATAATGTAATGCATCATTTGCCATAATGGATTAGAACCATCCTAGCCAAAATTGTTTTTCGTATTATGTTCATTTTTATTAACCATTTTTTCAATCTTCTTCAAATATAAAAGAAAAAAAAAACTGATAAAAAATATGAGAACCAGATATAATGAATGACACGATAAGATTTAGTATTACATTTTTAACAGTCATTAAGGTTGCCATATATTACAGGTAATCGTTAAGTAATGATATGAAAATTTGAAATAGGAATTTTATTAGGTTGGGGAATTAGCTCGTAGCATTTTTACCAAAGATTTTTATTGAAACAAAAAACAATAATTATATCAATAAGTCAATCAATTATATATTCACCGTTGCTGTTTACAGCTCCTTCCCACCTTTTGACCCATTTGTTGATGCCTTTCCGCCAAAAATCACTTGGTCTGCTGTCAAAGAAGTTGTTGAGCCAGTTTTTAAGGACCTCTTTGTTATCGAAGGAAATGACTTTCATATGTTTTGACAAGGAGCGGAAAAAAATTTGTAATTGGTCGGTGCTAAGTCCGGAGAATATGGCGGATGCTGAAGTACCTCCCATTCGAACTCTTGGAGTGTAGCTTTGACGACTTGTGCAAAATGGAGCCTGGCGTTGTCGTGAAGAAGTATGATTTGGCCATGTCGATCAGGTGTTTTCAGTCGAATAGCCTCGTTTACGCGGTGTAGCTGGGCAATGCAATGCTTCTTGTTGACTGTGGTATTCTTTTCGAGCATTTCCCAGTGCACCAAGAGATCCCTAAAAACTTCTTTGACACCAGACCAATCGATTTTTGGCGGAACGACATTAACAAATTGGTCGAAAGATGGGAAGAGGCTGTAAACAGCAACGGCGAATATATAATTGATTAACTTATTGATATAATTATTGTTTTTTGTTTAAATAAAAATCTGGTAAAAATATGCTATGAATCTAAAAATTTGAACTACCGTGGGAATATCTAATAGCAACAACTTCTAGATGATTGTTGGAAGGTTCTTAAGCATTTTATTATTTCTGTATGTTCATATTCAACGATTTCGATTTGAAAAAGGACCATGATTTGATTTAATTAAGAAAATAATTATTGTCATATTATGAAAATGTGTTTGGGGAATTTCGATATTAAAAAATTATGTATGTAGTTTAAAATTAAAAATATAATTTATCTTAAATAAAGCTGTACATTTTGGGTTTTAGATAATTTTATTTATGATTTTAAAATTTTGTGGAATAATTTCTTAATTTACTTTAATACATATAGTTCTGCTGAAAACACGCGTACATTTATTTTCATTTCTAAATACATAGAAAGAATTTTGAGAGTGATTTCTAATAATTCTGCATCAAAAACATGTCTATAACTGTGTTTAAAAGAAAAACTTAATTAATTCCCTTTTTATAAGCATTTCTGAATATTTATGACTTCATATCAAAATATATAATAAAAACCGCTTAAATATTATCTTAACCGGACTTAAGATTTTCTCTTGGTGGACTTATATATATGAATTAGCATTTTAGATGTAGAAATAAATAATATACAATTCAAATATATGGGGATATGTAAAATACTTTTAAATGAATAAAATAGTTTATTAAGATTCGGTCGAATTTCTCAGTGTGTGTGTGATATTTCATTTAGTTTAAACTATAAAAGAATCGGCTATAGAATAAAAGGGTAATTTTAAAAGGTAATTTATTGTAACAATAAGGTGCAAAAAAATATAAGCAAATATAAAAAAATTAAATATCATTTTTAAATATTATCTTGCACTATTTTTTGAAAGAAGCATTTGTAAAGGTTATTTACAAAAAGTGAATGGATTTCGAAAATTTTAATGTTCTTGTATCTTTGTTGAATACACGTATTAAAGAATATTTTTTTATTTTACTCATAACAAACCAAAAAAATTGACAAACTTTAATTATAACAATATATAAGTCATATAAAAATTTTGATTTCGCATTTTCTTAAAATTAAATACCAAAAAACTGAAGAAATTAAAAACATCTTTCCAGTTGTAGTGTACCTTGTAAAGAATATAACTTAAGGACTTTCATACTCTTATATAAACGGGATTGCGTTATTAACAGAGTTCATTTCTCCCAATTATAAATATATAAGATGGACTGGGGCCTTGGATGGACTGGTCAAAGAGTACAGCGAGGAAGATACCACCACCGGTTCATCGCTTACATATCAGAAACTTTAATGAAAAATCTAGATTATATTCAATCTCGCAAATTCCAACATACCAATGGTATTCTGGAACACCTCCTGGAACTCTTCTGGAAATAAAATGTAACCAAAAATCTCAAACTGCATTGGCCAGATTCTCAAGTTGACATCTAAAATGTTTATCGTTTGAACGTGGTACAAAAAATTATCCCACTAGTAAAAAATGCTGTCGCCATCCAGCCTCACCGAAACATATTCTGGATTGCGTCGGATTTTCCCGGGAGGATTTATCCTCAGATCCCCTGCTAGTCAATGGCTTTCTAAATATCAACAATTTATTGGAATTGATCTGACAAATGTCAGATCTTTAAAGAGGATAAGCCCACAACATAAATATATAATGTGTATATAAATACATATGTGATATCTTTAGCATGTGTGTGTGCATGTGCGTCTGTGCGCAGGTGTATGCATATATGTGCATGCGTGTCTCTGCACAGGTGTGTATATATGTAGAGAAAGAGATCCTTCAAAATAGCTAAATATATCAAATCTTTTGTAGCATTTAATATCCTTATTTGAGACACTTTTTTCATTTGAGAACATATTATGCGAAGCGCTGAGCGCTATTTTGAAATTGAAAGTGGAAATAACTTTTCTTTCAATGACAAGATTTTTTTTTTCAAATTTCTATAGAAGAAAAAATTTTGTTAAATGATTTCAGATTTGCTAGACTGTTTTCTTGTATTATGAATGAAGTATTATGAAACAACTGGCCATATTTTTATTGCTTTTCTTCATATTTTCCTAAATTGTCATATTGTTATTTTTTTAAAAGTTGCTGAATTTTTAATTTAATTGTTTTAGATTAGTGCATAGAATAGATAAGAATTAAAAATTATTTCAATCATTTTATGCATAACTACCATTTTTAACAAGCAAAAGTAATTAAAATTTAATTAGTAAAAAAGTTATGTTCTATTGTATTATGTATTGCATTTCCGGTCACATTACACAATATGGAGAAATATTTTCAGTAAATATTACATAAATAAGATCTTGTTAGTTTGTCTATCTCTCTATAATCCTTTTTCGCTCATGACTGTTAATCTGACAGTTTAATGTGAACTCTAAATCTCTAAACATATTGAAGGTGAATAATCCGAAAATAAATCATTAAGAAAATTTTGAAATGTTTAGCAATTATAATAGTATGTGTAATTTGCGGACACGTTCTACGACCTCATAATCCACACAAAATTTACCATGTAAACTTAATCATTTTAATAAATTTTAACTTTAAATTTTTTACGGATTTTACAGGTATTTGTATTCATTTTTCAATAGATTTTAATTATTTAACTATTGTTTATCACTTTATATGTAGGATCATCAATAAATTATTGCAGATGACACTAAAACTATAGAGCTCATTTTAAAGTGTGCTTTTCCATTGTATTTACTGTCATAAAACAAGGCCATTTAAATGATTAGATAATAAAACAACACCACATAAATGAACTATTAAAAAAACTCTGGAAAATAAATTTGTGATGTGTTTAATTTTCCAACCACTCAATTAAAATGTCTAATTTCAATATGAATATAATTTATATGTAGGGATTTTTCACTATAGCTAAGATGATCAGTAAAAACATATGGCAAAATATTATGAAGATATGTTTGGATAATTTGTCATTTAATGGCCATGGTCCAAAATTTTACTGTTTTTCCAATTATATATATTAATTCACAAAATCTAATCAATAAATTGTCACGTCTTATTAGGCATTGGTATACGTTATGTACTATTTTTCATGAACACAATTATAATAACAGCTTGGCATAGGTATTCAGTTTTGAACCCCAAAATCAAGCATTTAATTATTAAATGCAAATCTGTGAAGTCATTAATTGGGAATGTGAATTCTTATTCTTTTAGGGTACTACTTGTAATTACAGTTCCAATAGACTGAATGTTTCTTTTCATGGAAGTATTAGAACCCAATGAATAGAGATATATCTTGCTTGACTTTCTTAAATCTGCCGGCCAACTTGTCCAATGGTCAGCGTGCCTCACTTCAGATAGGAAGGTCCTAGGTTCGAATTCCGGTTCAGGCATGGTTGTACTTTCTCTCTCTCTCTCTATCCTGTCTTTGTCCTTTCCTTGTGTGTGTGAATGAAGTATGAATGATGCCTACCCTATAAACGGGTCTCTATGGCATGTGTGAGGGTGCGATGGTGGCCCACTTTCTGTGGTGCACCCGGAGCAACGCCTTGGCGGCTAAGAGGTCGCTGTTTCTGGCCGGTTCCTCGGGTATCAGGGAAATATAGATTAATAGACTATGTGTTGCAGTTGTAACTGTCTACAATCTGCCATTGGAAAGAAAATAAAGAAAACTTTCTTAAATCTAATCAAAGAATTTTTTTAAAGAAGTTCCGTATTTATGAAATATTTACAAGACATAATGTCTCCTCTGACGGGGTTATCTGTCAATTGGTGAATAATGTATTTTTACCACTTAAATATGTTTGAAATGTATGAAGAGTTTGGTATTAGTTGAGAGATTTAATGCATCAAGCACGAATGGTTCAAATTGTTATCATGCTTTTTTAATTCGTTATGTTATTTTCCCTTTATTTCATAAATTTTGTCACATATTTCATTTAAGTATAAAATATGTTGTGTCTAAATGTACATCAATTTTAAAAGTTCCTAAGATTTTCTAAAAATTTTGATTATTTCATTCTTAAGAAAACATTTTTGTTTACGAAGGCAAATTTATTTTAAAGACTACTTCTTTAAAGATAATATTTCTGAAGATTCCTCATACAATGGAATGACAGGTTATAACTGGTATACTAGTGACACTTTAACTAATCTCCCTTGCAATTATTCTATAATAAAGTATCACTATCACAAAATTTTGAATTTGAATATTTAATTGCCTTACATTTTCTGCTGTTTACCTCTGCAAATTAATGTCCAAGCTCAAAACAAACTTCAAAATTTTGAAATAGGGCCACACAAATGACGGGATCGATATTTGCACTTCATTTCCATATTTACAGAGTTTTTTTTTAATAATTTATTTTCATTAGTTTTCCCTGAATTCAGGTACATCAAAGTTAACTTAACTATAGCTTAATTTAATCGCGATCTTCATAGCAATTCGCGCTTAATCTTGTCTTTCTTTTAAAACTTTATAAATTTATTCATATTTTTGTTAATATTAAAATGACTGAAATAATCATATCTTTAATGTAATAGCAATATTCATCATTACACAGAAATCACAGCAATACAGATTAATTTTAATAGCGTCTAGATTACAAGTTTATAGAAAGTTTACCGGAACAAACTTAGTGAAGAGACTTTGGGTGGATAACTTAACAGCTTAAAGATGAAAAGCTCTCTGCATTTATCTGGTATCATTACCTTTAGAAAAGACGTTTCTTAGATGAAAGAATGCATTCAAGCATTGCAAAAGAAGAAGTATTACAGATGTGCAGGCAGAGCGCAACACCCATTTCCTTTTGTTTAACATTATATGGACTCGAAATCAAAGCATTTTCACCACTCAGTCACAAAAAAAGATGTCAACTTCGAGCTCACTTCCTACTCTTGGTTCAAAATTCCGAAATTCTCAATATTTTTTCTTTTCTGCTTTGAACAATTTGGCAAAAAATAAAACAAAAGCAAATGGTTTCAATTATTTTTTCTGTATACTTTTTTGCTGAAAATGGGATTATAGTTAAAAATTTTTAAATACAAACACCTTGCATCTGCATTAAACAATGAGTGAGGAATTTTTAATCTGAAAATTTCCCCCTCATTATATAAATTAAGAAAAATGATCTGAGAAGTATTCTATAAGTGTAAATCATAAATATCCATATTTTATTAATTGTGATTGTTGCATAATCTCAGAACTTACATTTTACTCATAGAAATTACTTAGAATTTGGTCAGCAATTGTAAGGAATAAATATTAAAAAATTTCACTGATTAATTCAAACATTTTTAAATTAAATATAATTTTGATTCTTACATTTCTACACATTAATTAAAATTCCTGGAAAGCAAGTGACAATTTCTACACGTCAGCAAAAACAAGCAAAGAAAATTTTCTTTCGTGTTTATTTCAAGTTCCAGGATTTAATTCATTAAGTGGTCATTGCCATTTAACTTGATCATAAAATACCCTTTTGTTCACTGATAAGAAAAACTGCGTCAATTGCATCAGTAATTAATTAATAGCTATGTGGGTGGCACAAATCTACGTGCTTTGAGTAAAAAGCGTAAAAAAGTAAAATAACAGTATTGTTTATTCTAGGTATAATTTTAATGCTCATTCGAGGTATATATAAGTGCCTGTTATGTTATTTTTATACGTATAGAAAAGAACTTATAATAGATGTATCGATAATAAGTTATTATAAATTTTTTGCCATTTTTATGCGATGATAAATAAGAATTTTCTTCTTCTAATAACACACTTCATCAATTAAAAAAATTCTGTTGCCCTACAAAACTAAGTTTATTTCTTTATAGCATATAACATGACATAGTGACAAAAAATCTTTTGCAAAATTTTCGTAGATGACAGTTTTCTAAAACGTGCACATTTTTTTTACCTCCTCTTTTGAATAAAATGACTCATTTATCCATAAAAAGCATATAAGTATAACCTTATGTTTCAATTTTAATTAGTTAACATATATTTAATTCCAAAAATTAAAGAAAAATCTTACAAATAAATATAAATCTTTCAACAAAAATAACTATCAATATAAAATTCGAATATGATATTAAATAAGTGCTGAAGGAAATAGCAATATGTAAAATAGCGTAATGTAAATGTAAATTCATGAGTAAGAGCCAAACTGCATGCTTAACCGTGTAACAGCAGTAAAATATCTGCGACAAGAAATTCGTAACAGTAAGATCCAGCGTAGAGATAATGACTAGAAGCAGAACCAGATCAGACCAGACACAGACCAGACCAGATGGCTAAATGTGAGTTCTGTGGTGGTTCATAATCAAGAAGGATTTAAACAATTCAATTTAAATAAATTTCAAAATTTTCTAACCACGGTAGCCAAGAAGTTCAGTGAAGGACAACCTCATGCTACGACGTACATCAATGACCCACAATGAATGTTATGCTCATGAAAAATGGACTGCAACTCCGTATGACAACTTTGCTGCCAGCAGAAGATAGGTATGAACAGCAATTGAACGTAGATGGCATCACGAAGGTAGTTTGTACAAGCCCTTTGAAGGTGGTAAATGACCAGCCCTTTGCATCCCGCTCACGTTACGTTATGCAAAGGAACATTTGAGGTTGGTACAGCGACATGTCCACTAAACATCTGATCAATTTAGGTTTGTTAATTTTACAGATGAGTCCCGATTTAACTTCCACAGCGATAGTATGCTTTTTTGCAATCTCTTACCATCTATTACACATTCATGAAAGAGATCCTTAGAGATCGGTCACAGTCTGTGATTAGAATGATATTTCTTTGGGTGGATGCTCAAACTTCCGTGTCTTACTACGTGGAATCTTAAATCGTAATACTTATAGAGATAATTTCCTTGATGCTTATGTGTGCTTTTATGCCGAGTCATAAGTGAAATTTTCTGCTACAGGACGACAATATGACATAGCATGGGACTTAAATCGTGGATACTTCTCAAAACCAACAAACAATTCATCCTTGGAGTAATTAGTTCGCAATTAAAAAATCTGAAATCTAGAAGGCTTGTTTGGGATACCTTAGAAAGAGTATAGCATTCTCAATCATCAACCAAAGATTCTAGCCAAGTTTACAGCTACATTGCAATAGTAATAGTTATCGATTTCTCATGAGCAGATAGATTGTATTATTGACAGTATTCATCGTTGTATATATTATAATGTCTCTAAGGACCGTCAAATTCAATATTAAAGATATTTGCCTATACTAAATCAACATATCTTATTTGTTTCTTTTATATATATATAGTAATTTCTACACAGCATCATAATTGTCTAGTATTTTCTTTTCATTTGATTTTATATCTAACTATGCATCACATACTATAGTTTCATTGAATTCTACGTGTAATTGTATGAAAAATCCTGATTTTTGTGATTCTTTCTTAATATTTGAAAACCAGTGTATAATTACATTTGTGTGTTGGCAGCTTCTTTTTGTTATTGCTCATATAATTAAATTCATTTCATTATATAAGATATTGCAGCACTTTAAATTTGTACAAATACAACGTGTGGAGAAATTCTACTTCTATATTCTATTCACTTATCAAGAATAATACTTTAGATTAGGTTAGATTACAGAAAAAAATGGAGCTATATTCTCAAAAATTTATAACTCTCATTGAGTAAGACTGAATTTTATCTTGACAGAAATAAGAAATGTTAGATTGATAATTCCAAATGAAGAGAGTGAAAATCAATATTGATAGAATCTTTGTAAGGAAATGACAAAGTTGCTATAAACTGATTTCATACAGAAAATAGTATAATTGGACTTTATTCTCAGGCTGATACTAAAGAGGAATTATATCAAAAAATAAAATGTATGAAACCAAAATTTATTAATTTAAAAAATTGGAGCAATTTTATGACTGGTGCTCTTAAGTAAATCAAATATCCAAAAAACGAAAACTTTAAGTTTTAAAAAATGCCTCATCTGATTTTACTGATGACAATCAAATATAAGGCATGAAACTAATATTATTTCATTGTTTTACTATCTGTACGAATGCCTTTATCCAAAGAAAAGTCGACTGTATGCTGGTTAGGATTTTGATAATAAACAATCAAACCTCATCAAACCCAGAATTACTAAACACGCGGCGAATTTTTTTTATTGAAGATATGATGTACTTGACACAAAATAAAAAGTTGATGATGTATTTAATTCAAAAATTTAGGATTTATTGTCAATGTGAAGAAAGTCATTAATCGTATGGATAAGATCCTCAGGCAAGATTTAGCTCAGTATGTGTTTAATAATACTTGATTTTGTAAGAACATCTACTTTTTCATTGTCCATGATTCCGAAATGTTCTATAATCCAAATTAACAATGCATTCATGAATTTTCACATACATCTTTAGATTTCAACTGGATTAAATTAAACTATGGTCCCAGCTCAGAAAATATGCTTTTTGTAATATTAAAATATGTAACACCTACTTTTTCATTGTCAGTGATTCCGAAATGTTCTATAATCCAAATTAACAAAGTTCTTCATTTAAGATCGCCAACTTTTGTACGTTTGTGATGTTATTCCATGGCATTTTATGGACTTCTTTTATGCTGTTCTTATTTATTCCTGCTATTTTCTGTAACTTTTTTTAATTATTCTACATTGTGAAAATTGGTTCTTATAATTCATTTACTTTTGTAAGTTAATGTTCAACATTCAAGCAAAAGATTTGTCTCCCGGAAGTTTCCAATTTGGAAAATTTAAACGTTTGATCCAATAAAGATTTTATAAAATTAAAGGATCAGCTTTCTTTTGAGTTTTGTGGATTTAAAGGTAATATAAGCCATACAATTTAAGGAATTGCTGTAATCTTCCCGCTCTTTCCTGAATACACACGAGAGCATGTGTATATTTTAGTAATCATACGTCGGATTTTTTTTTTTTTTTTTTACTCTGTAAGACTTTTAAGACAAGTCATATTATTGTTGTTTAAATAATTTTTGCAAACTAGGTAAGACTGTCATTTTCCTTGTTTGGTTTAATTAAATCTGACAAAACAACACATTATATATATATATATATATATATATATATATATATATATATATATATATATATATATATATATATATAGTTTAACGAGTTTTTTTTAGGAAATCAATCTAGCATAGAAGTAATATTAAAAATAGGAGAGTAGTAATTCTTGTTTTACTCTAGTCTGAGTATTAAAAAAAAGGAAATTATATTACAAATAAATACTTAAACTCAACATGTTTTACAACATTAAAATCAAATCTCCTCAATTTTTTCTTTTCATCATTTGATCCATTATTTGTATATGAGAGAAAGTGCTAGATCTATTTTATTATTTGTATATAAAAACTTTAAAGTCATTTTGGTAAAAATGCATATAATAAATAGTAAATAAGAGCATTCAAAAAATTAATTTCATCTGATGTGATAGATAATGACCACACATAGGAAAAATGTGAAGTAAATTAAAAGTGAACTGCCAATTTTATATTAAATGTTATTTTATAGTGTAACCGATTTGGATGGCATTGAGATTTTATATTGTACCGAGCTTCGGGGTTCGTGTGGATTGAGAGTTGAAGAAAGCAACTACTCGATGAACACAAGACTTTTATTCGCAAAAATTCCACTAGAAATACCAGCTGTAATAATCACAATTATACAGATACAATTCGTCAGATACGATAAGTTACAGCTTCCAATCACAGGTCTCAAATACCTCAGGCAGAGAACAGCTTCTCTAAACTAGCAGTCACGACTAATCGTCTTCATAAAACTGACTGTGTGTACAAAACCCTGCCTAACCGTGTTGCGCTGCGGTATTTATACCTGACTTGGCGGAGAAATCTACTAATTTCGCCAAAGTTCTGGAAGCTTCTAGGCTATCTCGCTAAATATTGGTCCTAGAGCTTAGGTGATGGATGTTTCGAGAAATATCCATTTCTCGCCAAGTCGCCAACAATGTCGCCAACTCACCAAGTTTTCTCGCCAAAACATCGCCAAGTCACCAAATCGTTAGAAAACCCGCTTTTAGCGTATAACACGTCTAAATACCGCAATTTTTGCCCAAAATGTGAGTATTTCCGATCTATCTGAGATATTTTAAGGCATATACAATAATTATTTATAAATTTGTAACATTGCCCCCCTCTCAAGGACTGCACGTCCCGGGCAGTACAATCCCCTGATAGGAGGCCAAATTTAATATAAAATAATTTACATTTCAACAGGATACAGAACGTATTACATACACAAACAATTAAAAATACAAATTCAAAAAAAAAAAAAAAAACAAAGACAAAATAAAAATATTAAAATTGTCTATACTATTTACAAAGATACTATGGTATATTAATTTTTACTTTACATTACGATAAGGAGCTAATCTATCATAATGTACTACCTTTGGTTTTGAAGAAGATGATTTCCTTATACGAACTACGACGTCATTCAGTCTTTTTAGGACTGTGTATGGACCTTCCCAGTTGGCTTGCAACTTTGGAGAAAGTCCTTTAAGTCGAATCGGGTTCCACAACTAAACTTTATCACCTTCCTGAAATTCATGTCCTGTCGCTCTTGTGTCATACCTCGTCTTCATTCTTTCGGTCGTCAGACTGATTCGGTCTCGAACAAAGTTATGGACATCTTAAAGACGTGCCTGAAGGTCTAGAAGGTATTCCTCTGGCGATGAAGATGTATCCGGTGGATGACCAAACTGAAGATCACAAGGAAGACGAAGTTCGCGACCGAAGAGCATTTGTGATGGGGTGTATCCGGTAGTCTCATGGACAGTACTGCGATATGCAAGCAGAAACAGCGGTAGCTTCAAATCCGAATCTTGCTGATTTCTGGAAACCATAAGTGAGAGATTATTTAAGATGGTTCGGTTAATCCTCTCTACCATGCCGTCCGATTGGGGGTGTAATGGCGTGGTCTGCGTCTTGTCTATTCCGAGAATTTGACACATTCCTTTAAACACAGCAGACGTGAAATTTGTCCCTTGATCTGAATGAATTTGTAAGGGTGTGCCAAAACTGGAAACCCATTGCTGCACTAGAACCTCGGCTACTGTAGTCGCTTCTTGATCAGGGATTGAAAATGCTTCAGGCCACTTAGTAAAGTAGTCCATGACAACTAGGATGTATTTGTTGCCATTTGAAGATCGTGGTAAAGGACCCAAAATGTCCAATGCTATCCGCTCAAAAGGTGCTCCTACATTATACCGCTGAAGCCTTCCTCGGCTACGTTTCTTTGGTCCCTTACGTGACGCACAGTCATCACAAGATTGACACCATTTCTCTACATCTTGTCTAGTTTTGCTCCAATAGAAGCGTTCTCGAACTTTCTGTAGAGTCTTCATTACTCCGAAGTGGCTTCCAGTTGAGCTAATGTGCAATTCTTTCAAAACATCTGAAATTCTTGATTTTGGAAGAACAAGCTGCCATTTGAAATTACGTCCATCATCGGACTCCCATTTCTTGTATAACACGCCATTTCTAATATGGAGTGAGTCCCAAAGAGCCCAATATTGTTTAGTAGCAGGACTATAGGTGGAGATGTCCTGCCAACTTGGTCTCATACTGGAAGATTCTTTTAACTCAAAAATTGGATTTATATCGGGGTCTTCTTTTTGGGCTTCTCTAAGTCCTTCATCACTCCATGGGTCTGGTTTCGATGGCGGAGAGACAGTAACTTGGCGTACCGAATGATTTACTAATTGATAATTCTTCTCTGCTCTAAAACAATATCGGCAGCTTCCATTACACGGTCTCCTTGATAAAGCGTCAGCATTTCCATGAAGAGTACCTTTGCGATGACGTATTTCAAAGTCAAACTCCTGGATTCGTTGAATCCATCTGGCTACCTGTCCTTCTGGATTTTTAAAATTTAAAAGCCAGGTTAAGGATGCGTGATCTGTCCGAAGCAAGAACTTTCTTCCATAGAGATAATGGTGGAAATGTTCTATGGCTTTAACGATTGCTAGCAGTTCCTTCCTGGTCGTACAATAATTTCGCTCCGATTTCGACAAACATTTGCTCCAAAAAGCAATGACATACTCTTTATCATCGATCTCCTGCGACAAAACAGCTCCTATATTTTCGTTGCTGGCATCTGTGTCTAAAATGAATAATTTTCCGGGATGGGGATATGCAAGAACGGGCGAAGATGTCAACGCCTCCTTCAGTTGTTTAAAAGCTTTCTCACATTCATCTGTCCATAGAAATCTCTGTTTAACTTCTGTCAACTTGTGAAGGGGTCTGGCAATACTTGAAAAACCCTTAACAAATTTCCTGTAATACGTGCATAGTCCAAGAAAACTTCTTAATTGGTGGACATCTTCTGAACGACTCCAGTCCTTAACTGCAGAGATATTTTCAGGATCTGTTCTTACACCTTCAGCAGAGATAATGTGTCCCAGATAGCTTACTTCACGTCGAAATAAATTACATTTGCAAGGATTCAGCTTCAGGTTGGCCATTTTTAATTTTTCCAGCACCTTTCGGATGTTTCTTAGATGGTCTTCGAATGTGCGCCCTACAATGATGATATCATCCAAATATACCAAGCAGGCTTCGTAGGAAAGTCTTCGTAATACTGTCTCCATCAGGCGTTCAAACGTTGCAGGTGCATTGCAAAGCCCAAATGGCATAACCTTGAACAGCCAAAGTCCTTGTCCTGTGGTGAACGCAGTCTTTTCCCGATCCTCAGGATGTATCTCTACTTGCCAGTAACCACTCTTGAGATCCAAAGTCGAAAACCATTGATTTCCGGATAAAGCATCAAGTGTATCGTCAATCCTAGGAAGAGGGTAACTATCTTTTTTAGTGATGTTGTTTAATCGACGATAGTCAACGCAGAATCGTGTAGAACCATCTTTCTTCCAAACCAAAACAATAGGTGAAGCCCAAGGACTCTCTGATGGCTCAATAATGTCATTCTGTTGCATTTCCATCAGAAGATTATCCACCTCTTCCTGTTTAGCGAATGGTAGTCTTCTCGGATGTTGTTTAATGGGTGGATGATTTCCTGTATCTATTCGGTGCTGCGTTATTTTGGTTCGCCCAACATCATCTGATTTCTTGGAAAAGAGATCGCCGAATTCTAATAATAGATTTCTTGCAGCATTCCTCGGTTTATCATCTAACTCGGCATTCTGAAGGAGTTCATTAATTAGAGTGTCAGGAGGCTCAGATAGTGTGGCTTGACAATTTCTGTTAATACAAGTCACTGGAGTACAAGTCGCCAGCACTTCTCCTTCTTTTATTAGTTTTGCCTTATCGCTTAGATTATCAACTCTTACCGGGATTGCATTCCGTGAAAGGTCGACGAGTGAAGAAGCCACTAGTACTCCTTTAACGCTTTTGTCAGAATCTGGATATTCAATCAATCCATACTGAAAATTATTATCTTCTGAAAGAGCTCCGGAAACTATCATCTCAGTTCTTGGTGGTAATGTTGTTTCACTCTTTGCAGTTATATGATGGACTGTTTTAATAACTGAATATTTCGTCTTAAAAATCGTTATGTCTTCAGAACACGAGTGTAGTTCATTATTTTTAAAATCTAACTTGAAATGGTTTTCTTTGAGGAAATCCAATCCGAGAATAAATTCGTCATTTATATCAGCGACATATGCCATATGATGGTACACGGCATTACCAAATGCAATGTTTAGATTGACTTTTCCATGCACTTTAATCGTATCACCAGTCACAGCTTGGTGGGTAATGAAGGGCGGCGTCCAGATGAGTTTCTCACCAAGTTTGCGAGCCAGATCTGTCCTAATGATGGTTACGTTAGCTCCAGTATCGATTATCATTCTGCAGGGAACCTCGTTGACATGTCCCATTACGAAAAGTCCGTTGTCTCCGCCACTTACAGAAGAAATGTGAAACAATTTAAAGTGGGGCTTCCGACTCTCTGGACATTTCCGCCCCGCGAGATTCTCACATATTAGTTTTCCTGCTGTGATATTTCCACCATCTTTTGGTTTCGGGCAGTCTCTACGGACGTGTCCAACTGCACCGCAAGTCCAACACTGAAATTTCATGTTTCTGCCACCTTTACTCAGTTCTAAGCTACGGAATTTTCGCCGCAGATCTTCAATTTCTTTTCTTATATCATAGTCTGTATCAGTAGCAGAGACGGCTCTGATTGAGTGCCAGTCTTTACGCGTGGCCTCCTGGGCAGCCTCTATCTTAAGTGCGTAGACTAGAGCAGATCCGATATCTTTGACATCGGCGAGTCTAAGTGCTTTCTGTATCTCCGGATCCCGCACACTATCAATGAAGTGATGGAGAGCCAGATCTTGCCGTGTCTCAGCTGGGCAGTCCGAAAATGCTAAATGGGAAAGTCGCTGAATATCGGCAGCCAATTCTTGCAGACTATCACCCGCTTTCTGATAGCGGGATTTTAACTGTAATCTGTTATATTCCTTATTGCACTTTTCTCCAAATCGCAGCTCAAGCGCACTCGATAGGGCTTGGAAATCGTGGCTTTGCTCTTCCGGAAGCGTCTCGAGGATATCGGCCGCGTCTCCTCTTAAAGAAGCCGCCAGGTGAAAAGCTTGGGCCCGGGGATTCCATCCATTAGCTTCCGCTACCATAATAAACTGGGTCTTGTATACCTGCCATGATGATTTTCCATCGAATGTTGAGAGTTTAATCGTGGCCAGGGAAGGCATAACTGCCACATTGGGTTCCTCATGTCTGTTTGACATCTGTTTCTTCAAGCTTTCAATCTCCTTATTCATATTGTCTAATGCTTCTTCAACGTTTTCTTCGATCTCGAAAACCTTAGTTTCAACTGAAGTTACCTTAGCTTCCACTGCATTCATCTTCTCTTGAATGATGTTGGAGAATTCTTCTTTAACACTTATAATGTCCTTCTTAAGTTTCTTTTTAAGCTCCTCCTGCCCAGATTTTATCTCTTTCGTCATCTCGGTTTTAATCTCTTCTTGTCCAGCTTTCATCTCTTCTTGTCCAGCTTTCATCTCTTCTTGTCCAGCTTTCATCTCTTCTTGTCCAGCTTTCATCTCTTCTTGTCCAGCTTTCATCTCTTCTTGTCCAGCTTTCATCTCTTCTTGTCCAGCTTTCATCTCTTCTTGTCCAGCTTTCATCTCTTCTTATCTAGATTTCATCTCTTCTTGACCAGCTTTCATCTCTTCTTATCTAGATTTCATCTCTTCTTGACCAGCTTTCATCTCTTCTTGACCAGCTTTCATCTCTTCTTGACCAGCTTTCATCTCAGCCATATGCTCCGTTAATTTTTTGAGAAGACTTTTCATTAAATCCATATCCATTTTTCTTGTGACACGCTGCATCAACTCTTCAACCCCACTTCTGACACCAGTTGTACCGAGCTTCGGGGTTCGTGTGGATTGAGAGTTGAAGAAAGCAACTACTCGATGAACACAAGACTTTTATTCGCAAAAATTCCACTAGAAATACCAGCTGTAATAATCACAATTATACAGATACAATTCGTCAGATACGATAAGTTACAGCTTCCAATCACAGGTCTCAAATACCTCAGGCAGAGAACAGCTTCTCTAAACTAGCAGTCACGACTAATCGTCTTCACAAAACTGACTGTGTGTACAAAACCCTGCCTAACCATGTTGCGCTGCGGTATTTATACCTGACTTGGCGGAGAAATCTACTAATTTCGCCAAGGTTCTGGAAGCTTCTAGGCTATCTCGCTAAATATTGATCCTAGAGCTTAGGTGATGGATGTTTCGAGAAATATCCATTTCTCGCCAAGTCGCCAACAATGCCGCCAACTCGCCAAGTTTTCTTGCCAAAACATCGCCAAGTCACCAAATCGTTAGAAAACCCGCTTTTAGCGTATAACACGTCTAAATACCGCAATTTTTGCCCAAAATGTGAGTATTTCCGATCTATCTGAGATATTTTAAGACATATACAATAATTATTTATAAATTTGTAGCAATACAATATAGATGCGTTAACCAAACACTTATATAGACTGCTCTATTTTATCTAAAATCAAATCATTGGTTTAGTTGAGATAAAATTAAACTTTAATCAGTTAAAAATTAAACTTTGCACCGTTAAGAAATTCCAAAATGCTCATATTTAATACTCGTACTGAGGTGGAACTTTCGAACAAAAGGAACAGTCATCTTAATATCTAGTAACTGCAGTTCTCGAACAATCTGATAACCGGTATTTTTCTGTTTTGCCAGAAGGGCAAACGATAGACAGGGAGTGAACGTATCATTTGGTAAAATAAAGAGGATCACTTGAGAATACATACAGTTGAAATTATTTGATGAACATCCGAAATCACGTTTAACCTTTTTCACGAAATTCGACAAAATGCGTGTGTTTTTTCTAGAAGCATTGTTCGTGAGGTGCTCATAAAGATTATATATTATAGTCTAGATATTTTTTATTCCATCAGTTAGAAATTAGACTGTGGAATCTTGTTGTCTTGCAGCGGAGAGCCAATTAGAAAACTTATTCTGAACTGATACAGCCACTATTTTATTTTAAGTATAGTTAATTACAATACAATATGAGTGTCTGAAACTACATGTTAGTATGAGCACACACACATTCTCATAAAATTCAACAGTTATGAATAATTAAAATTTTTGTAGCTATAATATGCATCGGTATTGTCATTCAATTTCGTGTATTTGATTGATTTTAAATTTTGTTTCAAATAGTTTTAAATAACAATTTTTTTCTTATATTACGCTTTTTTTATTCAAAATCATTCAAATAATTGACGATTGTTATTATAAACTTAAATAAAGGTTATCAATAGTGTTATAAAAATAAAATTCTTACATAATATTATGATTAGGAAAATTTAATTCTCATTGCAGTCTTCATCGAAGCGAGTTGGAACAAGCTGTGCAAATTGTAGAACTACAACAACAACTTTATGGAGGAGAAACCATCATGGTGAGCCAGTTTGTAATGCCTGCGGACTATACTTTAAATTGCACAATGTAAGCTTGACATTTTTATTCACTTCTTTGCTGTATTTTAATGGATTTGAGAGCTCTAAAGGAACTAGAATAAAAATCTTTGAAGATAATAAACGATCCTTATTTAAATAAGAAAACTGAAGTCTAATTAACAGACAACACAACAAAACAGTCTGTTGTAAGACTTTCTCAATATTCATCCCATGTTATAGTTGCCCAAGAGCACTTTTGATTATATTCCAGCGTCGCAAGAAAAGTCTCACACAACTCCCAAGACCCCTCCCGAAATATGTAGGCGCGGAAAGAAAAAAAAATCACACATACCAGTTGTCCAATCGATCTTGGTTTGAATGTAAGACTTTCTATTCCGAAAAACAGGGTCCTTAGATATTGACAACATTCTGCCATAAGCTTTTGCAAGCCATTTCAATATTTAATGTACAAATATTTTTCTGACAGGACTTTTCAAGAGTAGTGGGCCATATGAACGTGTCCCCAGGGAGAAAAATGGAAAAATTTCAAACACCTACATCGACAAATCAATTTCACTTGACTAGTTGACTGGTATCGAACTAGGAACTTTCCGCTATGAAGAGTGCTGTGATACAATTACGTCAACTGATTTTTTTAAAAAAAAGATGAAAACATTAAGAATTACATCCCGAGAGCTTTCATATACAAAACAAAATATTTTTTTTGACATTTATTCTTATTTGGTGTAACAGAGAAAAGACAACAAGCAGAAGTAGAGAACATTCATTGACAAAAAGTTCAGATAGGAACAAGAAAGTGCGTTGCTTCTTTTTTGAAACGGGGATCCATTACAGGCAAAAAGTTCGACTATTTTCGCAGTTTTAAATCCAATCCTTATTTGGGATTCGAACCCGAGCCCACTTGGTGAGTGCCGAAGGTCAAAACTACCATACAGTCTGAGAGACAAAATAAGATATGTTACAAACTCGTAGATTACTTAGCTAATATAAATTTTTTGAATTTTTTTAAATACTGTGAAAAATATTTTTAATTATCTAGATATTTACAATATATATTATGAAAAAAGGAACAAGACAAAAATTTTTTTAGAAAAATGTAGATGTTAAGCATAAAAATACTCATCGTTAATTATAAAATAAGTTATTACTTAATTAAATATTGTTTATTATAATGACGCATAGAAATTGCTAAAGACACAAAATGCTAATCCACTGGCATTTAAATGCTCAAAACAGTTTGTCAAGATATTACACTTTCTATTTATTCTACAATACTGTTTTGTTGCACTTAGGTAACTTTTTGATAACAAGAGCTAATTCTATAAGGATTGACGTCTTAAAGATGATAAAGGTATCATAAAAATATATCCAGACTTTTGAAATATAAATTGAACAACAGAGTGATTACCACATCAGTATCATAACACTTGAAGTAAAGTTGAAATTTTTGAATTTTAATCAGAGTGTTTTTACAAATCATTAGATATTCTAACGATCTGTGATGTAATTCTTAAGATTTTTCTCATCAATGAGTTTTTGATAATGATTCCATAATATAATGATTAATGAAGGCTGCAATAATCACATGTGATTTCATTTAGCAGAGCTTTGTCTTTCGGTTGGTTGGTTGGTTCGTTTTTATGGCGCAAGGTCCAGATAAGGACAAGCTGCGCCAATCACAAGATATTTTACCTCAGTTTTCTTTTCACCCATTAAAAGTATAAAATAGAAATATAGTTAAAATGTACATTAAAAGTATAAAATAAAAATATAGTTAAAATATATATTAAAAGTATGTAAACATACAATATACACATGTATAAAATTAAAGACTTGAATTTTGAATAAAATATTACAAAATCAGATAAAACTCATAAAACCTATGTCTTTTAAAAACGCAAATAGATTGCGATGGGGTGGTTCCCCAAGCAGATCTTTTAATGTTAAAATGTTACTGTTAAAATATCTAAAATGCTGATGGTTAAAATCTGGGCACACAATTAAAATATGATATACTGTGAATGGCTCATCACACTTTTCACACCATGGTTGGAGATCACTTAAGATCAAATGTTTGTGGGTGAAACGCACAAACGTTTGATCGACCAATTCGAAGGCGAGTCAGTCTGACATCTGCGGTTCGTGGAGATAAAACAGATAATGGAATGATGTATGAAAAGATGGAATGGAGTTTGTTGCTGACTTGCAGGTCCCAGGATTCCTGCCAAAGAGAATATATGAAATGTTTGAATCCATTTTTCATGTCCATTGATGGTATTGAAGGCAAAATGGAAGTAGCTGCAGATTTAGCGGCAGCATCAGCTTTCTCATTGCCATCTATTCCTATGTGGCTTGGAATCCAACAAAACAGTATCTCAAATCCCTTGTTAGTAACAGAATCAATTAATTTGAATATCTTAGACACAACTGGATGGCAATTATAGTTGTTATTCTTCAAAGCTTCTAATACACTCTTACTGTCAGTGTACACATAGAATTTACGTTCATTTTTAGTTTGTAGCAGCTGAAGTGCTCGGTATATAGCCGTAGCCTCAGCGGTGAAGATGGAGCAGGATTTGTGAAGGCTATAACTGTAGGAGGTACCATCAAGATAAACTCCACAACCAACTGATCCTGGACATTTGGATCCATCCGTAAATACTGGAGTGTACATAGTATACTGACAGCGATGGAATGAATAAAGCTGTTGAAGAATAGCAGTATTTGTGTCTGATTTTTTATTTTTTTCCGAAGGGATTTAGCACAATCATGTGTGGATTATACCAAGGAGGATGTGCGAAAAGGTCGGTAGACTCGATTCGAACATCACATAGGTCAGAAAGCAAAATAATAGATTTAATACGAGAGAGAAAAGGTTGAATGCTTGATGGTCTAGCATTATATAATCTCTTAAGAGCAGCACTTGGAATAGTGGAACGTAAGGGATGATGAGGAGTAGATATGATTTTAGAATAATAATTAAGAGACAGCTGAATCTTCCGCAGGTCTAATGGTAACTGTTGGCAAATTACATATAAACTCTGGACGGGTGATGTACGAAATGCTCCACAACAAATCCTTAGAGCAGAGTGGTGGACGGTGTCCAATCTACGTAAAATGGAAGATCTAGCCGATCCATAAGCAGCACAACCATAGTCAATACGAGATAAAATGATTGATTGATAAATTCGGAGCAATTAAGTGCGATCTGCACCCCAAAATGTATTCGACAACACTTTGAGGATATTGAGCAATCGCTCACACTTCTTCCGCAGATATAAAGTATGCGGAAGGAAAGTTAACTTCTTGTCGAAAATTACCCCGAGGAATTTTATCTCATTGACCACAGGAATAGGTCTATTGCTTATGTGAAGCACAGGATCGGGATGAAGACTAGTTTTCCTACAGAAATGGACACAGCAACTCTTACTAGGAGATATACTAAGACCATTTCGTTCACACCAAGAAGTTAGATTGTTTACAGCTGTTTGCAATTGTCTCTCAATTATATTCATGTTTGAACCCTGATATGAAATTTGTAAGTCATCAACATATAAATTACTATGAACAGAAGATGGTAACTGATGAAATATGTTATTGATGAAAAGGTTAAAAAGGGTTACGCTTAAAACGCTACCTTGAGGGACACCCTCAGCTTGAGTAAAAGTATTGGAAACTGTACTTCCAATACGTACTTTAAATAGCCTAGTAGCTAGAAAATTCTGTATGAATATTGGAAGATTACCCTTAAAACCAAGATTATGCATATTACGGAGAACGCCATAAGGCCACGTACGATCGTATGCTTTCTCAATATCGAAGAAAATTGCAACAAGATGGTTTCTCCACACGAAAGCATTTCGAATTTGGGATTCCAAATCTACTATATTATCAATAGTGGATCGTCCTCTTCGAAATCCGCTTTGATGAAGAGGTATGCAATTATTCTTCTCTAAGATGTAAATGAGTCTAGCATTGATCATACGCTCAAATGTTTTGCACAAGCAACTCGTGAGAGCTATTGGACGATAACTCAGAGGGTCAGATGAATCTTTGCCAGGTTTTAATATTGGAATCACTATCGCCTCTCTCCATGATGTAGGATAAGCATGTTCAGTCCAGATTCTATTAAACAATGAAATTTTGTTTAATAAAGAATCATGATTTAAACGACGGAGCATTTGATACGAGATTCCATCTGGTCCTGGGCTAGTGTCATTTGCTTTAGATAAAGCAGTCTTCAATTCTGACAATTCAAAATCACAATTATATGGTAGATTATGCCGATCATGAAAGCTTAGAGGTGTCCGCTCAGTGATTCCTTTAATCCTTAGAAAAGTAGGATTATATGAATCAGAGCTGAAAACACTAGCAAAGGTTTCACCGATGACATTAGCAATATCTACTGCTGAGGAGTGTATTGCAGCTCCAGTTTTTAATACAGGAATGGAATAATCCTGATAAATACCATTGGCTGCTTTAACTTTCCTCCATAATTGTTTGCTTGTTGTCGATGAATTGATTGACGACACATAGCGAATCCAAGATTCTCTTTGACTCTGACGTCTAACTCTTCGAGCTTGAGCTTTGGCTTTTTTAAAAGCAACAAGATTCTCCGTAGTAGGGTATCTTCGGAATATATTCCATTGCTTCCTTTGTTTCTTATAGGAGAGTTGGCATGTTTCATTTCACCAAGGTTTCCTGTGTTTATGTGAAATGATGGAATTTTTAGGGATAGCATCCGCAGCTCGGATTATTGTGTCGGTGACATATTTAACGGCATCATCTATCATATCTGTCTTAACTCTTGTCTCACTAATCACGGCCAATTGCGTTAAAAGTGTCCAATCGGCTCGATTGTACACATAATTAGGTGGTTTGTGACGCACACTATTACTTCCAGCCTGAGTCACGATTAGAGGGAAATGATCACTATTGTAGAGGTCATTTTTAACAGCAAAAATCAGCAATGGCAGGAGTGATGGAGAACAAATACCTAAGTCAAGAGAGTGAAATGTCCGTGTTGGTTCGTGAAAATAAGTCTTATCGTCGGTATTCAGCAGACAGAGGCAATTGTCAGAAATTAAATTTTCTATCTGACGACCGCGAGAATTCGTATCATCACTATCCCACAGAGGACTATGTCCGTTAAAATCACCAAGCAATAAAAATGGAGCTGGGAGTTGATCAAGTAAGTCGTTTAGTTCCTCTTCTTGGATGACATCATTCGGTGGTAAATAGAGCCTACAAACTGTAATCAGACATGCGGTGTGAATTCTCACAGCAACAACCTGGAGTGTAGTTCTTAACTGATGTGCTGTACTGGGATAAGTGTTTGATGTAATTATACAAGCGCCAAAAGACACAGCAGCATCACCACTATTATCCTTTCTGTAGCATTGAAATCCATGCATTTTGATGATGATATTGGGCTTCAGGAATGTTTCCTGGAGAGCCATACATGCGGGGTTATAGGCTGGCATAATGGATCTGATATCATCAATTCGAGGCCGAAAACCACGACAATTCCATGAAACAAAGGAAGTCATTAATGAAATACAGTCTAACCATTGTCACTATTGCTCAATGTCATCTCAGATGAATCTTCCAACATGAAATCATCATCTGAAGGATGCAGTTTGACAGTGTCTGCATCCATAGACAGAAGAGCTTTTCTAGCAGTTAACGAAGACTTTCGAACGCTTTCCTTGGCCAGTTTTAATTTCCTAGCTTTTGATTTCGCCAAGGTTGATTTGACTATTAGAGGTGCAGTACTTTCTGTTGTTTTTTGTTTTGGGAGCAAACTAACTGTAGAAACAGAGTTTGTGTCGGTTTGGGTGCTGCAGGATCAGGTTACTTTTCTTGTTATATTTGCGTAACTAATACCAGGAGCGGGAGTACGGGAATTAACTAATCGGCGAGCTTCCAAATAGGAAACATTGTTCTTGATTTTGATGGTAACAATTTCCTTTTCCTGTTGCCAAATGGGACAAGATCTAGAATAAGAAGTGTGGTTACCTTTACAGTTGACACACACTTCTTTGGCTTCGCAAGTGGTACTTTCATGGCCAACATCAGAACAACGGGCATATGTGAGTTTTCCTCTGCAATCCATTTTAGAGTGTCCAAATCGTTGGCACTGGAAGCATCTTAGCGGATTAGAGATAAAAGGCCGTACTGAACATCGCATATAAGCCACTTTAATATTTTGTGGCAAGTCCGGTGTAGAGAATGTCAAAATGAGATGCTTTGTGTTTAGAACAATGCCATCTCTCTTTATCGTGATTCTTTTCACACTGCAGACTTTTTGGCTTTTTAAATTTTCCAGTATTTCATCGGTGGGCGTGTGAAACAAGTCCTCCGATGAAATAACACCTCGTGAAAAATTTAAATTCCTATGAGGTTCGACAGTTATCGCTATGTCACCAATTTTTTTCATGCTCTGTATCATTATAGATTGCTTTTTGGTAGCAGTTTCTATTAACAGAACACCCGATCGCAACTTCTTTATCGACTTAACTTCTCCAAGATATGAGGTTAAATCCTTTTCAATGAGAAAAGGAGAAACATATTCAAAGCTGTTTCCAATTCTTTGTACAACAAAATATTTTGCACTGCAAGTTTCCATTTGTTGCTCCCGAGGGAGTGAAGAGAAAGTTTTTTTATCCATTTAGGATGAATATAAATTTGGGGACTAGACGGCACCACCCACCACGGAGACCTACAAGGGGATACAGGTTAGCTGTAACAATGCTAGTCAGTCCCTATACGCTCACGGTACATCCCTGAAGTGGACTCCACCTTTAACGAGTCACCCAGTAGATGTACCAATTGCTTGATCCATAAAGCCGATTGATGTGCTGAGGACCACAACACACCTCCCGTTTACCTGAAGCAGAGGCCGAGGCAATGTGTTGGTCTCAGGAGGCCTCAATTACCAGGATCATCCTTTCCAGGGACACGGGTCTCCACTCACGGCAAACACGTGGGTGATTTAGTCCTCAAGAATAGCTAATAGCAACAGAGCGGCGAAAGCTACTCAAGGGGAGCCCTCAACCTCTTACGAGGCAATCACAATGAGGGAGAAAAGGAAGAACATGCAGAAGAGTAGAGGAGAGAAGAAAATAAAAAAGAGGAAAGATCACTAGGGTACCTCGGGATTGTGACACCCGTGTTTACCTAAAGAAGGTAAACCCCCTGAGGGGGCTTTGTCTTTCGGCATAGCAGCACACATCGTGTGTATATGTATGCATATATAAAGTAATTTCCCTACTAAAATTAACGATTCAAATATATTTCCCAGTTACGCGTCACTAAACTGTATACTTAAGCACTTTTATATTTCTTTCATATTTTTGTATATCAGCAGTTGTCCAACCGTAGCAACAGTGTTGAGAGAGTTAAAATCAGTACTGAGTAAAAAAAAAATCTATGCACAGACCATAATGATATTCCAGGACACGTATTGAAGAATTTAGCTTGAATCTTATTTTAAATTTTGACCAATCACATGTTATTAATAAAGCAAATTTATGACAAGAGCCCCACCAAAATTTTTGAAAATATTAGTACTACAAGTATTAGTACTCAAAAAGGAGATTGTGCAAATTTTATCATATGGTCAAGAGAGGAAGTCAACAATTTCTCCAGTGCTTTCCTCTCCAACTCACAAAAAAATAAATAAATAAATAAATAAGACCAATTAATACTTATAAGTCGTATCGATACACGCAACTAGATCAAGTTTTTTTTTCCTGTGCAACAGCGACGTTTTTTACAAAGTAGTATAATTAAGAAAGACATTTACAGGTTAGTTTGCGAATAAAATGTGCTAAAATAAATTTGACAACAAACATGTATTAAAATAAATTTGAATAAATAAAACACAAAAGGTAATAAAGATATATTTTTCATTTATTTATGCATACTAAAGTGACTTATTAAAAGTTTTAGTTTACATAGCTTTAAAGATCATATTGGACAAGTGATTCCCGCCATTGGCGATACACTGAGTGAATCGAATTCTGCTATTTTCACCACTCTCTTCAGTACATTGAAAGTCATATTCCCCGTTTCTGTTTGAACGTGTCTTTTCAGATCTTCCAAATTGGCAGTCTGTATAGGCACGCAAGTTTAAATACCCCCACAAAAAGAAATTACCAGATCGGGAGAACACTCTGGATACTCCAGTTCGTTTTTCACTGAAATGATTTACCGAGAAAAATAGATCTCTACGACAAATGCACGGTGTTCATTACTCCCAATGCATGATGGCGACTGAACCAAATTGTCACATTACACTTTATTATCTTCTCTCCGGCACCAAACTACGCTAACTTCGTAATCTTTCCTACATTTTGTGTTATTGCAATTCTAAATAAGGAAGTTATCTTGCCACACCCAGTAATATTGTTCGTGTAAAAGTCCACGTAAAACGCACCCCACATTGGTGCAGCCAGGTGAATGCTGAAATCCTTAACTCTACTTTGTGTAATTATTTGAAATTGTAGTAATGCAATCTCTTTTCTTCAAGAACGGGAACTATTATTTAATTTACTCCAGAAATTTATAATCACTTTTTCTAACATCCTTATTCAGGAACTCTTAATACTTAAGTTCTCTTTAAGCATTAAGACATGATATTGAATTTAGATTAAGATCTTAAAAACATCAAATTTATTGAATTACTACATAAACTGTGTAAAATACCGTATATCAATGAAAAGCTTTAAATTTCGATGGTAGTTATTTTTTGCATTAAAATGTAACAATGAATACTAAAAGTCTGAATGTATGCACAAGCAAATTAAAATGCTGAAATACTATATCAAGTATAATTTTTCAGATGAGAAGACCTATAGCTATGAAGAAGGATGGTATACAAACAAGAAATCGAAAAATATGTTCTAGGACAAGAAAGAAAAAATGCAACCAGCCATCAGAAGAGAATTACAGATCAACTTACAACAGTCTTAACCGTTCACCATGTACAAGAATATCAACATATATCGAACATGAAAACATATCTGGGACAAATTTATTTTCAAACGAATGCATATCTAGGACTGTTCCAAATAATGTGAACAATGCTCAACACACTAGTTACATGTTTCATTCCTACCCACAATCTATGATAAGCACAATGTAAATATTCATTAAATTGTAAGGTTTTAGAATAATTTGTATGTGTAAAAAAGTTCATTTTAATAAAATATTAGTCTTATATACCTTTCTTTATTAAAAAATTACAAATTTTAAAAAGATTAAAGTCGAAATTAAATTTTTTAGAAAAATAACATGAAGTAATAAATATATTGTTATGAAAACGAGGCGGATAGTAAAACAGTAATACACACAGTAAGAAATGCAAGACCTAACAATATGACTTGTCTAAAAAAACGAGAAATACGACATGAAGTGAAAAAATTATAAACAGCATAGTAAAAAAATATTTATAATTTGAAGTAATGTGGAAGGTAAGTAATGTATTATGTATAATAATTTATAATCATGAATAAAAATAACTAATTTTTTTTTCAGAATTGTTGCAATGGATCATAAGTTAAAGTGTGAAATATTAAACATCTTTATATATAATACGTTGTTTATGGATTACAAGCGTATGACATTTGCTGATAATAAGAATTGAAACATAACTATCAATGTATTACTTAAGTCAAATGAATGTACGTATTCAAAGTCCATCATTTGGAGGCCTGGCAATTAAAGAAGTCTCAACCATGTTCAAAAACTTTGCACGTGAAAACTTGACAATATTTTAATCATTATCAACATAACGAAAAGAGCATTTTATCATAAGCATTATTGTGGTAGATTTCTAAATTTCGACAAATATCAGACTAGTTCTTGATAGTGGAAGTGTGTGTTCCTATTATTTGATTAGGAAATCGCTTGTGGATACTCACCTAAATATTACTTCATAGAAAAAAAAAAAATCTCAAAACCATATGGCTTTTAGTGAAGAATGAGAATAAGACATGTTTCTAGTGTTTTTCTCTGGATATTTTAAACACTGACATTTAGCAGTAGCAAGGTGGGTAATTACTCTCAAAATTTCAAGATAATTAGGCCCGGTACCAATCTTTACTGGAATGCAACTGGATCACAGGTGGGTGATAAAATAAATGGTAGTAATCTAGATTCACTGCCAAGTATTATAACTGCTAAGTTTAGATTGTTTTGTATTAAAACGGAATCTGTATAATACAAAATGTGCTGAAGGTAAATCATTTCCTACTACTCATGCAATTTATGCACTTAAAAAAATTTAAAAAATTTTTGCAACTGGTTTCAAAAATATAAAATATAGTATAGTATATATATATATATATATATATATATATATATATATATATATATATATATATATATATATATAGTATATATATATATATATTCCCTTTGCAATTTGTTCACAAAAGAGAAAATGAATAATGAACATGGTAGACGGTTATATACTAAAGAAATCTGTCAACAGAACCTCAAAATTATAGATATTCCATTTGTCATTTTAATTTATCAATTGTTTTGAAAGAATTATTAAAATGAATTATTTGATTACTGATAAAATTATAAAAATAAATATAAAAAGGACAGAGAAGGATTTAAATTACTATTTCAAAGAATTGCAAATGTGAGTCAGTTTTTTAATCTTCTACGTCGAGTAACCCATCAAATAATAGGAAAGTCTAATAAGAATGTTTAAAGTTTAATTAAATTAGTAAGTAAATATGACTATGTTCTAACGAACCATAGAAATGGATTAAAACATTCGAAAATCAAAATGTGTTCTATTTGCCACTTTAATTTATCTATCGCTTCTATAGAATTATTAAAATAAATAAATTTATATCTGATAAATCAATAGAAATTAATATAAAAAGGAGATAGAGAATGACTTGAATTATTATTTAAAAAACTGTAAATGCGTTTAAAATTTTTACTTATAATAATCTTCCACGTCGTGAAATATATAACAGAAAAGTTTAATAAAAATATGTTAAGTTTAATTATATATTAGTAAGTAAATATGTTTGTCCTAATGAATCATATAAGCGATTTAAAATATTCGAAATTATAATTATGTATCATTTACACCACACAAAAAATAATTTCTTTGTTACGAAATGAAATCCTTAACAAAAAGCAGCATGTATGTTATTTAAATGGAATGTACTCTTAATGTTTCCCACAAGGAACAAACTACAATCCTTGTAGGTATAACTAAATTCTTAAAAGATTAAAAGTGTCGTTTATACGGTTTATTCAAGCAATTGATGTGATTGGAGAAGCAACAGCAAAGTATCTAATAGATTAAATTAGATTTTCACATTATAAATTGTAGAGGGCAGATATACTACGATGGTAGCAACATGAAAGGGAAATATAAAAGTATACAATCCAGAATAACAGCGCTTAATTCTAATGCAATTTATGCACATGCGCCATGTTTATAACCCTTTTAATTAATTCATTTGTAATTTCGCTTCCAGCTGTGTACATGGTAAATTCTTTTGAGATATTGCAACATTTATGTTGCATTTTTTCAGCTTCTACAAAAAAAAATCCAAATGGAAATCCTACGAGAGGATTTAAACATTACTCGTAAGCCATAATGAATCGCGTCAGAAAATCAAAGAAAGCATATACAGTTTGAACAAATTTAAAAATTTTTGTAAACTTACAAACCTTGTAAGAATTTATTGGTCTACGTAACAATAATACATGAACTGAAATTTTAAAAAAAAAAAAGTCAATTGGATTCAGTGTAAGGAATGTCATCTATTTTACAGTTTTTAATTGTATGATTTAAAGTATTCTTGTTCCAGTTTTTCTATCTAATATATATTATAAGAAAAAAAATTGTAGCTATTATGGCAAGTTCCGCGAGCTCTCAGCATATTATAAAGCATTTATTTTCAGTCAAGTACTTGTGCAGGGCGCTTACATATACATAATGGCAAAAAGTTATTTTCGGCAATTTTTTTAAAATCACGCATTAAATATGCATGCTATATTATAATGTCTTTATATTATTTTTTACACTACCTTACAAAAAATTCAGAACCTCAAATACTTTCGGATCCAGACACCTTTCTAGAGATAAGATCTGGACGGAGTTTTAAGACAAAAAACTATCATTAGAAAACATTTGTCATACATGAATTTTAGCCAAGCTACAATGTGCTTGGAAACTAATTTTCATATTTAGCAAAAAGTGAGCATTTAGGAAAAAAGCATAAAATATTGTGAATAATTTAATAGCAGATTTGAAAAAAATCATCGAAAAGAATGGTACTAAGTTCCTGAAAATGAAAGAACGTTTTTGATATTTCACCTGCTTACTTTTTGATTTTATGACCAAGATCAAAAAGTAATAAGATGGGGGAAAATGTTTATGGGCATATCCTTAAATATCAAGTACAAAACCTTTTCAGCAATTGTTATTGATTTTAGACTCCTCAGCACTTATCCTTGACTCAAAATTAAGTAAATGTGATGACCCCTTATTCTTTTTTCACGAAACTTTACAGCTAATGCTCCATAAACCATGGCTTTAACATATAACAATAAAAACTGTAGCACAATGTACAAAAGCAAATACTTAAATTCATAAAATCAAATAACAAAATGCTACTTTATGTGAGAAATATTTTCCTCGAAATTCAAATTATTGTGTTATTATATATATTTACAGAACATCAAAAACAGTGAAATTTTATTCCACGTACTTTTTCGAAAATCAGAAATGCTAAGTAATTATGTAAAGATTTTTAAGGGTTTTAGAAAAGGGGTTTTTCATATTCAGACAAGATTGGACACAGAAACGATAGAATGAAATAAAAGAGAGAGAGTGCTTGGTAACAAAACAACATTTGTGACAACAATTTATAGCTGGTGTATAGGCTTCAATATCCATAGGAATTTTAGAAGATATTCAAAAGTCTACACAAAAAATTGGAACTCCAGATGATGCTATGAGAAAATTAATCGCGTTTGATTATCATGTGATATATGACGAAAAAGAAATATTGTTGGACATTTTAAAAACCCCACATGCATCCACTTTTATATGAAAATGAAAAAATGCATACTCAATGTATTCTCTGCATGCTATCTCAAAACAAAAAGATTACTTGTGTGATGTTGTACCAAGAATATCATATTCAAAACTGATGCTTCAAAACATACATATTACTTCACAATATGTGGCTAAATTTGAATTTATCCTTATGAAATATATAACAAAATAACAATCAACCCTTGACAGACAAAAGAATTTGTTGGTGTAAAATGTACTTCAAAAAATGATTGATGTCAGTTATGATATACCTGACTATATAGCAGCAGAACCTTGAAAGGATGATATAACACTCAATGCTCTTTAGTATATTATAATTTAAATGCAGGAAGTATAGCAGCAGAAGAAAGAAAAAAATTAAAACTCTTTTATGCACTAGAACAATGGTAAGTGACACACTGCTTGGTTATTATGAATTATCATTTGCAATTTAAAAAAAATTAGATTGATAAAAAATCTGCCTATATCTACCAGATTTAGCACCAAATGATTACTAAATATTTCCAACCATAAAAGAAAAAAATGATGCTTTATAAGTTTTGAAGAAGCTTACAGATATCATTTACCTATTTTGCAATTTTTAGAATGGCATCTTAGATAAATGCATCAATACTGAAAGAAAGTATTTTAAGAAATAGAAAACGTATCCTTGGCCGAGCTGGAAGCCGAATGGTTAGCGCTCTTGCCTTCGGTTCAACAATTCGTGGGTTCGAATCCCACCTTGGGCATGGATGTTTGTAGTGGTTCTGAATCCACTTTAAACCGTAGGTCCCGGTCTAATAAGCCCTTGTGAGCAAAAAATGACCGTTGAGCAACAAACAAACAAAACCTATCCTTAGTAAGAAATTATTCTTTTCATTACAAACATAAATATCATCTATCATACCTTGATCTACATAGTGGAAATACCTTGGATAGAAGATACATGCAACTGACCGTGTTTAAGCATAATATGCAAGTTAAAAATTTTCAGATTTAAAAAATGTCTAAAAATTTTCATTTTATTAACTTTATTTGTTTTAGTTCCATGGATCTTAACTAAAAGAAGATAGCTGAAAGGAAAGTTCAATGTTCAACTCCATGCAACACAAAATATTTTCCTAAAATTTGCCATAATCAATCTTTTTCAAAGTTAATTAAAACATCAACTTTACAATAATTAAAAAATTTTATGGAATTATTCTGAATTTTTCAATGAATTGTTACTTGATGTGAATAATTAATTTAGGAAGGTGGTATCATATTTTTTACAAATAAATTATTTCCCAATAGTAGTCATTTGAAGTTTATAAACTTAATGTTCATCAAATTCATTCTCTCACATGCTGCATCAAAGAGATATAAAATTTACATTTGTCAATTAAATACAATAAGCATTACTGTGAAATATTTATTAAAATATTGACTATTATACTTATAACATTTTATATCTTCAAGCATAACTATCTTTCTTTCCTGAAAAATATGGTAAAAATAAATATTTTTGTGATAGTTTTATGGTATATGGAAGCACACTTTCATAAAGTCAAACCAGAATTTGTGAAATAAATGATGAAGAATTAAAAGATGTTCTTCAAAACAATCCATTTACATTTGTGTGAATATTTCATATTTCTCAAATCAACAAGACAATGCATAATCAATTGTACAGAAATTATAATTTGATTGTTTCACAAGAACTGTATAAATAAATATAAATAGAAAAATAAAAATTTAAAATATTGTAAATTTTACTTTTGTTGAATAAGAAGCAATTTAAACTATTTAATTATTAGAAATTTTTATTTAATTGCTTTTGTTAACTATCATTAAAAACAAATCATTGAAAATCACTATTTAAGTATTATTATCCTCCATTAGGTATGTTTATAGTAAGCTTAACTAATTCAGAAGCAAATGAATGAAGAAGCCATATTGTAAGTATCTCAAGGTAGATAATGATAACATATTTTTAGAAATTAAATATTTATTTCAATATGATAAAATTACTCTTTTACAAATATATGTTAATGATATTTAACATATACATTTATTTATTAGATGTTAATATTTTAGCAATTAATATGAAAAGTGATTATAAGATACAAATGAAAGATAAAACAATAGCAATAACAATTGCAAATATATTTAAAACTCGTCTTATGAAAACAATTCAGTATAAACAAATTTCTCTTTATGTAACTTTTTTCTTGAATTAGTGTAAAATGAAGAAAATATAAAAAATGCTACAATTTCATTTACAAATTGAATTAGTAAATTTTGGAAAAGTGAGAATTTCTTTTTTATTTAATTGCAAGTCAAGGATTTGTTGTTAGAGAAAAAAAATCGAATACAAATGTAACTTGAAGAATATTTTAACAGACACTTCAAAAATGTGTGAAAATAGGTACAGAATTTGAAACCTTTTTTATTAAATGTAACTTGAATATTCTTCCAAATCACAAATAAGAATGCATAATAAATATGATTATGTGAAAGAAAATAACTATCTCAAAATTTTACATATTAACTAAAATTCATACATATTAAATCAAAATAACATATTTATTGATAAAAAATACAATTATAGATTCTTAAATATTTTTTCAAAAAAAATTAAGCATTTTTAAAAAACAGCAAAGCCAAAAATTCCAAGCAACCAAAAATTCTTTAGGGTTTTAATTAATCAACTGCAAAAGATATTTTAGCTTCAAGAATTTCATTGTGATTCCAAAAAACTAAAATTTTAATGAAAGCTGCACTTGATTCAAAGCTGTATGTTGCTTTTGGGACCATATTTACTTATTGTTACATGAACATGATGTATAAATTACAAAAATAATGCAAAAATTAAAAATAGTAATTTTTCTCTAAATTTTTATATTATCATATTTTTGGGATTAAACAAGAATAATCGCAAAAATTACTCAAAGTCACAATTCATTTCATTATATATTTTTATTATACATTTAATTTATTTTTTAATATCTTGATCAAATAATGTATAAAAATAATTTTAAAAAATTTATAAAAAGCTTTCATAAGGATTTGTTTGACATTTGGATACTTTTAACATGGACACACAGTTTTATAAGTACTTGTAAAACAAGCAGAATTCAAAATTCTGAGAAACATTTTAGGATTTTGCATCAAATTTCATAATCATGGTTTGTGAGATGAATGTTTTTGAAACCAGAGAGCCATCTGAATAAAAGCATCTGCATCATGAGGAGTCTTGCTTAAACTATGGTTATCTTCATACACATAAACACTAGGAAAAAAAAGGTTAATTATCATATATTTATAAAATAATATATATATATATATAAAGAAATTTAGTTTAAATTTACCTCACAGGAACTTTTCTTGCTTTGAGGATATGGTAGTATTTAAGACCTTGTGAATATGGTACACGCAAATCTTTACAACCAAGCAAGAGCAAAACTGGCACTTGAACCTGAAAATTCAAAATATGCACAAGTTTATATGCACAATGATAAAAAACCTTTTTATTTACGATACACTTTTATTATTTGAATGGTGCGAAAAATTATATACCTTATAAATGTATTTATCATATAATAAATTTATTACATGATAAATACATTATAAAGGTATTCATCACATAATAAATTTATTATATAATGAAAAATCAATTAAACCAAAAATTTAATGCTAATTTTTTAAAGTTTAGTCAGTTTAATTAGTGTTTCATAATTCTGTTTGGATCTTCACTTAATGTAATTGTATAACCATATAATTTATACATTATGATCGAAGTTAGAGAAGTAACTATTTTTTTTTATTTTATTTATTATTTTATACAATATAAAATAAGCAATTGTAGTTTCATAAGCATTATTACTGTTATAGCATATGAATATTCTTCAATTTGATAATATTGTATAAATAAAACATAACATTGTTTTGAAAAAGTGTGAGAAAATTCTATATTTAATACAAAAATTTATAACATAAAACAAATGTTTACATTATTAAATACAGTGCTAAAATATGATAGAGCAAAATTTTATTGGATAAGAAAATATTTGCAGCAATAACAAATTAGGAGTCTGTAACATTAGGCATAACTGAAAACAAAGAAAAAACATCAAAAACCAAAAAGAGATACAAGCATAAAAAACAATTTCACAAAGACTTGATTTTTCAATATTTTGAGAAATTCAATTGTTTAGATTTTTGTTTGTTTGTGTGTGTGTGTAAAAAATGACTTGAAAATATCACAACAGCATAACTTGGTGAACAATAAAGAGAAGCAAATACACAGAAATGTAAACGATAATCATGTTTAAGAAAGGAATATCATTTCAGAGCTGTTGAATGGATTGCAAGAAACTGGAAACACTATTAATTGAAAAAAAAAAAACATTCCCCACAATAGTCATTGCTAATAATGACTTAACAATTCACTATAACAGAACAAGAAATACTACTCAGGATCAGCAGACGGGGTGTAGTGTAACAGGCCTCCTTGTGATGCACCCTGGATGACACTAAATCTGTTACAGCCTTCGTCTTTCTCTTGCAGTCTTTTTCTTTATGAAGGCATCTTCAACATCTAAAAACTGCACTTTTAAGTGCAAGAACAACACCAGTCTAAAAGTAATTTTTTGGAATGCTGGTGGCCTTACTCAGCACAAGTTCTCTGAGCTTAAAATCATTGTCCATCAAGTGAAACCAGATGTTGTAGGCATTGCTGAAAGTAATTCTGCTGCCGATAATTTGAAATTCATTCCAATTAACCAGTATCAGTCTTTCTCTTTACCACGGTCAAGACAAATAGCCTCTGGGATTGTAGTTTTTGTAAAACGATCCCTTATAGCTTATACATTAGTTAAACATTCCATAAATGATCATGATCTGTTAGAGGCTTTTGAAATCCGTGTTTGGAAAAACAACGAAGCTTTTCGTATCACATTTGTTTATAATCCTCCTAAGAACAAGCCAAACTTAAACTGTCTAATACAGGATTGGAACAAGCACTCACTCATACTTGGAGATTTCAATGCTCACTCCCAGAGATGGGGATACAAACAGAATTGCTCTATTGGCAACATTCTTGAAAATTTCATTGACTCAAACCAAGTTGAGTACATTGAGAATTCAAGTAGTCTTCCTACCTTTCTGTCCATTTCTGGTGAAACATCTCACCCAGACCTTTTATTGACTCATCCTAATCTCACTCATCTTATTAATTATGATCTCCTTTCCTCTCCAGGAGGAGCAGGACATAAGATTCTTTTTGCGAAAATCAATAAACCTGAACTCAAGGAGGAACCCATTGTTACAAAATGGAACTTAAAGAAGGCAAATTGGCAAAAATATGCTGATTTTACTGACTCTCCTAGGAGACTGTGCGCTTGATTACAACAATGATAAAGATCTTGACCATATCATTTTTACTATTCTCGAGTGCGCAAATGCTTGCATTCCAAGAGGACACAGGAAAAGAGTAAAACCTTTTTGGAACGATGAACTCCAATCTCTGAAGGAAGAGAGAGATCGAGCAAGAATCCTTGCTGAATCCACTGGTCTCTTGAAAGACTGTATTAATTTGAGACAAAAACAAGCCCTACTCAAAAAGAATATTTTAAGCTCTAAACGTGCTTGTTTTAATAAATTTCTTACTGACTTGGACTATCGTAAAGATGGAACTAAGGCCTTTAAATTTTTATCCACTCTTAATGGAAAAAAGACCCAACCTTGTAAAAAGCCAATTGAGGCTTATGGAAAGCTTTTGACCTCTGACAAAGATATTGCTGATACTTTTTGCAGTCATTTTCGCACAATTAGTAATTTTAGACCAAAAGCAAAAATTTGAAAAGACGAAATAAAGCCAAACTTTTTAAGCGATTCCAGGTCATGCCTCTTCTCTGTTCCCCTCTCCAATAAAGAATTCAAAAATGCCTTAAGGCATTTAAAGCGTGGCAAGAGTGCAGGACCTGATAAGATTTTACCAGAATTTATATTAGAACTCGGCCTGAAAGCCAAGTTGAAACTTGTAGAATTTATTAACAGAACTTGGGGTGGAACACTCCCGGCTTTATGGCAAAAAGCTAACATTATTCCAATCCTGAAATCAAATAAAGATTCATCTGACCTGAATTCGTTTTGACCCATTTCTCTGACCTGTATTTTGAGCAAGCTGACTGAGAGAATGATTGTTGATAGATTACAGTTTTTTCTTGCGGTAAAGGTTTTATCTCTGAGAGACAAGCTGGGTTTAGAAGGGACTTTAATACTACGGAACAAATAATCAGACTCAGTCAACAAATCAAAGATGGTTTTCATAGAAAAGAAAGTACTCTTGCAGTCTTTATCGACTTTAAATCAGCGTTTGACCGTGTTTGGTGAAAACTGTTACTAAAGAAGCTTCGTCAGATGGGCATCTCTGGCCACCTCTTTTAATAGATCTTTGATTTCCTTTCACAACGCTTTATTAACGTAAATTATGGAAATGCTAGATCAGGTTTCGGGCAAACTGCTCAGGGTCTCCCTCAAGGTTCTGTTTTAAGCCCTGTTTTGTTCAATTTGATGATTAATGATCTCATATGCAACATCTCGAAGACCTGCCCTGATGTTCAGGTTTTGTTATATGCAGATGATCTGGTCCTTTGGACAACTAGCAACAACTTTCAAACACTAGAGAGGGTTATGAATTCTGCCCTGGACTTTTTATTGAAATGGACTAATGACAATGAATTCTCTGTCAATGCTGACAAGATCAATTTTGAGCTTTTACTTTGAGTACTAAATAGCATCAGATTATTTTAAACTTTGATGACAAACCACTCCAGAGAACTGATTGTGCAAAATACCTCGGTATTCTTTTAGACCCAAGGCTCACCTGGAACAAACAGGCCTCAAAAATCACAGAAAATGCCTCAGGCTGACTTAATTTATTAAAAAGACTAGCTGGTGTTAAGTGGGGTGCCACTCAGGATGTTTTGGTCATGACTTTTAACTCTTTCATCCGACCGGTCTTTGATTATGGAGCCAAAATTTTAATAACTGCCTCAGATACTGTTTTATTGAAACTCAATGTTGCTCAGAACAGTGCTCTTAGGCTTATCACTGGGGGAGCCTTCTCAACTCTAATACCAGCTTTGGAACTTCAGACTGGCCTTGACTGTTTGCACGATAGGAGAGTTTTTGCTACTTTGATTCTTGGTGAAAGGTTACTACGTAGGGATGGTTTTTGGACTAACTACAGACCAAACAATCTGAGACTAAAAACACAACGAAATTTTTGTCAGAATTCCAGAGAATTTCCAGCTCACTTGGCACTCCAAGTAATAGAGCCCTTACAGCCAGACACCCTGTCTTCCCAGGTATGCTGAAATATGCCAACCCTGTCTACAACCTTGTCCTTCCTGTCCAGAAGGGAGTCTCCCCTCTGGCAGAACTCAGGGCTGCTGCTCTTGCTACTATTAATGAGAGATACCCACTCAACAACTGGATGCACATTTATACTGATGGATCAGCTGAGAGAAGTACTGGGAGAGCGGGAGCTGGTGTGTTCTCCAAATTTTTCAAACTCATAGAGCTTTTGAGAAAAAACTCTGACAATTTTGATGGAGAAATGTATGCAATTTACATGGCTCTCCAAAAAATTTTAGATTTCTCGGAAATGAAATTTGTTCTTCTTGTTGACTGTCAGGCTGCCATTCATACAGTGGCAAATTATACTCTCCTACTTACATCTATAGAATTTAACTGTAAGACCATCATTAACACTTTACTGTCTGTGGGAAAGGAAATTACTTTACAATGGATCCATAGCCATTGCGGCTTGCCCAGTAATGAAAAAGCAGACAATTTCGCAAAAGCGGCTTCTTTTTTAAACCCTCCAGGTACTCCTACTGGCTTGAGAAATATCAAACTTCTTCTAAAACGGGTCATGCATCACCAGCGAAAAATTTATTACAAAGAGAAAGCAGCTGATGCCTCTTGGAGGACCCTGCTGACCTCATGTATCCCCAGAGATCTACCTAGATCTATGGGGGTCTCCTGTTTCAGGTTACTTACTGGGCATGATTTTCTCCAGAAACATCTATATCACATAGGGCTTGTGGATTCACCCAACTGCATTTTATGTAGGGAACATGTTGACATGGATGGCGAGCATCTTTGGAAATGTTCTGCCCTCCAGGAAGCCTGCTCTTCTTCACATTTCAAGATGCTCTCCCCTCCTGGAGATATTTCTTTTCTTTATTGGACTGCAAGACTTATTATGCTCGGAAGAGCCAACATAAGGACATAATTAAAAAAAGAAAAGGATCAGGAGACAGTTTCTTTTGGCAATATGATTAAGAACTTTAAATCACATAATTAAAAATCAATTTCATTAAGATGGTCTCTATGGACGTGGACCAATGGTGAATAATTCATTAACTTCATCACAAAATATAAAAAACTAAGCTGCTTAATTCAATATTGCAAAATGACTAGAATCCATTGTTGTTTATCTATGAATTCTAGTTAGGTTTTTTATAAGTGTGGCATTAGACATGTATTGATATAAATTAAGGAGGATCACATAGATTATAAGAGTTGATAATATAGGCTGGAAACAGCATAGGTGGACAGAACTTCATATCATTGAGAACAGTAATTTGAATCATTCAACCAAGAGGATTCCAGAAAGAATAATTCATTCCATAACTGGTTGAAACTGCAGTCATTCTTTTTTTGATTCATGATCATGCTAAACATGCTAGCGCTCATCTTTGGGAATACTACTTGAAACTGAATTCATACAATATATGAAGAGGCCAGCATACTCATCTGACCTAAATTCGATCAAGTGTATTTGAGACATATTTTGACTACGTGTGGCCATATGATTGAAATTACTTTGACAGACTGAGACGTGAAGATTTCCCTTTTGGAGGAGGGGATAATTGCTTTCAATTTTATTATTAGTCCAAATTTATACTTTTTACCATACAGATAAAAGGAAATTGTTTCTTATAAGTGTTTTTCAAGTTCTTTCTTTTGTTTTAAAAGAAATAAACTTCCAATATAATTATTTTGCATCTTTTTTTGTGTTATGCTACAGGTCTATTCTTCATTTTTGCCCAAGTATGACTGTCACATAGTAATTCCTATACTTTCTCATAAACTCTTTTAATTTTTTTAAGCACTATATTATATTTTTAAGGGATGCTTCAAATAAAAAAAAAACATTTTTCTTCAAGATTTTTGATAAAAAACAGTTAAAGATGCCATTTTAGAAACATCAAATACTCCTAATAACTGAATATAATAAGAAATTAGTTAAGACGCATGTTTTCCCGTAAGTCATTTTTTGCACACAAAGATTAATTAGACCATACCTATAGTTTAAAGAGTATTATGAATCAGTTAAGCTGAAGACTAGTGCTTATTAATTCGAAATAACTGATACTTTTTATTTTTGACTTGGTTGCTTCAGCCTAAAAACTAAAAAATATTATAAAAAATGAATAGAGCAATAATATTATAAAAAAATATTATTACTATAAAAAATTATTATTGCAATCAGAAAGACTCCATATAAAAAAAGGAATGCAAGATAAATTTTTAATTATTCCTCATAATATGTGATTAATTTTTAATTATTCCTCATATTATAAATACAATCAGAAAGACTCCATATAAAAAAAGGAATGCAAGATTAATTTTTAATTATTCCTCGAGGAATAATTAAAAATTAATCTTGCATTCCTTTTTTTATATGGAGTCTTTCTGATTGTATTTATAATATTATTGTGCTACAAATTTTTTCCAAATGTTATATTTTGATCATAAGCATAATTGATTTTATATTCAATAAGAATAGAAAATGCATACTTCATCATATAACTAGCCATATTACTAATTCTAGAATAAGTAGAATATAATAACATTTTATAATGACAAATCCTTAACTATGTAGTTTACTTTCATATGCTTTCATGATAATTATTTTCTTATGTGGACAAATTGCATGTGAACCATTAAAAATATCTTTGTTTAGGAGATTTCGTTTGTTTGTTTATTTATTTATTGTTCAACAATAACTTATGAGATCAAGAATTGATTAGACTCGGAACTACAGTTTGAAGTGGATTCTGAATCGCTACAAACACCCAAACCAGAGGTGGGATTCTGGCCCACGAAATTGTCCAATTAAAAGCCAGAGCACTAACCATTCTGCTGTCACCTCAACCATACTTAATTAAATCAATATTACTGTGAATGAGCAAGTAGTACTATACATGTGGATCACACTGTTTAACCATTTTTAACTAATTTATGGATCATTAAAATATTTGTGAAGGTTTCAGACCACCCGATTAAATCAATCGGGTGGTCTGAAATTTCGGATGTTTTCATATATGCATATCTAAGACTCATACTTCTCAATTTTTAAGTATAAAAATATACAATGAATAATTATTTAATTGATTTATATCCAAACATTATATTTTTCTCACAACAATTAATTCAACAGTATAATTTTCAAGAAGATTCTAAGTCACTATAATTATTCTTAATTAAGTACAGTTAAAAAAATAAACTTTAGAATAAATAGTTTAGCCCTAACTATTAAATTATCAGTATGTCAGAATATTTATAAGAATATTCAATAATTAAATAACATATTTTTACTTTGAATTTACTTTTCAATTAACATATTTTGTTCAAGCATTTTAAAGTAAGACTTACAGTATGCAAATACTTGAGTGTTTGCAGCATTTACACTGCCAAAATAAAAACAAATTTAAATTTTGAAATAACATTGAAATGCATTTTCTACATATTACAAAATCTACTAAGTTTATTAATAAATTTGACTTTTTAATAAAATGAATTAAATAAAAAAAACAACTCTTTTCAAGAAAATTACTTTTTATTTATTTTTCAAGAAAAAATTTCATTTAAGAAAATTTTAATGAGTGGAAATAAAAATAATAGCCATTAATTAAAAAAATCATATAACATGAAAGAGTACTAAATATTAATAAGTAAGATTCCAATAAATTTTTACTTACATTTTTAGCATATCTAACTGGTGATTTTTCCCACATTAATTTCAAATGAATAGGGTTTATTACATCACTGGGATCAAAGATATCACCACATCCTCCTTCAACCCAGGTCCTTTAAAACAAAAACAAAAAAAAAATGATTAAGAAAATATAAAAATAATCTGAAAATAGTCAACTTTCAAACAAAGAAATTAATTATACAAAAAGTGCATTTGAACTTTTAAAAAATTATTTGAACATTGAAAAGCCCAAATACTCAGACAATTATAATAAAATAAAAAAAAAAAAAACACCTTTATTTAAAATTGGTTAGTAGAAATTTATTTCCAATTTTGAACAATTGTCACAATTGATTCTCTTTTCTTTACTATTTGAATAAATCAAACAATATTTAACTGCAGTCAGAAAATATTTGTTTGAATTCATATATTAAATGAATTTGTACAATCATTCACCCAATAAATAATCATTGCATGTTTTATGAAAGAGATTTAATTTGTCACTGATGGTTATTTTTTGCAATTGAGAGTTAAAGAGAACAGAGTTTACAAATTTAAAATGGATTCTAAACCATTAAAAACATCTAAGCCTGATGTAAGATACAAAACTCACAAATCATTCAACCAAAACCAGAACATTAACCATTCGGTTGCCCGCTCAGTTTTAAAAAACAACTGATTTCACTCTCAGAAATTGCATATCTTCTAAATGATTAGTAAATACAATAGCTATAGAAATCAAAAGCGATTTGAAATTTAAAAGTTTAAAATTAAGACCAAATTGAATGCATCAATAGTTCCGTAAACTATTTTTTTAACATTATTAAAAAACATTTTAATGATTCAATTAAGAAATAAATATTTATTTAAATAAATGCAACATTAATTTTGTCCTAAACACAAATATCATTAGTATGCATGATAAAAAAAACTAATAAATTATATATTTAATATTCATAGAAGTGCTGAAGTGGTTAAATTTTAAGCATTATTATATTTAAATATTCTAAACTTTGTTGTTAAATAACTATTTCTTTAAAATTTAAACCATAAATTTGCTGCAAATATAAATTTAATATTGAATGCTATGAATTCTCTGTCGGGTGATATAATATACTCATTGCTACAGAATTATATACATTATATTATCCTAAAGAATTACACAATGCATATAATTTTGTGGAATTATCAAGAAATAGTAAAATTGTTAAACTACATATTTAATTTTCACAAAATAAGTGTTGAAATAATCAAATGAAGAAGTAATTTACTGTATTTACATATATTAAACTTTGGTACTAAAAAATAGTTTTTGTAATTTAATCCATAAATTTGATGTAAATATTTATTTAAAATTGAATATTCTGACTTAGGTTGAAGTATATAATTATATATTTCTACTAATCTCTAGAGAATTTAAAACAGGACACTTTTGCATTAATTTTGTCCTAATAACTTTCCCTCTTTTTGTCTGGGAAAACAACACAATATAGTCAAATTTCTTCTTAACTTAAATAGCAATTTTAAGAATATGAAAAAAATAATTAAGCTTTTTTAATTAACAAAAATTGATAATAATTTTAAACTATAAAATTAAAAGTCAGTAGTTCCCACCCAGAAGTACCAGGGATGCAGGCATATGGTTACCAATTCTGTCCAGTTATAAAAGTGTTAAAAATTAATTTAGTGGTAAAATAATCAATGAAAAAATATTATATTAATTAACTAAGCATTAAAAATGCATTTTAAACTTATAACTGGAAATAAAGAAACAAAATGGTTTTAAAAATGCTACTCCAGATAGCAATTTTGAACATCTATTAGCAAACAACTTCATCAATTTGTTTTCAAATTTAGTGACTGAAATGCATTTCTTTTAACATTATATGAGTATGGCTAGAGAGGAAAAAAATGTTTCAAAACTTGAAATAGTAAAAAAATTATTTTGAGATCAACTGTGGGAAAATAAAGCCATTCAGACTTATCTACTATAAGTATTAAAAAAAACATTGCAAAAAGGACAGAAAATATAGATTTCTCACATATTTTAACGGAATATACATTAAAAAAAAGTGATTATTTAAGTTTTTTGATTAAATTATTAAGTATATGTATCAATAGATGCATGTATTATTATACATACATTTGTTTATTATAGCAATCAATTAATAATGATAATAGATTGTAGAATTAAAGAACAAACTGAATTTTCTGCGATTCATAATTTCATTTAAGGTAATAACATTTGAGCAATAATTTTTATTAACTCATACAATATTAATATAAACTGAACAAAATTATTCTTGGACACATTCAGTATCTATATTAGGAACTATCCTATTTTAGTCATACTGATTTATTTCATGAAAAGTATATAAAATACAATATTAAGAACTGGGTTTATTCAAGAAAAATAAAAATACAATTGAAAAACATATTCTACTTAATAAAGAAAATGATTCCATGGAATTTTAAATTTTTTCATATCTCTTACGCTAATTATTTTAAAATCTGCTCCATGTTAGCTATTTATATTATATTATTTATAAATATCAAAATACATTACAGATATTAAATTTGAGAAAAAATTAAAAACATACCAGTCAGGTATATCAGATACTTCAGACATGGCTGTAAATAGATAAAATTCCTATTTTACAATATGTCTATATTTTCATCAGTGATAGACATTTTTATAAACAAATATCTGATAATTTAAAACAAGTATTGAACACTATCTAAAATTTTCTTAAGAAAGAAAATAGAATATTGATGTATACCAGAAATATCAATCACGGGATTCAAAAGAACAGCAGCTTTGTAGAAATCCTAAAATTAGAATATTTGAACTACTAAAATAAACATTGAATGCAATAAATAAATGTTGATAATAATTCATTACGAATATGAAAGTTAATAGTATTTCGATTAATTTTTAAGAAAAATTATTTTCAGAAACAAAAATAAACAATAAAAATTAGTAAATAAAAGATGATAATTAAAGAATTCACATTGAAGATTTTAAATTTATATTTTTACACTTCACAGTATTTTTTAAGGCAAATTCTTTCTTTCTTTATTTATTTTCTAAACATATTTTAATTAAAACTAATTTTATATTATTGGTTTTTAAGAATTCATATGCAATAAATGGTGGATATAAAACATTTATATTATTTTTCTTGATTTTTAAAACATTTTTAAAAAAGAATGATGCAGTTCAAAATATAAAATCAGAAATTGTAATTAAATAATAATAATACAAATTGCTTTAATAAAACAATTAGCAATAAAGAAATAATATCAACACACAAAAATTTTTTTAAAGAATTAGAAAAATAAATTTTGTGATTACCATAATCATATATCAGCAAAGGGCAAATTACAGTCTAACATAAGAATAGTACCAGCCGATTGTGCCTATCTGTTTCTGGTAAAACAAGACTTTCAACAATTTTAATAGTGGAACACAGAAAGATTTTGGCATACTAAATGCCTTGGTGTTATCTTTTTCATTATTATTTCTTGAAATAAACTGTTTTATATATTAACTCTATATTATTTAAATTTTATAAATTAACTATAAATTTGAAATTAACTTAGTGTAAAGATTAATCTATGAAAAATTTTCAAGTCATATTTTATGAGCTTTTATATTATTAATACAATGAGCAAATTCATTGATTATTATGATATTTAACATGAATTTTTTCAATTAATTTGCAATAATGAAAATCATATTTTAAAAAATAAAAATGAAAATGCATATATTATAAACAAAGCAAAATTAAGTAATAATAAAATAACACATGTGACAAGTAACAATAAAAACACACATTTAGTACTTCAAATCTGAAAATAACATGAGTTATTGATGGTATTTAGGACTTCAGAACAATGCTAAATACCAATTCATAACACCCTAACTTCTATTTAAAATTAATGGCTCTTGTTACTACAGTAATGGTCAGCAATTTGAATATTTGGCGGAAATCAATTTCCTGTTAGACAGTATATTTGCAACTAGTGTAACAGTATACACTTTAACATAACAAATAATTTAATGAAAAACATGGAAAAATATAATAAAAAATCAATACTTCCAGTACCAATTTAATTTCCTGTAAATAATTAATTCTAATTCTGAATTGAGTGCATATTAAACTTTTGATTCATTTTTTTAATAGTCTTAAAAAATCAAAACTTACAGGATATTGACCAATCATGTGAGCACTTAAAAATCCTCCATGTGAACCACCAAGCAGAAACATATCACTCACATTTAATTCAGGTAACATTTTAAGATATTCAGCAACTGACTAAACAAATAAAAAACATAATAATTACTTTTCCTCCATACAAGAAATTTAAATGCATGTTACTAAAATATTGTACAAATAAACTTAAAATTTGAAATACGTATGAAAGATGAAGATGGTAATAATAGTAATGATATTTAAAATAATTTTCTTATCTAATAATCGTTAACAGTTTTAAGCATTTGAAATCAAAAATAAAAATAATATATATATATATATATATATATATATATATCAGCAAAACTAACTAATAAGAATATATAAAATTTCTACTATTATCTAAAATAAATTATCATTAAAATTTTCTACATAGCATATGATGCATTTTATAAATCCATTTTATATATTTATTTTGCTATCATTTAGAATTAAGAATGCAAAGAATTATTTAAAAAAAATTTTTTTATTAGTTAAGTATATTAATTTTTTACAAAAATATTTTAGCTTTTGGAAAAAAAAGAGAAAAATCTTTTTAATATTGAATATCAATCATAATTTCAAAACGAATATATTTAACAATATTTTAAAAAATAATTCCATGTTAATTAATAAATCTTTCTTTTGGAATTATCTGTTTCAATATTGAGATTGTACCTAAAAGAAAAGATTTCAAATAAAAAAAAAAAACACATATAAACAATAAAACACAAATTTACCTGTACATCTTCAACGTCTTGTTCTCCAACTTTGCCTGGCAATGAATTAATGCTATTTTCACCAAATCCTATAGATCCTCTATAATTAACTGCAAAAATAGGAAAAAACAGCAATTATGTATATATATATATATATATATATATAACTATAATTGAATAATAATTTAACCAAGAGGGGTTTCCAGACTAATTAAATTATAAAGATTTTATAGCCCTCCTCTGAAAGGAATTAGCTTGTTTCAATTAACAAGTTAGATTTTAATTTAATAGATTCAATATTATGATTTTACAGGCATTTAAAAAATTTTGAAAAGGAAAAATATAAACTACTTACTTAAACAATTTATATATTGTAGTTTAGTAAAAGCAACTATATTTTTCAAAAAAGAAGGAGCATATGCAGCATGTGGCCCTCCTAGATAAAATAATTCCAAAATTTAAGCAACAATACAGGAAATACAACAGTTGAAATGTCTTACAGGTGGTAAATTTTTATAGAAAGTTTTAGATCATACCATGTGGTCTTAGAATAGCTGGACATGCCTTTTTCTTTTCCTTAGGGGTTACTAAAATAATTTCAAAAATGTGCTTGTCTGGAAGAAAAATTTTACTATAAGTAACAATACTGTAAAGATAGATTCCAAAAAAATTACTTGAAAAACAATCCATTTATTTTTATAACTTAAAAAATTGTAAAATTATTCAAAGAAAACTCAAAGTCAAAATCTCAATATTTATTCTGATAAAGTTCTAAAAAGTAAAGTTATTCTGATTCAACTGTGTGTGTGTGTATTAGTTTACTTTTATAAATTTATTGAAATGGAATTAAATTTTTATAAATAAATGGAATGCAAAACTATGCCTAAATTTATATTATTCATGATAAAATATCACTCCTGTGGGTACCTGTTAGACACAGGAAGAGGGGGCAACATAAAGTAACTTCTAGACAGATCATAAATGAAAGAAGCAATATCAGATGATCCAGCTGGAGACCGGTCAGATAAGCAGCCTTGAAAAGGATGATAAAAACATGTGACCTCATGTGTCACAGGGGCATAATGAGTAACAAAGCAAGGAAATTATCCATGATAAAAAAAATTTTTTCTTTAATAACTTAAAACTTAATAAAAAAAAAGCTTGAATCATATCAGCCAGAACTGATTTGTGTTATAACAATTTGATAGAGTATGTATTGTATATCTCTATAAATGCATGTTTAGAAACTTTTATTACTTACTTTCATATAAATTAACAAATTCATATGATACTAAATAATAGAAGTTTTTATATGAGCAGTAAGAACAGAAATATTATATAAAGATAAGCAATGGTAAATTTTCTTGATTTACATAAATAATTCATTAAAGACAGGATATCCTGCATTCAATATCCTGCCTTTTCTAAACATATTTATTTAAAACTGAAGCAGAAAAAGATACACTGATATTGTTCAGAATTTTTTTTATCAAGATGATATGGAATAATTTTAGTTTTTCCACAGTTAAAAGTTTCAGAATAATCAAATTAAAATCCATTTCTTCTCTTTTGGCACATTTCTTATTTTGTCAGAATTTTATGGATGTTTATCAGCATAATGCCAAAATCTTTTACAAATAGTTTTTGAATAAGTTGAAAATAAATCACAAAATAATTTTATAATCGTTATATCTTGTTATATACATATAGAATGAAGGATTTCAAAATGAATTATTTCATTGGATAAATTATGATAAGTGTTTTAATAATAAAGTTAAAAGGATAAATGTATATTTAATTTTTTATTTGTCTTCCTTATAATTTATTACTTTCAAAATTCATTTACTAAACTTATTTATAATAAAATTAATGATGTGAGAGAGAAATGCAACAAAATAAAATTATCAAATAAAATCATTTAAAAAATATCTGAAATTTACCCCAAAGCATTACATACTATCCAAGTGAATGTCATAATTGAATCAATGAATGAATGTCTTTAAGTGAATACTGAAACAGGTTAATATGGTAGCAGTATTCAAAGTTGATTTGTTTTATAATACATTTATATTTAGAAAAAATTATAAAAACACAGATTGAATTTTGAACATTTGTAATTATATATAACGATTTTATTAATAAACTATTGAAAATTAATAAAAAAGCTTAAATATTATAAATTTTAATATTTAATTACACTTTTTGACAATGTAAACAACTGATATTTACCTATATCTTCATTTATTTTTACAACTTTCCAGTTAATATCATTGTGTTTGCATGGTGCATTTATATCTAAAAATTTCCATTCAACAGAGATTTTAGATCCTTCAACAATAGAACCAATAGCCTAGAAAGTAAATTTAAAAAATTAAGAACATGTGGTATACAGCAGCCAAATTCTTATACATATCTCTAATTTTTATACCTATTTATGTCAGTTTAAATAATCAATAACAAAATGCATGTAACAGCACAGTGCAGTTGAGCATGTATAAAAGGCGTGTGATGGCTTCAGAAAACATTGTAATCTTTGGCATTGCAATGCAGAAATGGAGCAATTTATCTGAAGTCCAAAAGGGCATGATCATTGGCTTTTGGGACCAAGGGTAGAAACATTTCCAAAACAGCTAAGTTTTTGAACAGTTTGCATGAGAAAAGTTTACAATTCATGGCAATATGAGACTTTCCAAAATCAGTGACCAGGCAAATGTAGAAACAAGGGGATACCAACAGTGTCCCCCAAAACTACCATTCTACAAATGTTGCTGTGCCTGGACCTCAGAAGTAGATGCCCGGTTCAAGCATCTATGCTAAGTGCTGTACATTTACAATGAAGACTGGAATTTGCACACAGGTCCATTGAGTAGTGATAAGTGGCTTTTTTAATGAATCACATTTCATGTTCCATTAGACAGATAGATGGTGGTGTATATAACATGAAACCTCTGAAAGCAAACACCTGCAACCATTACTAGAAGGGTTCTGGCAGAAGGTGGAAGCATTGTAGTCTGGGGAATATTTTCCTGGCTTTCTCTGGGTTCACTCATCATTGTGGAATGCAAAATGGTACTGGTATACATTTGTCCTTGTACAATGTCTACCCTATATGCATAATTTTTTCATGGACCATGCCCACCCTATATACATAGTTTTTTTTCTAACGATGATGGCATTTATCAGCAGGGCAAAGAGAGATGTCATACAGATGGTAGTGTATGTGTGTGGTTTGAACAGCACCAAAAACGAGTTTACTGTTCTCCACTGATCAGCAAACTCATCTGTCTTAAACCTAATATAGAATCTGTGGGACTATCTAGATTGGATTGTTTGCAGCCTAGATCCTCACCAGAGTAATTTAGGGCAGCTGGTCATGGAACTGGAGTCGTCATGGTTCAAACTCGCAATGAACACCTTCAGAAACCTAACTGACTCTATCCCTATATGTCTCAGAATTGTCTTCACTGTGAAAGATGGTTATTCTAGCTTTGGTCACATAGTCACATTAATGTGACTGGACTATGTATTTTCATAAATAATTTGTTAATTATTAAATAATTATCTATCATTTCATAGCTGAATATTTTATTTGTACAAAAGTTAGGCATTTCTTTTATAATCATAAATCTTTTATTATATTTTTAAAATTAATTTATAAATTAGAATTAAAAATATAAAGTTGTTTCAAAATTTTGACTTGATTAAGTCCAATGCAAATAAATAGAACATATAAAGTAATTATTCATCATATGACATATATCAGTTTAAAAATAATAATGCCAAAAATTAGTTTAGTTAATTCAATTTGTTGACTTCAATATGCTCAAATAAAATTTTATTGTTGAATTAGTGAAGCTATATACACTAATACAAAAAATCATTCCTGGAAACAACAAATTAATTGAGTTGATCTAAATTAATTGAAGATTACAAAGTAAAACTACTGGAGTAATTAAGGAATAGAAATTTAAAATTTTATGGCAATATTTATATCCTATGTACCCAAGGTGATATCTTTTTGCATAACAAAAGCAATATTATATTTAGAAGTACTTAGAAATAATAAATAGCAAATGCAATGTTATTATATTCAAATAAAGAGATTTAGGATTAATTAAATTAATTGAGACTTCAAACAAGACCAAAATGGCCTGTACAGAGATACATGAATTATCTCTAGAATAACATAAATTATTTCTGAAACATAACCTATTTAAAAATTTTATAACATAATTTATTGAAATAGAAGATAAGACTTTCAACTGACCATTTTAACTGATAAAATGTTCAGTAAAGTATTAACAATCTTTTTCTGAGGCCTACATTGAAGAATAAAAAACTAAATACCTGATAAATAAAATGAATATAGGCAGTAGAGTGATTGAACTAATAACAGAGAAATTTAAATACAAATTAATAACATTATTCTGAATGCTAATTTTTAATGGCTAAAAAATTTCATTCAAACTAGTTTTAAATTTTTTAATATTTATATTACCAATATAGTTAATAAATCTATGAATTTAAAAATTATAATAGAGTATAAATTCAAACACAGACAGATGAGCACAAGTAAACCCTCTTTTTTAGAATTATAAGCAATTCTAATATACAATTATAAGTGATTAATTACAAAAAATCAAACCTACTAAGCATGGTTCAACATTGAGAGAGGAAAATTCGGCTATTATAAAATTTTTATACACATTTAGTACTGTGCAAGCTCCAAAAGCTTCACCTGCAATGAAAAGAAAATCTTTTAAATACCAAAATGGACACTTTAATTTTAGATTTTAAAGAAAAAAATTCAATCATACAAATCAAAATTAAATACATTTTATTTTTTGAAAAAATGAATTACAAACCTGTACCCTCTGGGTGAGAAGGCAATTTACATTCTATCTTTTGAACCTTTCCATTACCAGAATTGATGCAAATAATATTCTAGAAAAATATACATTTCAACATTGAATTTCTAATAAAATTAAGAGACTTAAACAATATATCACAGTTAAGATTACAAAAAAGTTATTTTTTATTTATCCATAGTTATAATACTTTTTTTTAAAAAAAAAACAGCTATTGCAGTTAGTTTTGAAATGGCATTAAATTCTAGTCAAAGTAAAAATACTGCAAAAATTAAGAAGGAATAGTATTCTGATTACATTGTAAGAATCACTACAGCAATATAGAGATATATATAATTATTACAGATTAGGATAGATATAGTTACAGGTTAAACAGTTTTGAATTGCATTCAAAAATAATGTAACCATTATTATAAAACAAAATCAGAAACATATATACCTTAAGATTCAAGAAGCAGCAACAACTCTATGCAGTAAATTTTTAAATGATTTACAATACTTTTTCATCAAATACCCAGAATATATATGCAAGTTTAATGTTATAATATTTTTTTTCTAAAATAAATATGATAGTATTAAGGATTTGTATAGTAAAAAATAGTTTAAATATACTATTTTTAAAATATTATTAATATAATATTTTTAATATGGTATTTTTAAAATATTAATACCATTCAGCTATGATTTTATGTGTTATTTCTATCTTAAATTTATATTTAAAAAAAGTATTTTTATATTAGTTGATGAGTACAAAGCATAGTCACTTTTTATAATTTTCTAACATTTTATCAATGCTCCCACTGATATTTGCAGTAATTAGTATTATTTCAAAGTTTAAAAAGCTATATTTGATTTTACTTGCAAGTAAAGACTAGATTATAAACTGAGATTAAAGTTTTCCTGGACCTTGCATGAGCTTTGTACAGCTTGTACTAGCAAATATTGAGTGATTGATAAAATGTCAGTGTAACATGTTAATATCTAGTGCAATTTTACTTGATAATATTATGATGCAAGAATAATTGCTAAGGAAACTTTTAGAAAGTTAAAAATTGAAGAAAATTATATAATTAGATTAGATATAAAAAAATAATCTTTTAATTAAATCCTAAATAATAATTTTTTAATTATACTTCTGAACATACTTTTAACTTTAATCGAATATATAAACATTTTTGTTCAGCTATACAATTTATATATTTTTAATTGAGCATACAACATGTAGAAAGCATAAAAATGCAATTTAAGAATTTCATTACATTTCCGAGGATTCTAAAAAAATTCACATACACGCAGTAAATTTTTGAATAACTTATAAACATACTAGAAATACTAAAAAAAGATATTTCCTTTTGTTTTTCACGATTTGAAATTAACAAAACATAATAAAATATAACTATTAAAATTATCAGGTTTGGTAGAATTAGCAATATGTATTCGTTACTGAAATTAATATAGTTTACCAAAATTTTATTTATGTGCAAATAATTTTTTGTAGATAAATAATAGAAGTGTAAAATTATGGACTCTCAACTCACCAAAAAACTTCTCCACTGACTAGAAAGAAATATATATTCTTTAAACCAACAATTCTCTGCCATAGCTACTGTATAAATACCAGGAAAATCATCACCTATTGAAAGCATAAAATGTGAATTAAAATAATCAGAAGCAAATTTCTTATTTTCCTTATTTTAAGTCAATATTATTTTTTTAAATAAATAAAATCGATAAATTATATTAATATAATTTATAAATTTTATATATTAAATTTTTTGGAAATTATCATTCAGAAAAGATCAATAATCAAAATTGATTTCACCAAAGTTAAAAATATCAGTAAAATGTTTCCACTGTGTGTGATAAAGTGCTTTTTTATAACTAAAATAGCACATAAACTAAAATTATGACTTCAGACATTTTTCTCCAAAAACTACTACTAATTTTAATTTTTTCTCCAGGTGTTTTATTAATTATAATTTTTTTAATTACGTTAATTGGCTCTTTCGAGCATAATAAGTCTTCCAGTCCAATAAAGAAATTAAGCATCTCCAGGAGTGGAGAGCGTCTTGAAATGTGAAGAAGTGCGGGCTTCCTGGAGGGCAGAACATTTCCAAAGATGCTTGCCATCCATGTCAAAATGTTCCCTACATAAAATGCAGTCGGGTGAATCCACAAGCCCAATGTGATATAGATGTTTCTGGAGAAAATCATGCCCAGTAAGTAACCTGAAGAAGGGGACCCCTATAGATCTAGGTAGATCTCTGGGAATACATGAGCTCAGCAGGGTCCTCCAAGAGGCATCAACTGTATTCTCTTTGTAATAAATTTTTCGCTGGTGATGCATAACCCATTTTAGAAGGAGTTTGACATTTCTCAGGCCAATAGGAGTATCTGGAGGGTTTAAAAAAGAAGCCTTAATCGTGATATTGTCTGCTTTTTCATTACCAGGCAAGCCGCAATGGCCAGGGATCCATTGTAAAGTAATTTCCTTTTCTGCAGATAAGCAGATAATAAAGTGTTAATAATGGTCTTACAGTTAAATTCCACAAACTATTAATAATAAAAATATAATTTTCTTTCATTATCTAATTAATGCTACATATAATAATAAGCTCATATAATAGAATTGAAAAGTTCTTCTACCTTATATTGAATTCTTTCACCTGCAAACATAAACGTTAAAACATTTTTTTCTAAAAACTGGAGCAAAGATATATTACATTCAGAATACAACACTAAATAATTTAATGTTCCTTAATATTAAATAATAAAATGAAAAAAACAAAATAGTAGTTTATCAATTTAATTTTCTGCTATAAGAGAAATAGCCTATTAGTCTAATTTCTTGGCATTTGTAATAAATAAATTTTCTGCAATAAAACCATAATAAAAAAGTCATTAAATAATCATTGGAATCCATGAAAATATATAAAACTAATTTTGGTATAATATGATTTCTGAACTGATGAATTATAGTGCTTATTTAAATCATTGAAACATTGTGTAATTTAGAATGTTCTAAATGCAAAAAAAGAAATAAATGAAATAAAATTCTAAACACAGAACGAGAATGTACTGAAAAATTTTTGAATTATGCTTAATTTTTATTTAAAAAAAAGTGATAGTATTATTTTCTATTCTTAAACTGTTTTTTATATTCAATACTTCACATTAAAATTATTTAATTTCATTTTTTATTTTAAATTTTTAAAAATAATTTTCATTGCTTTTTACTTTCTAAGTGACACAACTCCTTTTGAATTCTTAAATAAAAGTGATACAAAACGAGTACAATTATTCATAATTTCTAACTAGTGTTGAGTTTTCGTAACATGCATGTAAAAACCCCCAGTAAAAGTAATAGTATTTTTAATGTTAACACTCATAAAGAAATTGATTTTCATTTGATAAAAAATTAAATTCCAAATTTTAATTTAAATGTTTCATCATGACTAAAGAGTTACATTCTATTCACAGATTTTAATCAAATTATTACTTGATCATTAATTGTCTTGAGAAAATGCAACATTATTGATATTTTATATAAGTGAATAAAATCCTTTCTCCATGAATGTTTCAATCAAATTTTACATTATTTAACTATTATCTTTTACTTTATAAGTGGCAATTTTAATTTTTAATAATAATTACTTTAGAAAAAATTCCTCCTAATTTATAAGACAGCTCTAATTTTTTTTAAAATTAATATAAGTTTTTCTTTATACTAATTTAAAATTAATAAGGAAAAAGCAGTGAAAAATTAATTAGAAATAAATAAAATTGAATAAATTTCATAAGAAAAATGTTTTATGCAATAACACAATTAAAATTTTGAATTAACAATAAAACAATCCAATAAAATAATAATATATTTAATTATTCTAAAACAATTATTTATATATATATATATATATATATATATATATATATAATTTTCTTTTCACATTCAATAGTTAGAAAATTGAATTCTTATAGATTTCTGAAATAAATTATGAAATTTCAGGGATTCTTTCTAAAAAAGTGAACCAGTCCAGGATAATTAAATTTTTGGTAAAAATGCTTAGAAAATTTAAAGGAAAATTAATAGTATAAATTTGAAACAATTTAAAAATTATGGAAATGAATATTTCATTTATTCAAATATTTTGTTATAATATATTGATGGTATTGTAAAGTTGTATGGTAAATCCAATTTATAAAAAAGAAGTATTGACATAAACTTTCAGATTTATTTTTGAAAAATAAGAAAAGTATGTTGGGAAAATATGTAAGATTTCAAAAATGTGACAAATGGATGTTTCTAATATTATGTTGGTACATATAAAATCTCAAATTTTCAAGAAATATATAAAGCTGTTACCTTTTTTTAGCAAAACATAAATATATAGACAAATAAAAGTCTATATTTTTATTTTTTGTAATAATTTAATCAAAATATGCTCATTCTGCTTCAATATAATTTTTCCACAGAGATATTAATTTAGGAGCAATTGTAATTTAAGAATATCTTTAAAAAATTTATATGGAATTTTTCAGATTGTTTTCATTTTCATATTATTTAGACCACAAACACTATTCTGAATATAAAAAGAAGAACAATAAGTTAACGAAACAAAAAAAGGATGAATAAGTTAGATACTGCAAAATTTCATAGTTCAATTTATTCAATTTCACACTTGCTAGATATAATATAGGCAATCAAGAACTATCTGGAAAAGTATTGATGCATGCCAGTTAATAAGTGGCGAGCTTTTTTTTCAATGTTCCATGCATTTCATCTATGTATTGGCAGTACTTCTCAGCTGCAATTGCCTCCCCAGATCAAAGGAAAATGAATAAGCACATTATTCCAGTCATATGCCATTAAATAGTATTTATACATTTTTCTAAACTTGCCAATTTCAGAGAGGTAACATGTTACTGTGTTATATGGTCGATTTTCATTCTCTCAAGAAGTTCCCTCATATATACACATTTGGATTTATTTCGATTATTGTTTCCAGAGTATCATTTTCACAGACATTTTGAATCTTCTCAAGAAGGCATATTTTGTAAGAAAAAAATCTCTAAATCGTATTTTTGAAGCAAATGTTGTGCTTTCAAAACCATTAACAATATTTTCACAAACACCTGGTTCATACTGTATGTAATTTCTGTGGCAATATTGCCAATTTTATACTCTCACAAAAAATTACCCAAATGTCAGTTGAATTGTATATGAAATATTAAATATATAACACAAAATGAGCTTATGAAATACAGAAAGCAGGTGAAGCAAGTTTTTTCAATTCTTCCCTCTAAATGCTTAAAGCATTTTTCAAACAAAATACTAGTTTAAAATAGAATTCAAAAATTTTAAATTTAAAAAAAACATGAATAAACATTTTAATTTAAAATTATTTTTCCTATTGGTAATAGAAACATTTTTTACTAAATTATTGATGGTTAAATAAAAAAAAACTTGCCAAAAACTTAAAAAAACAGTGTTTTTTGCTCACAGAACAATGAAAAAGAAGTTTGTCTCCTTATTTTCATTACGCTATAAATGTCCTCATATATAAACAAAGAATGATTTTGTTCTAAATATTAACGAACTTTAAAGTAGTGGCAAGAAAGACACAAAAACTGACATCACTCAAAGAATTACAAAAATACTTAAAATTTAAATACTCAATATTTATGACAGACTACTTTAGCTTATAAAACAGCTTAGTAAAATTTCAAATAAAAATCATAAATTCAAGGGCAGAATTTTAATTAACAACATCAGAAGTTTATAAAGTACATATTTAAATAAAGATACATTATAGCCCCTATTTTTTTCAGTCTTTTTACATTTGCATATAATTATTTCATAATAAAAAACTAATTAAATTTACCTTTAGGGTTATTGACAGTCTCCACAAGAGTGTGTAGTACATTTGTTTCCCAATCATACTAAAATAAAAAATTTCATTAAAACAATATACAAATAACTCAGGCAATTTAAAATTATCTCACAAAAAATAAATAACCTAAAATACTTTTAAGATAGTTTATCACATTTTCCAATGAAATTTATCGATTAAATAATATATTTTTTCAAATTAAAAAATATTTAACCTTTTTAAGATTTGAACCTTTATAATGAGGTCCACCTATTTCATTTTCAAAATAAACTAAAGACTTGAAATCAGGACTAAACCGTGGAGACCTCACTGACACATTTTCTTCTCCAGAAATGCATTCTAAATGAATAAAAACACTAAGTTATTAAAATTTTATCATAGACTACATATAAGAATTTAGATGATAATAAAGCAGTAATTATGGAAATAAAAGTATGCAGTTATGCTAATGCAGTTATTACTAAAAAATACAAATTATTAAAAATGCCTCAAATCCAAAAAAAAGTTTGAAAGTACTGTAAACATGAAGATACATTCACATTAACTTAAAACTTATATATTCTATTCAAACAATATCATACACACCAATTATATATTTTTATAAATAATGTTATAGATAATGTTAGATTTATCAAAAACATACAATATTATATTCCTATACAATAAGCTTATACTGACACTAACTAATATTAAAATTTATTATTTTAAATAGTATTCATTGAGTTTTTAAATTAAATGTAAATTAATTATCAAAGTGATTGTGAACAATATTTATGACACTGAAACAAATAAGATAAAAATAATGAAACTCACTAATATCTTTAGTCTGACGATGATAAGCATAAACAGCAGATCTTGTAAAATAAAACATTTTTTAGCAACAGAAACTTGATCAACAATAAAATATCATAAAAGTATGGAAGATTAAAGATTTAAAAAAAAATACAATTTATAAAGAACTACATAAATAAGAACAATTTAGAAATTTCAATATATCATTCAGCTGCAAAAACATAATTAGAGCATCAATTTTAAAATTAATTATTACAACAACACAATTAAAATTTAAATACAACAAATTAATCATATCAGTGATAAAATGGTTGAATCTTTGTTAAATAATGAGTTAAGAACTGATGTATTTTGATTTAGTTAAAAATCTCACAATGCACAATTTACTTCAATTTATATTTGTCTTCAATGCTTTAAAGTACATTATATAAAATCTAATAGAAGCTATGAAATTAATACATATAATTTAATTTTATAATTAGCTTAAAAAATTACAAGACATGCTAACTTAATTGTAAACAGGTAATAGTTAATGCTTTAAAAGGAAGAATTGATTACAACTCTATCAAAATAAAAATTCCATTTTAAAATTTAGTAGGAAAAAACTAAACTTAAAAAAAAAAAAAAAAAAAAAAAAATGAAAGAAAAAGAAAAAAAGAACTAATATTTTGATAAGTTACATAATTGGTAAAATAACATAGTTATTTTTTGCTTATAATTAGAAATACAAAATTAATTATCATTTCATTGGTATCTTTACAATCTCTTCTTTGCATTCTTCTTAGAAATTAAAACACTCAAATAGTTTACATGTTAACAAAGAAAATTAAAACTGCTTTTTTAGAAATGAAAAGCACTGATTTTAATCCAGGAATAATTTTAAATACATGAAATAAATTCATATTCAATATGTTTGCAAAATTTTGCACACTTTTTATTAGCCAATAGTTATAAATAGAACAAAACTAAAAATACCTGCGATTTGTACATGATCTAACTCCTAATCGGCGAGGAAATTCTTTATAACCAATAAAGACTATAAACTCATCATTAGGACCCCAAATAGCCTATTTAAATAAATATGTTTATTTAATATTTGGTAATTATATATATATACTTTTTTGAATTATGATGTCTGTAAATTTGAGGAAAAGTGCAAAACTAATAATAGATTAAAATGTTATGGGTAGAATTTAAGCCACAATATACAACATATAAGATGAAAAGAAATCAGCAGAAAATTAACTATAATTTTAAAATTAACAAGTGTTTAAAATCAGCAAAAACATGTAAATTCAATTTAGGAAAGCTGTTTTCAATATGGAATATGATCACTCCAGAAGAGCAATAGAAGATCAAGTAGATATGAGTAATACTCTCAAGAAATTATTAATTTTGTAGAAAGTAAGGTGTTGAACTGAAAAAACAAACAGGAATAAGACAAGGATATGAAAAACTAGAATTTAGAAAGAAACGTCTTCCAAAGAAACCTAAATAAGCTTGATGGTACTCAATCATTTTTGAAGACAATCATTTACAATACAAGCTCTGTGCAATTTGAGATCTTGAACAGAAAATTCTCAAATATTAAGCTAGAATACAGACACACTGAACTAGGAAAGCTGTTATCTCCGCAGTTGTAAACATCTGAGGTTGCAAACAGAGAGGCATTTAAGTCAATTTGTTCAATTAAAGAAGTTTGCTCTCAAATGCAGACACATTGCTTCCTTTGTATAAATAATTGATAAATGATATTGAAATTCCTGTTCTTTTTTAAATTAAATAATGCCTATTAATAGTGAGGAAGTTAAATCAGGATTTATACATAAAGAGAATAATCCTTTATTGGCCAGTGGATAAGTTGATATGCCAGTTCAAATGAGATATGAGTAGCACATAAAAAATCTGGTCATCTTACTTATAAACCATTTTAGCGAAATATTTGTATGGCAGATATTGAAATCATCTTTTTTTCTAGTCTCAAACCAAACAAATTATCAAAATGTATTGATAATTCTTTTCTTTTTGTGTATCATTGCAAATATGAGTCAATGGCTCTCCTCACAGCATTTGCCTAACCTTGAATGATTATTCTAAATTTAGATAACAGGAAACTTATTGTCCAAATAATTAAATTACAGAAAGATTCATGTTGGTTAGCCTAAAGTGATCTAATTTTAACATGCCAAAGATTCCTTATGTTAGTATTTTAAATAGTAGTCAATTAAATTGTTGGGAATTGGGAATTAGATTGTTGGGAATTGGAAATCACATTGTTGGGAATTTTTTTTATTTTCATATTACACCAAAATTAGCAGAAATTTTATTATAAAACAAGATTTTTTATATATCAAGCAGTGGGGTGGAGTCAGTCAATTTCTCACGATACCCCCTGTCTTCACTGAACGCTAACACTTGTCGCTTCATGCTGTGTACTATGTTCTTGATGTTGCAGCTAAGAATTCTACAGAAGATGATTTTCTGTTTTCTTCAAGATTGTATTGGGCTGTCTGACAGAGACTGTTGCTTGAAAAACTGAGGTTGGTTATAGGATAAAAAAAATTTCAGGCAGATGACGTAATCTGAATATAGCATCCCTAATTTACATTTTGTAATTTTATTAAAATGCAGATTAGCTTACTTAATAATTATTAAAATTTTGATATTGATAGTTTTGAGAGATTTATTGGTATTTAAATGATTTTTTTCATTAGTATTTCTAAAATTATTTGACACTTTTTTCTTTTCATTTTTGTTCATTGAAAATTTTCTTTTTAAAAATATTAATTTAATGAAAAATAATTTAGCTAAATTATAAATTCTATCAAATATTAAGATGATAAAAATAAACAGCACATATAAATTGTCATGCAATTATACTAGGCACTTACAATATGTCAGATTTTTATAAAGATTATTTTTTATCTTCATCTAATTATTTATTTAAAAATGAAAAACTTGAAAAAATTGAAAATTTTATTTATTTTGTCACAATACTTTACTTATAAGGAACATCAATAAAAATTTCAAAATAGTCAACATAGAAATTGAGAAAGTATTTCCCATTTGTCAAATTTATATGGATGAAAATGTTCAATGAAAATGATTTCTGCCATGTAGTGAAATCAAAAAGATTTAGTACAATTTCATCTTAAGCTTTTCTTTTATTTTGAGTTCAACAAAAAATAAAATTAAAATAGCATTTATTAATAATCACATTAAATTTTTAAATTAATGAAAAATTTAGAATTGTGGCTAAAGTTTGTTTAATGTTTATTGATAAAAACTTTTATTAAACTTATTTTTAAGCTCTGTTTAGTATTTCTGATCTTTAAATATAAATATGATAAATTCATTAAAAATCCTAACATTCATGGGCAATATTACATCAAGTTTTATACATAAAAATTTAAAGCCAAAAACATTTTTCCAGATATTTCGGAAAAATAGTCTAGCAATACTGGTTGAGAAGATCAAATTTAGAACTTTATTGCTTATTAAATGAACTTGATTATTAATTTCATTAATCTGCAAAGAATAAAATGAGCTATCCATATTGTTAGAATGGATGACAAGTGTACACCAAAAACTTTAATGGCAGTCCCAGAAGGGACAGAACAAATCTAAGATAGACAGATGGCTTTGAAATAGACCTGGTAATAAAAACAAAAAACTGGAGAAACAACAGCAGCTAGAAAATTGACCTGGAAAAAGCATCTTGAAACACCCAGAGCCAACCTTGGGCTGTTGTGCCACTGAGGAAAGAATGAAGTATAGCAATGTTAAAATTGAATAATAAATTTTAAAATCTAGACCCAGGCATTAAGAGGGTTCTAAATATGCTTAAATATACAAGCTAAGTAATTTATTTTCATATTTTAATTTCCACATCATGAAAATTTAGTTTCATATTAAATTAACAATATTTTCAGTTATCTTTTATATTTTGATACTTTTTTATAATATATATGTTACAAACAACAAATCTGAAATTAATCAGATAATATACAAGTTAAAAGAATAGTAATACTTTTAATTTATCATATACAGTGGCCTCCTAAAATTAAGAAATAATTGGTTTTTTGCATCTAATTTCCAAATTAATGAGTGTAGGAACACTAAATTTGAATAACATGTGCACATAATAGATATGTATTGATTGAAACATAGAAATTTACATGAATAATTTTAAAAAATCTCATTGGAAAGGTCCATTCTTAGAAAAAAATATTGCAATTTTATGTGATAAAATGTCAGAGAAACATAACAAAAAGGAGATTTAATAAGGGATACTACCACTCCTGGATTGAATGCATTTGTGACATTGACTTTCCATGCTGACAATGAACTTGTCGGTTACCAAAATGGGAAGCAAAGATCAAACACACACACACACAGAATAAGATGTTTTCTAAATAAAGATAGTTCCACAAATGCTCTAAGGGATTCTAATGTGAAGATCAAGCTGGTCATTCTATATGTTCCAAACCGAGATCCTCAAGATATTCCTCACAAACTTTTTAATGAGGTTGTGTGTTATCCATCAGAATGGAATCATTGCCAACTGCAGTAGTATATGGGTGAAAATGGATCAAGGATTACATCTTGATATCTCACACAAGTCACAGTTCCTCTCTGTAACACATGCATGTCAGTGTGACCACTGAATGAGATCCCTGCACAAACCATTATACCTCCACCATGCTAACTGTGCCTTTTCACAATGTTGGAGTGATGGAATCTAATGCATTGTTCCTTCCTGGTCAGCACACATTCTGAATCATTCTCCCATGTGAATCTGGGCTTGTCTGCTGGATTAAACAGTACAGAAGCTCATCACTGTTTAATCCAGGAAACGAGCTCCCTAGCCAAGATAAGCAGAACTTTCACTGTCATTCGGTGAAGGGGACATGCACAACTGGTTGCATGGAGAAGATACCTTTTCACCATACTTGAGGATATTCCTCTCCCTGGTGATACAAAGGGGTATGAAACAAATTGCAAAACAGCAATGCTTCTTTTCTTTCAGGTTAAAAGAGCTATAAAATGATCCTCTGCAAGTTTTGTAATTTGTAGTCAGGCCTGGGACAAATTTTATAGACACAAAAGCTTCAGTTTGATATTTATTCCAGAAATGTTGGACCACACTCCAAGGCCCATTAAAGCATCAAGCAGCATCAGGCTATGATATCCTTATTTACATCCATCTGACTGACTGCCACTTTAATGAATTGGAAATACTGCTTTTCTCAGATGCTGTGGAAGCCCACTGACTATTGTCAATGAATCTGCCCTCAAAAGTTGAAATTCTATAAAAGTTACAACAATCATAATTATAAAAGCCTGATACTTGCATAACTCTTTTGCTCCTTCATATATACCTTTTCTATTTCTTTTATAAAAAAAAATAGAAAAGGTATACATGAATGCTAGAAAAATAGTATCTAGCATTTTAGCATAAATTTATATACAAAAATAAATATTATATTAATTAATATTATAATTACAAAAATTAATATTTACTTCACCAATACTTAGTCCGTCATGTAATTTATCAACAGAAAGAACTTCAGTTTGGCCTGTTTTAATATCTAAAATAACTAAAACAGAATGATGTGATCCAACAAAATCTTCTCCCCATTCTTCTCTATAAACATATTCTTCACCCTAAAACATGTAAATAAAATGAATTTTATTAGTACATCATTGATTTTTAAATCAAATTTAAACTGTATACATGTTTTACAGTATAAAAAATGAATATTAAATTATCACATTATTTAACACAAAAGATAACAAGTCACATTGCCCAATATATACATAATTTACATTTTGAAACTTCTAAACACATAGTACCAAAAACTCATGGCAAACAATTTAATTCTGCATTTACATACATAGTATATTTTAATACAATGAGGCAAGATAGAAGTTTTAAAATGATGGTGAAATTAAATATAAAAATATAACAAATTATACTAATTAAACCCATATAATATAGTTTGAATATTTAGCAAGCATTTAAAACTCTCTTCAACATTGAACTGAAATTTTAACATTTCAGTACGCACTCACGCACACACACACATATATGCATGCTTGAATTCAAAATTTTCAAGACATTTACAATACAATTTGGTTTCAGTTTATTAAATTACTTTTCTATTTATTATTTAGCTTTTTCATGCATAAAACTAAATTTCCTGCTATTACCAATGAGATTATCGATAAAAGTGTAACTACTATAGATTTGTATTCTCATTTTCCAGCACTAATTTTTCCTTCTACTAGGATCCCTTTTAATACATGTCCACCGTTTTATTAATAATTTCAGAGCTTGAACGGTTTTAAAATTTAGAAATGTTATTCCTTATTTCGTAGCAAGTTAAAAAATTTTAATTCAAGAAATTCTGTTGAATTTTGGAATAATTATTCCATATGCATGCATAAATTTCAGCCCTGAGTTCGCAAAGTAATTCTTAATTTTGAATGGGAGATAAAAGTAACACAATTTATTACCAGCTTTTTTGCCTACATGCTAAAAAATATTTTTCATTACTTATCAAAAAGAATAGATATTTCAGTGTGATTTTTGTAATATGTTCAATGACATGAGACCGTCTCATGTCATTGATTTGAGTTAAAGATGATGATAAAATGATAAAAATGATGTTACAGATTAATTATGAGATAAAGATGAGTAATAGGATGATAATGAGATGAGTAATCAAATGATAAAGAGTTTATCTACAACAATTTTCAATATTTGATTATAATCAAAATTGTTAAGTATAATTATAATTATTGAATTACCTATTGATTTAATAGCATTCATACAAAAAAATATACACCCACATACAGTGTAATAGAATTTATTCTTTTCTTATCTCATTTGATGCATTTTTCCAAACTTTAATGCACATTTTGTTTCTTTAAAATAAGTATTCACATTAAACCTATATTCAAAATGGTCCTAATACATTTATTAAGTGTTTCATTCTCATAGATAATTCTCAAATTTTTGTAAAGAGAAATTCATTTTGAAGGCTTTACACAACCTTAAATTTTTTCCCAAGTCTACAAGATTTTATCAAATATTCTTGCTATTCATTTAAAATAAATCAGTAGTTACATGTCTTGTACAGTTTCCCCTTTTACATAATCTAATAGGACCCTTCTCTTTTATATAAAAAAAATATATGCAATTGTGATATACAATTGGATTGATTAATTTGGAATCTTCAATTACACGTTTATAAGGAGAAGAACAATTATAAAAGATTTGTAAAATTCTAAGTAAAACATAACTATTTTGGTTAAATCAATAATTGTTTTGGTTACACTAGACCAGACTCATAAACATTATAAAAATTTGCGTATTAGGTCATACAGAAAGTAAGTTTTCCACAGCTCCAAAAGATGTCACTGCAAAATAAACTAAACATAAACATACATGTAAATAGATAATAGATGTGGCTATCATATGTTGCATAATTTTTGGATAGCATATATTAAAGTTGTTATAGTATGCAAAGACATTGGCTCTTATTTCTTCCCCTGCTGACTGGGAAATGAGGTTAGAATAAAGTTTTTTAATTCACAAAAAATAACGCCGACCGAAATCCATTATCAATTGTGTTTAGTGTATGGACTAGATGTGATTTTTTTCAGCGATACAAAGATGAGGATGACAGAAAACCTTGATAGGATCCTTACAGGTGATGAGATTAGGATTCCTTCATCACAGAAACCAAGCACTTATCAATGCATTGGCATATACAGTGAGTCTTTGGCACTGACGAAAGTCAAGCAGATTATATCCACACAGTAATTGATGTGTACAATCTTCTCAGATAGAAAAGCATTCTGTTCATTAGCTTTTTGCTGAGGGGTGCAACAGAAAATGCTGAACATTCTAAGAATTTGCAGTGAGTCATTCAGAACAAGAGGAGTGGGATGTTTGACCTGACACAGCAAGTTTAAAAAAAAAAAGAAACTTCAGGGAAGTATTTAACCATCCATCCTATAGTCCAGACCTTACTCTCAACAACTTCTATCTGTATTTGTACCTGAAGAAATTCTTGTCCTGGCATCCCTTCACCACAGACGAAGACATGTAGAATACTGTGACACATTGGCTTCATTCCCAGACTGCAGGCTTATACGATGAGGAAATACAAAACCTTATTCCATAGAATGACAAGTCCAATAATTCCGATGGTTCTTACATTGAGAAATAGTTGAAATATAGTTGTATCTTTAGCAATAAATTTTACTATGCAATCAATTTTTTTTCTTTCTTTATGCCATGGAAAATTTACCTTCTGAATAACCATAGTATAAGAAATAAACATTACAATGTTATTAATTAAATTAGAAAGAGTCCATGCAAAAAAAAAAAAAAAAAAACTAAAAGTGCAATATTTTTAAAATTATTTTTCATCACATAACAAATTTCTAAGTGAACTTTTAAAGGACTGTTGGGGAAGAACAGCATTTTTCTGCCATTATTTGACTTCTCCAAATGATATATTCTAATCATAAGTAAAATTGGTTACTCTAGAAGCAGCATATAATAAAATTTTATAGTAACACTTCCTTTCTTTTCTTATAATTTAGTAGTTCATTCCTAAATTCCCCATAGATAATTTTCTTTTATATGTATTACCTTAGCAACTATAAACATCCATGTTCAGGAGAATTTGGTTGGTTGGTTGGTTTATCACTCCATGATCATTTTTTGCACATGAAAGTGAATTAGACTGGGACACGTGGTTTAAAGTGAATTCCAAACCAGAGAAACGCTCAAGACTAAGGTAGATTCGGATTCATGAGCTAGTGAATCAAAGATCAGAGGCTTTGATTCAATGCATGTTCAGGGTGGAATTCAAATGTAAACTGTTAACTTAAATCCAAAACAAAAATTGTGCAGATATCTGACAAATAAGTGAATGAATTCTGCAAATATAAATCATCCATAAAAAAGAGATATTAGAGACATTAAGTGGTAGAATTTCTCAATATTATTTATGAATCCTAATTGTACAGATTCATTATTTTTGACAACTCCTTTTGCACAGTGAAAAAAAGAATAATAAACACAAATATACAAAAATAATGTAACTAATAAACCTTTGTCTGTTTATCTTCCTTTTCTCCATTTTTAGAAGATACTTTAAAATAAGATGAGCTTTTAGGCTGCTTCGCTTCAGCAGTATATAGTAAATAATTTTCATCAGAACTCCAAGCTAAGCAACTAAAAGCTAAATAATAAAATTCTTAATTTTAGTTACAGTTAAAATTGTTATCATAAAAGTTAATTTAAATAGGACAACAAAAGTCATTTTTATTAAATATATAAAGAACCAAAGTTTGAAACTCATGCTGCAATTATAAAATTCTATCACATTAAAAATAAATTAATAAACTCATCAAGTAACTTGCAAGAACTTTTTTTACAATTCAAAATTAAATTTTCACTAAATGAAAAATGGTAAATTCTTTCAAATATGAGTTTTTCACATTTTAGGAAAATATCTGGAAAGTAAACATTTAAATGTAAAAATAAAATATTACCATTTTTATTATTATTCAAAATATCTGCAAACTAAAATAGTTCAGTATTAACACAAAAATAAAAGTTTATATGTAATTGTATACATTTATAATAAAACTATGAATAATGTTAAAAGTTTATTAAAACTGAAACAATACTAAAACTTATGCATTACCATTTGTATTAACTTTTCCATGGTCCTCCTTATCATTTAATTCAAAGGTATTTTCTTTTCTTGACTCATTCCAAATCTAAAAAATGAATGATAAAATCTAAGTTATCCAGTTTCATGAATATAAGTTCACAACATAATATTTGGATTTGTTATTATTATTTTTTATTTATTTATTTATTTTGTAATTCAATTTTAAACTTATTTTTATGCATTTATTTCATGTCTTTGATGTGTGAAAGCCAGTGATACAAAATCCATGTGCTTTTGCAATAAAAAATCTATGAAATTGAAATGAGTAAAAAGTATGCGTTCATTGGATAGGCATACTTTTTACTCAAATTGAAGTATTATTTTTTAAAAAGTCAAAATTAAATAGGATAGGAATAAAAAACTTTAAGAAGAGAAAATCTATTTCTTTGTATTTGCTGCATGTCATGGTAGCTGCAATGTATTTGCTGCATGTCATGGTAGCTGCTATTAGCTGCAATGTCACGGTGCAATTCAATCAATAATATTGTAAATTAATATTTTAAACAGAATAAAAGATTAGAGTTAAACACTAAAAAGAAAACAAATTAAAACCATTAAATAAACAATATGATTCTTTCAATAACAGTTTTGCACCAAAAAACTCCTGATATTTAGAGTTATTGTTTACAACTAATTTATATTATTTACCAAATCTAGCAAATCAGATGTACACCAGTTAAGCATAAATACTCTAACAAAACTAGTTAACTCCAAAGTTGAATAAAAATATATTTATAACACATATTAAATATAAACATAAAATATTTAAAAAATGGCTATTATTTTGGAATGGAAATAAGATACACCAGATATAAAAAATATTTTTTTAAAAAGAACTATAAACCAATCATTTAAAAATAAAAAAATATTGAATAAGATTAATGTTTTATATAAAAAGGCACCTTAAAAAGATAAAAACCCTTTCTTCACTTTCTGTTTTTTTTTTTTTTTTTTTTTGTAAAATGAGTCTACTTAATATAAATTTTTTTCTCAAATATTTTACTTTTGTTACCTAATTAAATTTTTTAATATATATATATATATATATATATATATATATATATGTTTAGAAGAGAATATTTAATACATTAACTTTTAAATACAGAGTCAGAAAAATGGAAACACTTCATTGAAAGTTTATTTTTAAATTACTATTAGTATTTACTTTTATATGAAAATTTAAAGATTCAAAAATTAAATGTTAACTTTTATTTAAATTTATATTGAATCAAGAAACTAACACAAAGCAGTGAGAACTGATAAACTAGACAAAAAAATTAACTTGATTTGAGATACTAGGAAAATTCAACAATCACACTATATTGTTTTAAACTATTTGAAATCAAAGGAAAATTAAACAGAAAAACAATTTTAAGTTATTCAACTGAATAAACACATCACAGTAGAAAAAAATTATTTCATAGAAATAATTCAATTACAGCTAATAAAAAGAATAACAACTTTTTCCATAAATAAATATTATTAAATCTATTATACTCCATACCTTAAAAAAACTATTGTCTTAATATATATGACAAAAAATTTAAAAAATCTTAGAATTGTTAAAAATTGTAAAATGTTTATAATATAATACAAATGGATAAATGTACATTAATCTTAAAAATTAGTAACTTTAGATTTGATCTAATATCATCAGAATTTTTGAAAAAGTTTTAAAGAAATTTCATTTAAACACTGTGTGGTTAGTAAAAAATATCATTCAAAATATGTATTTACATTTACATTACACATGCAAGATATTGCCTAATGTTCATCAAAATTTAAAAGTATAAAATATATTTATAAAACATAGGTTATAGAATCAAACAAATATGGTTTAATAGAGGGTATGCCGTTTTACAGATATACAGGTTACACATATTCAAAATAGAAATGTAAAAAATTTACAGTTTACGAATCCATGAGACAATTGGTTAAATTCATTTAGCAGTATGATTTACAGGCACTCATGATCCATATCTCCAAGATAAATAAATTCTCTTGCTTATCACAAATCTTTTAAATACTAACTATAATCCTTTAATACTTTAAATATTTACCTCTAAATCAACTCCATCACCTGCATTCTTAGTTGATTTTTTCTCTCTAAGAATGGCTTGCTTTTTTCCAGATTTGCTGAATGATTGTCTAGAACTATAAAAGATAGATTATAAAAACATACGCAAAATAATAAATAATTTTGTCTTATTAAATTCTGAACTAAATATTAATTAATAAAAATAAAGAAATAAGAACCAATTTATTTTCAAAAAATTTCTGTCATTCTATTTAACACATTTTATTGCCAACAGAGTATGTAAGACAAACATTATAATCACTAAGCACCACAAATAATTAATTCATTTCGATAAATATACACATTTAGAATCTTGAAAGAAATATTTTTATTTCACTATCATAACTTTTTTTCTACATTGAAAGGGAAAGGTTATATAACATTATCTAACTTAGGTTTAGGTCTGTGGCTAATTTAAGTTACTTAAAAATAAATATTAAATGTGACTAAAAATTTTGAGATTAAAAATTAACTCGCTTTAAGCTCTAAATATAAATATGTGTATATAAATAATTTAACATTGTCTTTTATGAAGATTAAAATTGTTATTGTAAATGTAAAATTACAGCTAAATAGATACACTAAGAAAATGTAAACAATCTTCCTTGGCTATTGGTCTTAAAAGACAAGAACAAACAGCTATTGTCCATTTCATAAGTGGCCATCCTAGTAACTTAAAATTCATCGAGGATACGAAGAAATTCTAAATTTGCTGCATGTGCTTAAATGAACAGGCCTCTCCTGAACATATTCTTCAATGCCATAATCGCACTGGGAAAGTTCTTATGGAGAATCCACTTATAGTACTGGACTTTTTTAAGGTGTACGTGCTCATGGACCTGGTCTAGCACTACTGACCTCAGGGGCATGCAACAACAACAAATTTAAACAATTGTAACTATATAACACATGAAAAAAAAAGCTTTTTCTAAAACTAAGTTAATCATATATTTTTAGAACCTTTTTCCTAAATATTTATTGAGGAAACTAAATCATTTGCAAAAAGAAATGAACCAATGTTGAAAAGTCAGTTGGGTTAGACTCAACAATTCTGCATAAAGACTAATTTGATGGAAATCTATTCTGTTCAACCTAAAACATCTGTACAAAAAATAGAAGTGTAACATAGATGAATTACTGAAGATCAAAGCACTGACTATTTGGTCACCATTCGAGAATTAATGAGAATAAAGGCCAATGAAATATTCTCTGATTACAAATAAATGCAGAAATTTTAAATGAATCAAAATTATTTAAATTTATAGTGGTATATAATAATGAGAATAAAATTAAATCTTTTAAAAATAAAAAATAACATTAGAATATTTGAGAAAAATCATATAAGTAAAAAGTATAATAATGCATTATGTATGTTATATAAATTAAAAATATACATTTTAATACATCATTATTCAAATTCTAATAACTATATGGACAACAGAAAATTGTAAAAAAATTCCAAATAAAAAAGAAACATTTAAATGCAATATGTATAATATATACAAAATGCAAATAATTTGAACTATGAGGTACTTTACTTTTTACATTACTTTTATAAAATTTTAAAGATTAAATTGATCAAAATAAAAAAAACAAGGATTTCAAAAATTGAAAATAAACCATTAGTATGCAAAAATGCAAAAAGAAATATTGAGAAAAATTAATTAATAATCAAAATAATGTTTCAGCAATATTTAGGAATTTTAATGCCAGTAATTTTAATAATACGAGAATCAAATTATAATTTAAATTTAATATTTTTTGCAAATTTTTATTAACTGAAAAATAAAAAAAAATCATTTCCTTTGCGTTATTATCATTAACAGAAAATTAATTAGCAGCAAAATGGATAAAAACAACAAGATACCAAAAAAAAAATTGAAACACGCATAAAAGTTGTTTATTGACTGATTTATAATTTGAAATGTTTAATTACTTACAATAATTTAACTGTGCTTCACTTAATAAAATCAATGGTAAAAAAAGAAACTTAAAAATGCAAAAAGTATAAGCAAAAAATATTTTTTTTCTCAAAACAAAGAAACACATTCAGTAAATAAAATATATCTTACACAGAGCTAATATCATATGGAATACCAGCAGAAAGGACTTTTAGACTTGAGCTATCAAAAAGATATTCTCGAGAGAAACGTACTTTTTCTAACTTTACCAAGTCTTGAGAACTCCAATTACTGTGAATATTTAATATGTTATCATTACCAGGTAAGATAGTTGCAGATGTTACAGTAGGTATACTGGATACTTCTTTGTAAATATCCACATAATGTGAAATCTGTAAATAATGAAGATATTTTTAAATAAATTTGAAAGAATCTTACACGTAAATTGTATTATACAATTATATAATAAACTCCAATTTTTTATACCAAATCTAAAATGTATATTGGACATTTAACCTAATTTTTAGCAAATGATATAAAATGCTACAGTCAAAACATAAAATAAAATTTTTTTTAAAGAATTCAGAAATTATATTGCAAGAATAATAATGAAACTAAACCCCGATATTTAAATTATTATTTAAAAACTAAAAAAAAATTATAAATAATAAAAAAATAATAAATAATAAAAAAAATTATATTATGCACCAGCTTTTATTTTAAAAATTGGAAAAGCTAGTTTTAAATGGAATTTAAAAAAATAACTCATACAAAAGCTACACACCATTTAAAATATAAATAAATAATTTAGTTTACATGCTCACTGTATTTAAAAGAAGCTCTAAGAGTGACCAAAGATTTAAGAATTAACACATTACAAAGATCCAACTGTATTCAAAATACAAATGGATTTATAAATACTTAACAATATTTGTCAACAAGCAATCATTAGAAATAAAATATCATTTAAAGTTTTATGTATTAAGAAAATTTTGATATCTAATAATTAATAAATGTATTTGACACAGAACTGTCTCATAGTTAAATCTAATGACATCAATTTAAAGCCTCTACTCAATTTATAGAATATTATCCAATGTCAATTCAATATATGTTAAAAAAAATTTATTAAATAAAATAATATTATCTGAGATTAATTCTGCTATTCTAAATGTTGTTTAAATTCAGCTTTATAAACTGTTCATAACTTAAAAAATCTATTTTATAAAATATGAATATATAAGAAGCATGGCTGATATTGAAAGAAACAAACATGCAAGCACAGATAACATTAAAAACATATATAATAAATGAATTTCCCATGCTTTGGACTAAAAATAAATTTTAAGCCATTAAAACATTATTTAACTTTAATATTTTTAGAAGAATCTATACCTTTTATACATTAACAGTAATGAATTCAATAAAGATTTTCGCAGAATGAATTAGAGTGAAACTTAAATTTTTAAAAACTATTTAAATGAAACCATCAAAAACTATTCTAGCCAAAGAATTTTAAATGCAAAAACATATGTCTTGATATTATTGATCAATATACACACAACTCTTATTTCATTAATTATTATTATTATTATAATTTAAAACAAAGTGTTCTTTCTAAAATAAGAAACTGAGTTCATTTCATTATAAAGAAAAATTTCATAATGTTCTAATTATTATCTAAATGCATTCACATCAAAATCATAACATAAATATTTCCAAAAACAAATATAAGACTAATAGGATAAAAAAAATATCAACAAATTTGTAAATTTAATGAATTAAAACTTAAAAAAAAAAGTTATTCAGAACTATAGCATACTTTTAAAAAAGATTATATTTAGCTGAAAGAATCATTTGCTTTTTATTCTCAACTTTGAGCATTAGTAAAATAATAACATTGAAATCAATAAACAAAGAAATCAATTACTGGAAAAGAGAGAAGGTTGTATTTATTGCTAAAAGTGCTGAGATGTCGAAAATAAACACTGATAATATTTATTGATAATATTAAAGCTTTTCAAGGCACTTCATTAAAATAGTTTCCATATTTAGTGAAGTGCCTTGAAAAGCTTTGTATTAACAAGCTTAATCATCATTACAGTCATTCTGGTTACTTGAGGTAAGATCAATATGGGTTTACTTCTCAAACATCTGCTTATGTATCTTTACTACGATTATGCCAGCTTGTTGATCAAGAAAACAGGAAGACCTATGTTTTACTTTCTTTATTTTTATGAACATAAAGGGGGTTTTCAATAATGCCTGGTGGCATGCTATTCTTCTTTTACTTAAATGTTTCAAAATTAAGAATATTTTTATTGATAATTTTTTGCAGTCACACTCTGCTGAATTTACTTTGAGAAATTTCCCAGGGGAATTTATTTTGGAGAAAGACTGTCCTCAAGACTCCATTACCAGATTTTTTACTTGGAACATTATAATTAATGATTTGCTTTGAAAACTGAGAACTTTTCATAATAGTTATCAAATTAAAAACAAACTAACAGGTCATTTACTTGTTTTTAGATGGTGTAATAATTTTAATGAAGCCTGCATTAAATTTCATATTATTTTAAATTATATTTTTGAATGGTCCAAGCTTTTTAAGTTTTAATTTAATCCTTCAAAATTGAAAGTTATATTGATTCATAAAAGGTCTTTGCTATTCCTTACTATATATTTCTTACTCTTGGCAGCATTCTCAATAAAAATATTCAGTGGATCAAATATTTGGATATTATAGTGGATAATTAACTACAACCGGAAAAAGCTTATCCTTATATATCTAATAACATATTGACTATCTTCTTTGTTTTGAAAGACAGGTCTCCTCCATAGGATCCCAGGCCTTTGCAGTATTTATAAGAATGAACATCCATCTTCTCATTCATTTCATCTTCAAAATGATAGGAGACTTCTTGCAAGAAAAATCAGACATGGAACAATTTCTGCTCTTAGGAACTTGGCTGATGGAAAATTCTCGACAAGCCATCTAAAAAGCCAGCAACACTCTTATCTTTCCCTCCTTCCTAGGAAGAGGGTGCTGTTTGTTTTAGAACTATTACTGGACATAATAGTTCTAAAGCAAGCAGCACCCTCTGCCCCTAGAAAGGATCCTCTGCCCAATTCATCTCTTTGTATGCTCTGTGATACCACACTAACAACTGGGGAGCATCACTTTGGTTGCCCCTTTTTTTATGTTTGTTCCAGTGATGATTTTTGAACCCTCTTGCTTTCAGGAGCTACTTCAATATTGCACTGGAATGGAAGATGCCTCATGTCTGAAAAGACGATGGCTGTCATAGTTAAAAAAAAAATTATATCTTTAATAAAAATGAAAAATTCTTCACAGTCTTTTGCAAATTTCTAAAAACACTTATAGTGTCAAAACTAATGTTCTTAAAAAATTTTTGTCACCAAGGTGTTCAACTTATTTTTTATACCTCAAGAGCTTGGGGAAATTCGTTACAGAAGAAAATAAATAAATTCCTTAGAAGTGTTCACAGAAGATTTCTCCTTTGTATCATTCATACATGTTTCAGCCACAAAACATGTACAGTTGTTACTTATCTAAAGGATGTTTTCAAAATTATTGCACTAATTGTTTTGCAGATAGTAGTAATTTGAGAATAAGGGTTGGCCTTGCTTTTGTTATTTATGAAGATAAAAATGAAAGTGTGATGGTCCAAAATAGAATATCCAATAGGTATTATATTTTTTCAAACTGAACTTCAGTGTTTAAATCTTACTGCCAAATAAATACAAAGTAATTATCATATGAATAGGGCTCTTGAAACCAAGTACCTTATTTGAATAAATTATCTGTCATTTATTTTTATTTCTTGTAGAACATTCTTGCAACACAAAAACTGGTGGTTGATACTTATACTATTTTATATGTGCTTGAACCTTTAGTGAATGATCATTTTTTATGTTTCAGGAAACAGTGGTATCCTTAATAATTAAAAGGCGGATCAGTTTGTTAAGGATATGATTTTTCGTCATATTGATCTTGTTGTCTTACCTGATATCTTATTGAAATTATGTTACTAGAGAAAAAATTGTGATTCACTGAAGTACTGACAACCTTGCATCCTCAGAGGTTTGACACAAACAGTGGACACTAAGGCTTTCCCTACAATTTTCCACTGTCTCAAATGTAAACGCATCTCATCAGATTTTAAGCTGACTCAAGTATTAAGCTGCCTATAGGAATTTCGGAAGTTATTCATTTTATTTTAATATTGTGGCCAGTAGATTATGTGCTTGTGATGACATGTAAAAGAAATTGAACATGTTTTGCAACAATGCAGATTATACACAAGAGGCAAAAGAGTTTTTAGAATCGATTAAAATATCTCTCTATTTGTTGACACCATCTTTTTTTTCTAATCTTTTGGGAAGTATCAAAAAGATTGCTGTTAAATCTTGCTGCCAAAAGGATACAAATTACTCATAGTAAGAGTAGGATTCTTGAAACCAAGTACTTTATTTGCTTTTTTACATAAATTTATCAGTAACTTAAATTTTTAACTATTTTGTTTTTCTTGTCTTGTAAATATTTTTGTGGTGGAATGTATTTATTTCTGTAAGACTCATGGCATACTTTGTGAAGTTTTCAATTTTATTTAATAAAAAAAGTAATGAATTAATCAGAAAAGTCCCATTCCTATTACCCACAAAGGAAATTGTTATTTTATCAAAATCATTTATTACATATTTATTTAATAATACACCCACATATAATAATCATTTCTTTGCAAAATTATAAAAAATTATAAAACATAACTAAAAAACAATATACAAGAATCTTTCACTTGATAAAATTCCACAATATTCAGTCTATCACACTTTAAGTGCACCAAACTATTTTTCTATGAAGTATGTATTATAATATGGCCAATAATTAGACCAAAAAGGGAGATGGAAGGATACTTTGGATGCAAACTCTGGCATCGTTGATGTTAAGAACTGGAGAACAGAAGTTGGAAAGAAAGCTGCCTGGAAAAAACTTATACTGAGGGCCAGGAATCATAAAGAGGTATGAAGCCAAATATGACAATAATGTGTAATATTTCTTTTCAAATTACTATCTACAAATGCAATTATATAGGACTCTTGCTAAGTTATAGAAAATGTTGATTTTCAATTTCAAATATCTAGTTAAAACAGGGTGAAAAGAAAGGAAACATTGAATGCACATACAATATTGAGAATACAAATGTAATTAAATTACATTGAAAATAATGGCATTTCAAAATTAAAAATAATTTCTTCATTATTGACAAAAAAAATTTAACTATGTTTTACTTTATTAGTATAATTCAAATTATTTGCTAATCATAGCAAATTAGATTAAGTTACAATGAATTGTAACTTGTGATCAAGTCAAACACCCTAATATACAGCCAAAAACTTATGCCTTGAAATTATCAGTCAGTTCAAGGTAAACAAATAACAAAATCTCTAATAACTTCTCTGTTAAAAAAATTAAGTTTTAAATAATTTTGTCTTTTAACATATACATAAAATTAATACACAAAATTGAAACTATTTATGCTCTGAAAATGAGAGAAATAGTTTTATTAATTTGCCTAAAATGGTCAGCTTAAGAGGCTTTTGAAAGTATTTCAAAATGTATGTTCGACAATAAAATATTTTCACAAAAATTTTCATTTTACTTTATAAAAAAGAAATCCTTTTAAATCCAACTGAAAACAGATTTAAAATATAATACATGTAATAATTATAAAATCATCAAATAAAAAAAAGATATTAGAGATTTCACTTAATGCAATAAAAACAGCTAGATGAAATTATGGAAATATTTTCACAAAAATATTTTATAATGCATTTTACCCAAATATATGACACCACAAAACAATAATCAAGAAATTAGTTTTTTAAAAATGATACAATGGGCTAAATGAAACAATCTTAAATACAAATTATAATTCATACTTCTGTGGTCATCTTTGTCTTGGTAAACAGGTCTTTTTTCTCAAAAGGTAAATAGAAGAGAAATTCTAAAACAAATAAAAATTGTTATAAATAAAACATTTGCAAATATAATGTAAATAAAAATATTTCAAATAAATAAAATTTCTAAGGAACACATAACATAGCAAACTTAAGACTCAGAAATTGTAAATAATATATATCAGCAAAATAAATCTTTTTTAAAAAAATTATGAAATATTTACTTAAAATTTTCATTTCACTTTATAAAAAAGAAATCCTTTTAAATCCAACTGAAAACAGATTTAAAATATAATACATGTAATAATTACAAAATCATCAAATAAAAAAAAAGATATTAGAGATTTCACTAATGCAATTAAAACAGCTAGATGAAATTATGGAAATAATTGTATTATTCTCTGAAGACTAAATCAGTTTCATTTTTTTATTCTTCTTAAGTACACATTGTAACAGAAGTATTCTTTTAAAACCAGAAATCTTAGAAACCATTTTATTGGTCAAAAAAAGATAAAAATTTGTCTCAATATAGAGAAAAATAAATGGCCAAGGGGCACCTTGAAGTATAGCCCACCTCTTAAAATGATTCTCCAGAGATATTTTGAAATAATAGCTATATGATAATTTTGAAAATCTGGAAAATAAGTAAATTACTTGTCTATTTGTTTCATCCTTGAGAATTTTCTTGTAGAATCATATGAGAAAGAAAATTATATTCTTGATTTGAAATATTGCTAACTAAAATTTTCACTTTAATGTCAGTAAGAAATTTATATGAGGAAATTTCAATTTGTATCAAAAGATAAATTTTAATTTTATGAACTTTCTATTCAAAACATTTACCTATTTGTTACTTTCATTATAATTTTCTATAATAAAAAATACGCTTTTAACAATTTCCTAATCTTAAGTCCTATGCTAAAAGCATGTTTTTATATTGCTTTTAGCATAGGACTTAAGATTTTTTTTTTATTTATCAGAATATTTTATTTAATAAGTAAAATATTCCTATATTATTTTTTTAGTTTCTCTAGTGCAGTAATTGAAATAGAAATGATATGAAAAAAATTATTTAAATCAAGCAGATACATACCTATATATATATATATATATATATATATATATATATATATATATATATATATATATATATATATATATATATATATATATATATAAACTTTCAAGTTCTGCTTATTAATTTCATAGTTATATTATTTATAAAATAGTCATATTTTGATTTAACATTTTTCCTAATTTACCTTAAATATTTACTAAAAATTATAGATCTATTTCACAAAGTTGCAAAATGGTACTACTTGCTTCAAATAAAGTACTACCTATTGAAAGTTTTTATTTGTAGCAAAACTTTTAAATGAATATGAAAATCCTTCTTAGTAAAACATCATTTTGTGAAACTTATTAATTAAAGCTAATAATATTTTGTTTTCTTATTTCTGTTCTGTGTTCCCAAAAAATTCAGTTTGTTAAAATATGTATTTTAAAAGGAAAATGGACCAAATTATAATCTATAAATATAGATACTAATGATAATTTTACTAAATCATTATAAATATTGAATAACTTGAGATAATTATGTTCAGATTCAGAGAATATTAAGAAAAACTCGGGATTTAAATTTTTTCTTTAAAAGAATATTTAGTAGAATAAATTTGTTAATTGAAATATCTAGGAAAACATACTTGTAGCCAGTTTGAGGAATTAATTTCATCTGTTAATGCAATCATCAAAAGAATCAAATTATTAATAAAGGTACAGTTCCAATATATACCAGTATGATAACCATTGTAATGAGAAAATCGCAATTACTGTCTTAAATAATTGGTTCATGTATTGCTTAAAAATGTTTACATTTATAAAGACTACTAAGAAATGGTACAAAGATTTTATTTAGATTTTATAAAACTAAATAATAATAATTTATTAACAAGTATTTAAATAACAAAGTTTATTTCTAATGGAAACAATTCAGCAATTTTTTTTTTCTTTTTTGTTGAGTAAAAAAAAAAAAAAAAAAAACTGAAATTTACAATGAATTGTTTTCAATCAAATCATTGTAAATTTATTACTTACTTTATTTCACATTGCACAGCTGTGCCATCAGGTATCTATTATGAGTAAGAAATTGACTGAAACAGATGTTGCAAAACTTATTCTGTTTATTTCTTACTATATATTTGTTTAATGAATACAGAAAATAAAGACAAACATCTTTGACTATTCTAAAATTAAATAAAACAATTTTAGAATTATTGTTTGTTATATTTACAAGTATAAACTAGCTCTATAAATATTCTAAGAAAGTTATAATTAAAGTGGATTTTCTATTCCAGTTTTCAAAAATAGAAATTTAAGTAGGATTATTCTAAAATATAATAGGCTCCCTTTTAAATGCTAGTGTTTTATTTTACTAGTTTTTGTACTTTATTATATTTTATAAGAAAAGTTGATTAATTTCAGACTGTTTTCTATATTCATTTTTGTGAGTTATACTTTTTACAGGAAGGAAAAATTTTGTTTGAATGCTACTTTTACTTTAAATCAATTTATCTTTTACTTGATTTAAGACTTGCAAGACTTTTTAATACATAAATTTTTCTATGATCTAAATTAAGTCTGGTATATAATTTATTTTTGAAAATAGTGTATTATGCAGAAATAAATGTAATATTTTCTTTTTACTTGACTCATAAAAGTAATACTAAAACATACTTCATTCTAACACTTTAAAGTTAAAATAATCCTAAATACTTTAATCCTTTTGCAGTTAAAAACTTATTTAACTTTGTAATTTATTTGGGCTGGGCTAGATGAAGTTAATTATAATGACAAAAACCTTTTATATTTAAAAAAATTTCATTTTTAGGTTCAAAAATATTTAAAATTTTGTATCACTGCATAGTGGTTAAGGCACCATTTATTTAATTTTGAAACGTAAGACAACAAAAAATCATGAAATTTCGCTAAGGGATCACCTCAAAATATATTTCCCACCATTTTAATAAATGATAACAATCAGGAAATTATTCTTTCTTATTGACATCTTTTCTTAAATATATGTTGTTTAATCACAGAAACTCACTAAATAAATGAAAATATTTAATAATCCAGAAAATTTTTGATATATTCTTGAATAAATACGTTACATCTTAATTAATAATCATAAAACAAAAATAATTAACTTTAATTGAAATGATCAATAAATATAAACTAACCAGAATCTTTACCAGTTCACTATCTATCATAAAGTAAGGCAGAAAGCCGAAATCAAAAGTTGCTCAATCTCTCTTTGTCTCATGCCAATCTGAAATTTTAGCATAAATTTGCCTTGCTTTCGACAACATTGTATATATTATAAATGGAAACTGAAAAAAAATTCAGAGAAGATAAGTTTACATTTTAGAAAGATCAGAAATTTTAGAAAATTTACAAATTAGAAATTTTTCATACAGCAAAGATTTTTCCATTTTCTTAAAAAAGTAATTGAACAAAAAAATATTTTATCATTATAATTTTGGAAATATTTTTTGCTTCTGATTTAATATTTCTTTATATCGAATTTTGAGACTAAAAAATAAAATTTTTTATTAGATTTTCGTAAATTGTATTAAACTATGAGAAATATTCATAAATTCTGCCTAAAGGGAGATCCTAAACGGGATAACGATCCCCAACGAATTGGGGTTGAAACAGGCTTTCTCTTTTGGGAACGTTGATAATGCCGTTGGTTGGTTATTGAGGAAGTGATATGATGGTTATTGTTTCCAATGATCTCAGAAATATTATTTACTTAGAATCTATGAAAAGATAATAAAAATTTTGATATAATCGTAATACATTTAGGGTTTTTTTACAGTAAACTGGATGAGATACATAAATTATTATCATCAAACCATGATGCCAGTACTTGGCCCATTTCAAAGTTTAGAGTGTCAGCCCAAAGATAATGTTGAATGCTGAAGCCCCCCACTACAATACAAGGTACATTAATTAACTATTGAAGAGAATTTAAAGAAGAAATATATATTTTTATTTTGCCTTTTGCAACGAAGTGAAAGACAATGTTATGAATTAATATTTTAACAGACATTACTTAATTATCTAATGCATTTGGGAAGAAAATATCAATGTTTTGTAAGGAGATTTGATTTCGATTGTTATCATAAGATCATTATCCATTAGATCATACCTGACATTTCTATACATTTCTTTATGATATGAAAAGTTTGATGGGACTTTTCTTCTAATAATTAAAATGTCAAAAGAAGATACAAATATCAGAGGCATATATTCCAGGTGACTCTGACATTCCACTGTATAAGTCTCCCTTTTTTAATGTATAAATAAATAAATATAGTTACAGATTCTTCCTGCTCTCTTAAGACAAAGGAAAGAGAAACAAATTAGCTTGCTATTAGAGAAAGTAAGGCAACGTTAAGTTAAAAATATTTGGACAACTTAAAGAAGAAAATTTGTTTCATACCTAGACCATATATCACTAATTTTAAGAGCTGGTTTGATCGTGAGGACAAGACATCCAGTGATACCAAATAGCTCAACATTGGCAATCTTGGCCAAGATTACTCCAATAATTTGTAAAAAGCGGGCGTCACGTTTACCCTAATATACAGCATGCCAAGATAAACTCTATAATGTCAAATTGTATTGTTGTCAGTATTGGGAGTACCAAGATAAAGCAAGATGGTCCTATTATGTGGCTAAGAGTTCTCCAATGCAGGAAATGACGAGCTAAGCAAATATTGGACCAATCGTGGAAGTGAAGTTTTGTCAAATATCTTACTATTGGTCTCATAGTGGTAGCCAAGTCATTCCCAATTTTGGGCATTCCAAGATAGGACCAATACAAGTAGCCAAGTATTTTGCCAAAATATAGTATAGCAAGTTAAATCCAATATGGCTAGCTATACTTACTCGCTGTTCATTTGCTCTTTGTTTATTAACCCTTTAAACAGTTTGCCCGTACAGTGTACGTGCTACCCGAAATTGGCCTCATCTGGTTTGCCCGTACGCCGTACGGGCATCGATATTTTCTCCTTTCCTTTTCTGGTTTGCCCGCATTTTTCATTATTGAAAGAGATTATTTAGTATTATTATTTTTCAACAGATGGCGTGGCTTGTCCATGTAAATGAAATGCTTTTCATCCGGGTTTTTTTATGTAGCGGGAAAGCGGGAACTTTTCTTTGAAATTTTTGTTCTACTGTATGCCGTGCTTGTGAATCTTATGGAAATTATGGATGGAATAGACGACGAAAATACTTTCTTGTTAGATGATGAACTACATTCTGATACAGATACAGATATTTCTTCTAATTATTTGGATTATTCCTCAGATGACTCGTGCAGTGAGCTCAGCTCTGATGAAGATTTGAGTTCTGCAAGAATTTTTACCGAGGTTGATGTGAAAAATCCACCTGCTCCGTGTCCTCGATTTAAATTTTCTGGTATTCCCTCTGTGCACGTACAATTTGACGACACTTCTGATGTTCTACAATTTTATGAAACATTCATTGATTTTTCACTCATGAGTAAAATTGTGGAAGAGACAAATAAATACGCTAAACATGCATGCAGAAGGTACTTTAGAAAAGCAAACATTTAGGGGTTTTTGTGTCCAAAATTGTATTATAAAAAATGTTGTAAAAGCATTAAAAGTGAAAAAAATAAAAAAAAAATCTTAATATTCTTATTCTATTAAGTATGGTACTTAATTAAATGCAATAAAAAAATATGCCTTTTTTGGAAGCATTTCTGGTAAAATAATTGACCGCTTAAAGGGTTAAGAATTCACTTGCTTACTAATTCAGTTCAAATTTCATTCTTAATTTTAAAATATATTTTAAAATTTTATAATATTTGAAACACATTCTAACAGTTTAATTGCTTATAATTGTCCCTCATTCAAAGGGTAGTGATTTCTGTAAATTATTTCATTGTAACTCATTGGTAATTTTTTTTTCTAATATTCACCAAAATAATATTTGATTACCGTTAAAATTTATTCTCCATTGGAAATTAAAATTACATTCTTAATCAAAATATATTTCTTATTTTCATGTTTATGGAAACATAGCATTTTATTATTAATAAGCAAATTTTCTTATCAGTGAAATCGAGAACTCTATACTTTCATCATTAACTATTATATTGATCCAAACACCAATGATATGATATTTTTGTTAAATATATATTAATAATAATAACATTGTTAAATAAGTATATTTATCTATCCACATTTAAATTTCTTTATAATCTATTTTAAAAATATTATTTAAAAAAATATTTTTGTCTTATGGTTTATTTGGCTTCATAGTATTTTAGGAATGCCCCTGGAATTCAGTTTGTTTTTTCTTAAATTAGTTTCTTCATTTAATAAATCAATTTTTTCATTGCATCTGTGAATATAATACTTTCTAACAATTCCAAATAACAATCTGAATTTAAACAATTTGTAAATAAAAATAATACGGATACTGTCGTATTGCTCCAGGAAATATATTTAGATAAGAATATTAAATTTAAAATTGCAAACTGTAAAATCTACTGGAACGGCTTCAGATCCAAACAAGGAGGAACAGCCATTTTAGTTAAAAGCAGAGCTAATCACCCGCTCATCCCCATCCCGAAACTCTACTTTAACCAAGTCACTATTTTAGACTACATCAGCTCGATAATAACGACAATACATTTATCTCGCTGGTGACACAGAATGCAAAACACAGAGACTGAAACTATCCATATCAGAGCCGCCGTGGTCGTGTAATTAAATTCTTTCTTGACAACATGGACTTTACCCTGCATGTCCCAAACCAACTTGTACATTATGGATCTATCCATGAGAGTTTCATTGATTTGCTTCTTTCCAGGAGTCTCTCCCCTCCCTCAGACTTGATTACGATGGAACTACCATCTAATGGTTTCCCAGTATCTTGCTGTGATAACCAAGTGGGTTGATACAGCACGAATACAGCACAAGAATCAATGGGAAAAAAGTCTTAGAAGATATAAATAATAATATTCAATTCTCTTCATTTAAACCGGCAAACAATATAGAAGAAATGTATAATAGAATAAAAATCACTGACATTATTACATCAACTTATGATTGCAAAATTAAAAAAGCTAACCCCAACCACTCCTATCTACCTGATTCTATCCTCGAACTCATATGGGTGCGAAACAAGTTCAGAAAATTTTACAACCGCCATAGAATCTCTTCCATCAAAATCCAAATAAAATGACTTAAAAAGACCATCAGTAAAAAAATAACCAAATACAACCCCCACCCTTGTACTTACATAATTTTAACGTTGAGGATGGATCTTTTAGGAGAGTGACCAATATATAAATTGAAAAAAAAAAAATTCTGGCATTGTCTTCAGTTCTCATAGATGGCGTAACCAAGGCAACATCCAAGACTACCAAAGCTGAGGTATTAACGAATGTTTTTGGAAGTCAGTTTCAGCCCAATAGCATAGTAAACGTAGAAAATGGCATGGCAATTTTTTTTTAGGGTAAATGATAGCTATAATGCTCCCAGATAATTACTGTTATTCAACAAGTTAGCCTGATTTCATCCTCGAAAATTGAAAATGTAATCATGGATTTTAATCCGAAAAAGAGCCCGGGATTAATAATATCGCAAACAAAGCCATGAAGCAAATTCCGTCTGTCAATTTCTATCTATCTGTTAACTACTATCTTTAATGACATTTTAAGATTCGGACACTCCCTTTTCATGGAAGAAAGCAGTTGTGGTTCCAATTAAGATACAGGAAAACAAACCGAAATTCCCCATTAATTATAGACCTCTCTCCTTGCTTCCCATTATGAGGAAAATTGCAGAAAAATTTATCCTACAAAACTCCCCCAATTTGAAGACAAAATTCTATCATTATCCCTCAGCAGTTTGGATTTAGGAAAAAATCCTCAATTATTCACCAACTGCTCAGAGCTGATGAAAAAATAGCAAAATATATTGCACTCAAAAAAATTAGCAGAAGGCATTTTCTTAGATATCGGGTAGGCATTATATATATATATATATATATATATATATATATATATATATATATATATTTGCTAAATAGATTAATTTGTTTATCAATAAACAGCAATTGTTTATAAACAACAATTTATTAAACAATTTAAAAAACTAAATTTTATCGATTTAATGTACTAAAAATTACACTGGTTAAGCAATCAGGATATACAAAATTTAAAAAAAATTAAAACTGATTTGTATTGTAAATAAATTCTAAATCATTTTAACTTTTTATACTGTTTTGACCATTTTTTTAAATTTTATTTATTGAGAATTATGTGCAATAAAATAATTATTCAATATGTTTACATTAACTATGAAGCTATTCTTAAATTCAGTGTTATATTACATGAATTAGTTATTATTAAACATTTATGATGGAAATTAATTTGCATGTTAATTTCCATCATAAGTGTTTTTAAAAAGTAGGCTTCTGGGTCTATAATTTACCGTTTTCACTGCACTAAATAGGTGAAATATGAAAAGTTGAAAATAAAAATATATTTAAGTATGGTTTGTCATCATCCAGAATTGTATCTTGCAGAACACATCTGGTGAAAATCCTATGAAAGACTTTTGATGCCAAATACAAGCATAAATCTGAAAACTACAATCCATGTACAAGTAATTGTTTATTTTTGTCATAATAATTGTATCATTTTTATTGTAGAGGTATGGAAATAAAGTAGTAGCTTTTTCTTTTGATAATGATCCTGTAGCCATAATAAATCCTTAATGCATTATTTACTAATGCACTCAGTCCCTAGTCAATTTGAAATGGTTTTATAATGTAATCAAGTGTAATGTATAGTATTTTAAATAAATTAATTGAATAACATAATAGAAATTCTGTAACTGATTACCAAATTGAAAAAGCTATGACTTAATATATTCACTGAGGTCGATATGCTGCTATGTATATTAATTATATTATTTAAGTTCATTTTGTGTGACTAAGAGGCCGCCAGAATGGAGTCTTTTTCTCACACGGCCTCTTTAAAGAAGAAGAGTTTTTGGTTGAATTTTAAATGATTTCACGAATGTTTGTAAACACACATATTATTATTATCAATACTGATAATTTCTTGTAATTTTTCAAATTGATGTGACATACTTAAAGTAGAGGTTAAGGTGTTTGTAAAAGAATCTATGATTTTGTTATCACATCCCTTTCAGAAGAAGAAATAATTTTCAATTTCGTAGCATAGCAGCTATTGTTACTTGTAGAGATACATCTGAAAGCTTCAGAATGTGATAGATTCTTTATAATTCTAAAAATTATGAAATTTTTTCTGCGTTCTTTTAACGTAGTTAGGGAAATCAGCTCTATGAGTTTCTGAACAGTTGCTACATTTACTATTTTTTGATAAGTTACCGTGTCTTTGGTCTCCACAATTTACACAATTTGCCTCATTCTTGCAATGGAATGTGGAGTGTGAAAACTTTAGGCTGTAATTGACATCATTGAAGAGGTTTATCGACATATAGTTAAGTTTTATGAATAATCAAATAAAGAATAATTTCTTTTGGAAGGGGGTGCTTGGAATAGTAATTAGTAACAGCATTATTATCATCATTTTTTTTTTGAGAAAACGTTTAAGTTCTAATACTGCTACTCTATTGTCTTCCATTTATTCTTCTGCTATTTCCATGAGGGAAACAGTTATAATAATATCATGTAAAAGAAATCTAGTTGAAATAGTAGATCAGACTATTTAATGTGCAATTGGTATATTCTGTAGTTCTTTGATTTCAGTTATAGATATGGCTACTGAAGTCTTATTTGTAGATAAAAAAAAATCTATCATCTTTGATAAATCATTTCATTTATTTTTTAAAATCGGGAGTTTTTTCCTTTATTTCATTCTTTACTCTTGGATTATTTTTTGGAATAGGTGTTCCAAGTTTACCCTTCAAAAATATTTTAAAAGAGTTAGCACCATTCTTATGAGCAAGACTAATACAATCTTCCATTTTAAAGGATCTTCGAAAAAATGGGATTCTCTGAAATAGAAATTCCAGCTTTCATAGAAGAGCATTCAAACATATTTTCCATTCCATAATATGTTCTGTAATAAAAAAACACGGAATTAATCAGACTTAGACTCCGTATTAAGACTATGTTCTATGGTTAGGCTTAAGAAATAGTCTTCCAACCTCAACACTATTCAAACTAAAATGTAAACAAATAAAGCAAATACTTCCTTTCCTGAAAGAGATCGAAATAAAAATAAAATATGTAATAAAATATAATAATTTAGGAAAGAATGTAAGAAAAGAACTTCAGGAAATTAGAACGATGTAATGACATCCTAAACGATAACTTAAGGCCTTCGGCAAATGAGGCGATACTTCTCTCATTATACCATCTAGAAAGAACTACAACTTTGCTTTAATCCGTTGTCGTTACTATTTATATATATGAAGTATACATGATGTAGAAATTTAATGTCACTCTACTATTAAAAAAATGGTTTCTTATTTATATTGTACTGAATTTTTGTTTAGGGTTTCTCATTTTGTGATCCCTGGTTCTCATCTTTTTGTAAAAAGTAGAAATTAAGTAAAATAAAAAGTAGAAATTAAATAAGCATATTTATATAATGAAAAGTTTTAATATAAATATTTTTACTTACTTTATTTGCATTAAAAAAAACATAGAATATGCTATTAATTTAATAATATTGAGATAACTTATTTTTTATCTTTAATATTTTTAAAAGACATTGAAAATCACATAGTCCAGTCAAATTAATGTGACTACCACATATAAAATTTTCAACGTTGACATTAAATAAACAATCACAGAACATGGGTGGCAACACATTGCATTTGAGCTCATATAAAGGGTGTGTAATGATTTCGAAATACATTGCAGTCGTTAGCGTAATGCAAAAACGGAGCGATTTATTCGACCTCCAAATGGATATACCATTGGCTTGGGACAAGAGGGAAAGCATTTCCGAAATGAATAAGTTTGTGAACTGGTCGCGTGCATACATGGTAAAAGTATACTGAGCAGGGAAAAATGAGACTTTCCAAAATCAGCGACTAGCAAATGTAATGCACCAATGGCCATGGATGACAGAGGTGAAACATGGCTGCGGAGATGCGTTCGGACGAATAGATGTGATAGCGTTGAGCAACTGACAATCAAATGAACCAAGCAGCAACCAACATTGTTTCCTAAACTACTAATTAGCGAATGCTGTATCTGGGCCTCTAAAGTATTCACCTGGTTCATGCTCCTATACAGGCAGAATACTGTTCATCACCGGCGAAGGGTAAAATTTCGACGCGAGAACCGTTACTAAAAGTTCACTGAATGGCGAAAAATAACGTCTTAAGATGAATCATGTTTCATGCTCCATTGGACAAATAAATGTTTGCATATACGAAATGAAACCTCTGGAAGCTAACACCCTGCAATCATTGTCGGAAGCATCCTGGCTGGAGACGGGAGCATTATAGTCTGGGAACTGTTTTTCTGGCATTCCCTGGGTTCGCTCATCATTTTGGAAAGCACGATGAATCAATGTGCAAGTACGCATCTATCCTTGTGGACCATGCCCCGTCCTATATGCACACTTTTCCCCCTCAGGATGATGGCATCTATCAGCAGAAATATATGAGGTGTAATACAGTTGGCAGAGTAGGTGCCTGGCTCGAAGAGCGCCAGAATGAGTTTATCGTTATCCTCTAGACAACAACCTCACCTGATTTAAGCGCAATAGAGAATCTGTAAAACTATTTCGATCAGGTTGTTGGATCCTCGGATCCTCACCCACGTAATCTAGCACAGCTAGCAGACACACTGGAGTTGGCATAACTTAACATCCAAGTAAACACTTTCTGGAATTTAATTGACTCTCTTCCTGTATGTCTCGCAGAAGTCGGCTTTGTGAAATGCAGTAATTTTGTCTTTTGACAAGTGTTCAATTAATGTGACTGGATTGTGTACTCTAAAACAGCATTTGTGTAATAAATGTATATTTTATTGAAATTGCACGTACCGAATTTTCTTAAACAAATTAAATTCCCATATTATTGTTACCATGATATGATGATACACTTTAGTCCACAAAGTAAGGATAATTCAGAATCACACAGAAATTGAACTCTGAAATAAAAATTTCACATGTAGAATTATCATACATATCTTGAAGAATAATATGCAAATTACAAGAAACCACCAGATGGCACCGATAGTAAGTCACAATGATGAGAGTGTAAAAGAAGTGTATATAAGGAATGGTTGCAAAAAAGTAAAACTGTTCACAAGCGATTTAAATCCTTTCAGAGCAATAACTACATAGTTATGGCACAAAGGAAGCATTTGGATGGTGTTTTACATGGTAGAATTATCGGTCGTCTGGAATGTGGACGTGCCCAACTGCAAGTATCTAAGGAGCTTGAAATCGCCCAGAGTGTCCTCTTCAGACTTTGGAAACAATTCCAAAATGATGAGAATGTGCGTAGACGTTATAGCAAAGGTCGCCCTTGAGTTACAACGCCGAATGAGGACCAGAATTTGGCAGTTACTGGCAAAAGAAACAGACGGAGCACAACATCTGACCTGTCACGTCAACTCTCTTCAGCTATAGGGTAGGCAGACAGTTTCAAAGCAAACAGTGTACTGACGCTTAGGGCACATTGGTCTATATGCTCGTAGACCTGTCAGATGTTTTCCGCTTACCGCAAGTCTGTCGTTTGCGGTTACCCTGGAGTAGAAGGCATGCATTTGATTACCGCAACAGTGGTCATGTGTGATATTTTTCGAAGAGTCCAGGTTTAGCTTTCAGTCTGATTCTCGCCGGATTTTCATATGGAGAGGGCCAGATACCCATTACCACCAAGAGAACGCTATTGAATGGCACCGTTATAGTGGTGCAGGATTGCTCGTTTGGGGATGGGTTCCAAAACTAACATGCATGTTCAGAATGTAACCATGACAGGCCACATCTATTGGGATGTCATTCTGGAACAACATGTGCATTTGTTTCAGAGCGCCATGGATGCAGAATTTCTGTGAACGCCAATCCTCACTATGTAAACATTCTAAACAAATGCCTTTAATCGGAGGATATCACTCATATGGACTGACCAGCATACTCTCCGGACTTGAATCCTATAGAGCGAACGTGGGACTTGATTGGTGAACGAATTGCAGCCCGTCAACCCTCTCCCACATGTCTACCAGAACTTCGGAGAGTATTGCTTGGTGAGTGGTATAAGATTCTCCAAGATCAGCTCGATAATTTGATAATTAGCATGCCTAGGCGTTGTACGGCCTATATTGCATCGTCCGGAGGTCGTGCTGTGTATTAACCACCATACCAACCATGTTATGTTGGTTTTAGTAAATAGGTTCTTTTTGAAATTTGCTTCAGGAAGTAAAAATCGCAATTTTTATTAATGATGTCAAATGTGTAGCATTTTTTTGCTCTTTACATTTTGTTTAATAAATAGACTTTACAAATAAGTTACATTTGTTTTGCTTCTGTCCCTTTCTTTACCTGAACTTGCATTATCCTTAATTTATGGTCATAAGTGTATTTTAAAAATATAAATATCTGTAATAATTTTTTTATTAGAAGCTATAAATCTTGTATTTAAAATATAAAGAAACAATCAATTACAGTTTCATTATAAGTAAAATATTTTGTTTTTCAATTAAAACATCAAAATAATATATGAACTAGCTTTTAAGTGTATTAAAATTTAAATCAATTCTATGTAAATTTATATTAATTAATTGGGATACTTACCTCTAGGAAATTAAAGTTAACCTGGAAAAATATATTGCAAAAATAGTAGGTTCCCTGTGGAAATGACTATACGTAAAAAAAGATGATTCAAAGGACAAAAATAAAAAGATAACAAGAAATATTTAGCATGTATATATTTTATTATACTATGATTATGTATTTGTGACTTCTTAAATATATAGAATTCTCTTAAATATTTTAAAAAAATGAAATATTCAATCTAAATAAACATTTATTGATCATTATCAATCTAAAAATATCATAGAATGATAACAACGGTTTTAGGCAAAAGGAATTACAGTAAATGTAAATAGACTAAAAAAAATGTAAGAATACATTAATACAATTCGTTGAATAATAACACAAATATATTATCTTTTAATAAATTTACTGTTATAAATTAAGAATTTATTCTAACAAGCCCGATTTAAAATGATGTAGCATAATTATAAAATGATCAGTAGTTATAACTAACTTAATTATACGATGAAATCAATGACTTAATTGGTCGCCACTTTGTTATTTCTGTAGAAAAATTTCAAAGAATTTTGAAAAAATGAACGCTTATTTTTGAGACTCACTTGACCCAAAAGTAGGTGTTTTGAAGCAATTTTATACACATTTTAATTGATTGGCGCAGCAGTTGCATTACTGAATAAGTTTTATTATAAATTCCTAAATAAAAGAGTGTCAATCGCAGTAATTTCTTGTAGTTTGTTAAGAAATTTCTTTAACAGACACTAAAGTATTATTTATAAAATATTATAAAATATTATTTATTAATTTTAAAATTATATGTGATAAAATTTGAAGATATTTTTCTTTAAAATATATAATAAATTAAAAAAAATATAGAAAAAGAATTGATTGTTGCAAAATTTAAAATTTTAGAGCAAGAAACAATTTTAAGAAATTCAACAAATTTTTTGGTCCCATGTTTTACAAACCTGCTTTTTCTTGTTTCAGCAATATTAACTTAAGGAAAATTTTTAATGTTGGCCTAATAGTCTTAAGATTGAAAAGAGATTGTTTGCAAATATTGTAATTATTAATTTAAAATTCTATTAAGTAATAAATTTTTAAAAAATTTAAATCGTCCTTGCGGATTTAAACAAACCAAAAAGTAGATATTTTGTCTTGTCTTTTCCATTTTCCTTTTTCTACTGTTCTATTGCCCTGTTAAGGGCTTGAATCAATGGAAAACGACTTCTCTAACCGATGCTTTGCTCCTTATATAAGAAATCGTTTTATTGACAGAATGAATTTCGACAATATTCTCAGACATTCGATGGTGTATTTCGCCTTGTTTGCTGTCGCTCGTATGGTTTGAAGTCAGGTAGAAAATTTGTCGGCAAGTTGGATTTACAACACCTTTCTCTATATATCATATATGATATGTGACGTGGATGAAATGTTATATGACGTCATGGATACTTTAAACCAATGAGAATTGTAAAAAGGTGTCGTATTCAGGATCTTAACTGTAACTAAAGAAACAACCACTTTATGGTTAGAAATAGGTAACAAGATAGGAAGTCTTGATAAATTAAAATAAATTACTTGGGAAAAATTATGAATCAGTTTTCAAAAAATTAATTATATTAGCTTTGAAGCAAAATCGTTTGGTCAAAAATTAGATTTTTTTGTGAAGAGCAATATTTAATGACAGGAACTTTAATAAAAAAATATGAGATTCTGAATAAAACTGCGGGTGTAAAGTTTTCAGGATGGTTAAAAATTGTGAATAAAATTAAAAATATGGGTATTCACAAAAAAGATATCTTATCAGACACCACATGAGAAATAATGTAACAATTAAAAAAAATACTTAAAATATTTCGAAGTGATCAAGGATAGAATACTGGTCTTTTCCCGGGGAAAGTGGTGCTATTTAAACTATTTAATTTAAAAATCTAGACTCTTAGAAGCAGTAATATATTCAGTATTAAAATTAGATTGGTGGAGACCCCTCCCCCCGGCACTTTATGATTTTCTGTAAAATTTTACTGGTATGTGTTACTTAGATTTAGAGATGTAAAATTCCCGGGAATTTTGATCCACGGGAACTTACTTAAGAATTTCGGGAATAAACTAGGAATATTTGGGAATATTTGAAATTTTGATAATTTCTAATTATTTATTCCAATAAAATAAACTTAACCAATTATCTTTCGTTTAATGTATTATCTTGTCTCATATAAATGAGGAGAACTAAAATAAATTACGAAAATATGAAAAAAAATGACTGTTCTGTTTTCTAGTAAAGTAGTTAATTAGTTTCGTACTGAATAAAAATATTTCTTAAAATAATAAAAATATAATGAATTAATATTTAATAGAAAAATATTTTTTAGGATTGTCCGAATAAATATTGACATTTTCATGTTTCTATCGTTATGAATTGCAAAATTTATACAGAGAATGAAGGAAAAAAAAGTGTTTTCTCAACACTAATTTCTGTCGTTATTCTAAGCAAGTTACTCGTCTTCGCAAGTTATTCTAAATTGGTCATAACCCAAAATTATTTCCTTTTCCTTGAAAATTTTCTTTCACCGTTATTAGCAGCAGAAATCACAAAATTAGTGAACTTTTATTTATTTTAAGAAATATCTGATAAGAAAAATTCTAAATCAGCTAAAAAATTTCAAAACTCTAGATGTCTTTTAAAATTTCAGGGAATTTTTAAAATTTCGAAGGGAAAAAATCGGGTTTATTCCCGGAAATAAACCCAGTTTTTGCCCTCCTTTACAACACTGCTTAGAATACATAATTTTCTTGACCAGATTGTTCACTTGTATATGTTTATAACATGTTTCTGGAGAAAATTCTATATGTTAAGTGAATAGTGGAAACCTTTATCGAATAAAATAGCTAGAATTCAAGACGAATAATGTAGAATAGCAAGAATTCAAGACGAATAATGTAGAATAGCAAGAATTCAAGAGGAAATAATGTAGAATAGCAAGAATTCAAGAGGAAATAATGTAGAATAGCAAGAATTCAAGAGGAAATAATCTAGAATAGCTAGAATTCAAATTTGAAAAATTCTAATTCAAAAGTCAGAAAGAAATAAAATTATAATGCTAGCAAAACATTAAAACAAGCAATTAAATATGTTTTCCCTTTTTAATAAGATTATAATCTTCATTTAGTAGTAATTTCTTTTATAGAAATTTGAAAATAAGTTTCAAACGAACACATATTTTCTCGCGTTTATATCAATATTTTTAATATAAAAATATGCATTTAACATGAATAGTAATTCTTTCAATTAAATAATGAAAAATGTTTTTTATTAAAATAAACTTGCTTTGCTAGAAGATTCAATTTTTAGAATCATCAACAAAATTTTTCCATCGATAGTAGCGTTAATTTCCCCTTCAGTAGGAAAATCTTCGCAATTAGTAGGGGTTTCATCCCAGTTGAAAACGAAAGTTGGGCAGGGACAATTAAAATTTTTTGTACTAGGAAGCATGATATAGTAATTCACATGATTCCTAGAAAAATACCAGTTTGATGGGCCACAATTAGGCTGTTACTGTCAGATCTCTTTGGATAGCAATACACCGCAGCTATTTGTCTTCATCGGCTCTGACGATATTTTCCGCGCCATCTTTGATGTAAAGTCGGCATTACATTTTAACTGTTCAATCAATGTGGGTTAACAGCAATGCTAAATTTTCCGCGTATTGGTTGTAAAATTTGCCGGTATATTCCCATATGCGGTTACCCTCAGAGCCTTTTTCATTTGACTAGCAGTGACCATTTTTACCTATGTAGAACCAGTTATAACTTTTATTTCTGGAGGAAAAAGTGAAACATTTATCCATTTTTATCTGTTAATAATTTATGTATAGTAAAATAAATATAGAAGTATTAAAAATTCATTATTATGTCTGCTTTGTATATTATTTTTGTAAACATGGTTTTCGGACAGAGTAGCCAATTAGCAATAGGTATACCTTTTTATATATTAAACAACTAAGTTGTATTTGAAAATTAATATCATTTATTCTTTGACAAATAATTAAGCTAACTGAAAGCCATTTTAAGTAAATAATATTAGAGAAATCTATATAAACACACACACGCACACATAAATCATTCATACAGTTCAATATCGCATTTTAAATTGATTTTTTACTTTTCAAAGATATACTTTTCACATTTAATGGAAGAATAAAATCAATTAAAAGCAGTTAATAAATAATTTCCATTTAAAAATCAAACCATTTCTTATTTTGAACATTAATTACAAAGTACGACGTGATTAAAAATGTTTAAAAAGCAAATTAAAATTTTAAAAAGCAATAATTAAATTGCTGCGCAGAAATTAATTTTTGTTAAGATTAAGACATGTTAATTTTGAGAAATACCGTAGAGTACGATTTGACAGACTTTCTTTTAATTATATCCCAATAATTCTAATCTGGAAATAATTTTGGGATCATTTTAAAAGCATGGATTTTGTCAAAATTAAAAAGCACCCTAACTTATTAAAAAATGAATACGGATTACACACTAATATTTATATAAATCGAAATAATTAAAATTGATTTTCCCTTTTAAGATAACAAATTTGTAATCCTAAATCATTTATATGATATTCTGCGATGAAATTAAGGAATCAAATAATTAAATTTAAAAGGGTTTTTTTTATTTATTTATTTTTTTTTACAAGCAGTATTTTTTAGACTTACAAAAAAGAATTTACAGCTAATAACATTTAAAAATTCGAGTTCATGCGTTCTAATTTTTGACCAAGAAATTTATAAACATAAATAATTTATATAAAAATGAAATTTTATAAATTATGTAGAAAGAAAAATGTTATATTATTTTTAATTATCTTTTCTTATCTAAGAGGACATAAATTTATATTTTAATATAACTAGTCATTGAATTATTGAACCTTGGTCAGATTGCTTAAATCAATGCTGTGTAGTAGGAGAAAAATGGCGCGTGAACTAGAAACATACTCCAATGCTGAAGTCCACCGAACAGTATGTTTTTTGTGAACAAAACATTTAAAGAGAATGGAGATTCATTGTGAAATATTGGAAGTCTATGTGCCACGTGCAATGTTATTCCCAACCATTGTGAAATGATGCCAGTAGTTCGAAGATGGCCTCACAGACATTAACCAATGCAAAACAGCAAGGAAGGCCAACAACGATGGGTACACAGAACATGGTGGAGCGGGTAATTGACATTATTCACACCAATCGCAGAATGAGCATCGCACGCATTGCGCAGCAGATTGAAATATCTGTTGGTAGTGCTCATTTCATCATTTGCTTCAAATTGGATTATCAAAAATTGTGTTCAAGATGGGTTCCTTATTCTTTGAGATCCAAACACAAAGGAACCAGATGTGCAGATTCCCCGAAATTCCTTCAACGTTATTCTGTGAAAAAAAATGATTTCTTAAGATCATTAAGGATGATGAGACATGGGTGTATGACTTCACTTAAGCAACGAAATAAGTGTCAATGAACATAATCGCCTGTGAGAACAAAATCCAAAATTCTCCTATTAGAGGGTAAAATTATGGCTACTGTTTCCTTTGATTGTGAAGGAGCTGTCTATACTGAGTTTATGCGGAAGGGCACAACTGCTAATGCTGAGTCTTCTTGCAAAGCACAAAGAGGTTTGTGCAAAGCTATGAAAAGTAAGTGACCTGGAAAGTTATGTAAAGGGTTTCTTTCGCATAAGAATGCAAGACTTCATAAGGTACAAACAGCACAGGATTTGCTTCACAGTTTTGGATGGAAGTTCTTGAAGCATCCACCTTACTGTCCCGATCTGGCACCCAGCGACTTTCATGCGTTCTACAAGTTTAAAGAACATTTAGGATTCAGACAATTTTCCAATGAGGACCCAGTTCAGACAGTTATTCTGTGTAAGCCCAAGGACCAATGAGCGATTTTCCATGTTCAGGGAATCGAGCGATTAGTACTACGTTCTGACAAAAGTTTGTAGCTACTGAAAGATTATGTGTATTGTATGTGTGTTATATTGTATTATAAGGCACTTCTCAGTAAAGGGTTTTTGACTTATATTGTTCGATGTAACTTACTTTTTGAGCGCCTCTAGAACCCAGTTAATTTTTATTAATTTACCTTATTTTCCTGTATATAATTCACAGTGGCATAAAGCCCAATATATATATATATATATATATATATATATATATATATATATATACTACATGAGATGAAAACACGACATAATTCAAGATCAGAGAAAATTCTAATTAAGTTGATCAATTCTTAGTTTCTAATAATTTTTGAAACGAGATTAGATATGTTTTAAAAATAAAATACATATGTTTCGTTAATACTTAGTTGAAAGAAATGGATTATTTTGGAAGTACGATTTGGATACCTATTTTTTGTACCACGCAGGCCAAGAGCTATTACTCCTAGAAGTCCTAGGTCTACGGTGCAGGCTTTTTCTCCTTACATTAACATATTTGTCACCATTTTTTTTAAAATTTGCCTACCTATAGCTTTTAGTTTAAAATTTGCACTGTAACTTAATAATTTTCGCTTCCGCATGATGATTTACAAATTTAAATAATTTCAGAGTGAAAAACAGTTCAAGTCAAAACAGAATGCGAAATGACGTTAGCCAATTGCAACTGTAATATTCATTATAAACCAAATTTGTTCTTGAAAGCAATTGGACAATGCTGATTATAATGGAAACAATTATTTCCAGTCCTTAAGTCAGCCGTGTCATGTTGCCAGCTGTTATTTATTTTATGAAACGTAAACGGTATTTCTTTGAAAATTTTATAGTAAGCTTTTCTGATGAAGAATGATTTTTTATCAGATTATCGGTGTTGGCGTATAATACGCATAATGTAATTACAATTTTTTTTACATATAATCTACTAATATATGCAGTTTAGAGGATTATGTTCGATTTATAACCTCTAATCATTTTTTTTTGGTAAAAATGCACAATGAATGATGAAAAAAGAACCTCTTAATAATCTTCATTTTAAATAAAAAGATTAGAAAGATAAAAAATAAACTGCGTACCCCTATCAATAATAATCACTAAATTTCCTTTAAAGAAAAATCTAAAATTATTATAAAACAGTAAAAAAGAAAATCGGTATTATAAATCATAATACAATCAGCAGTATGTATAAGTCAGCATTTCATGAAACCGTATCGAATCAGAATTTTATGAGCTAATATAACTAATATTCCTTTTCAATATAATCGACTTTGTACTAAATATTCGTATTGAAATCGGATATGGTATTCATTGCACGGTTAGGGAAAGTTTTTTTCACTGTTCTGTTAACTGCCGGCCTTCAAGAAAAAACAATTTTTTTTAATGTTATTTACAAATATAACATTTTGCCAATTTTTTTACATGCGACCGAAAATTTTCACTTGTTATATGCTTTAATTAAAAAATATCCTTAATTTTCAAGTTTCACTTTGAGGTTTACGTTTTGTTAAGTAATAAAGTTTTCCAAATGATAGACATGAATTCTCATCTACCTATTATCAATCGAATATGTGAAGAAGTACACCAGAAAAATAACATGGCGAGTAAAAAAGATGGTGAGGAGAATGATTCTGAAATCAAAATTGAAATGGATTGTAATGTAGAACTACTTTTATTTTATGCAATGCTCGGTCTTAAACCTGTTGGTAAGATTATTTCTTCTATCTTGATAGTTATTTTACTTTAGTTTCTAATAAGATAATCTTATAGTGCTAATGGGCAATATGGAAAAAAGAAAAAAATATGACATTTCAATCACTTTTCGTACTAGGCATACAGAAATGTGACATTTCAATTTCTTATTGAAAAAAAAGAATAGAAAAGTGAAATTGTCAATCACATATAAAGTTCATTATTTTTAGGAACGTTGTTCATTGAAAATTTATATTTTGAATTGTGAGTAATAATTTTGCTTATTGTTTTATATTAAAAATATTATTTTTGTAACTAAATGAAATTATAACTTATTTCAATAATTTTTAATTGTGATAGATGGAAAATACTGTATTGATGTAAACAATTCTGGTTTAAATTATACTTTATAAACATTTTGTTTTTGATTATATTATAGTTCGTTCTTTTTATAGGCACTTTTAAAAAATAATTTAGTGATATAGTTGATTATTTCAACATTATTTTATTTTCTCAATTAATATATTGAATAATGATTTTAAAGTGACTATCTTATTAACTTATGTTTACTAAATATTGGTTTAATTAGCTTTTAACTTATATATTACAAGATGATTTCAAAAATAAAGTAACAATGAACATAAAATTCTGATTTTTTTTACATATCTGAAATTGTATATTTAAAAGAAAGTATATGCTTGAAGAATTAAAAAATTGTTGCGAAACATGCATCAAATTAATATTTTGCTTATAATCTAATTCTGTTTCATATTTACCATTACTAATAATCTGATCCAAAAGTAAAACTTCATTTCCCATACCTTCTAGATAATAATATATTCTTTAATGTCTGTATGAAATTAATTTTAAATTAAATTTTACTATCCACCTTCATAATTTTCTAGACTGGCATGATCATTTAGTTTTGAATTGTAAATGATTTTTGTTGTTTAAATTTCTTCGTTATATATACTTATTATTTCTTTCCTTGTTTTAAATTTATTTAGAACTTAGTAATACACACTTCTTATGGATGAACTAGTTGGTCTTTAGATGACCTATTTGTTAACTTTAAAAAAAAGATGCCTTGTTTGTTTCATTGCATATTGACATAGTCTTCTATATGCATATAGAAGACATATGTGTATTCTTTGACATTAAGACAGTTTTGATAAACATATTTTGTCCTCAATTTCACTCTAAATTTGTTCATCCTTATGTCTTGTGAACATAAACTAAAACGCTATGTAGAAATATTATATTTTGGTATTTTTTGTTTTTAACAATGACAAAATATAAAACCATGGATTTTAATTTTGTGCTATCTGTTATTAATAATACAAATTTGTGACTAATTTGTTTAAGTGAACTATGTCTAATTATCAAACATTAATAAAATTCTATCTATACTTTTAATATATGAAACAAACTAATTATATATAAATTACTTCTGAAAGTATGTCATTTAATTTGTATTTTGTAATGCTGGTTGATAATGCTATAGTGTGTGTTATATGTAAATAAGAACCCGACTTCATATCTTGTATTCATGGATGCAGCCATAAAAGCAATGTAATGAATTTCATTGCTAAAGTAACTATTACCATTAAAATTAAAATATTTTAGGTTAATGTTTCATAGTCGGGTGTATTACAAGGGACCTGTTTTGAAGAATTTTATCAAATATTGGGGTTTAAAATCATCATTTTTATGGAATAAATATGGATACATAACAAAAATAAAGAGTACTTACATATTATCCCGTTGACCATTTTCACCATAAAAATATGTAGGTAGATTTTGCATATGTTAATACATATTTTTTTTTAAATGAGAGACACAACTGAATACATATATATATAATTTACTTATATCTTCATTGTAACAAATACATAAAAACTTTATTTAATTTAGATGATGCTAAATCACATCATTAACCCTTTAACTGTGACATACATTTTAGAAAAATGGACCAAAAATGGAAATGGTTTTTTATATATATAAAATTATGAGTAAAATAACTAATTTTTACATACATATAAAACAGTAATGTGAAAACAGATTACACATGCATCTTATTCAATTAGGGCAAATTAAATAAAATTTTGGAGCTAAGTATAATATGAAAACACAACAATATGATTTTCAATACATAAATTTTACAAATCTTTTACAGTATGGTATATCCCAAAACACTGTACTGCGCACAAGGCTATAATTTTACAATAATCACATGTCTCACGTCTTTTTTTCTTCCTTTTTTCATCTATTTTATGACAGAATATAAAACACTGTCTCATTGGAGTAGATTTTTTTCCCGTTGAAGGGATGTGATTTGCAAAATATCGACCTGTGAGACCCAGTAAGTGTGTATTAGGACGCCCTGGTCCAGATAGCAGAACATTTTGTTTATTTTTTTCAACAATTGCGATAAGTTCATATTTTTTTCACCTCCTGCTGAAGTATACAAAATAAAGGAGTTATATAACGCCTGGGGTAGGAGATGGAAAAATATTTTCTGGTAATATTTTTTACCTCGTTTTCTGGCAATTGGGTGGTTTGTAAGATGTTGATTGACTTTATCAATACCTTCCATAGTGTTGTTGTAGTCATGGACTACCTTTGGTTTCAATTTGTTTTCTTTTTTCTTATCTTCAAATTCAATCATTTCTGTGGTATGGACTGAAGAAAACATACAAACATCCTTTTTATCGTGCCATTTTATAGCAATAACTTTTCCACATTGAAAAGTGAGACTGTCACCTTTCTTAATTTGTTTTTTTGAAATTAGGTGGCAATTCCTTCTTAATTGCAGGACTGTGCCGTATATGTCAGTACAAAACTGTTGCACTAATATATTGGCTAACCGTGGAGAAGTATAATAATTCTCAGTGATCAGACACCGAGCTGGCAACCGAATGGTTAGCGCTCTTGCCTTCGGTTCAACAGTTCGTGGATTTGAATCCCACCTTGAGCATGGATGTTTGTAGTGGTTCAGAATAAGCCATTAGTCCCGGTCTAATTAACGGAGAGGCAGGTGGAAGATTAATTAAACATAATGGATTCCAATCTCCACAAGACAAAGTATCATTATTGTCATAACTTTCAATCTAATACTCTATTGGTATTTGATCCAATATTGATATACTAGAACTATTGGTATTTGATCCCAAGGAACCTAAATTATACTCCATGTCGGTTTCTAAACCGGGCGTTGTGAAAAAAAAAAAACCTCATCAAAAACCAAGCAAAACTAAATGAGAAAATGGAACTCTGCGTAAATGACAACAGACCTGTACGGGATTGGCGCGATTTCAGATTTTTACGGCAATCACTCTACAGCTCTGTCGCCAACCTAAATTATGTCACTACGCATGGTAGCCGTCAACCAATAACATTCGCGTTCGAACTTCAGCTTTGAAATCGCACGTTTTTCCGAATTCCAAATATTAAAAATTTGAATATTTCATTATAACTAAATACTGTAGAAGTTTTAAAATTCTAATAAATAGAAATACAATTTTTAATATATTGAGCAATGGCGCCCACCTTAAAAAAAACATCAATGTAGCCCTACCTACTACAGTGCCAATCGGACAATAAAGCTAAATTTCGAACGTTAACAAATTTTATTTTTTTATTTAAATAAAAAAAACATCAGTGTAGCACTGCTTACTACAGTGGCAACCGAGCAATAAAGCTAAATTTCAAACGTTAACAAATTTCATTTTTTGTTTAAACTCAAATTTTATTATAATGAGCAGTTATGCCCACATTTAAGTACACGGCACATTCTAACACTAACATGAAAAACGCAATACATAAAACTTAAACAATCATATTTTATTAAAACTTTAACTCCTAAATATGAATAAAATTGTAATGAGAAACAAAAGAACTCTCCTAATTTTCATTGATCTCCGAACCGTTACTTTTCGGCGAAATATACTGTTTTTATCGCTTCTAAAAAATCTTGTATTATATTATCCTGATGATTCTTTCCCATATGTACTCCGCGAAAACGTAAAGTCAATATATCTTCATCCATACTTATTAATTTTCGCAAGCAACACAAAAAATTCTAAAATCGAAACTCAAATCTTCAAGATTATTCTGTAATAGTTTCAAGGGTTACATACAAAACGCGCATGTAAAACGAAAAGCACGTCCTAACTACCTAATCCGAACCGGTAAAACAGTCTGGTGCACTTTGTTGCATTCTTGGCTCTTATGCTTGGCGCATTTTACCCTCTGTACGCTTCTCTACTATTTAGCTAATCTCTATCTTTGTTTATCGGAGAAGTTAACAACACCCAAATCTTTCCCTCTCCCAACTGAAGTTGGAATCAGCAAAGAGCTAGGAACATTGTGCCATCTATTAGGAAAATAGTGAATTAAGTATCCTAAAACTGAAACGAACCCAGCTCGGACTTCACTAAACATAAACGTTAATTTTTTCTTCTGCCTGAAGTTAGTTTAGGCATCACAAATACTGCACAAAGTAGTTGCCCAAACTGGATACTGGCGACACTGGCAAGGGGTTAAATTACGTATATTTTTTAACAGATGTGGTGGATGGGATCATATGTGAGTACCAAACAGACATAGAATTATAATAAAAAGTGTTTATTGACAAAATGTTTGTCTTCATTGTTTATTTTTGCTATAAAGAAAAACTCATTTGGAAAATCGTGCCAAATGAAATCTTACTAAATTAACGATCATCCCAATTATGGATGATAAACTATATTTTTTAATAAACAGATGGTAAAATTATTGTTGTTTATAAATTATATGTTATTTAATTAAATACATAAAATAAACATTCTTTTTTTGAGTAAAGTTTCTTATTTCTTATTTTGAAGGGGTTAATCGACATTTTATGATGATGTGTATTCATCAAAGATTTAGTGATGTCCTTAATAAAGAGATTCCATCTAAGCTTATTTGGGATTATCTTGATTCTTTGTATGATATGGCAGCATTGGTAAGTTTATGTTATAATACACTTAAACGTTTAAATATATTAACCCTCTATATGCATCTCTGGTGATTGGAGCAGAATATCAGTTATGTCCCTGTCTATGGGTCAAGTGAAAGTGTTGGTTGAAGAATTATTCCCTTTATTTCTATACTGTTCCTGTTATTTCCCCACGTAGACTTAAAAAAAAAAAAAAATCATTTGATGCTTAATTTTGCTGTTAGATGGCAATACAGGATTCAATAATTTTTTGCTTGATTTTTTTTCCCCTTGCATAATTGTCAATTTGCATGTTTTTTTTTTGTGGGCAAAAAGCATTTATGAACGATATAGGTTTTGTGCCAAGTGTCAGCAGTGTTGTATGGGAGAATTTCTGTATTTTTCAACACAAAATATTTAAAAATATCACATGGATTTTTTTTAACTTATAAACCCTACACACTGAAATAGCAGGCACCATACTATGTTTTTTTAAAGCTTAAAATTCTTGTATTATTTTAAAACAATTGTTGATGATAGGAATTGGATAAAAATGAGTATTACGATCTCTGCTTGGCGAAATTGGCAAAAATTTTTTTCTCCAAGTAAAGAAGATGGGTATTGGAAATTGATTAGCAACCCAGAATGGGTGACAATCGGCATAAGAAATCTATGTTTCCCCCACCTAACACTAAATACGAAAACAATAAAAAACATGTAAATGAAGCGTGATTTCCCCCGATTTTAAATTCCTAAGCCTAATGGTATATAAAAAAACAATCATAATAAGAAATGATTAAAGATTTTATTTAAGAATGTTTCAGAATTAAAATTAAAGGAGATAAAGTAACAAAAATAATTTCAATTTATAACTTCTAGTTAAAAATACATTGTTGAATTTTAGTGATTTAAGATAGAATGTTACAAATTATTATTACATAAACAAAATTTGAATAATTAAAAAAAATAGATTCTATAATTTCGTTTATTTTTTGAAATTTAAATACTTAACATATAATTCTATGCCTGCAGAAAATAATTAAAATAAAATTCTTACCTTCATTTTTTTGACCGGCACTCTACATGCAGAGCAAAATTCAAATTCAATATAAAATATAGAGTTTAATTTCTGGCACAATATCCATAGTGAAATACAAAACGGACATAAGAGCCAGGATTAAAATTCCGGCTCTATAGCTACAGCAAAATACAAAATGAATAGACAGGATTGAATTTTCAGCACTATATCAACACCAAAATAAAAAATTGAATGTATAAAAACAATATTTATATTCCACACTATATCCAAAGTGAAATGAAATAGATATATGTAAAAGCAGGATTTAAATTACTGTGCTTTACATCCGTTAAAAAAATCCAAAATGAAAAGGGCAAGCATTTCCAAGCATGTGCAATGGCGAGACATTCCGACGCTGTATTTGGTGATGCATTTGGCAACTAATCACTTTTGGTGAATTTTTGGCGAAGGAACAAATCATCAAATTTTACCAATTTCGCGACTTTTCCAACTTGCTGAGCGGAGACTATAATACTCAATTTAGTCAGGAATTGTTACATATATGTAGATAAAAAAATGTATAAACATTACCCACAATTTCAGGACTAGAAAGTATAAAAATTGAGTTGTGCATAGAGGATTAAATCATGCATAAAAGTATTCTTTTAGGCAATTAAATTTTATTTGTTTTTGCTATTTTTATTAGTTTATTTGTTGTCTTACTATACAATAAAGTGGAATACAAAGTTTAAAAAAAATTATTGAATTGTTTCATTAGGCTTTATTTATTTTTTAATAATTTAATAAAATAAATTCTCACATGTGTCAAAAGAACCTTAATTATGTCATATTTAATCTTGTGTATCATAATTTGTATTTGTGTACTTTTGTATATTTCAATTGCTTACTAATTACACTGATGGAAAAAAAATTCCAACACCGAGAACTGAAAGATGACGTCAATTCAAATTTTGCGCTTGGCGCATCAGTATGACGCTAGTGGCGACACATGGAAGATGCAAAGCAGGTTTGCTTTAAATATGTTGTAACGTATTTTGTAACGTTCTTAAGTGTTGTTTAGTGTTGAGATTTGATATAGTAAGTTGATGCTAGTCCACAATGCCTTTAAGAAGACAAAGAAGCCATTATGTACATCTCTCTGTGTTAGAATGAGGTCGTATAATAGGCCTACAAGAAGGTGGATTTTCTTTCCTCGAGATTGCAGAAAGGTGTGGCAGGAATGCATCCACTGTACATGAATGTTGGCAGCAGTGATCAAGGGAAGGCACTGCCTTAAGAAGACCGGGTTTAGGACGGCCATGTGGTACTACCGAGAGGGAAGACCACAGTATTCGGCGTATAGCCATAGCGAGTTGTACTGCGTCTGCAGCAGAAATTCAAGCTGCAGTTAGCACCACAGTGACACAACAAACTGTTACCTATCAGTTACTTCAAGGACAGCTCCGAGCTAGATGTTTTGTAGCGTGCATTCCACTAACGCTTAACCACTGCCATTTGCAACATCAGTGGTGTCAGGCTAGAGCTCATTGGAGGAGGGAGTAGAAATCTGTTGTGTTTTCTGATGAAAGCTGGTTTTGCGTTGGTGCCAATGATTGCCAAGTGTTTGTTAGGAGGAGGGAAGGTGAGCGGCCGTAACCATCCTGTCTGCGGCCTAGACACACTGGACCTACACCTGGAGTTATGGTCTGGGGAACAATTTCTTATGTCAGTAGAAGCACTCTTGTGGTTATCCCACACACCCTGACAGCAAATGTGTACGTCAGCCTGGTGATTCAACCTGTTGTTCTGCCTTTCATGAGTAGCATTCTAGGAGGTATTTTCCAAGAGGATAACACTCAACCTCATACTGCTGTTGTAACCCAACGTGCTTTTCAGGGTGTCGACATGTTGCCTTGGCCTGCCAGATCACCAGATCTGTCTCCAATTGAGCACGCATGGGACATCATTGGACAACAACTGCAGTGTCATCCACAACCAGCATTAACCGTCCCTATATTGATCGACCAAGTACAACAGGCATGGAACTCCATCCTACAAACAGACATCCAGCACCTGTATAATTCAATGCATGCATGTTTGTATGCTTGCATTCAAAATTCTGGTGGTTACATTGGTTATTAATGTACCTGTATTTCATTTCTATAATGGCTCTTTCAGGCTTAAATTAAACTGTGATCTTAAAATTTTAATCAATTACGTACGTTACCTATAAAATTGCATTGCTGAAATTTCATTACTCTACAATAATTATTTTTTGGTGTTTGGGTTTTTTTTTCCATCAGTATATTTTGTAGATTATTTCATTATCTTTTACTAAATTGTTTTTATTGTTAACATATTTAATCAAGTTTCAATGTGATGACATTTTAGATTTTTAATATGTTAAATCTATAAAAATAATGCAAGTAAAATAATTTTCTTGTAATTTTGATACTTTTATGTATAAAAAATGCCGAACAGTGAAGCTCAGCAGCTGGTTAATTCATTTAAAAAATCCAATACTACACAACCTTTTTTTTTGGATACTATTTTAAAATATCTTTGTGACTGTGATAAAAATCCTCATTTAAACTGGATTGGTGGCTATAATAAGTAAAGAAAACTCAACAATAATTCAATATCACAAAAATCCAAAATTACACCCCCTTTTTTGTCTTTTCTATTTGTCACTAATTTATTGCTTGAATTATTAAAACAAAGAAAGAAAGGATTATAAAACAAAAGAATTATTAGAAGAATTTGTATTTGATTTTTGTAAAAAAGAAGGAATATAAATTAATAGAAAGACACTTAAATTATTATTTCAAAGAAATATTAATGAAATAATCGTCCATTTTGGAAAAATCTGTGAAATAATAGGAAGTGTTTTTATAAATGGAAATTTTAAACATTAATTATTAAAATAAATAGAAACTCTTATTTAGCACATTTATCAAAAGAATAAATAATTTCTGCATTAGGTAATGAAGTCCTTAACTAAATTAAATTAGACATAATAAAACAGCCACATATTGTAATATTTAAATGGATGGTATTCTTGTTATTTCCTATATGGAATGGAGCTTCAGTGATAATCAGATATATAAATTTTAAAGAGAAAAAAATTAATTATAAAGGAGTTATTTATAAGGTTTGATGAAAATAACTAATGTGTTTGCTGAAAAAAATCTGCTTAATTTAGATATTATGACTTGTAAGGAACGGGTATTACAGTAATTCTCATGCTAAAGTATGTAATTTGTCATCTTCTTTTAATTAATTAATTTGTGATACTGCTTCCAGCTGTATATGATATTTTAATATGATATTGTATTGTCTGCATAGCTTACTTTCTGAATTTTTGAAAAGATTAAATATTTTACCATAGCATTTTTTTGTTATTATGCAACACTTGTTGAGAAGTCAAAATAGATTTAATTAAGGGCAGTGTGTGCACAGTTTCAGTAAATTTGTTATGTCAAGAAGAATTTTTTTTGATGTAAATTACAATAATATGACTGTATCTAGGCTAAAAATTATTATATTGAATACAAAAAATGCTTTTTATTATTTTTTTTAGTAAAATTTGCAATGTTGTCCCGAGTTAATTCATATAAAAAATTGCTCTTGTCTCTAATTTTAATTTAGTCAATAAAATTAAAACTGAAATTTAGAATTTAAGAATTAAATTTAATACATTTTTATGATGCTAAGCTGATAGCAGCAAAAGTGATAACATATAATTAGAGTATTTCAGACTATTTTCCTGAAAAGTGAATTGAAAAAGGCCTTTCAAATCTAAGGATGAAGTTATAAAAAATGATAGAGGAATTTAAGTGCTATTTTTTTAAACATTAATTGATATGATTATTGTACAAATATACTATATTAAATAAATCATTGGCACGAAAAAATGTACATTAGAAATAAGTTTTAAAAATTTCATAACAAAGATGTTGATGAAAACTTTAACTAGGAAATTGATATAATTATGAATGACTGAAATGTAAATGGTACCAATTTGCAATTCATGCTATGCAATAATTATGAGTAATTTCTAAATGTCTTAACTGTGTTAAAACTTTTATGTTTTCAATTATAGCAAATGCTGAGTCCTTTTTCATTTGATTAAAACTGATTAAGAATTTTCTTTAATCAAGTATATATGCAGAATTTTTAAATACACTTTTTCTATATTAAGCATCTAAAAAGAAATTGTGAAAAATTATAATTTTTCTGAATTAATAGATGTGTTAGAAAAAGAATTCACACATTAATTAAATATATAATAATATAGGCTCATGTAACAAAAAAATTAATTTATCAAATGCTTTTTGTATCTATGTAGTCCTTTGATGAAAATTTGTTATGATCACAGTAAAGCTTCTTGGAAAAAAAAAAATGCTAGATTTGATTTTACCCAATTTGAATGGATATATATTAGAAAATGAAATAAAAACATAATAAAACTATGGCATTTATATGTATTTGACTTGATTATATGTTTATTTTCTGTTATAGTATTTTGTTTTAATTAATAAACTAGTGTGGTACATACTGTAAAACTACATTTTATGTAATGCTATTGAGCAAAGGTTAATAACCAAGCAATAAGTTAAATCAATAACATTGTTTTTAATATATTGTGGAATAATATACACATTGAAAAAATACATGTACTACTATTGGTTAGGAATCAAACCAAGCAAAAACTAAATGAGTAATTAATATAGTTGGCTCATTCCACAGTCATGTATGTGACAATCATAGGATATATACATATACAATTATGGTATTTCTAGACATAAATGTAGTAAATAAGGTGAAAATATATTTAACTGAAGTAAAATATGAAGTGACAATACATAATAATAAATAATAGATATTCTGTGTTTTCTTTTAAGTTTAAAAAACAAACAAATATGTATGATCATGTATGTGACAAAATATGGAAGTTGGATCACACTTGCAATGCTTCTTATTTAAAATTCTGTGAATCATATGGGTCAAATTTAGTGAGATTTGTAAAAATAATTATTGAAGTAGTACCAAAGAAATATACATAAGCACAATTCATTTAAAATTGTATTTTGATGGATAAATTTAAGAAAACTCTGTGTATCATGTATGTGACATAGTATGAACTAACATGTCTTTATTGCTTCTTTTTACATTATTGGGTAAGGAAATACAACAACTCCACGATTATTAATTGTTGGTACAGGCAGTTTTTTAAGGATATCATATTTCTGGATATATGCTACATCATTTTCTTGATATATAAAATTAGTTTCAGTTTGTTTTTTCAAGAAAACAACACTAAGATCAAAGTTTTCAATTGCTGATACTTGAGCAACATATGGTTTCCATGATTTTTGCCCCATACTTTTACAAGCAAAAATGTGCCTGTTATTATATTGGCATTCTGTTCATAAACAGATGTTGATTGGAAGTGATGGTGTGCTTTCACAATCATGGGAAATGTCTCCATAACAAACTTGCTGTATTGGGGTATCTATTGACTGGGCATTAGCAAATAAATATATGTGCTTATTTTGGTAATTTATTACATGGGCCTTTTTTATTCCCGACACCTCTTTGCAAGATCCCACATAATCTGAAACTGATCAATTTCATGTTGCATTACAGAAATGACTTTTACATTTGGCATTACTTTTGCTGCCACTGCTGCAAAACTATCAGCATTTTGCACAACAGCTCGTCTACCCATGACCTCTGCATACACACGAGACTTTGCACTACCACCCACACCATCTACTACACCTTTTCCATGAGAAGTTGCTGAATACTTCCATTCAATTGATGAAAATCTTTCCTCGGTGCTTGATAAAATATGAATGAAGTAACATATGAACTTATTTTTAAATTCATTTGATGGACCATCACTCCATACTATCAACTTAGGTTTTATAGATTCGAACACAATGTTCTCAAGGAGTTTGGTTATAAAAGCAGAAACAGTCTGTTTCGACTTATCTTTGGTATCGGATACAATTAGATAACACTTAGTTTTCATTTTCAAAACTGCAGCTGTAAATAAAGTCACACTTTGTCTGCTCCAAAGTGCTGACTGTATTTCTGCTATTCACATGAATAATTCATGGCAAAATCAACTTGTAACACAACTGTATCTTTTGCTGAATATCAGACTGGAATGCTGCAGCTTGAATTCTTTTTACATGGACATGTTGCTGAAAATTCTTGAAGTTTGATTGTATCAATTCTATTTAGTTCTCCTTGCATCCTTCATGAGTTTTTTATATAACCGTGAGCTTTCTGACATTACCCATTCATGCCACTGAACAGTTGTAGAATCCTTTATTTCCTTTCTTCCAGAAATTCATTAAGCAGTTGTCCACTACTACACTTAACACAGTTCATTTTCCAACAGTCAGAATTTAAAACTGAATTGCACAAGACTTTCTCCCAAAAGTCATTGCTATATATTATCCTTAGTCCCTTTAGTAAGAACATGAAATTTTCATGAATTTTACACTTGCATTGGTCACAAGGAGTATCTTTCATAAGCAGAACATTCTGTGGTCTAATACTACAAAATGTTGAATATCCAATGTATAAACCTGGATTTTCTTCTTTGAACAAAGCATATGCCTCCTTCAAATGCATTGTAAGAAAATATTTACGAACCCTTTTTCAATGCCATTCTCCCATATAGTCATTTCATCATTCATACCTGGAGCAGTATATACAATGTCAGGCCGAAATAAAAATGCTACTACCAATGCTTTATCTTGATTACTGTTAATGTCAGTGAGTTTGTTTTCCATGGTTTTGTGTAATTTTAAACCCACTCTATCTACCAGATCACTGACAACTGCCAATTGTTTACTAGGTGATTTTGGTAATGCTTTTAAGCTTTTCTTTACAGCTTTGCTAAGACTTTGTGGTGTTCTGTAAGGTGAAGTTTGGGAGATAGAGGCAGAAGTCATTTTAGATAAACCAGAAATACTTTGATCCTTTTGAGAGCTCTACATTTCTTTGTCTTTCTCTGGCTTCCTCAGTTTGTCTCTTTTTTCTTTCTTGGTCATACTTATAGCCTTTCTTTTTCCTTATCATTTTCTGTCTTTCCTTTTCTTTCTCTTTAAAACTGGTATCATTCCTTTTTTCACATAATATCTTCTCTGATTTTCAGCTTTTCTTGCTCTCTGATCAGTGTTCATCTTCTGATATTGTTTCAATGCAGACTAAATTTGATGTTTGCAGATTGTAATGTGAATTTCAGTACATAAACAACATGTGCTTTGAACAAGACTAGTATTATTGCCACCTGGTTAGAATATTTGAAAGTACTGATCAGTATAGAAAACAGCCATCTAGTGAGAAAAATTACAAACACTAACATACTAACACTGTCACAAACCTGATCACTTGATTTTGTCACAACCTGACCATTGGTTTTGTCACAAACCTGACCATTGTCTATTCTACTATTAAGTGGAATTAAATTAAAGTTTTTTAGGCTTTAGATAGATTAAAGTGATTTACTTTTGCAAATAAAATATGGATTTTGTAAAGTAAAAAATGCAGTCTGTAAAAACTTTTCATGTCTTGGTCATGTATGTGACTACTAAATATGATCTGGATATTTTATGTCTAAAAAAATAATTAAAACACAATTTCTGATTTGATGAGGTATTTTGATTAAAAAATAAATTAATAATCAGTAATAAATACAAAATAGATTTTTAAACCAAATATTGATGAGTTAATTAGAACAAACTTTTGTCATACCTTAAAGGTAAGATTTCAAAATATTTGCAGGGTATTTAAAATGCACTGTATTATTAAAACCAAGCATCTGACTTAAAAATAAAGTTAAGTATGAGAAAGATCACACTTTTTTCAGTATAAAAGAAGTATTTGCTACCTTAATCTTTAAAAAAAATTTTTTCTCCCCTGGTTTCAAATTCTGTGGAATGACCCAGTTATTGTTCCTTATATTAACATGCTTATAATTATTCAGTACAGAATGTATATTTAAAATTTCTGTGCAGCATCTAACTTAACTAGTAGGATGTTTAATCTACGTATTATATCTGAACTAAATCATGTGAGAAAAATCAACACCCACTTAAAAAATATTAGTTTTATCAGAGTTACTTGTAATTCTTTCATGCTTGTAATATTCCATCATTCTTAAGGGTATTAATCTATTTTAAAATTTGGTGATATAACAATTTTTTCAAAAAAATTTTTTTTTTTACATTTTTTAGAAAAAGATGGGTTAATATTCATATCATCATTTGTAAAAAGAAAATGTGAAAAGTTTTATTGTTTGTTAGTTTTTTTTTTAGTTTGTAACTAATTCTTTCCTTATAATATTTTTTACTAGATTTCAATTCTATTTTATTTTTTTTAAACAATACTTTCTCATATTAAAAATATTTTGTTTCAGCATGAATCTGAAATTATACCATTTCCAAATGAAGAAGTTGATTATGAATTGCCGACTAGTTATTATGAATTAGCTGCAGATCAACTTGGTGTAACTTTGCAAAATCCTGATGAAGGAAGTAATGATTCTAAAAGTGAATTTAATGTTAAGTCAGCTAAGAAGACAAGTTCTTCTAAATCTAAGCAAAATGGAACACCAGTTTCAACTTCTAAAAATGTTTTTGTTACTCCAGTTAGTGGAAAATCAACTAAGCAATCATCAAATAAAAGTGAAACAAAGACTTCTGGTACTTCAGAAGCCAGTGTGAAAGTAAAACAAGAGTCTCCATTTCCTAGTAAATCAAATAAAATCAAGCGTTCATCAAGCCCTTTTCCAGCAAAAAGTACTAAAACAGAACTATCTTCTGCATCAAAAGATGACTCAGAACCTCCTCCTCCAAAAAAGATTAAAACTGAAAGCAGTACTCCTACATCTTCAAAGAAAACTCTTAAATCAGAAAATAGTAATTCCTCTAAAAAGAATAACAAACAGGACTCTAGTTCTGTATCAAAACAAAAATCTGAAATGTCAGATATTATTTTAAAAAAAGTGAAAAATGAAAAAGACTTGAACAAGAAAAATAAAACTTCTGTTTCTAATGATAACTCTGGCAGTAAAAAAAGTTCAAAGCTAGAAACTAAAAAACCTGAAGAGCTTTTAAAAAAACCAAATGATTCCACATCTAATAAAGTCAAAAATGATAATCGAAGTTCGAGTGTTTCCAGTAAAAGCAGCAAACAAGAAGATTCTGATTCTTCTATGACTTCTGGTAATACATAATTTTAATATGACATTCAAAAGAATTTTCAAATTTAATTCTTATAGTAATTAAAAATGATAAATACATTTATTCTAAAAATATATTTTTAGATTCTGTATAAACAAAAATGCATATAATATATTAGTTTTTCAAACTAGTTTGAAAAAAATTATAAGATAAGAATTTCTATACATTTCAATTAGAATTTTTTAACTAGGCAATTAAAAAAATTAAAATTCTTTTATAATCAAGATATTATTTTCTTTTATTATAAATTACAAATTTTTACAATATATAACTGAAATTAAAAATAGTAAATTATTATTTTCATTATTGTTTAGTAATTATCTTTCTGTTTAATATGCTTATTGTTTTCACTTCATCTTAAATATTTATTCTTGTAATAAAATGTGTTCAAGACAACTTGTCCTTATACAGATATCTTTATAAAAGTATTGTTATTTAAAAATAATACTTTTATGTAAATGACCATATACGAAAACCATTTACCAAACCAACCATCAACACATTTTAGATTTTTTTTCTAGTTATATAACTATCAGAATAAATTTCCAATACTTTTTTCCCAACTTAGATTGTATATAAATGCAACTAACTTTAATAAAGAAATCCTGCATATTTAATATTTCTACTGTAAAATAAAATTAAGAATCCACTTAAAAGTTTTTAAATGTTTATTCTGTGAGATTTCTTTCCTGGCTAAAATAAAATTGAGTAAGCTTTTGAAAGCCTCTCTGAAACGCTCTTAGAATTTTGCAAAAAAATCAAGGGGAATATTCCAACTCAGACCAAAATTTTATCTAACTACTTTTTTCAAACTTCTTGAATAACTTTACAGAAGCTCTCATTTTTAAGAGTAGTAAAAAAATTTACCCTGGGTTCTATTGGTGCACAGCTAACATGCCTTCTCCTGTTCATATTTTTGTGTGTTTAAATTTTAGTAGTGATAAAGTAATACTAGTTTAGCAGCGATGCAGCACCCTCATCTTTTTTTTTTCATTTTGGATTCATGGTGATTTTGTCTGTGGCTCTGCTAGATAAACCTGAGATTAACAATAACAAATGTTTTTCATGGAAATTGTAGTGCTAAAATATTATAGTTGTATTTATGAAATTATAAAATTTAATATGAAGTGACAAATTGTAAATAATATTCTTTACTAACATGGAAAACTAGTTGTAATCATAAGAAACTTTACTTTGTATTTTGGATTTGTGACCGTAAAAGTTAGGGCATTATGATTCCCCATAATTTAGCTAATACCTGTGTGTGCATGAACAGTGTTCATAAAAGAGACATATTTTATAATAGGCTAAGCAGTCTATATAGTCTTGTGTACAAAACAAATGCAGAAAAATTAATTATAGTTAAAAAAAAAGACATAAATAAAGGAATGTTCAAACACAGAATTAATTATATATATGCTATATGTGAAGTATAAAAATGCAATGAAAGGAGATGCCTTTGAATAAAAACAGTGCCCTTGAAATTAGACCTAAAGGGGGGCATGTGATGCATGTTAGAAAATACATTTTAGAGAAAATAATACAGAGTCTTCAAAAAATCAGATCTGGACACATCAAAGGAAAAGATTTGGCACTGAGCTGCAAACCATACAGGAAAAAAAAACTTAGGACACCAGGTAGATTCAATATTACTCTGGACTCTGTTTTTTCATTAGCTTAGCTGAAGGTCGCTATTAAATCATTTCCACTCTCGAAATAGGCATATCAACATAAGAACAAAGCAAAATGAAAACCTCTACTATCACCAAGGAGCTCCAGTGATCAAATGGTAAAAAATGAGAAAATTCTTTAATGCCAAGGAGAAAAGATTTTACTGCTAAGCGAAGCAACTTCAAAGGTTAGGAAGTAGCACAACCAAGGGGTGCTGGCAAATTTAAACTTATGTGATGCAACATTAAACTATTTGATTCCCTGGATCATACTGTGGGGATGTTATAAAGTGAAAATTTAATATGCATATGTAACATTATATTGTAGTTTAGTGAGTAATATTTAATGATGTGCATATCAATCACTGAACAGTTATGTTTTGCAGATATTCATAGAAAGATATTGGAGAACTTAGCTGCCTTGATATTGGTTGTTATAGGGTATTGCTGAAATGTTCTCATAAATAAAGCATTAGTGTAAAATCACATCTAATACTCATTGATAGCTTAACCCCTTGACTGACTTTGACGAGTCTGACTCGTCATTGATTTCCTGGGCCATCACAGACTTTGACGAGTCAGACTCGTCAAGCGCTTCTTTCGGCGGACGCCGTGCAAGTTACAATTAGATTACATAGTTGCTTCACTCGTTCGACGATTCTCATTTAAAAAAGCACACTGAAAGTAAGAGTTCAGTTTAGCAGAACAAAATAACTCTTTCTCAGTCTTCACGTAACTGTTCAATTAAGCGAAATTAAATAGTTTTTTTTTGTCGCATCAAATTCCATTTAATTCGTCAGTCAAGGGGTTAAGAAATTTATATTCCATCATTCCAATATACTCTATTTTATGAGATAAAATGAATTCTATTATTTTTTCCATCAAACTTTTTGCTCTTACTACATTATATATATAATTAAAATTCTATTTAGTTTTTATTCAAAAGAAGTTTTTTTATTTTATCTGTTCAATTGAAATTTTCAAAGTCAGTAAAGCTGGTGGTTTCTAATTTAAAATTAAGTCTTCTAATTTATTAATAAACTATCAATATTTAATTTAATATGACAAAGTATAAACAGTGCTAATGTTTATTATAGTGGCAAAATTAATATTTGCTAACTGCTATCTAATTATTTGTCTGAAAAATAACTGAAACACTCAAAGTAAACTGTCTAGATTGTTTCATTTTTTTAAAATCTATGAATTTTTATGAAATGTAATCCTTTTTGATAAGCAGATAATTACTTAATTTAAAAAGCATTTAATATGCATAAAATTTGTCAAACAGTATAAATTTTTCCAAAATATGTTTGTCACTTTCAAGAAACAAAGTTCTATTTAATTTTATTCTGAATTATAGTTACATATATAAAATAGTATCTTTATTTTCATAAAAATTGTTAAGAATAAATTCACATCTAGAATGTAATTTTAAATTGAATTTTATTCACTTATATTTTTAATGAATCCATCTTTTGTTTTAGGTTCTAGAAAATCATTGCCTGTAGTTAAAAGTGATTCTAGTGATAAGAAAAAGAAGAAAGCATCTCCCATCAAAAGACGAAGAACTTAACTAATATATATATGCTTAGTTTTATAATTTAAACCATTATGCTGTTTTTTCACAGTACAATATCTGTTTAGTAGTGCATAAAAATTTGCAATAAAATATATTTGAGTTAATTAAAACTATGTGATTGCTGAAAAAAATGATCAAAATACAGCTCAAATACAAAATATATTTATTACAATAAAGATCTAGTAAAAGAGCAAGGGTCTAGATAATAAAACTTGTTTTTTATTATCAAATTTTCTTGTATATAACCTGCAGCAATTTTTCAGCAAATACTCCAAAATATATTCTGCTGATAATGTAATGCCACAGAATATACACAGCATGATTAAAAAAAATATAATAAATTGTTTAGAAAAAAATATTACAAAAAATCTGGATGCTATTTGATTGATTGACAAGAGAGATAATCCCAAAAGATTCTAGTTAAACTTAAGGTTTTTATTAACTTTGAAAGGTTTCTTTAATGATTATTTGCAAACTGTACATTGTTTGTGTTCACCTTACATTAGCATATTTGTTGACATTTTTTAATTGCCTTCTCTATAACTTTTAGTTTAAAACCAATAACTTAGATACTTCCACATCATGATATATGATCATAATGTTTTTAATATAAAACAAATTAGACCAAGATAAAACGACTCTTTGAGGAACCAGATTTGTTCTTGAAAGTAGTTGGGCAAAACTGATTATTGCTGAAATACATCAGTTGAGGCATGATGCCATTTTATAACAAAATAGCACTTTTTCCAAAGTTTTATTGTAAGCTTTTATGATGGAGAACATTTACTAGATCATCTATATTGGTATATAAAACACAATAAAGTTAGAAACTTTTAACACATAATCTGGATATTTTACTTTATTTGAAAAATTAAGTTTCCTTGTATTTTTAAAGGAAATTCCAGAAAATTAAATTTCTCTTTTACATTAAAGGCATTGTATTCAGAGAAGTTGAAGTTCAGATTATTTTACAGGTATGCATGTAAATATGATACAAGCTAAATTTAGTTTTCTTTTAATATATTTTCTTTATGCTTGACAATTTTCGTTCTTACTTTTTTATTTAAATTAATAAATTTATTATTATATAAAAAATAGATGGAATAGAATAAAAAAAAACATTAATTAATTTCTCTTAAGTAAAAAAAAAAAAAAATTTTTTTTTCTTACATACAAATTTTTTCTACAATATTAATATTTTCTACATATGAAATTTCCAATACACAAATATTATATTTTATTTAATATCCAATTTGCAGTTTTTATTAGTCATATTTTGAATGTATACTTCTCAGTGAAAAGGACCACACTTTTTTAACTAGTAGTTTTATATAAACAAATATTTTTTTGTAGATTCGTATTCCAAAGCAAATTTTATTCAAGAGGTGATATATGTTTTTAATTATTTTAAACTTGCTAAAATTAAAATTTGCTGCATTTTTATGTGCACATTTAAATTTATCCTGCTTGAAATTGATGTCTACTGCTTTTGAATTATATAGAACTAATTAAAAAAAGCTGTATAATATAACTACATATTTTCAGAAAAAATTCAACTTAAGACTCAACATTTTGAAAACAATGTGTAAAAAATATAAAAAATGTTAAGAAAAATGATAGAACTAGTTAATCTTAAAAAGTATTTTTAAGAAGTTTTGGCAAATGAAATATTTTGTACAACATACTATATATCGCTAATCCAAGTGAATTCATGGATTATTTTTATACAAGACATCATGTGCTATTAAATTGAGTTAATCATTAATTTAAAAAATTACTTGGCTCAATGCATATAGATTAAGTTAAATTATAAAGAAATATACAATCCTTTTAATATTTCAAATAACCACAGAAACATTAAAAATATGGTAATTAAAATATTCAGAAAATAAAATCGTGTGGGTAGTTTTATTTTATTTTGCACAATTAATGAATATTTTCTTTTAAAGCATTATGAATCATCAGTAGATAGATAATCCTGGGTTTCTCATGACGTCTGTACCATTCCTTCTTTCTGTGTGCCACAACTTTCCAGTCTTTGACCTTTATTGTATCAAAGTCCCTTTGCAGGCAGTAAGCCCATTTCAGTCGGGGTCTACCTCTTTTAATTCCAGTTGGTCTAGTCAAAAAGATTCTTTCAGTTCTGTCATCTTTCATTCTTATTATGTGTCCAGCCCATTTCATGCATTGTTATCTTATGGTACTTTATAATATCTGACTTTCTGAATACCCTGTAAAATTCAGAATGTTCTCCAAATTCCATTGCCACAAAGACCACCAAAATTCAATCTGAGAATCTTATTCTCAATGTTAGTAAGGGTCCTCTCATCAGCTTGGGACAAGGTCCTGGTCTAACAGGTGCGCAGGTGAGAACTGACCTGATAAGGCTTCTATATATCAGCAACTTGGTGCATCTTTTAATGTTATCAGATTTGAGAAGTTCTTGTGCCAGAAAAGCAAAAGCATTATGAATAGATTAAACAAAAATTGAAATTTTGACTGAGTATTAAAAAATCTTGAAGACAGAACCACTTTAAATACATATTGAAAACTTTTTTACTACATCATGTTCAAAATTATTTGAATGTTCTTTTCATTAATTTCAAACCAGAAGAATTAAAAGGAATTTTTTCAAAATTTCCAGTTTGTATACATAATTAAACAAATAAGTTATTTTATTATTAAAAATAAATTTGTTACTTGTGACATGCTTTTACATTTTAACTTAAAAAAGGAAAGAAATGCAATTTTAAGGACAATTAGTACTACAAAGATTCTTCTGATATAAAAATATTACTTTTGTCTAAAAATTATGTTATTTTATTGTAAAAAAATTCAGAAACTTATTAAATAGATGTATTTATTTTGACTTAAAGTGTTATTTACATTTTTTGCATGGATGTTTTTAAGGCAACCTAATACCTTGGTTGCTCCGAGCATTGAGAGTCTGTGCTGTGTGCAATTTCTTTTCCTGCTTAAAAGCAAGTTTTGTTTCCTTTTTCAACTTTCTATTCTCCTAAAAAATAAGCCAAAAATTAAAGTTTCAAATCAGAAAATGAACATATTTTAAGGATTTTTAATAAATTTACAAATTTTTGCCTAATATACAAAATTTGAGCTCTTTCCTTATTAATAAATTCTTTTTAATTCAAAACTACTTTATTCTAAAAGAACATATGTCATTTAAAATCAATTAAAAAAAATTCCAAACCATAAAAATTTGAAAATTAAATGCAGAAATTATGATTAAGTGTAAATACTATTGGCATTTCAGGCTTCTTCAAGGCTTGGGCAACCCTTCTGTAATCTTCAATTTATAATAGGCACTACTAGCTAAATAGTGTTATGAAATTTAATTGTAATATTATTTAATAGTTAACCATTTAATTTGTTCCTATTTAATTTAAATTATTGCATTTAAATATTATACTCAATTTAGTTGATTAAAAATACCTAATCAAAAATTTTTTGTTAATTCCTTTGGGAATATGACTTTTTCTCTATATTTATATTTAGGTCTTGTATATTTTTGCAGTTTTATGATTTGGTATAGTCTTGGGCTGAGTTATTGTTACTTTGATTTATGAAAATTCACACCAGGTGCAAAAGACCCAAACATGCCAGATCCCCATGGATCAAATCCTGGTCATTCCACAGCTGCCACCAGGAAACGCCAAGACAATTAAAAAAGTGAGCAGGACTTGCAGAGAAGAAACAGGAACTTGAAGCATTTTAGGCTGGTTATTTCTAAATCTCGCTTTGGCCAATTGAAGAGACTAGCTGCCACTGCACGACAAAGACAGACCAGTACTGCTCGCAGCATACCAATCACTACCAGATCAATTGCTGCCTGTTTAAGAAGTGGATTTTTGAATGAGTAAGCTTGCAAAAATTGTTCATTAGGATATCTTAATTATTGGTGAATATATCCAGTATATTGTTATCATATGCTCCCAACACTCAATGGAGTGCAATGAAGACGTACAGGTGTTTTTAGGCCAATTCTGCAAAGTGACAAAATATTATCATTTATTATCAAAATCAATTATTTTTTGGCAAATTTTTAGAATAATGTATAACATTCTTGCCAGTGGTCAGAGCATAATAAAAAGCTGCTCCAAGAACTAGGATCTCATTTAAACACTGAACAACAACAATTTCGGATGTTGAGTTTACTTTTCCTATCAATACCATTCACAAAAACACTTCCTATTATGTTGTGTTCTAATTTGCTATTACCCGTATAGATGACCAAGGCTTCAGATGGGATACTATTAACAAGTGCAATTGAAAACGGTTCTAAAAGGTTAGGGTAGTTCACCTGTTTATTGGCATATTACTTCTGATCGTCATTAAAATTAATTCTATCCAGAAGTACTGTGGGAGGCAGACAATTAAAAGTCGTCGAAGGAACTTTAAAATTAATAAAACCCTCCATTCCCGCAGGCTATCTTAGGTTGTAATGGCTTGATTTAGACTTTCGTCTTGGGCTATTGCAGAAAGGCCATACTCTGTACTAACTTGGTCAACACCTATTAATGAAGATGGCTGTGTTGGTAATATATTACATTTTTTTAATCCATTCTTTTTAATAACTTATATTTATGAGTGTGTTTAACAACATTAAGGTGCAACACCAAGTAAAAGTTGCCTGAAAAGTATAGAAATTCCAGGGTTGGTGCACTTTACTTAGATAAGTAAATGAAATACACAACTGTCTAGTGCACATTAAATAAGAAAGAAAAACAACAAAATGTACAAATTCTGCATCATCAATTTTTTGTTTCCAAGGAAGTTTATGAATCAGAGAATGTTGGTCGTCGTCAACGCGGGCATTTCTAATAGACAGATGCACACAGTATGGTGATTAAACTGAGAAAGATAGGTTGGCCCATACGATAAATCTTTGAGAAATATCCCAATGCTTTTTCTGTATACCAATTGTACCACATATAAATGAGTTCCAGCTCTCTTTGGCCAATGATAGTAGCTACAAATGAGTGTGGCATGAATATGATGACAGGTCTAATCTAGCAGCAATTGCGAAATACTTTATTGCACAACAATGCAGCATCTTGGTTTGGGGCATAATTGCATGAAATTCCAACACACCCTCAAATTTAAGACCCTACGATGATCCAATAAAATGCGGGTCACGTGCTTTGGCTGTTGATACTCCACAACCTTCAAGGTAACCTGATGTCTTATCAAATAATGTTTGACCAAAAACTGCTCACATTAGCTAATGTGTTTTGCAAGGTATACACATGCTATTTTGGCCAAATACTCTCATTAATAGAATAGAATTTAGTTGCAATTTGACGCCACTTGCAGATCTTGCTACTACCATGTTCAGAAGACGAACTGTGGCAAATAATAAATAAATGGAGAGCTATTCCTCAAGATGCCTCAATACTATCATTGATTCTATATCTAGCTGAGTTGCTTTGTATATTGCCATTAAAATTAATCCTACAACATATTGAGTCATCACAGTTCTTGTCTGTATTATGAATATCATTACAAAATAAAGACAATTTATTGTTCATTGTGGTCACGCTTTCTTGGTGTTGAATTTTCAATATTGCATAGTGTGCACATAATAAAAAAAATAATGAAGTAAAATAATAATTGGCAAATTAGATACACAATTATAATATGGAATGAATCTAACCTAATGTAATCATATATTTTAATTTACTTAAATGAAACATATTGAATATTCTGAAATATTTCAGACCTATTTGCATTATTTACAGTATAAGAAATTATTTCTTACTCTTTTCAGTTCTTTGAACAAATTTTTTCTTTCTCTTCTTTGTTCTGGTGTTTCACCCTTAGGCCTTATGCTTAGTGTTGTAGAAATCGAAATTTCATCATCTGAATTATCTTCACTTTCTGATTCAGATTCCAGTTGTTTTAGTTTGCTTTTTGTTAGTTGTTTTTTTAAAGGATTATTAGGGATTTTGATTTTTCTCACCTGTATTAAACATAATTGAATTAATATTTAATTATGAAAATTTCAAAATACTGATATTTACACAAAAAAACACATAGCTTCTAGAAGTATGACAAAACTCAGAACATTCTTGCACTCAATAATTTCTAGAATACCACATTTTAAACCATTATTCCATTATGTATAATATAAATACTACATCCTAACATGCAAAGTCTACACTCTGCATGACCGATAACTTTAATTAAAAAAACTGAATTAAATTAGATGATTAAATTCAATTTTACATCGTAAAGAAAACTACTGCAAACTCGATGCCTTATATTTGTTTGTAATGTTTCATGATATATTTTACAACAGATCTACATTATCTTGTAAATATGTTGTAAGAGTCTATAAAAAGATTTTACTTAAATATATGGAAAGAAGAATATATGGAAGAGACACTGAATAATCTCTTGGAATTTTACTCAAAGATTTTCTCTCAGCTAATAATAATAATAATAAGCAGGCATATAGTTTTTTGTCACAATAAAATTTGAAATATTTTTTTTATCTTAAAAGCAATTTGTAAAGGAACTTTCAATTATTTTTTTATTTTACAATGATAGATTATTTTATGAGTCAGAATACACAGTAAAGAAATTTATATTTGTATTTTATTTACTTTTAAATGTAGATAAGCTTCCATCTTAATTAGCATTTATATTTGGACTATTAGAAACCTTTATATTTTAAAATCAACTTTTATTATTTTTTTACCTCTTTCCACACAGAATTATTTATTATGTATCAATTACTATAAATAACAATAAAAAATAGAAAGTAAATTTAATAATAAGTAAATTTTATGTAATATACTTATATTCCTTTTACTGTTATATATTTATGAGAAGAAAATATATTTGTTAAATCTATTGTAAAAAAGATAGTACAGAAAATAACTTAAAACATTTAGAAATTACTTAAAAGATAGATGGAAGTCACTTAATTTCAGCATTTTCTCTCAATGAATGATATATATTTATAAAAGTAAATTAGTTCTCCTTATAGTTGAAAATTATAACAATTTAAACATGATTAATGCAAGTGTTTTTAAAAGGTTATTTCAAACTTAAAAAGATTACTAATTTGATTACTGCAATTACCATTTAATATTTCTAAGATAAATATTTAAGGAATCTTTTTGTTTTTACAAAATGCTATTATACGATTTATACACACATTAAAATATAATTAATTATCAAGAATTTTATCACTGGAAATAACCATTTCAGAACATACCTTAAAACAATGATTTTATCAACAAGACTTCACATTCCAGAAATGCATGAAAAAAATTAATAATAAAAAAAACCAGCAAAATACATTATTTATAAATGTCATGCCTTTTCTCTCACCAATCTGGCCGTTTGGATATTCTTAGAAACAGTAATACTAAAATTCCATTAAAAAATTGTCAAGTTTTAATAAATAGGGGATTCAAACAAATGGAATTGAAAAACAATGGAGTTGGAGCATTTATCAAAAAATGTTATTGTAAAGAGAGACTGAAAGAAAAGTATCTAACATGAGGACAAAGCAAACCAAAATAAGCAGATTATTAATCAATTTTATTGACTACCAAATTTAATGATATAGCAAATATTAATATTTATCATAAAAATTATAATTATTTGGAAACTTATTTCAGAAGATTTCATAGTTAATATTGAAGTCACAAGTAAATATATTTTTTGAATTTTAATTTTATGATTTGCCTTTAAATAAATTAAGAAATAAATAATATAGTATTTATTTCTGATTTTTCATATATTTTGAATTTTCAAACTGAATCAACAAAGTAAAAACTGAATGTATTACCAACCTTTCCTTCTTCTTTTATCAAAGTAGGATGGTTATATTTGTTGGAATAAGTACCTGAAAAAAAAGAGCAATGGAAAATATTAATTTTATGTACAAAATAATTGTAGTTATTTTATAATACATTCTAGTTTAAATTTTCATATAATTTCTTTTTGATTTTTAAAATGTTTGGAAAAGGTTTTTTTTTTTTAAGGATTTGTCAGCTTCAGAATTTATAAATTATAGTAATCCTGACTTGAAAAATGATATTTGAATTTCGATAGTTAATAATATGCCTTACAGACTCTTCAAGTTATAATATACCATAAGTAATTTATTGCCAAAAAAGGCAGAGATTGCTTGGAAGAGGCATTTAATGTTTGATACAAGCCTTTAAATCTAATCTAATCTATTTAATGTAAAATTAATATCTTACGTAAATATAATAAAATGAATAATTTGAATTACACATAAATTTTTTAACATCAGAATTTAATTTTATCGACTTCTTCACTAGTATTATAGCTTGTAACAGACCAAGGCAGTCTTAGCAAATCTTCCCAGTAAGTTCAATCCCGCATGACAGCCCCCCACTGTTTCATTTCAACTGTACTTCGGAGCTTTTATACCTCAAGAGACTTTCATTGAGAATCTTCTTTGATACTTGTCCCATAATTTCTATTTTTTTTTTCTAAAACTTTTCAATGTTTTAATGATTTTTTGGGCATTTTACTAATAGAATTATGTTTTCATATTAATTTCAAAGAATATACAGCTTAAATGAATGCTTCATTTGCAAAATCGATTAACTCCATAAAACTTGTAAGTAAGAAAAAATAATAAAACAATGAAAATTTTTTTAATTAATGTTATTTATGTTACTGACATAGTGCTATTTCTTATAAGAGAAATTTGTACTTATAAAATTATGTTTTACATACAGCTTTGTTATTAAAATTTAATAAAATTCAGAACGAAGAGTAAATTGATTTGACAAGAGAAACATCCAAATATATAGGGGGAAAAAACTTTCAAAACTCTCCTAATAAAGAATACAATGTCATATAATCTGTGGAATTGAAATAATCTTACACATATTTCTGATAGTTAAATAAATTCTGTTTACAAAATGCTGATAACTAATATGATCATATTAATTTAAATAAATTTAGAAACACATATCAATATTCAGATAAGTATGCATAAAAATATCAAACGCATATGAAGAATTTTCAAAAATTGTATATGTGATTACTTATTTCATACTTTTAATAATCAATATGATGCATAATACTGGAGAAGTAAAGTAGTAATAGGAGAGCTTTACAGTTTGACAGGCATTTTATTTGATGATATACATGTGCTTTCATCATTCAAGGAGCATTCCAATCAATGGTCTTATTTTGATGATTTGTTTTATATTATCAAGCATGTACTTCAAAATTTATTTATTAATTTTGCTTTATGACACAGTGTGTAACTGGGTGATTGTGGGGAAAAAAAGAGCAGATGAAACTTACTAATTATAGATTCACAATCAAATTCAATTTGCTTTTCTGTTACAATCTCAACAAAATCCTCATGCTTATCTTCTTCACAAAGCATTAAAATCTTTTCTTTAAGATCTTCATCACACTTTTCAAGTTGATAAGTTTCACTGAAAAGAGGAAAAAGTTTAAAAAGATACTCAAAAGTGTAATACTTTTACATTTCATTAATAGTGAACTCAAACTTATCAAAGTAAAGATAATTTTTAAACACAAAAGTAAAACAAAGGAAAAGCCGAGGGATCAGTAATACCATTGAATAGAATACAATTTTGTAAGTTTTTAGGACAATTATGTTTTAAATCTGATTTTTGATATCAATTACACAAATATATTTTATTGCAATTAATTAAATTAAAAAAAGCATTTTATTGTAACACTGCAAATAATAAAGAATAATTTTTCATTAGCAATTTTAATTAAATGTTTTGTCACAAAATTTGCAATTAATTTCAATAATTAATAACAAAGCAGATGTTGAAACTAAAAATGTTAGAATACAAAACAAAATTGATTTTCGCTCTATAATTTGTTGTGTTTGATCAACAAAATGTTTAATATTTCTCAGTGTATTGTCAAGAAATTGGTCTTTTGATTTATATAATATGAAATGAGAGCTGATTACAACATTTATGTGAAGAAAAGATATATTTCTTTTTAAGACAAAGGGCTGATATAATCTTTTCCATTTTCAGATTATCTGAAAGATGACTAGTGTTTTTAAAAACTCAATATAATCGATTTAACTTAAAGATACATAACTGTTAATTGGTCATAAGGCTGCTTGCTGTTACTCTTGAGGTGTGGCAATATAAAAGTTGAATACATTAAAAAAACTTTTTTACAATCGAATTTATCACATCTTCATGATTTCTCAAATTTACTAAACCTTTTAAATTCAATGAAATTAAACACTGTATATTAACTTTGTTGAATACCAGTATTATAATTAGAATTTACATAATATCACTGTTATAATATTATGTAAATTCTAATTATAATACTGGTATTCAACAAAGTTAATGCTGTAATTATTACACAAGCAATTATTTCAGTTAAAAATAGAGAGGAGTTTAAAAAAGCTGATAAACTACCTATTTTATAAATTAATTGAGAAGGAAGGAATGGCCAACAATCTGTTATTTTATTTATTTTTGCTTAAGTCTTTCTAGAAGCTAAAAATAATGACAAATTACTTGATTAAATACTTCGAATACAAATTTTTTTTATCTTCATCAAAATTAATTTAATTTACTACAAATTAAATTTTTAATTTTTTTTTAACATATATATGTTTTTGAAAGAACATCCCATAATTATAGAGAAAATTGACAAGCTCTGAACTAAAGTGATGAAAAACAATGAGCTTCTGGACCTTGCTAAAATTTTGGCTCTGGAGAATATCCATAGTATTTTTTAGACTTCCTTAAAGATTTATACTGATGATAGCAGAGGTGAAGGGGGAATTTCCACAAGTGGTTTGATTGGTTTCTCCCTCAATGGCCATTTTTTGAACACGAGGGATAATTAGACCATGACCTACTTCAAGTAGTGGAGTGCATATACATATTACCGCTGGCTGATCAAAACCCCTAATATTTATTCAGTTTTTAAATCAGAGCTAATAACTATCATAAAAAGGCTTGCAGTATGCAGATCAGGAGGATCATTTCCAAGACATTTGGATCTTGATTGAAAGTTGCACTTTTATTCAGTATCTTTCTAGCGGGGGTGTTGCTGGAGCTGAGACTAGCCTGGTTATTTTAAATGCACTTGACAGACTTTTATCCAGTCATACCATACAGTTTCAGGGGATTTCTTCACATGTTGGGTGTGAAGATCAAACACTTAGCGGACGGGAGCCCTCGAGTTCGTTAAGTGGTAAGACACTTGAGAAATAGGGGAGGCTTGTCGAAAAAGAGAGAGACAGTACGGGTATGCCACGACGAGTGGTAGCGGAAGTACCGCTTCCAGGCGATGAAAATTTCGAATGTAAAATTAATCAACTAAAGTTATGTCTTTGTCTATAAATTAGTGTTATGTGTGTTAATGTAAATAAATATATCTTAAAAATCGGATCTTTGTTATCAATGAGCGATCTTGAAACAAATAGGAAACCAATCACATTGGCGCAGTCGACAGGATGTATTCCGGATTAATACAAAATGATGAGATCCTAATGATGGAAAAATACCTACAAAATCGTGAGTCTGTATATTTTGATTGCTTTCCTTCCATTAAGAGCCAATATATGTTTTAATTATGTATGATTTAAAGGAAATTTTGTTTTAGAATTTTCGTAAATTTTCTTTGTAGGGTTTTGTTTAAGAAGTAAATGTAATAAATGAAAAAAATGTTTAAATATTCAAAATATCAAGATAAAAACAAATATGTATAATGTTTAATTTAATTGAGAAAATGTTTAAAAGTTCTATATTGGTTCGAAATAATATTGGTTATTGACATATGTTCATTAATAATCAGAAAAGTATTATCTAACGTGTGATATTACTAAAAAAAAAAAAAAAAAAAAATATATATTTATATATATATAATTTTGATTTTTTATAAAAAAATAAATATTTTTGTAATAATCTGTTTATTAAAACAAATTTATGTCGAATAATAATGTTGTTGCTAATTGTCAATTTCTTGAGTTATGTGCATTAATTTAAAAGATACTGTATTATTGAATAGTAAATTGTTGAAACGTATGTTTGGTGTAATGTGTTAATGTGATATAGTAGGATATAAATGTTTTTGCTTTGAATTTTCATTATCATTTTGTTGTTCATTATGTAAATGATAAAAGTTTATGGAATAAGAAACTATTTCAAGAAAGTTTAAATGCTTTTTACTGAGTATTGTTTTGCATTATTAAAATTGCATTTTCACAGAATTATTCAATGTTATTAGGTATATTTATTATTTACTATGATTGTATTTAGTATTTATGTAAAGTAACTAAGTTTAGATTTTAAATTTTGTATCAAAACCAAGATTGGGAAGCATTTATGAGAGGAAATTTTGAATTATTTTATATTTTGAGAGTAATTGTGCTTTGCAATGAATAATAGTTTTTGGTTGTTTCGTAACTCTGATTCATATTATTTTAAGGTAAAATTACATATATTAATAATGATAAAGATATAAATGCATGTTACTAAAAATTATTTTAGCATTTTATTGATTTAAGTGGTTATATGTTCAATGATCTTCAGATAAAGATTTATTTAAATTGAAATACCTAAACTGGGAGTATGATTCAGATATGTATATTTTTTAGCTTGTTTTGAATTGTTTTCATTCATTAATGGGTATTATGTAATTGAAGTTTTATACATATTATAGTATATTATCGTGTGTATTAAGTATATTACAGTGTGTTGAAATGAAAATTGAAACTATAAAATTTAAAATTTATTATTAGAATAAATTTCTTAAATTTTTTTTGGTACATTAAGTAAACGAAAGTGTTTTATAGATTAAACAAATGAAAGGTGATTTGTGTGATTTAAATGTTTTGCTTTGAATAGTTGATACTTAAGTTTGGTAATTTTACATAACATTAGTTGTTAAAATGGCCTTTGCATTCTTGGGTAAAGCTCGAAAGGAGGATCTGTTAATATTGGCTAGTGAGTTAGGAGAACAGATTCCTCCGGACGCGAAAGTTATAGATTTAAAAATTTGATTACACAATCTAAACATTTTGAAGAATCATTTGTTCGAGAATTAATAAATACAATAATTTCCGATCGGATAGAAAGAGAAAAAAGCCAAAGCAGAACAAAGAGAACGTGAGCATGAAATTAAAATGCGTGAATTAGAAATAAAAGAAAGGGAATATGAGGGCAACTCATTAAGCACGGTAGAATATGGCGCAGATAAATTAGGAAACACATTTCTAGGTTATTTAAATATAATGAAAGGGGTAATTTTAGATCCCCAGAACAAGCAGAAGAATGGCCTTTCTTTTCCATCATGCAGAAAGGATGTTCAAGCTTTATGAAGTACCAACAGTACGAAGGGAAAATTATTTTACAGTGTTTAAAGGGTCGTAAGTAAAGGTATTAATGCTATGTTGTCGGAAGAAGATTTAGATCAGTATGACAAAATCAAAATTTCATTTTAAGGGAATATAGAATAACTCATACAACACAAAAAGAATTTTTGATTCTTGTTATAAATTACACAATGAAAGTTATGCTCAGTATAGCATCCCAGTGGAAGCTGCATTAGAACTGTATTTAAAATCAAGAGATGTAGAAACATTTGTTAAACTTAAAGAGCTTATTGTAGCTGACAAAATAAAAGAGAGTTTGCCTACCCATGTAAGATCTCAAATATTTCTGAAAGAGACTGAAAATTGGCTTCCAGTCCCTGAATTGGTAAGAAATTGATAATTTCCTAGTTTCATGCCAAAAAGTTTTGCAAAATAATTCCCACAATTATACTAAATTTATTCCTGCCCACATGGAATGTAAAACAGAACTAAACTGTAAGGAAACATTTTCCAGGTGAACTTAGAAATAAAAACTTTGTGGAAAAGAAAGAATATTATAATTATCAAAAGAACCCAACCACGACTCACAGAATCGCTTAGGAAATAATACTGCAAGTTGCGCCCAGATAGAAAGGTATTGAAGTGTTACAAATGTCAGGAAGAGGGACATTTGAAGAAATTCTGCCCGCAAATGAACACGGTAACTCAAGTTTCTCAATATAAGTGAAACTGAGGTAAGCAAAAGGGTTAAATGAACTTTGCATTAAATGGTAATGCAAGTTTCGATTGGGAAATTCCAAATCAGTGAGAAGGATGGTGAGCTTTTAAGTAGTTGATTTAAATATAGGAGATAATAAGTTTCAAGGAATCATTGATAGTGGTGCGGAAATTACAGTACTGCGGAAGTCAGTGGTACCAGAAGAAATGTTGCAGTCAAGTGGGAAAATTTACTTGAGGCCTGCAATTGATCTCCGGTTGAAGGAAAGCTTGTTTCTATTCCACTAAGTCTTTGGTCAGCAGATGATGATATCAGGTCAGATATCATGGTGCATGCTGCGGTTGTGAAGGATTGCATGAGCAAGCTTTGATCACTCCTAGAGTTTTTAGTTTGTTGGAAGAACAAAGAAGAAAATATCTTGGAGAGGAAATAAAAATATCCACGGAAAGGAATAGTTTCAGTACTTTCAATGTGGAGGGAAGGAAAATAGAAGCTCCCAGGCAATAGAAGCAAATCAAGGAACATTTGATTTAGAAAATTTGAAGTAGAGGTTTCAACTACTCCAGTGGAAAGTAACTTGGCAAATAAAGAAATAACCGCTTATTAAGGATGAAGAAAATAGTACTCCAATTCTCGCAAGCAAAGATATTTAGAAAAGAACAGTTGTCCTGTGCTATACATTAAATCGGGGTGTTTTGAAGATGCCAGACAGCGAAGAATAATTACTGGTTGGAGTCAGATTTATTGTACCACACACACAGGCAATGTGGCAGGACAGAAGTATGTACAGCTTGTAGTTCCTGAGTGCAGGGAGAAAAGAAATTTTAAAATTGGCTCACGAAATACCAACAGGAGGACATCTTGCTTCTAGGAAAACAAAGGAAAGAGTTACAATGTCTTTGGTGGGAAGGTCTGCCAAGAGATGTAAAACGCTGGTGTGAATCTTGCCACGATTGTCAATTGCGGAGGAAAACCAAACTGAAAGACAGAGGACCTATAGAAGCTGTTGGTAGACCAGAACTTCCTTCCAAGTAGTCAATGCTGACATTTTAGGCCTATTGAACCTAAATCTTCAAGGGGACATCAGTATGTGTTGTGTGTTATGGATCAGCACAGTGGTGGCCAGAGGCAATTCCGATTAAAACTTTGACGGCAAAAGCGACATGCGATGCCTTTATGGAAATTTTTATGAGGACTGGCATTCCTCGAATCATTGCTATGGACAATGGAACAAATTTTGCTGCAAAGTTAACGCAAGAATTTCTTAAAAGATTAGGGACTGTACCAAAATTTTCTACACCAGGTTACCCACAGAGTAACGGATTAATAGAAAGATGGATTGGCACAATGAAATCAATGTTGCATCATGCCATAAGGTCGCAAGGTAGAGGATGGGACAAACAGTTGCCTTTTTCTCTTGTGGGCATATCGTGAAGTGCCAAACGCTACTACTGGGGTCTCACCTTACCTACTGCTCATGGACGCCCCAGTTGGACCTTTTAGCTATTTTAAAATCTACATGGGAAGATGAAGTTGTTTTACTCAAGGTATTGGTGAATCAATCACTGATTATCTTCAGAAGGTTAGAAATAGGTTACAGGAAGCTGTGGAATACACTGATGAACATACTAAAAATCAACAGGAGAAATATGTACATTATCATAATTTAAGATCCAAAGAAAAAGAATTATCTATTGGAGATGAAGTTATTAAAGTTGATATTGATTCTTATTTTCTTACTTTATAATATTGTGTTGTAATAAATATAATGAATATAGCAGTAGTATAGGATATTTTCCTTTAAAGAGAATATGAAACAAAAGTGTAAGCTGAAGCATGTCAGCCCCTAGGTTAAGCACTCAGTTAAATTTAAAATGTTGGTATTATTTGGCTCTTGATGGAATGGTGATAAAAGGTAAAAGGACCTTTCTAGAATTCTTCGTAGTTTCCATTTATGGACAAGGTCCAGCAATGAAAACTGAGGGAAGGTGTGAAGATCAAACACTTAGCGGACGGGAGCCCTCGAGTTCGCTAAGTGGTAAGACACTTGAGAAATAGGGAGGCTTGTCGAAAAGAGAGAGATAGTACGGTATGCTACTTACTTGAGTGGTAGCGAAGCACTGCTTTCCAGGCGATGAAAATTTCGAATGTAAAATTAATCAACTAAAGTTATGTCTTTGTCTATAAATTAGTGTTATGTGTGTTAATGTAAATAAATATATCTTAAAAATCGGATCTTTTGTTATCAATGAGCGATCTTGGAAACAACAGGGGAAACCAATCACATTGGGGTTGAAGGGAATGAAAAAATGAACTCCTTTGTCAGATCCACTACTGAGGAAGATCTCAGTCATTGTGGGAAGCTCACCTTTTGTGAGGTTTCTTCTTTGGCTAAAACAAAATTGAATAAGCTTTCAAAACCTTTTCCCCAAAACTCTTGATATTTAGCAAAATATAATGGGGGATCTTCCAATTAAAACTGAGTCGATTTATATAATTAAAGTTCCTTTAATTGTAGGAATCAATTTCCAAGATTTTTATCCTCATATACATTTTCTTTAAATGCAACTAACTTTGAATAAAGAAATCCTGCATATTTTATTTTCTTCATACTTCTACTGTAATAAAATTAGGAACCCACATAAAAATTTTAAGTGTTTCTTCTGTCAGATCTTGAAAATCTCTCCCAACCACCCTTAGTATTTTGCAAAAAATCTAGGGACATCTTTCTAACTTAGATTGAGATCCTACCAAACTGCTTTTTGCACTTCTTGTATGGCCACACAAGAACCCCCATTTTTAAGCAAGGTCAAAAAATATACCTGGAGTGCCATCGGTGCACAGCTGATATGGCTTCTCCTGATCATATTTTATTGTACCTAAATTTTAGCAAAGACAAGGTTCTGCAGGACGCTTATTATTATTTTTTTTAAATAAATTTTTGGATTCATGGGGATTGTCTATCTCTGCTAAATAATCTTGAAGCAACAACTACAAAAACAAAGAGAATATCAACAAATTAAGTTTGTGATATAAGTAAATTAAATCATGGTCTTCATTATTGATAGTATAAATGAGAGGTTAAGGCTGGACAATTTAAAATTTCAGTCTTTTAATTGCAGTTTTACAAATATGTATGTATATGCATATTTATATATATTTACTACATAACTTTTTGAAATCAAAATAGCTAAAAATAAAATCAATTCACATGGGAAACATTAATAGTGATAATATATAGATTAATTAATAGAATAATAACCTAAAGACTGCAGTTTCTATTTAGGTTTATTTAATTACTTTTTGCTATAGGCATAATTTGACTTTACGAGTAATTTGGACAAAAATTAAATATTTACAAACAACAAACATAAAACATCAAATGAATCGACAAAAGTAGCTTTAAATAAAATATAATTTTTTAAACTACTGTTCTCATTATAATGCAATCCCTAGATTGGCAACAATAAAAAGTATTAATGCAATTAGGAAATATATTACACTTCATTAGCATTTTAAAAGCAGCATAAAAATTATTTAAATATATACAAATTGTAAAAATTAAGGTAAAGGTAAAAATCTGACTATATTTTCCCTTCTCCCTTATTTAAAGACAAATACATACTTGCCAACCTTTGAGGAAAAAAAAATAATCAATAAGTTCTACTGATTTTGAGGGAAAAAAATCAGGAGACACAGCGACATTTTTGCTTGTAGTTTGCAGAATGTTTAAAACGGTAGTATCACAAAAAGACAATTTTACTCTTTAGATTATACATTCTGAGAATAAAGATATTATTAACCTTATATAATATTATTATAAGGTTAATATACAATAAAAATATTTATTAACCTCATAAAGGAACCATAACAGATAAAAGAATATAATGCTTGTAAAAAATAAGAGAGTTTATGTCCTAATGTTTATTTTATAGGGCAACTTTTACCTCACTAAAACAATTTATAAGTATTAAATTTATAAAATTATCTAGAACATGAAATACATTTTTAAATAAATTTAATTCAGTGTCAAATACTTTGTTTCACAGAAATATTTTTCTAATTAAATTACTAATAACTAGTAATATTCCTCCTAATTAAACTGCTTATGTAAAAAGGCACCTGATATCAGCTCTGAATGTTAATTATATAACTGCCAACTTGTAGAAGTCTTGTGTGCAACTGTTGACTATTTAAGTTCCAAAAACATCTCAATATACTTTTTTTGGGCAAATTTTCAGATGTTTGAAAATTTTTTACTGAAATTACTGAAAATCCTTCCGATAAAATCAGTAGAGTTGGCCGCTATGCAAATACAATATGGCTTTTCCCCATGCATTGTTAATTTTCTACATTCATTTTTTAAAAATAGAACATAAAGAGAAAATATGACAGATTCAAGATTTTAATTTTCTATTACTATTAATTTTATTGTATATATTATATTACATATTCTCCTTATCAAATCAATTCTTTAGGGAAATCAATACGCTTTTAAAATTTATATTTTTCTCAATAAATGCTTAATGATTACATTGCAATTAAAAATATCACATTTGTATATAACTGCATAACAAACCTGAATTTTTTTTAATCATCAGGTAGTAAGAATTGGTCATTAGCATTAACTAAAAGAACATTAATTTATTATTTATTCAGTCCTCTAAAGCACTTATTTAACTCTCTTGAAAGTACAATATTTTAGTTTATTTTTCAAAATGCTTTTTATTAGTATTATTTTAGAAAAACATATGCAATGTGTAATTTTTACAAAAATTTAAAATCATATGAAAACTAGGTTTTAAGTTTTCTTGTAAGTGAGCAAAAAATCGAAAATGGACAATATAACTGCAGAGCTACCTGCAGCAATCAAACAGTTAATCAAATGCAGCATCAAAACATTTTTTACTGCTTTCTAAGCAGTGAATAATGAATTAGATAACTGTATATAATAGCATTAAATTAAATGTAACATTTAAAAAATAGCAGAATTTAAACAAAGAAAATTTAATTAATATATTTTACATAATTATATGACAAAGTGTTAAATTATCATACTCTTCATTTAATGAAGGATCAAGATAATTGTCCAATCTTTTACTGTCACCAGTAAGATAACCACAAATTTCTTCATCATCTAAAGCTCCAAGTTGATCATCCTCATATTCTTTTATTTTCTGAGAAAAAGAAAAAAAAATTAAATAATAAAAAACCAACTTGGTAAAAATATAAACTTAGAAACTTGCATTATACAATTGTGGTCTATAAAAAATACCTTCTTCATTTGTTGGTCTAATATTTTTAAATTTTCTGGTCGATCTGGTTTCTGAGAAAAATCATCATCATCATCAGAAGCATCACTGAAATTTGAATCTCTATCAGAAAAATCATCTTCATCAAACTCTTCTTCCACAATGACTTCTTCTATATCACCACTATTAAAATTTCAACATGTATTAAAATAAAAAGTCAAATAATGAAGTTTAACATATAAAATTTTTTCTTAGGTAAAACTTAGAAATAATCTAGATTACATTTTACAAATAATCTCTTCATATTTATAGGAAAAGAAGAAGATCAATCTATAAACAAATAATTTCAATTATTTTTTATTAAAAAGTATTTATTTCATAACTGAAATATAATTGAAGCTCATTATTATTATTATCAATTTTATATTTATGATTATTATCAATTTAATATTAACTTTAAGATTGATTTATATTTATATTAACTTCAATAGTGAATATACTAGTTGTCTTCTTAATTTTAATTATTCAAGAGTTTATTGATATTATCTCAAAGGTAAGCACATTTTATGATTTTGATTTACCGACAAAAATTCAAAAGTTTATCATATCTAAAGATGATACAAAATCAGATCAATTTATTTCATCACTAGGTTATGTTATATATAGAGGCAGATAAAGAAGAAGTACAAGTTTCATTATTTTCAGACCTTTCACCAAGGTTTTCCTATTACTTGTTGGTAGTGACATAAATTTAAAGTAACTTGTTTATTAGTGAGAATTTGAGAGGCAGTTTTCTTTCTAACAAACATAAAAATCTTATATGTGTGTGTGTGGTTATGGGTTGTCAATATCCATGATATTTAATAGCATTATGTAAGCAATAGAAAAATATCAGTATATTTTTCAAGAAAAAATATTACTTCTAATAATAAATATACTTTTGCTTGTTATAATATATTTTGCTTTAAATCTTCTAAAAGAAAAATATACTTTGCTTTAAAAGTGAAAAAAGTATTGTCATAACAAAACTCATATTCATTTTCAGCTACAATTTTGTTGTGTGAAAAATATAAGATATATTCAGCAGTGTGTAATAGTAAAGATTGCCAAAGAGAAACATTAAAATTTAAGATTAATTTGGAATCTTTTCTAAAAATTTTTTATAAAATTTTTAGACTTTTCATAAATATATAATTAAATATTTAATCTTCTCTTCCTATATAATCCATTCTACCATAATGCAGAAAGTATAAAGTTTATCACACACTGTCTTTTTTCTGATCTTTTTAATATTAAATAAGTAAGTTTACTGATGAAAAATGATGAATGATTTTATAACTTAAGGGCATTTTTATTGTTATACATATATTACAAATATTTAAATACCTTTAATTGTTATCTATTTCAAAAATTTGCTTGTCATTCTAATTTGAATTTAAGGATAGAAGATACTATCCTTAAAATCAAATTAGAATATCAGGCAAACTTTGACTGAACTGAGAAAGAGGTTCTTTTTGGAATATCAATATGAGCAAATCATTACTTTTTATTTTAATTAGTAATTTTAGCTTTCTTTTTGATATACTTAATTAACTCACTAATTCAGAATTTACTTTAAATTAAAAGTTTTTCATTTTACTAACATTTATAATTGGTTTATAGCAGAATGGTAATTTTTTTTAAAAAAAGATAGTTTATTAGTTTGAAGTCTAATTAGACAAAGATCTATAATTTGAAATAAATTTGGTAACACTGTTAATTATGACTAACATGAGAATAGAACCCACTAACTAAAACTGAAAGCCACAATGGTAACTATTTGGTTGTCAGTTTGGGAATTCATAATTTTGTAAATGATTGGACACTTTTAGATTTCAAATCATCAAGGTAAAATATGCACACTAAAAAATCTATCATATAATACTAAGATACTTAATGCCTAAATTTCTTTCAATATTTAAATTAAAAATACTTATGAATAATGAAATCAAAACTGAATTAAAAAAGTGAGATTCAATTAAATACTTATATTTTCATGAAAAACATGTTTCCCATTTAACTAGTTTAATGAAAATTATAAAATATTTGAATGATTAACATTTATATATAACTTTGAATGTCTACTTCTCTATTATACTACCAAAAGAAAATGAATTTAATTTTCTAAAAGAAATTTTTTATCAGGCCTGAAAACAATTATTTTTTATATGCAAAAATTATGAAAACAGTTAAAAATTTATAGTAAAATGAGTTACATAGTTGACATGTTATTGAAATATTGAATAGAAAATGTTATCATAGTTCAAGTTGCAGAGTATCACATTTGGTATGTAAAATTTTATTAAACCAGGGCAATAAATACAAATAAAATGTAGCATATATTTATCAAAAAGAATCACTTTATATAAGTTTGATTTTCCTCCCTTGATTTTTTATACTACATACATAAACATTTTTATGATTTACAACATTTTACTAAATAAACTTTCCTAACAAATTAATAATAATTTTATTGATTTTCCAGATTTGTATGGATGCAAAATTATTTTTTAAAACATAACACACTAAATGATGAAATAGGTCAAAATGTAACCATACTTTTTCAAGTGGTTTGTCAGATGTAAATTATCAAGACCTTTTTTAGCGATTTCAAAGTCATCATCTTCAGAAGAAGCATCATCAAACTGGCCCATAATATTTTCTAAATCAGGTGCTAATCAAAAAAAAAAAAAAAAAAAAAAAAAAAAAAACGCAAATATTACAAATAATATAATATTAATTATATATAACCTGTAAGAATAACCATGACAAAATTTTAAAAAAAGGAATACACAAAACTAGCATCATTGTCTACCTTGAGATAAATTGAAATTTTTATAATAGTCTCACACAAGGATCAATATAATTCATACAGAAATTTTTTTAAATCAAAAATTAATATTACATAGTATAAAATTCAATGACATTGGATAAGCACTAATGCAATGATAATTTTTATGTTGTTAAAACTGTATAGATGAAATTTGTTGATTTTTCAGTTATCAACAACAAATTAAGCAAGAATTCTTAACAATCAATAAAACAGATATTGCATACAGCAGTGAATTATTATATAAAATTACATAAGAATTCTTAAACTAATATAATATACAATTCTTGAGTAAAATGATAATTTGGAATTAATTAATCTGCAATATCAAAGAAAAATTTAATTTATAGCAATACAGTTCATCATTTATTAAACATCAAAAGTTAATTATAACAGACAAAAAAATTACATATAATTATAAAATATAAGAAAGCTAAAATTAGTAATTTTATAATTTAGTACATTTCAAAATTATAACATACAGGAAAACAATTAATAATAAAACACAAAATATAACCAAAGCTTACTTTTAGATACTCCCCCGGGAGGATTCGATTCATTCATTAACTCTGCCAGTTTGGACATCAGAAGAGAACTTCCCTAAAATATTTAAATATATATGTGGATGCAGAAATATTACACATATATATATTTACAAGCATTAAATATAAAAAAATAAAAATTAAATTTTATATAGATAAAGCAGCTTGGAATAGCAACAAATATATTAAATCCGATAGAAATTTAAAAATGAATTTTTTTGAAAAACTATTCAAAATTTTCTTTTATAAATAAAACACATTTAAACTGATGATTTCTTTACGAAAGCATGGAAAATTTTAAATTTCATGACCCTAAAAATTGTATATTCTCTTAAGTCTTTTATTTCTACTAGTTATGAAAGTAGCAAATGTGAAACACAGAATAATTATAATAAAGAAAAAATAAATTAAAGTAATTACTAAGAGTGACTTCACTAAGATATAAGGCAGAACCAAATCAGTGGCTTACAATACCAGAATAAAATTCTTCACATAACAGCGTTTCATCTATAAGGAAATTTTGATTGCTGTTTTATGACAACTTTTGACTTGCAAGGAATTTGTTTTATGAATAACACTAATGATTCTAAGAACTACATTAAGTTAAAATCAGTATTTATTTTTGGAAAGGAAATGATAGATGTTCTATTTTTGAGTAAATCAGAAGTCCAAATTTCTGATTTTGTTTATGTTTCTATATGAATTCAAATTGATCAAATGTATTTTCATTATGTAGGAATGTAAGAGTATGTTTATTTCAGTTCGTGGATTACGCAGTTATTATTTTGTGTAAATTAGTATTTTAATTATACTTAAGTAGTATAATAGTATTTTAAACACATATTTTCTGTTCAATCAATTAAGAGCAAATTAATTTATAAGATGTTTATTCAAATTTTGGGTTTAAGTCTGTTGCTTGGTTATTGAAACCTACCTGGTACCATTAAAATGAATGCCTTTTAAAGAAAAGTCAATCAATCAATCAATCAACAATAGCACTACAACCCTGTCCTGACCTTCTCAATGAGCTTATTCCATCTTGGCCTGTACTCAGCAGCACTTTTCCAATTAGATGTTCCAATAGTGTTAAAGTCCCTATCAAGACAATCAGTCCATCTTATTTTGGGCCTACCTCTGGAACGCTTCCCATTGGCCTTGCAAGAAAGATTTTTAGGGGTGCTGCTCAGTTGGCATACAAATAACATGGCCAGCCCATCTCATCCTTTGTATTTTAATGTATTTGACAACATCAATGTCCTTAAAACTTTTGTATAATTCATGGTTATACCTTCTACGCCATACCCCATCTGTCTCCACTCCACCATAGATGCTTCTCAAAATTTTCCTTTCAAAAATAGCCAAACAGCATTCATGTTTCTGTGTCATGGCCCAAGTCTCTGAAGCATAAGTTAAAATGGGTCCACTGTCCAAATTTCAAGTCCTTGAGCTGAGTTCCAAGTCGTTTTCCAAAGGTCCATCCAGAATTTTTTTCATGAGACTTCGCAACAATTAAGATTTCACAGGGAGGGGTCGTTAGCCCCACGCCCAACCTGGAGGACTAGGCCATACCCCCCAACACTGGGTACCCATTTTAGTCGCCTTTTACGACATGCATGAGTTACATTGGGACTATTCACACCCGGTCACCACACAGGTGTTTAAAGAAAAGTGTCAGTTCCTTATCAATCCCAATTATATTATTCAAAGAGATGTTATTTGAGTAAGTCATCACTCACTTATTTGTAGTAATCTTACAGTGTTACAACCTAATTGTTGAATTTTGCTTGCTCCCCTTCCCACAGTCACACTACATGGATATTTCCTTAAGATGCAGTGACACATGTTCAATTAATAAATTATGATACAGTCATATTAATTTTCTTATTTCTGGCTGGCAAAATGATGGGTTTTTTTTATTTTATTAAATTTTAATGAGCAGGTCTGCCATTTACTATAATCAATCTGTCTGATCAATTTAGGAATGGCTTAAGAAATTTCAACTTACTTGATGAGACTGGTAATACCTTTTCTCAAGCAGATATCTGAAGAGAGAAATACCTCACCTGAACCATTTTTAAAAGCACATTTTGATGTTTTTATATTCTCTTTATTTGAGGAATCTTTTATTCTTTTCAAAAAATTTACTATATTTCGGAAGAACCTTAAAATAAATGCTGTATTTTTATTAAAATAAATGGTGTATTGTTGTGAAAATTATTAATGACACTGAGTAAATCATTAAAAAACTTAAAGTTACTAATTGAAGTTAATGTTATTTTGGAAATAGATATGAGTTGATCGATAAAAAATTTGTAAGTTGAGACATTAGAAATTTGTTCAGTCTGAAAATCAGGTAAATTTAACTTTGAAATGTCAATATAGGTTCTTTAAACCAAAATTTAATGCCTGCAAGGGCTTTAACATATAATCCTCTGGGAAATTAATCAGAAGGATTATGCTCTGATTGGTTGTGCTGCCATTCAAAGTCTTTCGAGAATTGAGTTTTAAACAACCGATTGCTTATGAATATCTTAAAAAAGTTTGAAGGAGAATTTATCCATGTAAGGGCTATAGTTGAGTCTGGATATAGTGTGAAAGAGTCTATTTGCAATTATGACTTTCTGTTTAAGTTTTGAGGGAAGCAGACAGCAAAGTTCAAGTCTAGGAATCATCATGGATTTGGTTGGAGTTATTGAATTTGGCTTGCTATTTCATTGGAATTGGATACACTATATGCCTTTGAAGGCATTCCCGCAAATCTGTTCAACATAAAGAGCTTTGAACTAACTTGCAAAAAATATTTGGAAACATGAATAGATTCTATATCTGGCAGAGTTTTTCCATTGTTTAGACACACCTGGTGATAGAATTTCATTCCAGTCAAATATGAGTAACCACAGTTGCTGCATGAATATTTTGCTGTGGCAATGACAGGTCCTAGGACTTTCAGGAAGCCATATATGCGAGCAATTTATGAAAGCACATCCAGTTTGGTATAATTACAATCTTTGCTGGTGCTATTCTTATATATAAAGGAATCACAAATTTTTCCAAAACATACCTGCAGTTTTGACCATTATTTTCTCAGAATTTCAGTCAAACATAAATTCCTTAAGTTTGTTGATGAAGCCCTTTTGGAAAACCACTTGTATGAAGTCATGTTCCCTTGTTGGAGCTGCTGTGTTAATTCATATTTGAGTTTTTCAAATTCATAAAGTTCTGAAGAACAGCAGAGGCAATCGTTTATATAAAAATCTTGAAATATGGCGGTTAAAGCTAAAGGAAAATCCCTTTCCTCTTCTAGTGCAAGTTATTGAAGAATGTTTTTTGTTAAGCATAAAACCAATGCAGTTTTACTATTTTTCCATGGAATTTTTTGAAGTTCAGTTTGCAAAGGATTAACCTAAATCATCTGGAGCACATTATAACTGCTGTAAATGCATAAGCATGTTTTTTAAATTTTATGCAAATCAAGAAGAGGTCTTCCTGAAGCACTTCTCCTCTGCTCAGTAGATCACTTAAAGAATCACCACTAGAAGTTTCAGTACTTGGGTTGAAAATTACACAAAGTTGGGTAATTTTACATAAAGGGAGTAATACACTGTGATGCGGTAGGCAGTACATGTTTTAGACCTTTGAGTCTTCTTTAAACCTTTAGACATGTTGTAATAATTCATACTCACTGAGGGAATATGAATAAAAAATTTGTATAGCACTTTTTAATATGACCATAACTTGTCTTATCTTTTTCATGAGATTGCTTTAAAATATCTTAACATATCTTTAAAAGATTCAGTTTTGAATGGCATTTCCACAATGCACCTGCCATTTGGTTTTCTGTTTAATGAGTTTTTGCGAAAGGTATGTTACAATACTTTAAATTATCATTGCAAGTTTATCGTTGCAAGTTCTACTTCAATCTCCCCAAAACAATTGAGAGTTAAATTAAGAATGTTTAAGTTTTTAATTAAAAAACATTATTTTGGAGTATTATAAGTAGGACTGTGCAAAATAACAGCTGAAACAAGATTAGCAAAACAACTTGATTGTAAGAATAAGTTGTCTGCTATCTTTATCTTCATTCAATAATAAAAAGAACAATTCTACACCTAAAAGAATGTCTATTTTCTGAGTAATATAAAATGATGGATCAGCTAGTTTACCTTCACTTGGAATTTTCAACTACGAAATATTGAATCTTTTAGAAGGTGTGAAAGTTGTAATCTTAAGTACAATTGATATATCCACACCCTATTGCAAATACTTATTATCATTTGATACAAAAGTTGAATCCTTTTTCTTTATATTTACAAATGTATCATTTATACCAGCAATTTTTTCTTTTCTCAAACTTAATAAATCTGCAGTAGCGGAGGAAATAAAACATGTTTTACTGGCAAAATCAAGGGCACCTCTTAATGGTTTATATTCCTCCCATACATCTCTGACATATATTATTGCAGTGTTTATTAAAATGCCCTTCTTTCTGTTACAGAAGAATGAAAGTTGAGGATTTTCTGGCACTTGCATATAAATTGATACTGAACTCGTAATTTACAGGTTTTGCTTTTGATACTGCCTAGACGCCAAGAGTATGGGTTCATTCTTACGGATGTTATGACTACTTGTTATTTGCTGTGTGGAAAATTTATGAAGTGATATGTGATGATCTAATTCCTAATTAGAAACAAAAGAAGAACTTTTAGAGTTACACCTAAATATTGAATGAAATCCACTTAAGCAATTTCTCTGTTTTCTTTCTTTCTTCTTTTTAAAGCTAAATAACTTTTCAGATAATTTCATTTTTTAAATACACAACGATACAGCACATGTATTTGTGTTTTACAAGCAATACACAATTAGAGAGATTTGTCTGTCTTAACAAAAAAAGATTTTGATTTGTCAGCATTAAATTTAGAGAAACTGTTTGTTTGAATATAATTTAAAATTTGGCACCTGCTTTCTAAGAATTAGTGGAAATCAACAAATTCAAGTACATTGTTGTCTTTCAATATAAATTTCTTGCGAATGTCTGAATCTAATTTATCAACTACAGTATTACGCAACAAAACATTAGACAATTAGATTTTTAATGATCTAAGATTTTTCAAAATAGTATGCAGTATGTTGCATAGATCATTTCCTGATGTTTGTTTTAAGGGATGGAGATTTAAAATGTTTTTTATATGACAGTTAACAATTATTCTTTTTATTGTCTTCATAGCATTGCTCTAAAGCTTTAACGAGAGAGGAAAAGTTATCAATAGCAATTTCTATGAATTTAACTACTTTCTCAAGTCATCCGTGTAAATAATAGAATTTTTCATTTTCAGAAAGTTCATAATTTTCACTAATTAGGTTGTTAAATTGCATTGTGGACAAGTTTCAATCCTCAAATTTTTCACTGAAAAATAGAAATGGAATTTTTGGAAGCTTCTTTTTTTAGTTGATCACTAGATTCATCACTTTTGTTTTGAACATCAATATTTATAATTTTTATAGTCAATAGAGGTTTTGGTGCTTACCTTTAATTTTTGAAAGTCAACACCCACTTTTATAAGAGAGACCCAAGGTTTTGGAACTCTTCTTCTTCAGTGATTTTTTAATATTCATCCTAAAGCACTTTTGAATTTCAGTAGTAAAGAAAGTGAAATGTTTATTTGAGCCTGAAGTTCAGGAATGCCCGTGTCAGCTTGTTCTTCTGTGAAGACGTTATTTAATTTCCTCAGTTGGCTTTTGATGCTGCCATGCTTTCGATTTCATGGGGTAATATCAGTTATCTTAGCAATCTGAGTTTATTATTATAAATTCAATAATAAAATATAAATTTATTTATTTCACAGGACCTGGTTCACCTCTCCGGATCACATAGTGTCAAAAAGTGTGGAGATTGCATTAATTATTAAAATACAAAAGAATTGTAAATAGAGTGTTTATTTGCTGCTTTTTTCGCACTAAGTTTTTGTGTAAAAGTATAACATTGAAACTTAAAATTTTTTTTATTGCCAAAAGTGGTGTAATTTTAGAGTGCGCTAAGGAGGGGGTCCTGTAGCTAAAAGTGTACGTTACAAATACTGAACAACACTCATTATCAGCAGTACATATTTTCTACTTTTTGATGGAAAAACTGCTGTGGATTATGCAACGCTTTTTATTTTTACTCAGTAAAAGGTCTTGTAGATTATATGCAGGAAAATACGGTAAAAGAAAATAAGCATAACATGTCACATGATTCCTATATAGAATGTAAATTTACCACTATTCAAAGGAATTCTGATAATTCCTTTGAATAGTGGTAAATTTGCATTCTGTATTTATGTATTAACTTCTTGGATCATGTTATATCTATGATAAGGGAAGCAGAATAATAATATAATGCAACAGTGTCATACATTATTTTTTGTTGCTGCATCAGAAGATAAGGAAAGAAAACATGGTTTTGCATATAAATTAGCCCATGAAAAATATATAACATTTAATTAATATATATTTATTATTTGGGATGTAACTAAATGCTTATTAGCAAAATTATAAAATAAGGAACTGATATTAAATTAAAGTGAAATTACTATCGAAAAAATAACAAAGACAAACATTATATCTGAAGGGAAAGAATTTGGATATTATTGAACATTGCTACTCTTAATCTAGCAATTCTTAATAATTAATTTACCAAAGTAGAAAAATAAAGCACTGTTCTACAGTATGAATGAGAAAAGAAATTAAGGAAAAATGCAAACACTAATTTAATTATACACTGAATCTGAATATTATTGAATTAGAAACTATTGTGAAAGTATAATTTTTGATATATGAAATTAAGAAATCAATTAACCCCTTCTGTTAAGATTTAATAATGAAACACTGAGCACGAAATAACCATTTAATTTTTATTAAAAAAAACTTGCTTTATTTTATAATTCTCACATATTCTTAATTAATATCCATTTTTACACTAGAAATTTTAAACTAAATTTGTTATCACATTCAACAGTAACTTTAGTTGCATGATGAATGTAGCTCGCCATTGTACGGTATGGCATAAAACACCGATGACAAGCTACACTCGTCATAACACTGAAAGGGATTAATTCTAAAAGAAGAAAAAAACTCAACAAGAAAAATTTGAAATTTTTTTTAAGGCAAACATATTACAAGAACGAAAAAATCAAACCATCAACTAAAAACCATAAAAGCATAGAACTTAAAAAAAAAAAAAAAAAAAAAAAAACACACACACACACACAAAATTTATCTTACCGGTTTATAATTTTTAGATACTGGCACAAGGACATTTTCCAATGTCTCACCATCTGCATTTTGAGCCTTCTCATTTCCGTGCAGTAACAAAAATTTAACAGAGTTTTTCTTAGTAAAAGCTCTTTTCTTCTTAGTAGGCTACAAACAAAAGGATTAAACAAAAATTAACTATACATATATATACGAATATTTTTTATAACACTAGCATATCTGGAGGAATGAGTAAAAGTTAAAGGCAACAAATGATAAATCCAAATGGATAAAAATTCATTTACGTTAGAGAGACTTTGAATAAAATAGAATTCTTAGCTATAACCCATTACAGATACTGAAAATATTTTGTGAGTTTAGTTTTTATTTGTTACTTAGATCCATCGTTTTAACCACTCATCATTCCTGAATAATATTGAAAAATTTTCTATGGCATATTTAAGGTCTCTTCAAGATCTCATTGAAATTATAAAAAGTTTAATAAATTTTTTTATTAGCACAACAATGTCATCGGATTTTAACACCTCAATACATAATATTTTTTTTATAATTTAACAGAATTATTTAAAGTTAAATTTAAAAGCCTCATAGATTTAGTTGAATCAATGTTAATAATTAAAAATTCCATTTTAGATTTCTTAAATTAGTAATGAAAACTTTTTAGTCAAATTGATGAAAATTACTTATTACAAAGTAAAATGAAACAAATAGGACTAATGTTTGAATATTTTTATTCTGGACTTGTTTCCAACAATAAAATATTAAAAGAAATGCTTTTGTTTAGTTTTTATTTTTGATAACAGCTTCAGTATCAGAACAAATTTTCTGCTATACAGCATAAAACTTTAATTGTGAGCTTTTTCTCTACAGAGCAACTTACCTAATAAGTAACAATTTACGTTTGTGATATTAAATAAGAACTTACAGTAGACATTTGTTTTTACAAACTTTTAACTTATAAACAGTTCAATTTTAAGAATTAATGGCTGATTCTTGGATCAATATTTTTATAGGAAAATTGTAAATGCTTTAATTAATGGATAACTGATTTGTTGATATTAAAACCTCAGATTTTTTTTTAAGCAACTTATGCCTGCATTTTTAAAGCAATTCCAGTCTTTGTCTACTTTTAGCTTACAATCTTTGCATTTGTGTGTAATCAATAGCTTAAAGGTTAAAATCTATCAAATGGTGAGTAAGAATAGCTTTACAAGCAATGTTTAGAATGTTTTTAATATTTAAACATAAAAACAAAATAAAAATATAAGTACATAAATATAATTCTTACCATGTTTAAAAATGCTGATCAAAATGCACAAGTATTTTTGTCTGGAATTTTTCTTTAATGCACTATAAGTAAAGATAAATTAATTTCTTCAATTTCAAACTAAATCAATAAAATAGGAAATGTTTAAAGATATATAATATCCTGCATTTACTAAATCTTTTTAAATGACAAATTAATTATATTAAAAATGCTGAGATATTTTTTAGATTTAATTCCCAGTTGTAGTTTCCTGTCTATTTAAAATGAACTTTATTACAATAAGTAAAATTAGTTATACATGACATTTAATTTAAAAACCAAGATATTACATTTCATTTTCTATTTTATTAACTAATATTTCTTAATTCATAAAAAGCTTTTTTTTCCATATTGGAATTTATGCAATCAAATGACACATTAGATCATATTTAATATATTAATAATTATCAAGTTAATATTTTTGCTCTGTTCTTTGTATAAAGATTAAAATTATATCTCTTATTTTATTTAAATTATATGAAAAATGTATTAAAGAGTACTTCAAATGTTTTTATGATTTTAAAACAATTTCAACTACTTTTAATAACATTGTGAAATGTTATAACTTATTTTCATCTAAGCCAGTTAAATGTTCTATAAGCTGACTTTTTTACTAAAACAGTTTTTATTTTTTAGATCTCTCTCACACTCACTCTCTCTCTCACACACACAGAGAGAGAGAGAGAGAGAGAGAGAGAGAGAGAGAGAGAGAGAGAGAATTTATTACTAAGCACTTTAGAAAAAAGTTAATTTTTTTATTAGCTCAATTATATATATAATTGAGCTAATAAAATTAACTTTTCTACAAAGTGCTTAATAATAAATTTTGCATTAGTTATAGTAGGTTTTAAATTCTTTTTGCATATAATGTAAACTTGATGTAAGTAAACATATTACTTGATTGTTGATCAAAAACTTAAACATGCTGAATACTTTAATTAGATGAAAGACTCCATGTCAGTTAGGAGGACATATGCAACATTATTTTGTGGTAAACTGGTGGAGAGATTGTAAGAAGCTGATTGTCACTTACCATGGTCTAAGCAACCATAAAGTTACTTGTGTTCACAATATTTTAATACCTCTTTGTTCAAAATAGTAAAACTATTTATTTAACTAGGCATGATTTAGATTTATTTCACCATTACAAGCAATAAACTTTATAGCAGTTTCAACTAGTTTTTATTTTCTGCTTTTTTTAGGGCAATAATTGAGGTTTTGTTTAATTCAAAACAAAGATTACAGAAGATGTATTTTGTTGATCCTCTGTAATCATTTTTTTGCATATGAGGTCTGATTAAATTTTAAGAAATACTGTTTTAAGTTTTAATAAAAGGCTTTGACATTTATAAAAAGCTGCAAATTTGAAAATGTTATTCTCTTCCTAATACAAGAAAATATATAATTTGATGTTTATATGAATTATTAACCTAACTAAAGGTTAAAATGAAAAGCCTCAAATTAGTCTTGGAACTTTTGGAATTTATCTGTTATTAAAAATATCCACACATGTATTTTACTGTCATTTTAGTATCATTTTCAAAGTATAGTAATCCCCCTATAACATGTTACTCTTATAATGCTTTTATATATTATGCAATTTCATGTCCCTCATTTAACATGTGTTTTCTCCCATATAATGCATTGATTCTCCATGTTATATTTTTGTACTGTGAAATTTATAAGGATTTGTATAGTTCACAAGCAATTATACATACATTTGCCTATTGTAAAAAAAAAATTAAATTGTTATATTATTGACCTTTGAACATTCTGCTAAAAAAAGACATCAGAGGGAAGTTTTTCAGACAAGCTGCTATAGAAGACAAGCATGTAATAAAACTGTTTTTGGAATTATTGGATTTATTTGAGATTAACTGCTTTTTAGTTACATTTGTATAGTATCTACTATGTTCTTAATTTAAATTTTAATCAAATACAAACATTATGTTCAAAACATTGTTTTTATCAATATTTGATTTAAATACCTTTAACAAGAAAAGTTAAATGCAAATCGTTTGTATGTAACACATTATATGAGGTCATATAAACAAGTTTTACGAGAATGTTTGCACAACATCTTTCCGTATTACCTCCTTTAGAAATGAACGAATATAATGAAACTCAGGAAAAACATTGATATACTGTTTTGCAAATAAAACCACAGTAATACGGAAAGATGTTGTGCAAACATTCTCGTAAAACTTGTTTATATGACCTCATATAATGTGTTACATACAAACGATTTGCATTTAACTTTTCTTGTTAACCTTTACCATACCTTTAACAAGAAAAGTTAAATGCAAATCGTTTGTATGTAACACGGTAAAACTGAGTATTACGGTCAACACTTTGGCGAAATTATTTTTCGCCAAGGGCCTGAGACGGGTGTTTTGGAAATTGATTGGCAACCCAAAAAGAGTGCCAATCGACCTGTAATTGGCGCAGAAAAACGGCGGGAGTTTCACCCGATTAGAAATTCCCCCTTCCCTCCCCTAAAACTAAATGCCGGTTTTCCCCCCATATTTCGAATCGCTAAGCCTAACCGCATGCAAGAAAACAGTGATCGTAATAAGAATCTTTACAGCCGATAAAAAAATCCAAAATAAAAATGGCTAGCGTTTCCGGGGTATTCGGACGATATGCATAGTGACATATTTGGCGACTAATCGCTTTTGGTGATTTTCTGGCGAAAAAACTTGGCGATGAAAAATAATCGCCAAATTTTACCGATTTGGCGACTTTTCGCTCAGACCGTGGCGACCTTCTGAGAATTACGAGGTGTGACCGTAATACTCAGTTTAGCCAAATAATGATATGAATGCTTTGATAAATGAATAGTGATAATGCTATAACCCAGCTTAACCCACATTAAGATAATGAGCATTCAGACATCATTGCTTTAGTCAAAATGTGCATTTGTAGGATTTAAAAGAAATAAAACATGCAAAAAGTTTTAGTAAAATATAAGTTTTGATATTTTTCTATAATACAACAATGGCAAAAAAATTTCTTTTCAAAAAAATATAAAGTGATTACTTTCCATGCACATTTCATGTTCAGAAAGATATATTAAGTTAATTTCTTAAATACAATCTGTATGCAGTAAGAGTTTGAAAAATTGTCTTTCAGTTACAATTCTAAGTATAGTAATTTTTATAAACTTGAAGTTTTGGTAATGAAAATCAAGCATAATTATCTTGGTACCAATCAAGGAAGCTTCAATAAATTATCAGAATAAGCGTCATAGGAATGAGTTATGAATTTTTTTCAATGCACTTGTAAAATATTATGAACATAAATGTGTCAACATGAGTTACAAGAAAAATGTAATCGAGAAATAAATTTTTTTATTTGATATTATATTTAAGAATTGGGAAAATATAAATTTAAAATGGCCCTTGGCGAAAATTGGTGATCTTTTTGTCGTTAAAAGTATTTAGTGAAACAAAATGTTGCAAAAATACTTGGCAATGAAATACACATAATTAAAAATCTTTTTTCATTACATTCACCATCAATCAATCGGCCTCAAATTGGATAGAAACAAAGAGGCACTCTAAAGTATAGGCCATCCATCCATCATATTTTTACATATTTCAGAAGTTCTCTGATAGAAAAATAACCAACATTTAGGAACACTAAGTTTAACCATATTGAAAACTACGCTTTCATGAAGAGACAATAAATGTTATAAAAGTCAATAAAAACAATATAAAGCGATGTTATATCTGAACAGAGAAACTATTTACTCTTATATCAACCAATTGTGTTACAAAAAGTTGCTTCTAATAAATAAACATGTTCATGAACTATAGGAATTTATGTTTAAATAACATTAGAAATTCAGTAAGAAATAAAAAAAATTAAATAATAAGTTTTTAAGCAGTTTTTAAAAAACAAAATATTTATAGCTCATGCTACGGTAAAATTAAATAAATGTAACAATTCCTTTATACAGAAACTATGAGTGTAAAAAAGAAAACACTTAAAATAAATATTTATTTCAGGCACTTACATTAATTTTCGCAGAAATATCGCTAGTAGTAATTAAATACTATACATGTGCCAACAGTGATAGAGAGAAATTATTTGTTTATTATTAAAGAAATCACGTTGCCATCTAAACAAGCGCATTACAACTATATAAAGGAATATTGAATGGATTATTAATTTATAAGCAATCCTTAGAAATCCCTAAATTTCGCTTCAAACAATTGACTAATATTAATTATAATTGACAATTAGAATTTTCAATTAATATTTTTATCAAATGCAAAAAATTTAAATGGAAAAAAATGTTCTTAAAATATTTTATCAATTTTAAATTGTTTTCCTTATGCGAAAAATTTTTAAGATTTTTTTTATTTAAATAATCTTTATAGATCATCTAAATTTGAATTTTGATAAAAAAAATTTTCAAATACTCTAATTGTTTAAAATGGTCTTAAAATTTTTAAATTTTGGCTTTCGCGCTCTCTTGCGGCAAAAATATCAAACAAGATTTTTTATTTCTTTTTTTTGTTGAGAGGAATTGTCAATTTTTTTCTCATCTGCAAAATGAGCCAATCACATTTCGTATTTTAACGAATCTTTGTTGTGTGAGTGGAAGTACGTGGTGATGAATTTGTTTTATGAATATTATCTGTGTTTTTGTAATATTTGTAGAAAATTTTAAGCTTTGATAGATTTATAAGAAATAGAAGAATATCTGTGAATTATGTTTGCACACATTTGTCCTTGTATTAGTGATTACTTTTAATTATTCTACCCACCTAATCGTTGATGCACATTTGACTTGAACTGATTTAGTTGTTATTTGTTCTGCAGCCATATTTACATATCTTGTGTATTGTTTTAATTATTTCGCCGGAATCATCATTTTTCTTTAAGAATAAATGTACATATTTGTGTGAAAAGATATTAGTAATAATTTTATGATCATATTCAAGAGAAAGAGTTAAACCCATGTTTGTGTTTTGATTCTAAACATTGCCGATTGCATTCTAGATTTTGATTACAACAAACGCTATTCATCTTTTGATTTATAAACTGTTTTAATTATTACCTACTCTTATTTTTGATGGTTGGAAATTAATTATCTGATAAATACTTAACGAGATTGTGATAGAAGAGTATATGGAATTTATTTTAAAATATTAAAAGATGAAAAGTTTTACTAAGATGGTAAGTTAATGTGGAGCATCCACTCAAGCTTTATATTTTTCAGGTGTTTTAAGATATTTAACAGAATGTTATGATTTATTTATGCTGATGGTATATGTGCTTAGTGTATTAAGTTTTATCTGCATTTATAAAAATTGCTTGCTAATTAAACAGAAAATACTCTTGTAAAAATAGAATTTGAGTATTATTAAATTACTTGAAACAACCTATTGATAACCTGTATATAAGTAACTGGATTAATAAACATCACAAATCAAAGTGTCTTTTATTAAAATTTTAATGTATACATTTGTTGCCTTGTTCAAAATTTTCTTATGTAGACGAGAAAATGTGCTCATATTTCATTAGATTGCAATTTGATATGCTAGATCTGCTGCGACTGGTTTTTTCAAGCTATTGCAGTGTATAAAATCCATTAATATTAAATAAATCTGTTACTTCAAACAAATTATTCTTAATTCTATCTTTCAAATAGGTAACTTCACATTGCAATTACGTGAATTTGTTTAAATTTTGTGTTTGCAATACATTAATATATACTGTGACTTATTACCTGTCACATTCACACAGATATTTTTACTGTGGAAGTATTTTTTATCTTATTTTACTTGCCTCATATTTTTTACTTTTATTTATATGGGTATTTGTAATGGAAAACAATTAAAATATTTTCTTCTGTCACTACTTCTAAAAGTCATTTTTGTTAACCATTTATGATTATCAATCTTGTATGACTGTGTTTTTCTATTTGTTTAATATCTATAGTTAATTGGTATTTGCATTAGGAAAAATATTTTTAAAAATTATAGGGTACTTGCATATTATTAGCGTCTTCACAACTAAGTTTTTTGTTAATCCTGATAATAAAATTATTTTTTGAATAAAACAAGAGAGTTAGAATCTTTTCATTGCTTAAATTTGCTGTGGCATGTTAAAATAATTCCCATGCCTATAATTCGGATTGGCCAAAAATTGGCTGCAGCGACACCAATACATAATTACTAGTTATAGTTTAGTCACCAAGTCTTAATATTTTAATACTTGATTATTTCCATTACTTGAAACTTCCCTATTTTCTTAAGGTGCTGTTCTATTTCTGTGGGCTGTTAGTGAATATTTTTCAACAAAAAAATATAGGCAAATTGTTCTTAAAATCTTTTTAGATAAATCTACCGCAGACTTCTTAATGTGCAATTATTGAGTTATTGAAATCTGCGGCCAGGGATAAAGAAATGACAAGATGTAATGAAGTTTGAAATATAAATGCGCAGTTCTATAGAAAAGATTAGGACAGGGTTATTTCATCATGTGGATAATTTTTTATCACATGTAAAGCAATTCTTTCAGGTTATTGTTTGTGTTATTGTCTTCTGAAGCTGAGCCCCAGTGGCTCTATAGCTTCCCATTAAAATTAGTAAAGTGAAGCATCATTTGTATTGGGCAGTGATTGGGAAGGTGACCATATATTCTCTTCTTCACTGAGTTGTTGGAGCTGCTTGGATTGGGTGTGTGTGTCCACGTTAATATGTAACATCCAAAGTCTTCCTACTGGTGTGGAAAGGAGGATACCAGTTAAGGTGTAAACTTGTCACTTGACTGGTTCAAAATTACAAAGCTTTTAATGATAGATTAGTATCCCAAACCCGTTGACCTTAAGATATAGTACAGGGCTTATCCTGCTCCTTTATGTATATATGTATGTCTTCTGAAATATGACTACTAGAAAATTTATTCATATGAATGTATTATAGGTTTGCATTTTATAAGTGACATCGGAATGATTTTTTTATTTGAGAATTTGAAATCTCATCTAATTTGTTTCTTTAGTCTAATAACTAAAATAGTGTATAAAAACAGTATGTACGTATTATCCTGTTGACCATTTTCACAAACATATATGTATATAAATGTCACTAAATACTGTGGCTTAATGACTGGAATCTTTGTCTGGTGTTATGTAAAATATCTTAAGCGGTGCATATATTAAATTGCACATCGGGCGCCAATTCAAAACTTTAGACTTCTGGTCAAAATGTGATTATCTGTAAATACTATAAAAACTATTGATATTATTTAGGAACACAAACTTTATAGCTTTTTCTATTAGTATTTTCAGTAATCAGTGATTGACCTTTTTATTTTTTCTAATTTTATATAACAACACAATTTAAAAAGTAATACAGCAGTACAAAAATGAAAAAGAAATGTTTAAGTACAGATAATTTAGTTTACATAAGCAGTAATAAATACTAGAACAAATAAATGAAAGAAACAAAAAATTCACTAGCAAATTTTAGTTTACTTGTGTAGTTCTTTTAGCCTGGTATAATAAAGGTACTTTTCCATATTTTACCAGGACTAATTTTGCAGTGTATACATTTTAGATGATAACTTATGTAAAACATAAAAATATGATATTTTGTTTCATTTTGTAATAACACTGGGTAATATGTGCTGGGATGAATAGAAGTATCCAAAAAGATTTTTCTGAATAAGTAAATTACAAAGAATGCTTCCTTTGCTCATGACAAAGTAACGAAAGTGTTGTGGCTTATCCCTTCTGGTTAACATTAGCATCATACCAAGTCCATGTGCTCAATGTCTTCAAAAAATGGAGCACAGGGCTCATGAACAGCTGACTTTTATTTAAACTGATGCAAAGCAAAATTTTGATAAGAGCAGCTTGAGTCGCATTGCATTTTAGACACAGTATAAACTGAGTGGTCTGTAACATGACATTGTACCCAAGTGTGTCATTTCAAAATATTGCGAGAGTTGTTTGATTGCGCCTGTTGCCAATCCCAATTAGAGCAGCATTAGGATCGTTCGCTAACCAACCTTATCCAGCGATACTTTTAACGACAGATGATCAGGATATCTCATCTTCTTAAGATAATTCCACATTTTGAATTAACAAGAAAAGTTTCTATTTTTAAAGTACAGGTTGTTTATGAAATATTTTTCAGGGCATGTTTAAATAATATCAATTTAAATTAATAAGATCAATATATATTTCCGCATACCATTCACGCATAGGGACTCTCCTTCAAGAAGATTATTTTGCCTGAACTGGAAAAAATCTGAGAAAATAAGGCAGTCAGCATGAGCAGTATCTTTACGGCTGCCCTCTCAGGCCAGACCATTAGCCATTTCATTTCTGTACACATTCATATGCATTTGAACCTCTGAAAGGGTATCAACATTGGCAATCAAGCGATTCAAAAGCTGAACGGTGTTCCTAGTGTTCAGTCCCCATGTCTCCACCATACAGGTAAATGCTGAATATAGCTATGACTAACACCCAAAATCCAAATATCAGTGGAAACACTCTCAGTTATGCAAAATTTGAAAGCCTGCTTAATAGCTATTGGTTCATCATGGAACACCGAGCACTTGTTGGAGTTCCTAACACAGAATGCATTGCTGTTATCCTTTTTAACAAAAAATCCACTATCCGAAATAGTGCCTTGAGCCATGCTGCTGTCAGTATAGATCAGTAATGCATCAGAAAGGGTTGTAGTCTATAGATTGATAGTTTCTATCGTATAGTAGATCAATATTCTCCTAATCAAGCTGTCTAAGATATTCTGGGTGAAGTATGTTCTTGTCGGTGTATGAGCTCAAATCGGTCTTGAAAAAGACGGGGATACAAAATGACTCAACAATATCCATTGCACAAGTTATATTCATTAGTGAGATGTATTTTACTTCATTATGCTGCCAACCTTCACATTTAGCATGATTTAGCTGACTTTCTTTCGTAAGATAGTGATTATTGCACCAACTTCATGCATATATAACTAGACGTTCTGTGCTGGTATGCATTGTAGATGTTAATTCAAGTGTTATTCCATTTAACTTTTACGATTTGTGCCTCATGTTAAGAGTCCTGAGATAAAAAGATTTGAAGAAAATATTTCTGATAAACATATAACCACCACCCCCTGTATTAAGTTTATCCTCATGAAGAATGTAATAATCACATTGATTTAAAGGTTATAAGATGGCTTAAACTTTGTTTCTTGTATTGTGATAATTTGCAACTTATTCCAGTCTACCAAATCCAGCAGTTGATCAAGTTTAACCTTGGTGACCGACATATAAAGTCCTTTGATATTACATTACAATGTTTACACTTGACTCCTGCACTGGGGGAAAAATGATGTAGACTAGCTTATTTTTTTTTAAGTTAAGCCTCTACTAACACTCAGAATGTGCCTCTTTTTAACCTGCACATTGGACTAAACAGTATGCTCATTATTTTTAAATAGATAGTAGTGATAAAAGGACTTAAAATGCACTTTTAAGAGATAAAAAAAAAAACCTAGAGGCACTAAAGGATAAAGCCTGACTTTGCATCATGCCTGCATTGCACTTAGCTGAATATAGTGCAATAGCCTTTACACCTTGGATGGCCCTATTAGAAAGATACACTCCTGACATACTTTGCTCATTCCGCCCAGGAGCACTCCCCCGTCACAATGAGGCAGCAATTCAGGACTTTGAGATAGACTTATGAAAGTAGTTATAATTTCTAGTCAGGTATACTTTTAAATTACATTATTTCATTACCCCTCCCCAGAATTTAGTTATTTATCAAATAATGCAGTCTAGAACTTAATATGAAACAGAATTTGTCACTTTATCTTGTTATAAGTGGTATATATTGCTAAATAAGAAATTTCGGTACTTGCGTATTAACGCAACCAGGCCAAAATTCGCATAAATTGCCAAATTTGGCGACACTACTTACAGCAACCCTACGTATTATACTTGGTTTTGCGTAATTAAATTATTTTGCTTATTGGTTAGATTGAACACCGTGAAATACGTTAACTAAAGATATTTGGGATCTACCTGCGAGGGAAGAAGATGCTGTTGAATTGTTACAGGAATATGGAATTATACCGAACGAACGTACTTGTAAAAACTCTCATAAAATGAAACTGTATTTTGGAAAGGGAATCTTCTGCAAATGTAACGTCAAAGAGTGCAATCAACACTTGGGTGTGAGAACCAGAAATTGGTTTGAAGGTAGCTGAATTTCATTTGTGACAGCGGTGCACTTCATTTATTATTGGTGTAAAGAATTAACCTCAATTAATTTTTGTGTAGAAGAGATGGAAATTTCTGACAAAACTGTTATTGATTGGAACAATTACATGCGGGAGATATGTACCCTTGAAATGGATTGAAAAGAAAGAAAGCAAATAGGCGTCAAAGGAATTATTGTGGAAATAGATGAAAGCTTATTTGTAAAAAGAAAAAATAACTCTGGGCGTGTACTACCACAGCAATGAGTTTTCGGCGGAATTTGCCGAGAAACGAAAGAGACTTTTTTGGTTACTGTACCTAACAGAAGCGTTATTACTCTCGTGGAAAAAATTTGCGAAAATATCAAGGAATTATTCATTCAATTATTTATTAGGATTGCTGGAACAGATACAAGATAAGTCAGTTGGAAAATGCTGGATTTCTGCATGGAACTGTTAATCACAAATATAACTTTGCGGATCCTGACACGGGCGTTCAAACACAACATGTAGAGCGCATGTGGGGCTCAGCCAAATGGCACAACAAAAAACAGAGTTGAACAGCCTGCCATCATCTTGACTAAATACATTATCGAATTCATATGGCACCAAACTCAAGCTGTTAATGGCGAAGACGGTTTTCAATCAGTGCTAAAAGCAATAGCCAAAATATTTCGCCGAAGAAATAATTCTACAACTCATTTAAATTCGAAACCAGAAGGGTTTAATTGCTATTTTCTTTTTTTAAACAAAATAATATAAAAACCTGTATTAAAAATTATCTGTAATTAATAAATGTACATTTTATTCCTATTCATACTTTTTCACTCAAACTTACAAATCGCGTCAACTTGGTTGCGATAATACGTAAGTACCGAAATTTCAAATAAATTTTAAATTAAAGTTTCTTATTTCAATTTTATAAAAAATATATATATACAGAAGAAAATTCTGAATATAACATGCAACATAAATTGAAAAAATTTTCTGTTATAACTACCTAGATATTAATACTAATATTACACGATTGAAATAAAGGAATATAATTTGACAATGATTAATTATTATAGAAAAATGTAACAGTGCATAAGAATGAATGTTTTTTTTATATAAGTTTGCTCAAATATCAAATCATTTCTTATGTTTATAATTTTTTCTACATGAAAATGAATTTAATTATATTTATCCGAAATAAATTTTGAGAAACCTTCTTCAAAGATGTATTATCAATCATTCTAAAGTTTCTCTTGAACCAGATTACTTTAATATTTTAACTAGCTAATCATTTATTTCTAAGCAGATCTTGTTCCTAGCAGACCATATCCTTTTCTTATATAAGTCTTGGTTAAAGATTGCATGTTGGTTGTAATGAGGTTTGTTTGAGGAAAAATATCTGTACTTTAAGCATGGGCTGTAAATTGTTAAATTTTGTTTTCATCCAATTTCATACGTAAACTGCATTTCTGCATTAGGTTTAATATATTGTATGCCAGATATTATTTTAAAATAATAAAAGCTTTTTGAAATAAATACATTTTAATAATTGTGTATTATCATCATCATTGAACTTTTTATCATAAACAAATTTTCTATTACAAGTATATTTAAATAAATTATTGGCAAACATTTTGATCTTAGATTACTTTTATTACATTTGCTCAAGTAATTGATTTTTAGGGATTTTCAGTTAAAACAGTTAAAATTTATCACTAAATAAGAACTATTTGTATATTGTTTATGGGTTCCCTCTTTTTACAATCATTTATACATGATCAAAAATAGTTTTCTTAAAAAATTGTCTTGTGAATTATGCAACATATAAATAAGGAATGACATTAAATAAACAATCAAAGGCTTAACATTTTATCCTTTTATCCTACAGTTTGTATTTAATTCCTACTTTTGTCATGCATGCTTGCATCAGTTTAGAATCTAATTTAAATTATAAAATATGGTCTAATTAGTCCTTATGTGCAAAGAAAGATATTTTTTTTGCAATGATGAACTGTATTTCGAATGTTCTGTAATCTCTAGAGCTTTGTTATTTTGATATAATACTTTTTAAAAAAATTTCTTAAGTAAATAAAATATAATTTCTTCATTGGCAACAATTATCAACACCTCATTTCTATGCTGCAATAGTTTTAAAATTGTGCCAAACATTTCTTGTGGTCAATCACAGATATTATTGTTGTTCATATTTTTGAAAGTCAATCTAAATGTGATATTTATACTAGGATTTAGCATAACTAGGATCTGGCACTAGCATCTACAGGAAAGAAAATCATTATGTTATACTACTGGACAAAAGTCATGTGTAATCTTATTTTAGCCTACTGCTTGGGGAAAGTAAAAAAAACGGCAGCATACTTTTCTTGCTAACTGAAATTATACAAATTCACATGATTTTGAATATTTCATATATCTATTATAATTGTTGAGTAAAACAATGCTAGCATATTAATATCAATTTACTCTAATTATATGTTATAAAATATGAATAAATAAAAGGAGCAGTACTACTTATATTTGCACGATCATTCAAATATACTTAATTGTTTTTATATTTCTTTTCAGTTAATCCAGCAATATAGCAATAACATGAATAACATAATTTTTGGAAATTCTTTTTCTTGTTTTTATTTTCTATAACACTTAAAGCACACATACTAATATAAACACATTAATATATGCATCTTAATTTCAAATTCAGAATTAATAATCGAAACAATAAAAATACTTATTTCTTTTTCTCATTGTCTTTGCAATCCATTCTCTGTTAATAGAATTCTTTCACTCACTTAAGATTATATTTTTAAAAAGAATGCAACTGTTATTTTTAACAATATGAGTGGGAAATTAACAATATGAGTGGGATTTTTATTCTAATCAATCACTTAGAATAAAAATAGTTTGCTTATTATAAACATGTTGAAAAAATTGTTGATTTTTTTATATTTCATAATTTTAATTACTTTTAAATATTTGGTCCATAAATATTAAAACAGTATTATTTTCATTGAAAATTCCAAAAATTATTTCACTTTAAACAGATTTAAGTTTTTCCATAAAAATATTGGTAAAAGCTTATATAATCTTGTACCCCTTGATTTTTGGCAATTTTTTAACACCAAATAAGCATCAACATGTTACTTTATGGTCAATACACAAAAGCTATACTAAGTTAGGGTTTCTGAGGTTACCAGAAATTGAATATTATTGCCAAATGTTTTACCAAATCAAGGCATATCTGATTCTAAGATGATTCCTGAATGTCATTTAGAATTTATTTTGACAATTTTATTTTCGTCTGCATATTTATTTTTAAAATGCTTCATGCTATTGGTTGTCATAGTATCACAACCAATGAACACACAGTTTGAAATTTGTTGTATTAAAAATCTAGTTTGCGGCCGTAAAATCTGAAGATATGGTTCCACATTTTGCTCTTGGCAATTTATGGTTCCTGGTCTAATTATCTCTTTTGTACAAAAAACACTGGGTTCATACAACTCCTGCAATTTTTACTTAACTTGATGCATTTAATTTTTGTTTGAAATATTATAATTTTTAAGTGTTTTGTTTTAATATTTTAAAATTTGCAATGAAATTTGTTTGAAAACCAAATTGAGCATCATTTGTTCTAAATAGCATTAGTACAATTCTTGGATTTTGTAAAAATTTTTTAAGGTTCTTTGAAACTCCTGGAATTTTGATTTGACTCCTTGAAAATTGTGAATTACTCCTGGAAATTTTACTTACTCTAATGTTTTTATTTTTTGTTAAAATTTTTTATTTTAAATTTTTTATTGTTTTAATATTTTAATTTTGTTTGAAATTGTTTGAAAACCAAATTGAATTTGGCTGTTAATTTTACAACTAGATGACAACATAATTGATATTAGATTGTATTCATAACTGTTGACTAAAATAAAGATCTATTTTAGTCAGAACTGTAAGAAGTATTTTGATTTATCTACGGGAAGTGAAGAGTAATCTCTATTAAGATTGCTGTTTGGTGTTGTCAGGGGGTGATTCTAATTGATCCTTTTTCTCTTTATGTTTTTGTCATTTATACTCTATAAAATTTGCTAAATATTAATATAAAATTTTTGAGTTAAAATATATTTTTCATATCTTGGTGAAAATTGCATATAATTTCAGTGAAAAAGGATGAATTTGTTTGCTTATCAAACAAATAAAGGCTGAAATAAATTATTTAATGTGCCTCATGTAAAGTATGCTTTAAATTACCAGTGAGTTCTAGAAAAACCATGAAAAAATCAACTTTTGTGTAGTTTTGAAAAAAAATGCAAAATTTCGTAGATTTGTGGAAGAGTATAAATTATTACAACCACTCCCAAGATTTCAAGATTGTGTTGATAAGTAATTTGATCGATTAAAAATAGAATAGATATTTTTTTTATTTTAACTTGCTGTCAAATGTATAAAATTGTCACATATGGAAAGTAATTATTTTTTATTTTTTTTTACTCTTTTATAGTATTTTTTTGACATGGGTTTTCTTTGAGCAAAAGTTTAATAATAGGAAGTTTAAATAATCAATTGTAGCTAAGGGCATCATTGATGATCACATCCGAAACAGGAGATGTGTCAACAACATAATTTTTAAAGATCTTTGTTTTAGAGCTCATACCAGGCAAAAGTACACATTATATTTCATGACATAAAAAAGCAACCCATAACAGAAAAGCAAAAAGCACTTCTTGAAAAAAATGATGAACTGAATATCAAAATGAAACATTCGGAACATGACATATGAACCTGAAAAATTTACATTAGGAATTGCTGAAAAAATTGGTCTATTAACATTAATTGCGAAATAGAACTCGTATCGCTCTTCTGCATCAGAAAAACAATAGTTATTGCTGAATTTTAATAAAGAAATAAAAGTTAAAGCTTTTGAGAAAGATTGTATTTTCTTATAGCAATATTGTGCATGTATAAGTAACCAGTGTAAAAATCTATTGGATGATTAAAGAAATAGAAAAGTCTTTAATATGAATGTAAAATGAATAGTTTTAAAAGAGTTTGAAAGTAAACAGAAGAAAAGTTTTGAATTGCTTTTATTAAATTATAAAGGAGAAATTGTCATCCTGAGAAGTTCATATAATAGTTATATTTATTTTGTTTTGAAAGAGTATGTTTATTCAGAGAGTAAGAGATTGTTATGAACATCTTGGAATATTCAATAAATTAATATGATAGGAATCTAACGAAGATGCTTAAAAACTATAAAATTACATATAAGTTGATATAGTGTATAATTCAATATTTAAATAGAATTATTCTCTTATATCTAAAAATTCATTGAAGGCTTTTGCAGTAATCATTAAATATAATTCTAACTTGAATACAAAATATTCTCATTAATCTTTATAATTATTTACTTTTATGTACAAATAGAATTGGAAATTTTGCATTTTCAAAACAATTATGGTAAAATAAAAAGTTATTTAACATGAATGTTGATACCTCCTGGAAATATTTTGGTTAATCTGGTTTGGGTACCCCTTTCTCGCCAAATAGGCGATAGACGTGCAAAGCATAGTAACCCTGGCTATTTCATCCTAAATGCACTCCTTTTGGCAATCCTGTCTTTGTTATATTTTGTTATACAATTATATGTGTACTTTTTGTTATACAATTCGTAAAATAACCATTGTCTTTGTTTTCGTTACCATACCAACGGTGAAATTCGTTAAAAACATGGATTTCGGTTTTGTCGCCATAGAAAAGCTGTTTTTGTGTAGTGCCTCTCAGAGCATTCAACTCCGCGAGACAACACGGAAAAACATGCCAGTTGGCGACTTTTTGAAATTGCATCAATTCAGGGGACCCAAAGCACATTTTCACCAATATTTTATGTGGCTTCTGGAAAACTCATGGAATTTGATTCTTGGAAATCTGTATAAACCTTGAAAAAATTACAATTCAGGAAAAACAAAGCAAACAAAACCACTCTTTGACGATGGAATGAATTCCATTTTGATTCAATCTAAGTTTCATTGTATAGTTATCTAAGTTCAATTGCCAGTATCATTGTATAGTTATTGTGCTTATCCAACCAAACAGTATACTTACCTTTTGATCTAAATAACTCTCATGTGCGAAAAATTACTGTTAAGTGGCTAACTAATCAGCTTTTGAAAATTTCTTATTTAATGTTACCAGTATTTAGCTAATGAGTAATAAAGCCAAATTAATGTGGATAAATTTTGTAGGGCTTGTAGATAGTGTTTGATAACAATTGCATTAAATCAATATCATATATCATAATTAACAGCTTCTGTCTTTACTATAAATTGTATATAATTAATAAGGAAGCCTATACTTTATATTTTTATATCATAGCTAATTTAACTTAAATAGTTGTTATCAAATCCCAATAAATTAACATACAATTAGAAATTCTTGATGTCTCATAATCTGTTTTGCCTTTTGTAACCTGCTTTGACACTGTATATTCTAGGCATTGTGTTTGTTTAAAAATTATTTAACCAGTTTCATTCCTTTATGTGCAATTGATTGCAAAGTCTGCATATTATGTATTATAAAATAATTATATTGAAATATTTAATTATATAAAAAGATAATGCAACTTTGATTTGCTGGTATAATGAAATTACATCTTCATCTCTTAGCAGATTAAAAATTGTTGAAGTTTTACATTGTTGAAATTGTTAAGTTGAAAAAAGAATATTACAAAGTTTGATTGTTTTTACCTTTTTTGATATTCTTTATTCTCATTTTCGCCATGAAAATCAAGTAATAGTTATATTTAATACTAAGTATTATGCAAATTTAGTGTTATAGGAAAATAAAACAAAAAATATTAACTATTCATATATGATTAAAAAAGTCAATGGTGAAATATAGCTCTATATTTTTATTCTTTGAAAATTGTGAGATACTTCATTTTTGTGTCCAGTGTGATATGAATTTAAAAAATTGCTCAAATTATATTATCATTTCCTTTATAAATTAATAGCAAATTGTATGGCACTGTATTATGAATGCTCTAATGTAACTCATTTTTTAAATAGGAAAGATAAATGTGTTTATTTCATTTAATTTATTTTTTAAATTATGTAATAATTATGATAAACCATAAAATATAGTTTAATTTTATAAAAATTATGAAAAAATTTATTAAATTGAAATTTAAAGAAAGAATTAGAAATTAGTTTATTCATCTGCCTTATTCAAAATTTAATCAACTTAACACATATAGTGTAAATATTTATGTTCCTTATATATTTTGCAATTTGAAATAAATTTTGTTTAATACTGATAATTAAGAAACTATCATATATGTTCATTTTTATAATTATAATTAGATTGTAATGTTTTATTATTTTCCTAATAATTTGTGCATTTCAATATTAACCTTGATTGTGTAGTTATGTTCAGATTGAATTTCTGTAACTATTGCTTTTTTTCTGTAAATTTTCATTCTTTTTCCTTTCTAATTTTTGCTTGTGATTTTGAATGTAAAATTCTGAATTTCAATAATGCTTGATTTTTTCTTCTATAAGTTTGTTACTTATTTTTTTAATACTTGTGTGATGTTATTTTTGCATGAAATTTTATGAGTATGATTAAAAAAATTGGATTTATGTTTTTATTTTGCATGTTTTTTAGCTTCTTGTTTATGTTCATTTATTCTATTTTATTTATTTTTTAGGTTTCCTTATGATTTTTGTTGCTTTTATCTGCTATCATTTTAAAAATGCATTTCTTCAGTCTCAATCTCAACATGAATACATTTTATTTTGACTTATTGAGTTTTAAAAAGTTATCGGTCCATCATGCATAGACGTGAGATGAAAGAGGACAGAATGCAAGACGACGGTAATGATGATGAAGATAATAATTCTTCTATTACGAAATTACTTACTGCTGCAATTCATAAAGTGAAATTTCAAAAGCAAAGAGCATCTATTGATCGTATTTGTAGTGTGATTAGTCAAACTCATGAAATTGACAGGAAAACTGTTATTGAGCATTTAGAAAAAGCTGTGAATAAAGGTTTAATAATAAAGGTATGCAATTTATGTTACAGATCTAAGTAATTTGCAGATCTATCTATAAATTATGTTAAAAAAAATTTGATCTAATTATGCTATTTAGTGAATCCTGTTACTGAAATGAAATGCAAAAGTTTGTTTTATCATTATTTATCTAAATTAATGTTCCAGTATATACTCCTGTTTTGTGTATACTCCTAATGTGTGTACATACATATTCTTAAAGTTTTTTTTTTTTTTTACATCTATGCTAGACTTTGGCATGGCTGCTATTAGTTTGAAAGGAGCAGTCCAATAAAGTTCTGACAGACAAACAAAGTGAGAAAATTTGTTTGCAAAGTTGACTGCAACTATTTCACTAAGTCCAGAACAAGTGATCAAATGATCTCCAGACATGTCCAAAGGCACTACATAGTGGCCAAGGCGGGCTGTCTGCCAAACCAAATCTGTGTAAATGTTTAAAAGGTAGTCATGTTCTATTTTGATTCTAAAGTTGGGGACACCAACAACTCTTGCCACATCACGAGGGATGAGATTTTTCCATCTAAACACTCCAATTCTTTCTCTCCACCAAATCCCTAAAAACTCATCTAAAGTGCACTTTAAATCTAGCATCGATAATTCTTTTAACACTGTAATAGTGAACAGATAGATCAGGCTGTGGTAGGTTGGAGCGATTCTTGACTAGGGTATCTGCAATATCTCCTGTGATTACACATTTACTCTGGATCCTTTGCAGGACAACATTTCGTCTCCTGTTGATTAAAGCATCAATGGCAAGTTGGTATGAGTACATACACTGTAATGATTAAAAATACAAAATTTTTCTAAACCAAAATATATTACTTATATTATTTCCTTAAAAACTTTTCACTCTGGGAATGTTGAAAGGTAAAGGGATCTAGTATTACGTTTTTCCTCTACTCTCATTCACTATGCATAGTTGACTATAGTGTTCCCTTCCTTAAAGTGAGAAGAGTTCTGAGTTAGAATGTTATGTTTAAATTGATTAATCCATATCATAAACAACAAAGATCTAATGGAAGCTCTGTTTTTATTACATTAATTTAATATTTGTCCTGTTCATAACTAATTTAAAGTATGTTTATTATAATATCACTCTCTCTATATAAATATGTCTGAGTTTTTCTTATTTTGTACCTTAAAATGTATTAAGAATTTTAAATGCTGCATGCTTTAAATATTAAGAGCCATATTTTCAATTATTACTTTAAATTCCTTTAATTTTTTTAGGAATGAAAATTTTAACAATGATTAAAGTATAAAAATGTTAATATTTTTGTTAATAAACTTAAAAAAACGTTTTATTTAACAGTTATTTTCTGCCATTTCAGGTTTATTCCAAAGGCTTGTGTTCATACAAAGATCCAGGTACCATGTGCAATATGAAAAGTCGTACTCTTCGTATTCATCCTGGAACTGACATGGGGAAGGTCATAATTAGAGCCATAAGAGAATTGGGAGATAGCAATGGTTCTACTTTACGTTCCATTGAAAAATATTTACGTCAAACATTTTCTCTGAGTATTGATCAAGGTACTGATTTTGCACACCAGTTGCAACAGTCAGCTAAAAAAGCTGTTTCCAATGGATTAATAATTCATGAAGGAAGAAATTATAAATTAAAAAGGTTGCCTATTCGACGTGGTTCATCTGATTCAACATCATCCTTAATGCCACATAATAATAAAACAATTTCAAGTCCTCATAAGGTATAATTTAAATGATAGCTTTTATTTGTTTTCTTTTAAAAACAATTCTTCCTTATAAGAGAAAAATAAACTTCCATTATCATACGTTTTTATTTTTTATGAAACTGTTCTTTAATTTGTTTGAATTTAATTACAAATATATAAGCTACATTCATTACATTTTAACTGTTTTTTTATTAATATTTTTAGCTTATTGATAATCCTTCATCATGTATCATGTTGAGTTATATTTAGATTAATAATTTTTATAGTTTACTACTTTGTTTTTCAATATCTTCTTATTTTACCTAACAATTGTATACTCTAAATTTATTATTTTATATTCATTTAAAAAAATATGTGAATTTGTTGTAAAGTATATGATAAATTAAATTTAAAAAAAAACTTCTTGTGTAGCTGAAATATTAGTGAAATTGATTTAACTAATCAAAAAAGTCTGATTTGGAGGTTATAAAAGTAAAGACTAACTAAGTATAATTTGATAATTTTTATGTTCAGTCAAATATGTATATTTATTGACATACCTTATTTATTTTAATTGTGGAAAATTATGACTGTATGTAATTAATTATTTTGTTATGAAGTAATTTTTGATGCACTAAAATATGTCAGTTCTATTTTTCTGCATGAACAAAATATTTTAAAGAATTGTTAAGGAAAAATAATCATGTTTGTGGTATATGAAGTTATCAAATAATTGAAATAGTTATTCTTCACATGATATCTTTTTGTATTAAGTATGCACACATATTTATAACTGCCAATTTTTTTTAGCTTATAGTGCAAACATGTTTCTATTCTAGTGTTACTTTTCATGTTATTGAAAATTTCCATTTATTGAGGAATTAAGCATTACTAAGGATAACTAAAGTTCCAATACTTGAAATTAATTAAAAAAATCTGTTTCTTAAAAGAAAACTTTTTCCTGCTAGCTTCTTAACTTTGACTGTGACTTTCAAAATATCTTCCATTCAAAATCACTAAAAATGGTTTATCTGAAATATAATTAAATGAGTTATTAATTTCTCTTTATCTTATAGAAAATTACACATGGACCAGTCTGTCAGTTTTGTAAAGAGCCTGCTTTCTCAAGAAATGGACGATTTGAATGTCTTCTTATTTGTCATATATGTAGTAGTACTGGTATGCTGATTTTTCAGTATGATATTTATTAAAATAAGATTTACTTATTCATGAAATTTTCAGTATATAGGCTTATAATCTAAAACTTTTTATTTATTTTATTTTTATTCATTTATAGACAGTTCCATATAATTCATAATTTTGTTTTAAAAACTACAAAAATAGCATGGAAAATTTTTTTGCTTTAGATTTTTGTTGTATATATAATATTTGGTATTCAGTTTCAATCTGTTAAGAAAGCTGTTAAAAAGTTACAACTTAAATGACTAAAATTTTACTTGTATTAAAAAGTATACCATTCTGTTTCATATGAATCAAGTTGTGATTTTTCATGATTTACATACCATATTTTTAAGTATATAAAGTTACAGGCTTACTATTATTATATTTCTCAACAATTTTTTTTAATTGCAAATTAAATCATTATAATAGAAAAATTTATACCTTTTAACTTCATAGATATAATGTCGTCACAATTTACTATCTGCTAAGATTTTATTACTAATAAAAGTTGGTTAAAAACATTAAAAACCTTTTTTATAATTTCTGTCATTAAAATTCAAAGAAAAATTGATTCTACTTATTACTTTTATATAGTAATATATTAAGGTACTTTTACGATATAAATGCTTCTAATTTTATAGATCTTGTAATCTCAGTTCTCTTTGAAGTTTAAATAGTTGTGAATGTGATTCAGCATTAAAAAAACACCTTACTTCAGAGAACAATTTCTATAATTAAGTTGACTGAAAATTTATTAAATTGACTGAGACTTTACACCACAAAATCCAACCAACCAACTTACTGGAAATTTATATTAAAATTAGTATTGGTAATTCTTTTCAACCTTTACTCAAAGTTAAAAAAAATTTTTCAATGTAAAAATTTGACTTTCAAAATGTCAATACTGTTAGATATTGCTCCAGTTCACCACAAGATCTAAGTAATTCTAGTATTAAAATTTTATTTTAACACTTAACACTATTTTGTCATTCACTAGATCAAAGTATTATATTTTAAAACTTGCTCTGTATAAGCATTACTGTAGGCTTTAGGAATAACCATTTTGAAATTAAATAATTCAAAGGTATAGCAGTATTCAACCATTAAATTGGACTGTATTTTCATCACTGAAAAAAGATAACTTATTTTAAATGTATGTTGTAAGGAGCTATAGCCATCATCAATTGAAGTTATGAAACTATTTGAATTGTTTAAAAATTAAATTTATGTTAAAACTTTGTAAATTGATTAAAAGAGGAAATTTTATGAATATGCCTATTTAGGATATTCAAGAGTTAAAGGAAGTTCACTTAATATATATAGATTTAAAGAAAATGGCATCTGTAAAATTCCATATAAAATTGGTTCTGAAATCGATATCAGAGTGCAAATGTGAATGTGATTCAGCATTAAAAAATTAGAAGGAATACAGAGCTTAGCTTAGCTTAAAATCTGTGGCTATGGTGCTTTATCTTATCTTCATGAAATATATTATCTTATAAAAACTAAGTAACTGATTAGAATTAGTGATTTTTTTTTTAAAATTTAAAACAGTGATCACCAAACTTTTGAAGTTTTATAAGTACCAAGCTATTTTTAAATCTTGCTGTTACTATCAACTAAAAAAAAAAAAATCATCTCTGTGAAAATATATCTACTGTTATCTTATATTTACATTTCTTGTAAATTTAATTAAGTTATATATAACACAAAGAAACTAATTGAATTGTACATAAGAAAAGAATTAAAGTGTATTTAGTAATAAATATAATAAATTTTTTTATCAAGCTTGTTTACTTTTATGAATATGAAAATCTTTTTTTTATTATTAATTTTTTTTGTTTGGAGAATAGGTAGTGGCTGCCATTTCATTACAATTATTTATATATTCCTTAATAAATCTTCAGTATTTATTAATTTCATAATTAAAAAAGAAATCTGACACAGAAATATAAACTGAATATGGCCTTCCCTTAGAAGCAAATCCGAATCAGTTAATTTTTCTCCTAAAGAACAAGAAGCCAAACATTTTCAAAACTTGAAGAAGCAATTTTGCAGATAAATCACTTTGAATATCAATAATGAATGAATTCTTTAATAATTACCTTTATAATAACTTAATTAAAAACAATTTATTGGTTCTTTGTAAAATTACTATTTTTGATTACTATTAGTCAACACTCATTCAGGTTGATAGTTTTTCAAGTGCATTTCATTACTTGCATTTTTTTTAGTTAAAATTTTTCAGAAATAATCACTTTTTGATATTTGATGTACCGATGACTTAAAAAATAATTAAAGATTTATGGAAATTTTTAAAGAATACTTTTATCTTAAAGAATTTAGCAGAATTCTGGCTAATTGATTTGTTTAAATTGAAAATATTTTATTTTAATCTTAGATTTGGATTTCATTTTGAATGTGTGCAAAAGTTTATTTATGAAAGACTTTTATTTTTGTGTTGTATTTTTATTTTTTACTATTTCTATTCAATTAAGTTTATAGTTTGGAAAAATGTTTTGATTATGTTTACTTTTTTATTTTTGTTTGTTTTGATGTTCAGCTGGTTTTCTTGTTTTTTAACTACCCAGTCACAGAAAAGGCTTTTTATAAAATTTCAAATGGAGCTCAGTTGTGAATTTTATTATCTCCACTTTATTATTTTCTTCTTCTTTTTATTTTTTTGATTATTTGATCAGTTATTTTTCTGAAATAGCTAATTTGTATATGCCATAGTAAATACATCCAGAACTGTATCAAAACATAGACAGTTAACTTAAGCATGAGTGACATCAGGATAATCTAAGTATACAATCAAAGATCATTTGTTGATTATATCCTAAAAAGAAAAGCTCTTATTTAAAAACATCAGTAGCTGAGGCAAAATGCAGCAGACATTGTAATTGGATATCTTATGTAATTCACATTGCAGTTATATGTTCACTTGAGTATTCAAATTTGTATGTAAAAAAATTTCATTTGAAAAAAGTATTAATGGAGTTTCCATCATATGAAAACAACCACTGTATCATTAAAATTATCTAGTATTCCCGAAATAGAGAAATGTTTTAAGGCTGTAGTATTGATTAAGAAATTCCTGTGCTCTTTTTAGACAGCTTCTAAGCCTTTGGTTCAACAGTTTGTGGGTTTGAATCCTGTTTCGGAGTTGAATGTTCATAATGGCCCAAAATGCATTTTAAACTAGGTCTCAGTCTAAGCCCTCACGAGCAAAAAGTGATCATTTAGAGATAGACACAAACAACTTGTTAGCTTCAGTTTTAATAGTACAATTACTAAAAGAAAGGTAAAAGGAATTAAAAGTTTTGCTTGTAGAGAAAAAAATTCATGAATTGTTGTATTCAGAAAATGTCAAAAAGGCTACTTTTGATCAATTCTTTTGAAATACTTAGAGGTTGTTCTGAAGCCTTCATCAACTGTTTTGTTAATTTATTATCCTAGAAACCAGAGTATCTAGCTCATGGTGACTCTACCAGGAATCTAAAAAGATTTAAGCTCTCGACACACATTATTTATGCAAGCAGTTAACACCCTGTTGTTACTTTAAAAATTGATTCTTTTTTCAATTTATTTTTCTTGAAATATTTGTGTTATAATTCTTAGAATATAGTGGGTATTATTGGGGTTATACATTTGACTTGTTATCATAGTGAAAAATGTTCTTACTTTAAATTGTGTTAATTCAAATTTATTATAATTGCTCAAATTGGCATCATTATGTTTGAATTTTCAATATTTTTAATGATTTCTTTTTTGATGCTTTCTGTCTGATTTAAACTTTTTTATATTAAGTGTTTTAATTATGCTTTTATTCTTAGGTCATCCATCTTGTTTTGGTATGTTACCACAAGCTTTAAAAGTAATAAATGAATCAAAGTGGGAATGTGCCCATTGTAAAATTTGTGTTGTGTGTGAAGAAAAAACTGAAAAGGTAAAAAAATTCTTTAATTCAAAACACTGCTTTATTATTTTATGAAAAATGAATGTTGTAATATCTTGTAAAACAGATTTATTATTTTGTCTTTTTTTTAACCCTCAGAACTAAGTATGTTTTGAAATACTTTGTGTCTTTTAAATGTATTTTAAAATTATGAAAGCGAATTGAGAAATTTTTAGGATGTATTTTTTTTGTGCAGATTAATTTCAGTCTTTAGCAAATTTTTGAAGTTGAGGTTTTAATTCATATTGTCTGTTTTAAAAGAAATTTTCAATTAAGTCTGAAATGTGTAATATGTATTAATAATTTAATTACATCAATAATATAAAAAATTAAAGGAACTGTTTCAAACCAATTGTATTCAAAATTTAAATTGAACTATAGTGCAACATTTATCCTCTTCATCACATGAACTAAATATTACTCTTATTAAACCAATTGTGTTGTTACTCATAGAAATTTCTCAAGTCAATAAAGTTCCAAAAGTATATCTGCTACTCTTTCTGGAATCGGAATGATTTTTATATTATTTCCTTTTTGTCTTTAGATTAAAAATGTTAAAATAAGCTGTGAAATTCTCTAAAATTAATAAACTTGTTTTTAAAATTGCTTTTAGAAATAAATAACATCGGAAATGTATACTTGAAAAACATGTGAATAAGCACCTTCATAAAGAATGGTGTTGGAAATTCAAAAAGCTTTTCTTCTGATTTTTGGGTTCAAAAAAGATAATTACAGCAACAATTGAAATAAGTCATCATCAAAACATTGTAGTGTTTAGGAAAAGATTACTGAGCTTAAGATTTCACAGGTTTTTTTTTTTCCTCGAACAATCCTGTTAATTGCTGAATGTTTTATTTGTGATTTTTGATTATGAAACATTTTACATATGCTATTATCTCAAAGCAGTTATTATTTTCATAATAAATGTTTCATTTTTTTTTTTAGTTAGATACAAAATGCAGAAACAAAAATTTAATCGTATCAGCTTTTATTGTTCTGCTTAACTTTTGCTTTCTAGGATATCTGAAGAAATCGGCTGTTGACTTAAAATGTTAATGCAATAGATGAAATGATAAAATAGTTAGATAAATTAATTTTTTTAAATATGGTTTGAAATTGTGTAATACTTGGATAATTGGACATTAGACTGTTAGATAAAAGGAAATATATTTAGAGTGTACTGAGATTTTATTTAATTTGTATAGCAAATTTTAAATTTTCTATTGCATTATTGGTTGTAATGCATTTTAGTTACATAGTATAATGTGTGTGTGAGAGAGAGAAAGATACCTGCACCTGAAGAAGTTCCACAATGTTTTTTCACATGCAAACTATGTGGCCTGGTTTAAAATTGTTGCTTTGTGTAAAAAAGAAATAGCCCTAGCTCTAGAGATAGGTGATCCTTTAGTCATTTCTTAAAAATATCCATCATCCTGGATATTTCTAAGGAGCAAATGAACAATGACTCCAGAAAAAAGAGCGAAAGTTCTGTGGATCTACACTCTCATGATTCTGCTTGTCACCCTTGAGGATTCACAAACAACTTATTTATACTCACTTTGTTCTTCACGTTCAATAGGAATTTGGACTGCATTTTCTATAATTTTTAATAATTAAAGCTGATTTATCCACTTGCCTTCCATTGTTCTTTTTGACTTGCTCTTTCATTTCCAATTTTATCGAAATTGTTAATAGCAGCTGAACCTGTAATTTTTCTGTAATCTAAATTTCTGAGTCTTTCCAAAGTAATTATCTTTTTAAACAGGTTAGTAATGATAGATCTTCTCAGATTTCATGGTAAACAAATTGGACAAAATATTAAAATTTGAATAATATGAAATTAGCCACATTCTTTTGAAATATTTATCATGTTTTTTGCTCTCATTTTAAATTTGATTTTGCATACTGCATAATATTTACAATAAAAAAATATATATATATAACTCAAATTAAGATAGGTATTCGAAAAGAAGTTCTAAAGATTCAAGCATGTTGATTAAAATGCAAAATTTTAAAAGGGATAAAGTTTAAACATGATGTTTCTACATGTTGGAATTTGACATATGGAACATTAAAAAGATTTTTTAAACAGGTCCAATAATATCTGATTAAAAATTTTAATTTCATAGATTCTCATTGGAAAATTATACAAAATTCAATTCATATGTAAAAAAAATTTGATGATGTAATTTTCGATGATTCTTTCTTTAAAGAAATAAGATTGTCTTTCTAAATCAATAATTCTATTTTAACTAACATGAAAGAGGAGGTACTGAATTATATGAAAATGATATTACTTTTAAACCAATTAAAAATAATAATTATGGAATTGTTGAAAAGCAGCCCAAAGTGAAACAATAATTCTGTTAAAATTAATAGTGAAAGAGATTTTTATTTTCTATTATATTTATGTCCACTCTTAATATCGTTTTATTTTTACTTCTTCCTATTGCAGCAATTTGAATGGATACTAATGTATTTGATTTTTGTGTTATTTATCTTTTATTATATGTAATTATACAACCTATGAAACAAATAAGATTATTATAATATTTAAAATCTATTTTTCTTTATATGGAATAGCTTTAAAATTATGAGAAGAAAGATTAATTTTCATTAAAATAAAAAAGATTAATAGGAAATTTTAATCAAGAGTTAATTAATTTTTGGTACTTTTCCATTAACTGGGTGTAAATGTCACTAATTGTGAAATAAACACGAGCAAAGTTACTAAGCAATACAAATGACAAGGCAGTCAGCAGAATAAAAGTCAGTAATGTTCAACTGTAAACAACTATTAATTAATTATAAGGAAAACAAGTTCAACTATAAATGAATATTAATGAATTATAAACAAAAAGAATGCTTAGAGTTATTGGTTTTTCCAGAATACTGTGTCCCCTTTAAAATCTGCTTTAATATATCAGTTATTTCTCATCTCCACATAAATTCAGCTAGGTATGACCCCAAATGATACTTAAGTTCTCCTTTTATTTATTTATGCATTTGGCACTACCCAAAGTTTGATTATCTAAATGCACACCAGTATCAAGATCATTGATATTATGTATGATTGACTTTGAAATGCTGTAGAACAGCTTCTTCATTTTAACTGTGCAATAAGCCATTCCAGGAATCAGAATAGATGATTGACTCATATTAAGTGTGATTTGTTATCACTTCTAACAGTATTGGTAAGGAAAAGTTTGGAACTTTAATTAGAAAGTATTCATCCGTTTTATGGTTAAAGCTACCAAATATTCACTATTGTGGAAGAATTTGACCAGCATTGTTCTTTTGTTTTGTAAATAAGCTATCAGAATATAATCATTTATCTCAACTAATTTTTCAAAACGATTGATTTTTGTTTGCTAGCTCACATTTGGCTAATCTTCTTAACAAACTTCTCTAAAATATTGTTCCAATCTACAACTGTATTAGGATTCATATCTAGATACAGTTGTAGATTCACACCATCACATTTTTTTCTCACTATTTGACTGATATCATCTCTTTGCTCCACCATTAATATACCTGAAAGGTGTTAGGAAATTCTATCTGGAAAATAGCGAACCGTGTACCATTGCGGACGCTCTTCTTTAGGTGGCATGTTGAAAGATTCCACTGCCAACATGCTCCATCACAGAAAGATAGTACTATTCCATGATGTTAATACCATGTTTCATTTTTTACCAAAGATCTTTCCCTTGCATAAAAAGAGACTGCATCTTCTGGAGTTAATATACAGATAAATACCAACTTTTCATATTTTTTAAAACAAAAATTAAATTTAAGAAAAAAAGGAAAACATTCTTTGTTTTGAATGAATTTAGAGAATAGAGTACATGACCACAAAGAAATATTTCCCTTATGGTTTTAAGAAATTTGGCAGAGTTTTGCATTATTTGGCGATTTTCTATGAAGTTAGTTAAATGTGTTCTAATATTTCCGTAAAAAAAAAGAATGTTGAAAAGAATTTACAATAAAATTGATTAACTATCATTAAAATAGAGATTTCACTCATTAATTTTGTTGAGAAGGATAGCTTCATTCTTATTCAATTATTTATTTTTAAATTCTCTTTTAGTTTAATAAAAAAATTTTTCATATTTCAGTTAATAAAAATATTATGATTTTATATTACAAAATTGGTATATTCTACAAATAATTGTGTTTTTTGCAAAAATTATATCAAAGGACTGGATCATTAGTAAATACTCTTTTAAAGTATTCCTATAATCATAATTCCTGGAAAAAAGGCAGAGATCTGTATTTGAGGAAAATTCTTTTTAAATTGCACAATAGCACTAGGTCATTGCAAACACCATTAAGTTTAATTGTCTGTGCTATTAGAATTTTGTGTCACAGTTTTAGAATTATAATTCATATTTACATGGTTCATGCTACTCCTTGTAACTCCTGGAATTCGAAAAATTGTTTTAAGGGTCCTTAAAACTCATGCAATTTTGATTTGAATCTTTGAAAATAGTGATTCACTCCTGGAATTTTTATTTACCATAATGCATTTTTTTTAAGTTTAATATTTTAAAATTTTCAATAATAGTTTAAAATCTAGTCTAAAAACAAAATTAAGTTCTATTTCTTAGAGTTACTAGCAGGTGGCAGCACAAACTTTACTAGATTGTTATTGTAGTCATGACTGTTGACTAAAATAAAATTTCAGTTCAACCACAATAGCTTCCTGGTGGTCCAGTTCAGTCTGGACGAAGATGTAGTATTTAGATATATGTGTATAAAGTGATCACCAATAAGATTATAATGGGATGCAATAATAGAGATGATTTTTTAATTGATTCTTTTTCTATTTTATATTTTATAAAATTCACAGAATATTAATATTTAAATATAAAATTTTTCAGTTAAAATATATTTAGTGTGTGAAAATTGCATTTCAGTGAATTGGGATGAATTTTATTGTTCATCAATGTATTATATGTTAAAATAAATAATTTAATATGCTTCGGGTGAAAAGTGCCTTTTCAGTGACGAGTAGATTCCGGAAAAAATCTAGATATGCTTTTGCAAAATTCAGAAGAAATGCACGCCTTTTGTCTAGTTTACAAATAAGACTTCTATGTTCCAAATATGGATGAATCGGCTGTCAAATCCTGTATTAAAGGAGAAAAAAATCATAAGCAGGTTAATCTGCCAAAACATCTACTCATTTAAATATTTTTTCACTACTGTTCCTGATCTAGTCCTGTTATTTACAAATATAATTGTGAAAAATGTGGCATGCACATATGCAAAATTGGTTAAGAACATTTGGTACAGTAAAAATTAGTGTTGATAGCTCCCGGTAATTTTTATTTCTCTCCTGGAGAACTCCTAAAAAGCTCCTGGAATGTAATTCTTGGAAATCTGTACAAACCTGGTTAGTTAAGAAAGATGGGAGAATAGAAACACAACTCACACACGCATAAATAAATGTGAAATATTATGTTCATTATTCAGACTGTTGGTAAAATATTCCAATAACAAACTGTTGAATAAAGAACATTTTTAAAATTTAGCTGACAAAAATAATTATGGCAAATATTGTACATTATTTAATACCTTCAAAATCTTATTTTTCACTGTTTGAATTTTAAAAAATTTGCTGACTATTTATCAAAATTAAACAATAAATAATGTAAATCTGTTAGGTATTTGCATAAATCTTGATGTAAACATCACGATTCATATGAATACCCGACAGGATGGTGGAAAATGTGTGAAGATGGAGCTAAATATTAATATTTCTACTAATTTTCATATGCTTCTTACCTATTTTGCAAATAATAGTGGCATTTATTTTTTAAAAAATATTTAAATGATGCATCATTAAAAACACAGGATGTACAATTTTCTGATAATTTCTGTAAGTATGAAAATTTATAGTTAGTAAAATGCAAGATATTTGAATACCGTTTTCCTGAGAAAAAGAATGAATTATGAATTTGTTTTATTTGACTGATTCGTTTCTTTATATTTTGAATTTATAAAAAATTCAGTGACTTGCTCTTTTTTGATATATATATATATATATATATAATCTTTTGTTTTACTATATATATATATGTATATATATATAATCTTTTGTTTTACTATATATATATATGTATATATATACTTCGTGGTTGAACTCTTGGAATCTTCTGCATAATTTTTATTTAAATATTAAATTTATTTTCAACTATTTTTGTTTATTATATATATATACATAATGAAGATTTTTTTCTTTTAGAAACGGATGCTTTGTTGCAATATGTGTGATAAGGTTTATCATGCTACCTGTACAACTCCAATATTTCCAAGGCCTGCAAGAGGTATGGTTAAAAATATTTTTTTCACAAAATAAACGTTTAAGTAAACAGTAATTTCTTTATCTTTTAATGTCACAAAATTCTAGGTAACTCAAGTTCTATAAATTTTTTAATCTCCTTTTACTATAAAGTTCTTACTAATTTTGAATTGTACTTGTCTCTTTAAATGTAATTGAAAATATAATTGTTGCTTATATTTGAATTTTTCAGTTATTTTCATAATGTGGTATAGAAATTGAAAGTCACTAACCATGTTTTCATTTTTAGGTACTTGGAGTTGTGATAATTGTAAAAAGAAGACTGCTGTTAATAAAGAGAAAAACCATATCAATAGAATGGCAGCCAGTGTTAAAGAACGATATAAGAAACACAATTTAAAATTCATGGCTGGACGTAAAATCAAAAGGTGAACTATTATTTTTGCAAAATGTTTCATTGTTAAATAAATAAAAAAAGTACTTAAGAATTTTTATGGCAAATAATAAATGCAGTGAGTAAATATTCATAATTAGAATTTTTATAGCACAATGTATTTATAACTTCTTTTTATTCAAAGAAATCAGTAAATAATTCTTTAGCAAATATTTTTTGTAAAATTTTAAAAAAATTCTGAAATTCAAGTTTCTGTATAAAAGTCTCTGTTAATCTTAGAAATAACCTCCTTGTGAATTTCCATTTATCGATCAAAAAATTGTATATTAGTGTTTTTTTTTTTTTTTTTAAAAAAAAAACTTATTGGTTAATAAATTTAGAAACCTAGGGTTGAAATTTTATTTCACCATCTTTAGCACAGATAACAGTTCTTATACATTTGGCCCATTTGTTTACATACTTCCTTCTAACTGGGCTATCTCAGCTCAGAGCTAAGTATGCAGAAGCATGCTAGTGCAAAAACAACTACAATATGCTTCTGGCATGCATTTATATTCCTATTTATTTGGTATGCTAATTCTTAGATAAGTTAAGCATCCCACAGGGATTTTATCATTTTTCTGTCACACATTTAGCATTTTCTGTGAAGCTTAGATTTACTCTCTGTGATAACCAGGAAAGATGTTGGAAGTTAAATGTGTTCAATGAACTAATTTTTAACATAAATGTATTCTTAAAATTAGTGCATGATATATAATTACATTATTGTCCCTGGAATATCCTTCAGTGTCAGAGTCAAAGCAGTTGATCTGCCCATGATCTTGACTACTGGTAATCAATGTTGGTCTGCCAGTTGTCAACCAATGTATTAATTGAGAATTTTTGATGTGGGATGCAGCTTATCACAACTGCCCTTAAATTGCAGTTCATCTAGACAAGGATTATGGGATCTAAATCAAATGTTTGAAAACATTTAATAAAATTGCTGTTTTTGAAATTGTGGCCCGTATTAAATGGACATCAACAATATGCACTTTTTTAGATAATGAAACATCTGCCAATTTACTTCATTATGAAATGCACTTTTACACATTAATTATTCTAATGACATGTAACCTACATTATAAAAAGTATTTGGAGAGAGAGAAACTTCATTCCTAACAAATGTTTAAATGAAAATTTCATTATCCTTCAATTCATTGATTGGTATCTTTTTATTTGTTTGGAATATGGATTTTTGTTTTCAAATGGTTTATAACTTTTTGTTTATTGTTTTATAGATGCACACACACACACATATGTATATATATAATTATTGCCATAAATTTTTCATATTCTATTCAGTTTGGATTTGTACCTGGTTTTCCATAAGTTCAGTTTAAAAAATGTAAAGAAAATTAGTTAGGAGAGAGATTTCCAAAATCTTCTTCATTGGCATATCAGCCCAGGGTGAACCATGGCCTTCCACAGAATAGATTTCTAGGCTGCCCTATTCCGTGCTTGGATCCTCCAGTTCTTGATCTTAAGAGTCTTTAAATCCGTTTCAAGGCTGTCCATCCACCGGATCCTTGGTCTTCCTCTTTTCCGAGTTCCAGATGTTTTAGCATCAAATATCTTTCTTGTTGCTTGGTCCTCTTCCATTCTTATTAAGTGTCCTGTCCATTTTAGTCTTTGAATTGAAATGAATTTTATAATGTCAGGTTCTTTGAAAAGTGTGCAAAGTTCCAAATTTGTTTTTCTCCACAAATCTCCACACTTTACACCTCCCAAGATGCTTCGGAGCATTTTCTTTTCAGACACGGCCAAAAATTTTTTGTCGTATTCAGATATCGACCATGTTTTTTCAGCATATGTTACAACAGGTCTTATTCGGGTTTTGTATAGTAATAATTTTGTTTTCCTGCTAATAAAACTAGACTTTAAATATTTACGTATACCATAAAAACATCTATTGCCAGCAGCAACTCTGTTACATATTTCCGGCGTTATTGGTGTTCAATTCAGAACCCAAATAGGTAAAAATGTTAACTGCTTGAAATTTATAGTCTTCAATTTCAAGAAAATTTACATTAAAGCTAGCAGTTGTCATGTACGTGGTTGATAAACAAATGCATTTTCTTTGCCTCATGCTCCATTGACAAGAAGGCTTGTTTAAGTGTTCCTGCAGTTGTGGCGACTATAGCAATGTCTTCAGCAAATGCAAAAATTTGCAGGTTTGTGAAAAATTGTTCCTCTGTTGTTGATTGCCAAATCTTTGATGGTTTTCTGGAGAGCAAGATAGAATAGAAGACACGCCAAAGGATCTCCTTGTCTGATACCATTTGTAAAAGCAATAGGTTCAGATAAGTTATTTTGCACCTTAACTCTCAGTTTGATTTCACTTACAATAATTGCAACCAATTTAGTGAGTTTTTCAGGTATGTTAAATTCTTTCATTGACTACAGCAGTAGCTTTCTGTTCACTGAGTCAAGCTGTCCTAAAGTCAATGAACAAGTAGTGAATGTTTATGCCAAATTCATTGGTCTTTTCCGTGACTTGCTTCAGGTTAAACATCTGTACTGTTATTGATCTTCCACGTCTAAATCCGCATTGATAATTCCCAACAATGTTTTCAGTATAATTTGTTAGCCTGTTGAATGATTTCAAAAACCAGTTACTGCAATTTCCTTAATACATAAAATACACATTTGCTTTTCTTTATGCCCTACTTTCCTTTTGAAAATTAAGATGTAATTCTGATTATGACATGGAGCAATAATTGTGTACTTAGAAACAAATAATAATTTATTAATATAATTCATGACAGGTTGCTGATAAGGACTTGAAATACGAATATTTTTTGATAGTTTGATAAGAATCAGGATGTTATAAACTGTAGTAACTACATTGCTATACGTAAAAATACTCATGCACAATGTCTGACATTGATATATAATAAATATTTCAATAAATAGGAATTGCATAATATTTCTATTTTTCTATTATCACAAAATTTTGTTTTATTTTTGATATGTATATAATCCGAACCTTATTAGGAACTTTACTTGTTCATAGTCTCAGTTCCTAAATCTAATGAGTGCAAAAATTATTACTTTCTATCGTGCAAATTTTAAAAGAGCATCATTAATATACATTGTAATTAACATGCAAATAAATTTCTAACTTTTAAACTAAATACAGCAACTTAATACTTGCCAAAATGAAACTTATTACTATAAAACATTACAGTGTACCTATTTATTGTGACTGTAGGTATGTGCACATATGTTATTCAAAAAATCATATTTATTAATTATGATATATTTAAAATTGTTTCATTCATTTAATATTCTTTGAATATGTAGAGCAGATTGTTTCCCTATTTCAATTTTGGTTCATGTAAAATATATGCCATTTTACTATCAGATTTCAATAAAGGAGATTTTGTTTGTAACTTATAACAATATTTTATGAATAATTTTAATTGTATGCCAGTTGTGTTTTATTTTCTCATATTTAATTTGAATTTTAAATGCATACTTTATAATACTTTATTTTATTTACAGTCAGTCATATTCAGTCATGAAAAAATTGAAAAAATCAAAACATTCCAAAAAAGATATGAGACGGTCAAGTGATTCCAGTAGCTGTGAAGGTGAGATAACTTTAACTTTGTATTTCTAAACATTTTTACTTTTGCATTTCACGAAGCATTCTTCTATAGGTTATAATAAGTATATACTGCATGAGATTTTAAAAAAACATTCATTTTACAATTTTAAAAAACTTTATTTGAAATTTAAGATACTTGATCTTGGAAAACTATTCTTTCTATTGTATGTTCAATGCAAATAATAAAATGTTAAAGAAGAAATTTGATATAAGTAATTCAGTAAAACATGTACTACTTTGTCAAATAGATTGAAACAATCAAAACATTTAATTCAAAATTTAACTAGGATTAAAATTCATTTAATCTTGGTAGTATATTTTGTAATAAACAGTAATATTAATGGTTTGTTTCTAAGCTTTCAGCAATTCATAGGGAGTTGAAAATCTTAATAGTATTATGGAATGCATTTTAAATACCACACATTGTAATATTTAGGCCTTATGTAACAGGATATTTTTAGACAATCAATGAATTATCCTATGCATTAATATTCAAGTTTCTTTCATGGTTTGCATTTAATTCAGAAGAATATTTGACTCTCTTAGCATTATTTAAAGTTTATTGTCATTAAAAGTAACTGAGTAAATTTAAATTTCATTAATGCACTGCTGACCATTAAAATTGCAATAAGAGGTGTCTTATAAACATCAAAATTACACACACACACACACACAAAAAAAGGTTTAAATGTGTAAATATTTTTAATGACACTGAAGAGAAGTGCATTCATAAAGAAAAAATTGTGTAGTGGATATCTCATTTTAAAATCTCTTTGTAAGGGCAAATTTTGGACAATAGAGGCAAGATCTTTCTTCGATAGTGGCAAGATCTTTGCCAATTGAAAAATTGATTATCATTCAGCAATATTACCTCTGGGCTGATCAAAATTATAACAATTTATGCAAGTATAGAATAAATGGGTTGCTGGTTCTAATATGATAAACAATTTACTGGATTTAAGTGTCATTCCATTAGCACTTCAGAGGAAAAGCATTGTAGGTTTAGACTTGCAAATTTTAATGCTGAATCAAGAACCATATTTCAAGAAATGGATTTGTTTGCAACAGATTGTCGTCCATTACTTCACCTTCCTTTATATAAAGGTTGACTCTGGTACACCTAATAACAGAGCTGGATGTAGAAGTATTATAATGACATCTTTTCAGAAGAGTCCTTGTTGTGCATTTGATATCATCATTAATACCTTACACTTGGTATTATGGAAAGGGCAGCTAATATGTACACAGCATGCTTATCTCTTTAAAAAAGGAAAGTTCCTACTCTTTTTGAATTTACCTGTTTATAGCAACTTTTAACACTTTTATTTATGTTTTTATCATGGAACCGCCTTTAAACAATGGCTCCTGCTCTAATCACCTCTCATATAAAGAATGACCATAATTGAGTGATAGACTAAACTAATTAAAATTAGTAACAAGTTGAGATTCAGCACAGCTATTTTCATTGACTGTTTTTCTAAAGAGAACTTATGTTACCATATTCACCATCAAAACAGTCTGTTGCTTTGGTGCAACCATAATCTTTGTTTTCAAAAGGATGATGTTAAAGGGAACGTACTGCTCATAATTTTTTACTCATATAATGGCAGCATACTATAAGGATGAGATTCTTGAATCTGATGTGCAAACATTTTCTAGTCCTTTGGTATAATTAACTTTATGGGTGATAAACATAGACTCTGCTCAAGTTTATAATTATCTTTAAGAAATGAGTATTCACCATAATCCCATAAGATAAGTGAGATGCTATAGGAAGAATCACAGCTTAATGAGAATTTCCTTCTGGATTTTCAAGTGTAAAAATCAGCATTTTTAAAAGTATGGAAATTATTGTGGTCTTATTAACAATAAAGATTGTGATAATGCATGTGTCATCATACAATAACCATATTTCTCACTTGTAACAATAAAAATTGCATCATGTGCTGCATTTTGTTTTGACTAATACTGTTTAAAATTGTGTATCAGCTCATATTAAATTCCTTCTATATTTTATAGGATAATTTAAACTACATTTTTCATTCATTAGAGCCATTTATTTTCTTTTTTGTTATAATCTCTAATTTTAGACATTAGAATTTTTTTAAAAAAACATATGTTTTTTTTTTTTTTTTTTTTTTTTTTTTTTTGTATACATTTATATTGTGTTTTTGAAGTTTCAGAATAGTTATCTCAATTTAACCATTACAAACAGATGTATTCTATAAAATCTTTATCCACTTATGATCTGAGTATAAGTATGGCCTCTGGAATTGTCAACATTTCTGAAATCACCTTCCCATAGTATTTCAGGGAAAAGGGATTTAGTTGTACCAGTTTAAAGATAATTCATAACAATATATTCTACCTTTACTAAATGTATTGATGCAGCTGAACTTAAATCTTATTGAATAAGTAGTTTAGCTAGTGATTGTCATATTGTAACAAATCTTGCTGTGTGAGCTTCTCTGTCAGAACTATCGACTTTTAAGATTCCAATATTATTTCTGTGAAAATTTTTTAAATATTTTACTAAAATATAAAATTTTATATTATAAAATGTAAATCATTATTGAAAGTTGACATATTTGGATTGGGATTGATTGAAGGTTTACATATTGATTCATTAGTTTATTCTAAATAAACAATTCATTCATATTGTTGTAATTTCTTGCATCAAGAAGTTAAAACCACCAGTCTAAATGGTTTTTATGTGTGTGAACTAATGAATATTTATTATAAATATACTGAGATGGAGTTGTTTGAATGTAGAAGTATATATTGCAATATGGTTTCAGTTTTACTCTTTCACATAAAATATTTTAAAAAAATTATTAAAAAGAAATTTAAGAAAAATCCCATCAAAATAAGATAAGGTTAAGGAACTGCTGGTTGTTTCTGGACAGCAAATTCTTAATCTAAGTGTGCCTGATGTATTACTTATTTTATTTTTTACAGATATTATTTTAAATATTTTGAGTTTTTGTAGTATAAATTCCAAACATTTACTGAGCCTAACTCCATATTCTTAATTTTTGTCTGATTTTATGTTATTTATGCAAGCTGATCCCTCTTAAAGGTTTCCACCATATTTGGAAATGAAAATTGTAGATATTTGCAAATTTCTAATGTTGTTTGAAGAAAAAAGCAGTATAAAATATATTTTATAAAATTTATTAATAAGAATTTGCTAATACATTGATAAACATGCAGTGTGATTAGATAAGCCTTATTATAGCAATATTTCTGTAAATTTTAATTATTTTATCCATTTTTTAAATTTTTATCTGTCAATTTATTAAACAGTAAAAATTCTATCTTTCAGTAGTTATTAGTAAAGTAAAATTTAAACTAATACATCTACAGGAAATTAAATTTTTACAGGAAACATAAATTAATATAGGTAGGAGGATGGAAAAATGGGGCACTTAACAATTTACCAAACCGTTATTTATTTTATTATTATTTTATTTAAATCTATATTATACTCAACATTATATTTTTGCATATACAATTCTACTAAAATCAGTTCAGTGTTACTGCATAATGACAAACACTTATGTGTGTATCATATAGCATATTCAAATAAACTAATGTTTTATGATAAAAAGATAGACATTTATTTCATCCTAATATTCATTTAAAATCATTTTCTAAAGTAAAATTTCATTCAAGAAAGTAACATTTTGAATGAAGTTTTACTTTATATTGTAGAAGTTAACTAATAAGTTTGCTTTTTACTTTACTATAATTTTCAAAAATGAAAACAATGCTAAACCATGAGAAATATTTTTCTGATAAAATTTTAAGAAATATTTTAAAGGATTTTACTTTAAATTTATTACTTTTCTGTTGAAAATCTTTCATATTTCATATTCAAATTTACTTTTTAAAAAACTATTTAAGAAAGTCGTTGTATTTCTTAAGCATTATGGACCAAATTATGTGTTCTTAAATTTTCTGACAAGAATGAGGAAGATTAAATGTTTTATATCTATGAGCTTTATATGACCTATGTAATTTTTATAAGCTAAGCATCCACCTTACTAAATGTTAAGGGTGTGTGCGTCTATCTCCCTTAAAAAAATGATAAACTAAAATGTGCAATCTTTTTATAAATCATATTAAATCTTCGAGACAAACAATCGTGTATACTTAGATTTATTGTTTTTTTCTGCAAGCTCTGAAATAAGTTTCAGTACTCACTAATATATTAATTAAATTTAAAATTCAATAGAAAAAAGTATTTTAATTTTCTGTATCTGCTTCATGCACTACAACTAGAATAAAAGTTTTGAATATTTAGTTGTATATATATGTGTATTCATATATTTTTAAAGATCATTACAAAATTAGTTTGCTTTGATTTTATAATATCCATTTAACACATCTCTAATTATAGTCATCTAGTTGAAATATTTTATTTAACCTTATATATCCTTAATGGATATGAAATGTGCCCATAAAGATTGTAAATCAAAAAATGTTAAAATAATGTTACATAAAATATTTCACATGATAATACACAGCAGATATTGTTGACAATGAATGTATTAGAACTTGATTTTGTTGGGTTTAGAAGTATTCAGTTGCAAATATTTTATTTCTTCATCTGATATATGCTATGGAAGCAGGAAATTAAAAAATGCGAGAATAATTGAATTTTGGTAATGGACAGTAGTAGTTGTTGAGGGGGAACCCTGGTCATTTATATATGCTTGTTGTGAACCAGTATAACAGTCAGTTGGAAAAAGGTTGAATTGATTTTACTGATAATAACAAATTAATAAATGCAAAAAAATAAAGATACGAATTTAATTTATTTATACCCATGACAAATGTTGCTGAATGATTCTATGTAATATTTATGATAGAGATTAGTAAATTCACACAAGAAATAGAAAATGTTTTTGTTTGAATATATAAATGTTATAATTTTTATTTAATTTGTTTGAAAAGTAGTTATTTACATATATACAATTTTACAAATAAATTTGTGTATCTTTTAGATAGCAGAAAGAAGACAGACCTTCTAAATTCTTTTAAATGAATTATTTTTTTACTATGTTCTTTAACTTTAAAATGTTTAACTGAAACAAAATGTTTCCTTTAAAAATGAAGCAATCATGTGACTATTTTAAAAGTAAATGTTATGTGTGTTTCAACTGTTTTTCCCCAAAACAATTCTTTTCAATATCATAAAAAAAAACTGATAACAAATGGTGTTATATAATTACAGATATTTCTATTTAAACATTTTTGCCGTATGTTATACCATTTTGAGACTAGTGGCCAACTTGTATTGTTTTTCTGAACAATGTATGATTATGCCCACATTCCATTACAGTTATTAAGAAATAATGCATGCATGTGTGTGTGTATACAGTGGTGTCAAAAATTGTGGACTTTTTCGGAAATTTTTATGTTTTTGAATTTTGTATGCTTATAGAAAGCGTTACATTTCACAAAATACAAACTTGTATGTATCATTTTTAAAGAGAATTTATTACTGAATTCATTACAAAACACAAAATTCAATTATTTGCAATACAAAAAAGTTAAAGATAATAGTTATCAATATACATTAGATAGTGATGATTGCAGTGAGTTATCAGTACTTAGTACCCTTTATTTTTGATTACAGCTTCACATCGACGTTTTATTGAGCTGACAAGAATTTTAAGCTCTTCTTTTGTTATTACAAGATGCCAGGAAACAATTATAGCCTCATTTAGTTCCCTTTTATTTGATGGATGTCTCCTTCGGACTAGAGTTTTCAAACAGTGCCACAAATTTTCGATAGGATTGAGGTTAGGACTGTTTCCTGACCATGACAACAATTTAATACTCTTTGTACGAAACCACTCTTTCAATATTTTGGCCGTGTGGCAAGGAGCAGAATCCTGCTGAAAAATAAACGAAGCATTGTTTGGAAAGAGATCTCTGATGGAAGGTAGAAGTCTTGGTTCTAGAATAGTGTCAATGCATTTTCTGGCATTCTCAGTGTCCCAACGATGACATGAAGGCGACCAATACCATCTGCTGACATGCAAGAACAACTCATAACACTAACTGGGTTCTTCACAGTTGCTTGAATGCAATCAGGATGAAGCTCTTCTCCTATTCTACGTCTTACATAATTTCGCCCATCACTACCGAATAATGATAGCTTAGTTTCATCACTCCATATAACTTGTGACCACTGATCATCTGTCCAATTAATGTGTTCTTTTGCCCATTGTATTTTTTTTTTCATTGCTGAATATTAAGATAAGGCTTTTTTCGTGGAATTCTACCTCTCAGTCCAATATCTCTTAATCTTTTCCTGACTGTTCTAGAACTGACAGAAACACCAACATTATTCAGATCACTTCTTAAGGCTGCTGATGACATTTTTCTATTTTGGAGACATAGTCTTTTCATTATTCTGTCATCAAAAGTTGTGGTACACCTTTTTCGGTTTTTCCTTTTTTGTTTTTTATTAAATTTGTCTCCTGATATCGTAAAGAAAACTTTCGGACTCCAAATTTAGTCACTGAACCTCCCACCTGTCTTGCAATTTCAGCATAGGAAAGACCACTTTCTCGTAACACAATAATATCACATCTCTTTCAAATTGTCCAATCTACTCTTTTATTTAATGTCATTGCTTCTTGACTAAATATTAAAAAAAATTTCAAAAATTCTTACTTGTAATGGCAGTGTATAAGAAATAGGTCCTCCTTCTACAGAACAAAGCAAAATAATGAATTGTTTCAAGTGTAAACATGATGTCAGCTTCTACTGGCAGTTACTAACATTTGATTGGTTCTCAGAACAAGAACAGTGATTGGCTAACAAAGCTAGACATTACAAACCACTTCATAACAGTTTTTTTTATTTATATTTGCAAATAATTGAATTTTGTGTTTTGTATTAACTTCAGTAATAAATTTTCTTTAAAATGATATATAAGTTTCATTTTGCAAAACGTAACATTTTCTATAAGCATACAAAGTTCAAAAACATAAAAATAGTTCAGAAATTGAATAATTAAACTTTGATCAATAAATAATTATAAAATGTGTTATTTATTTTGTATTTAAATGTAGATTGTAATTGTGCAGCTGTATTTACTGAAATGTAAAAAACAGTTTAACTAAAAGCATCGAGAAGTGTTGCTGCTACGAAATAAGATATATTTAAAAAAAAAAAAAAAACTTTTGTTGTTAATAAACCCAATATCTACTAATGATTTAAAAATTGTATTAAGTATTTTTATTTACATATATGTGGTAGAAAAATTATAACAATTAGAAAGTATGCTTTGGACTCCTTAAATTAATACAAGAAATGTTTTTGGTCCTTATTTTTTTTCTTATTCTATGCTATTATACTTCTATTAATTGAAAAAATTAATTATTTATTAATCGTGTCTGTCAATTCTTGTTTCATGCAATGATTTATCCTCTGAAGTGAATATGAGCATCCTTTGAGACATGGAAATTTTATTGATGTTTGCATGAGCATATTTTGTGTTTTATATTATGCCTCATTTATTATGAACAAACATATGCAGTCACATTTTATTTAGGAATTGCTTTATGCCTAATTCTTTATTTTGTGATTTATTATAAGAGTTTGAAAATCTTTTTGTTTTACATGGCTTTTGACTCTTAAAATGTTATCAGTTATGTATGCAGTAAAAGATATTTTACCATCCCTTTTCCTTTCCTTCCATGCAATTGAATTGCATGATATTCTGATTAAGAACTTTTTTTATTGCAGGATTTTTTTTATATTTAGAAATCTGATGCTTTAGCTTGTGCTGTGTTTGTAAAAATTACAGTATTCTTGGAAAGTCACTCACAAAATAAATAAATAAATTATAGTACCTTAAATTCCCTGTTATCTATGGAACTGATTAATTTAATTATGTCTGATATTCTATAAAATTGTGGAAAATAAAACAAATCATGGCAAATATACATTTGAACAATGTATTCTCTCATAAACACACTTATCACTTGAACAAAAACAAAGAATGTTCCTGCCTTAGTCTTTTAAACTAAATAAAATAATAGTCATTTTTTGAAAATAGTTTTTTAGCTGGAGTATCCAGTTGTTTTTAAAATTAAGTTTGCAAATTCATACACCTCTTAATGTACTTGTATTGCTTAACATTCAGAAATTGGGTCGATTTTTTGTTTCTGAATTTTTTCTTAATCATTTCAAGAATGTGCACTAGTAGTTTAACTATACAATGAGTTTTTTTTATAGAACCATATTGCTCCTTTAGACTTATTTCTTCGACTCCTTTAGGCTTAGACTTATCTACAATTATTTATTTATTATCAAATTTTTCTAGTTTTGGAATAGTTACTACTTCCAAACTTGTGCAAAACACATTTAAGTTATTATTAATTATGTTTTATTCTTGTGATATTAAACATTCTGGCGCTTTATTTCATTTCATAATTATCTCTGTTATTACCAAGAGCTTTCTTATTTTTGAAAAAAAAGTTTATACCTGTTTTTAAGTTCTTGTTTTTATGTTAATATTAACATCAGTATCTTTGTTGATTCTATTAATGGTTTTTATTTACGCATCCTCTAATTCAGAAACATTTTAAATGTTTTTTGTTTCCTTTCCTTTATATTGTATAAATTGATGTGATTGAATTTTTAAAAAAAAATTTTATCCAGTTGCCAAATTAGTTTTGAGCTTCAGGCTATGTTCCTATTTTGACAATATTTTTCCCCTTGTGTTTTTCTCTACCTTTAACATTCTTTAATTATTTTGTTTAAGCTATTTCTGTTTTAATACAAGAGTCTAAAAATTTTCTATTTCTTTAGATCAGTTGCAAAGTTTTCCTAATAGTCAATTTCTTCTGTAATATTAATAATTTTCTTAATTGATCATATTAACTTGATCAATTTCTTAGTTGATTTAATTAATTTTATTTATATAATATTTCAGCTTTGTATGAATGAATTAGCTTTACCTACCATCAGTTTTTTATTTTTTTAAACAAGAAATTGGGGCAAGTTTTGATTCTTAGGTGAATTTTACTTTATGACTGTGTCTGACATTAGTTACCTTTATTTATTCAACATAAGCTCATAAGAAATTATTGGAACAATCTTGCACTCCAAAAACAAAAATTTAATTTTCAATCTTCTTTATTGCCTATTGATGCAATAAAAGGTGCTTTCAAATTTCTTTAAAAAACATATATTTGAAATTTTTTTAAATGAAACAATACAAAAACAAATCAATTAACTATAAAAACTGCTTTAAAATATATCCAGTGAGTAATTTGATTCAGGAGCTGAAAAAACAAGGTAAGAAGTCCTGATTCTGAATTTAAGTTAATTTTATGTTTATAAACAGAATTAATTCTTAAAAATAATTTTGTTCATACAAAATATGTTGACGATTTTTTTAACCATGTTTCTGTTGTCTAATTCATTCTAATGTAATGATAATTCTGATTTTTACTAACTGAATTTTTCACATGCCTAGTAACCAAATTAGAAATTGTTTTCATTTTATTCCACATTGAATAACAAAATTTTCTTAATTATAGTCTTATTTTTTTAGGCCATGTGTACATTTCTGGTCCTTATAATGTACATTTAATTTCTAGGCTTAACTATCCCCTTGAATAGTGGTTATAGGGTGTTCAGAAAATTTATTCCATATCTCACATTGGATTTTTTCATTATGGCATGCTTTCTATTTTTTTTACAGCAGTTCTTCTTCTTATTTTTTTATTATTGGGCTTTAATAAGTCAGTTATTCCAAAATTTTCCGAAAGCAAAAGTTTAAGGACTCACCATGACCACCATTTTTCACTCTGAAAAATACTAGGTTCGACGCCAGATACTGTTGAACAACAGGAGATAGATTCTGCATTTCAAGCTAAGCATGCATGGGCTGATGCTCATGAATTTTCCTAGTTTCCTCCCTTGCATCAAATGAATATAGTCCATTGTCTATTCAAATCTTCCCAGAAAGCAATTATGCTGTATCTTATAACAGCCCTAGGCCATCAAACAAAAATTGTAATTATTAGTTTTGCAGGTTCCATTAATTTAACTCTTAATAGTTTATTTATCAACTTTATTAAACAGGCAAACAATGGTTCTGTTTTTCAATTCTACCAGTGCAATAATGGTTTTGTTTAGTTTTTGTTAACTATGTTGGGAGAAAAAACTAACCTGAATAATTTTTTTTAACTAGTAGTATTTAGTTTGATAACAAATAACTGTTGGTGACTGTTAAAATGACAATTTTGTTTCAAATGTTTTATGTACGAAGAATATTTTGAGAAAATTTCTATTTAACTTCATTTAACTAATTCTCTTTCTTTTACACTTCTATTTAAAGTTTTAATACTTTTAGAAGAGTCAATTATATGAGATCATTGTGTGTTTTATGCAGGAGTTTTTTCCCCTCTCGAGAAATTGTTTTTGTATTTTTTATTGTGTTTAAAAGTCAACTTTATTTTACACAAATCCTTGTTTATTTAAGAAGAAAGGGATCACAAGTTTCTAAATTCCTTTCCCTGAAACACTCAGGATTTCTAAATTAGCCTTTTAACTTTGCTTTGAAGTTTAGTTATTTTTATTTTGAAGGAAAAAATGAAAATATTTTTTTTAGCTATTGTGTATTCTTGAAATTCTTTACATTTAATAATCATAAATGTATGAAATGTTTGATGTAAAAACATTATTTTGCGGATTAATTTTACTCATAATTAAATTATTGTTGATCACCACATTACTTAATAATTATATATTGAATTTGTACATATCAGTGGAATTTATATTTTCTGCATATCAATATTAGATATCTTTTATTTTGACTGTCCCATATCTGTGTATTTAATATTACATTGTGTTTACAATATAATATTAATTATTCTTTAAAAACATTTATTACACATAGATGATGTATCATTTTAAAACAATGATTTTTTTAAAAATTGCACCTTTTATAGTAGTTTTCTAGGTTTGTTACATTTGCATGAAAAGGTATACATCATAATTATACTCATTAATTAAAACAAATTATTCTTAAAAGTTAGTTATTGATGCAATCAGAAGAAATTACTGTTTATGAATGAAAATCTCTTAAGTAATTTTAAAGAAGTTTTTTGGAAAAAGTGAAAATTTGTGTTTATATAACTAAATGGGTGTCAGTATACTTTAATGAAGTTTTATTAATTTTTTTTCTATTTGTTGAAAACAAATATTATTTTATTTATTTTTTCCCCTACTTAAAAAGTACTTTTTTATTTTTTAATTCAATATAAATTATGTACATCTGAAAAATCATTAAATAATAATTTTGTCGGTAAGTAGAAATATATTCCTAATTGAAAAACTAGTTTTTCTTTTTTATTATTCCTTTAGTGAAAGCAGTGTGACGCACGGCGAGTGGCTGTGCCCACTGTGATGAAGAGCATATGCTTTTCATTATTCGTCGCCATCTGTCCGCAAACCAGGTGCTAACGAATGGCTACTTTTCTATTTCTACCTAACTTGGTCGCGCTTCGATCTCCTAGCGTGTCTCCCTCCTCTTCAAGGTTGCGAAGATAGAGGTGAAAAGTCCCTAAGGTGACCGAAACCAAGCCTAGCTTCTCTCTTTTTAAGGTCATCTCTTTGTAGAATCTAGTTTCGCATCAATGACTTCATTTGAAAAAGATTTAAGCGATTGTGTTATTTGGCGAAGTATTTTTCGCTTTTCTTTTCTTGCGATAATTGCAGTGAGAGAAAGAGAAGTTTCTGACAAGGTTAACGGGTTAAGTTGAAAAATAACTTGCCCCGAGCAATTTTCATGATCTTAATTCGTGGGGGGAATCATGTTATCAATTTTGTAATTGAAACTGAAAACTTGATTTTGTGTGAAAGAGCATTTTTTCTAGCACAATTTTAAAAGAAGACCCAATTTTCTGGATTTCATCAACTTTCGCTGTGTGTAAAATGAGGTCACAAATAACTGTGCGTGCAAGAACATCGTTGAAAATTCGGTGTTTTAAACATCTGTTATCAATTGAATTGAATTCTTTTCATATTGACGTTCATGAAGCTTAGTAGTTATTAATTTATTATGATTTAATAAAGGTATTTATAAATTTAATTGATGTTTGTAAAAACTAATTTTTTATAGTCATTTATAGAAAATTAAAAATGATTTTTCCCGATTCAAAATATTTGCGTATAATTTCCCTTTGTTATACGAGTTGGGATTAAAAATAATTTGTTGAATCATCATTTAAAAACATTTCAGCTTCAATAATAAATTAAGTCACAATATATATAAATTATAACTTAAGTTATATTTATAAAATCACAATTTTTTTGGCGCAACATATGCATAATAAGTTGGAAATTTCATCCTCAAGGAATTTAAAATTTAACAGAGAATTTGAGTAAACTTTCCTAATATATTTTTTAAAATTTTTTGATTAAATTCTTGATATTGATGTATTTAAATTGATTTAAAAATTCTATAATTTGATTTTCGGATTTTAAGCATAATGTAACTTGAAATTATTTACTGTTGTGATTCAATAAAATCATTCTTGTTTTCGAATTACAGCTAGTAAAAGGAAATAATTGGTCAACTATTTTATTCAATTCCAATTGTATAAAATCTTTATGCTATTTTTTTTTTAAGAAATTCTAATTTAAGATAAAAAAAATTAAAAGAAAGAAATGAAAAAATAGTTTTTTCATACAAATGATACATTAATAAATATCCGTATTTATGAATCCGAGCTATTTAATTTTTCCAAATTATGACCATAAGCCGAATTTTTATTGTTATAATATTGTTAAAAGTGGTTTAAATTTATAAAAAAAAATATTTAAACAATTCTATTTTATATTTTTAGACGAAGATTTACCAATTCAGTCACTCCACATGTAATTCTGATAATAAGTGAATGATCTAGAATAGATGAAATACTATTTTATTTTTAACTGAATGATTTCGAAAGTGCTAATTTTTTGTATCCCTTAAAATTTTATTTATTAATTTAGAATTTATATAAAAAAGGTGTTTTTACTTTTAAATTTTTCTTATTTTCTCATCAAACACGTTTTAAACGAGATCTTGTTGGTGTTACAGGGAGAAAAAAAAAGTCTTCTCTCCCCCTCTTATCAAATCCATTTCAGTGTATGACCCCGATGAAATCGCTAAACACAGAAACCGCTACACTCGTGGGAAAAATCTAAAACGGTGCGGGAGCGCTGTGAGGAGGAAGTCCTCCCGCCTCTACTCTACACCTTCTCTGTCTCCCCTACCTCTCCACTGATCATGTCCCAAAGGCAGGATGTAAACATTTCGCAAACCGATGGAAATCTGCAGATGTCAATTCCGAACGATTTCAGTCTTTTTCGCGGTAGTGAACAAACGATTATTCACTGCTCTGGAAAATTTGTCGCCGATGGATTCGTTTGATAGGCGATCACTGTTCATTGTTTTCTCTTGTGATTTACTAGTTTGTTCTTAAACATTGTGCGTCATCGACATCGTGTTTGGTAGTGTGAGAATCTGCGCTTCCACCTAAAAGTCACCTCATCAATGGCGTAATTTAGTCGTCGTTTTCTCCTCACCGCCGTAAGTAGCTACCAGCCGTGTGTTATATCGATATTGCGTCCGCGGTGCTTTTTGAATCGTTTTGGGTTTTGCTGCGTAGTTCATTTCTTCTGCCGCATTTTCGGCCGTCTTTATGATTTAATTTTTCTGTTTAGTATCATACTAAGCACTTTATTTTTTTATTAATTTAAGAAAATATTCTCCAATTACATATTTGATTATTTAAATTTTTTTAATAATTTTTTTAAAATTTACTTTTAAGCATTTTGAAAGTTTATGTAGATGTAATTTAAAAGGAATCAAAAACAATTTTACCTTGCACACAGCTTCTACCTTAAAATAGTGAAAAGGAAAGTTAAAAAGCCAGTAATATTTTTCTTTGATATTCACTATGTTTTTATATGGATGTGTTTATTAAGTAATTGTCAGTAAAAGTATTTGTGGAAATATTACAAATTTAATGTCAATCATGCATTTAAAACATATGGATTTGTTTGTCTCATTTGAATCAGAAATGAAAAGAAAATAGTCAAAATGATGGATCTAAATCATTACTGTAAATAAAATTTTTACTTTTCATTTAAATTAATTTTTTCCCCTTAAATGAAAGAACTAATTTTTATAAATTAATTCCATGTTAAACTAACTGAATATTTTTTATTTATTCTTGTAAAACTTTTGCTTTTTTTATGAATTTTTGAAATAGTAAATATGATAACAAATTATTGAATATTTTTATTGTATTGATTGTTGTAGACAAAAGGGGGTTTGTGTGCTAAAAAAATGGCAGTTTTTTTTTAATTTAATAGTTTTAATTTAAAAAAATTGGCATTAAAATTTTCGATTAAATTTGTTTTAAAACAGTATCAGTAAATTTAATATTATCTGGCTGGAATAATGGTAATATAAAAAAAAAGAGGGAAGTTTGTAAAATGTGCAATCTTGTTACTGTTTTTGGTCTATTAAAAACCGTGCCAAACAACTTTGAAAGGTTAATATGTTTAATAGAAATAATTTTACTTTGTAAAAAGTAATTAAAAAGTATATGAAGAAGATAAAAAATAATGTTTATAGAACTCAAATTTTAAAAATTTATTTATTTAATTTTTATATTAAATTTATTGTACAGTTAAATATTTTCTTTTGTTGATTATTTTGCTAAATCGTCAAATAGATTTTACGTATTTCTCTTAATTAAAAAAAATTCAGCATCAAAAGTAATAGTTTGCATTATTATATCCTCTTATGCCTTTTTTATATTTATTAAAGTATTAGTTAAAAAAAATGGATAAATTTCAAGTCATTACTTTAATAAATAATTTATTGGAAAATCAGATTATATTGTTGAACATATTTTTAAGGAATTATGGATAAAGTTAACTGTGTAAGTCTTACATAATTTCCATGATGTATTTTATTATTTCTTGGATAAAGGAAATCATTTCCAACATAATTGTTGATTAACCATAATCTTGGGAAGAATTTGTCAATCTTAACGCATAAAGTTTATGCAAGGGTAACAGTTAGTAGAAATATATTAACATAAATTTATTTACTGAGCTCTTGACAAATCTATAATATTTTAAGACTTATTTGATAATATTATAAAGGAACTGTTCATTTTTCATTCCAAACAAACTTAACAAATGAACTAGTTCTGTCATTATTAATAATTGACATTTTTTGCAAAGTTGTCTGTTGAATGATGAAATGAGCTCTCTCATTTTCAATTTAATACTTTATTCCATCATAAGCATCAGTAGGATAAACTTATTTGTAGTAATTCAGAGTTCATTTTAAAAGTTGTAGGTCTTACTCCTGCTAGTTAATATGTGCAAAAAGTAATTGGAATGATAAATCTATTTTATCTTGGGCATAGGTGCTATTATTTATTTTGAGTCTGTTTTATACTATATATATTTGCTAAAGCAATCGTTGTTGGTAAAAATAAATGGGAAATGACAATTCAACATAGCAATGTTTCCTTTTTATCCTTTCAAGGTTTAACATATTAATTTTTCAAATTATATTCCTTCTAAGCATACATGATAAAGGGAATTATGTAAGCTATTTTTTTTAACTTGTTTATTTAGTTAAATATGGTGTTTAATCAATTTTCTGTTTAGTTCTTAAATATTTGATATTAGGATTTTCCTTACCCTTAATTTATGGGAGCACTTAATGCAATGTTATGTGTTAAACTATATAATTAAGAGTTAACATGTGTGTATATTTTTTCAATTGTTTATATATATATATATATAAGGCTTATCCTTACCTTTCTAACAATCTTTATAAGTCATTAATTGTGAACATTTCTTATTTTGATAATTATCTACTCAGTTGTTCAACATTTAGACAACTGATTTGATATATTCTGCTAATAACTATATTGAAGACTATATTGGTAAGCATCATTTAGATCCAGTAAAATTAAAAAAATAGGAGAGAAGCTTATTATGCAATAAAATACCTCCTGTGTCACTAATTAAATTTATTAATATGTTAGTTTTTTTAGTTTAAAAACTGCTTCAGTAGTAAATTATTTAAATTGTATGTATAATTTTTTTTCATTAGCACAAATTGAAATGTACAAAGCTAATTTAGTTTGTATTCCTTTTCTAAAGTTCCAATACAGTTTTAGGAGCTCATAATTACTCATAAAAAGTGACATCATTTTTTAAGTATTTCTTTAAAATTTAATTCATTCTGTCTTTTAAGAAGTTTTTATCAGTATTGTTTAAAAAGTGTCAAATTTTAGCAAATTTTAATTTTTATTTTAGAAAATTCTGTACCAGAACAAAAGTCTTCTCTACCACCAGGTGTTACTGAAAATGATGTGAACATCTTCAAGAACGTTCAAGAAACTGCTTTACAAGTATTAATTCATAACTTTTTTTAATATTTTATGAAAAAAGGGAAAAAAATTTAAATATTTTTAACTAAAAGTAAAATTTCTTTTGTTAAAATTATGGAGATTTGAATTTTTTTTAAATCATTTAATTATTTGAAATTATTTAATTTTTTTAAAATCATTTAATTATTTATATAATATGAAAAAGTGTTTAGAACAACTGATCTTAGAACTTTTAAAAGTAGTTAGTCTTCCCAAAAGTAAAATTCTTGAACTTCAGAATTATGTATTATTATATTTTACTTTCATTGAAAAATTAGTTGCTTAAATGTTAAGCAACTACCTTATTAAAAATAAATTAGACTTTGAAAACAGAATACAAATGTTGAATTGAAATGGCAAACTATTTGAAAATATGCAGAAGTTATCAACATAGTGGAAATACATTATAATAATCCTTTGTTAGTATGGTGTAAGATTAACTTTGGCATATAATAAAACTTGGATTCACTGGGAATCAATTCTTAAAGTACTGAATAGTGATTAGAGGAATATTGTACCATTCTTCATGGAGATATTGTGAAAATTCAGAGAGAGATGATGGCGGATATGAATTCTGTATTGAATGTTCTAAAATAATCATAACTGTTGAGTTATTGAAATTGGATGACTGCACACTTGGGTAGATGTTTAACTTCCTCTTCATCAAACCATGATTAGACAAGTCTTGTTATGTGTATAGCTACATTATCATCCTTGAAAATTTGTTTCCCTTTAGGAAACAAAGTTTGCACCATAAGATGGACTTGGTTGTTCAAAATTATGCTAAACTTCTCCCAAGTGATCCTTTTTTTTTTTCAAGGATACAATTGATCCAACAGAAAACTGCAACATTGCTGCCCATATCGTAACAGATTCACCTCCATGCTTGTTAGTTGAAAGAAGACAATTGTGTACTTATGCAGTTGTTCTACAAATATGCACCTATCATGTTGTTGGAAAAAACGAAATATAATTTGTCAGACCTTATTACTTTTTTCCATTTACCAAGACCAGGTTATGTGAGTGTAATTCTGCTGTAGACCACATTTGGCATTAACATCTGTGGCATTTGGCTTAAGAATTATGGCTCCTTTTTAGCTCTGTTTATGAAGCTGTCATCTAACTCAATCATTGGAACTGAAGAGTCTAGATGCTGATTGAGCTCTGCAATCCTTTAGCTTCAGTTGTTTACCTTTTAGACATTACAATCTTCTTCAATACTTATTGGTCATTTTCTCTGCACTTCTCTTTCCATATACTATTTGGCTTTGCTGAGCTTATCTTGAAGTGTTGTGTATACTGTCATCCCTTTAGATGCCATACCTCTAAAAACACTCAAAAGTTGGATTTTTAGTTTAGTTGGACATTAGTTCCAACTAGATGTAGTTTGACCATTTGGCCTCTGAAAATATTTGTGTTTCAACATTTTTCACTTCTGAAAATATCCAATACTTGCTGAATTTCAATAAAGGTATCACATCTTACCAGAATATACATTTTTGTTTATGAAAAAAATGATTGCTATCATAGTTAATACTTATGAAGTGCATTTAAAAATGTCATTTATTCGCAAAGGTTTCCAGCATTTTAAAATCCTAAGTGTATGCCAAAACAAGATTTATTTCTACATTTGCTAAGCAAAGTAGCTGGAAGAAATGGATTTGTATGAAAATATTTAAAATTATATTTTAGGATTTTGTTTAGTTTGTTAAATTTTTAGGTGCTTAAAATTTTAAAAAATTAGATGTATAATTATATTTTTATTAATGTCATCTATTCTCAGGCTATGGGCCATGGTTCAATTCCACCTGAGCCCCAAGGTAGAAGTCCTGGTGCAATTGAATTTGGAAAGTACAGTATTGAAACTTGGTATTCATCACCATATCCTCAAGAATATGCTAGGTAACTAATTTATATATGTAAAAAAGTGTTTTATGATGTGATATTATACAAGTTAATAATCACCTATTAATATATTTATCTATTTTTTTTAGGTTGCCAAAGTTATTTCTTTGTGAATTCTGCTTAAAATATATGAAGAGCAAGAATATATTGTTGCGACACATGGTAAATTATTTTAAAATGCATTGATTTTTGTTTTATTTAATTTTTTTATTGAACTAATAAGTGGCTTTATAACAATTAAATGAAAATTATTTTGTGTTCTGAAATATTCATAAATAGACTTATTTTAGTAATTATTGAAATGATTAAATGTAAATTTTGCTTACAGCGAAAGTGTAATTGGACTCACCCACCTGGTACAGAGATTTACCGAAAAGATGATCTTTCGGTCTTTGAAGTAGATGGAAATGTTAATAAATTGTATTGTCAAAATGTGTGTCTTCTGGCAAAACTATTTTTGGATCACAAAACTTTATACTATGATGTCGAGCCATTTCTTTTTTATGTGTTGACCAAAAATGATGAAACTGGGTGTCATTTTGTTGGATATTTTTCAAAAGTAAGTTCTTTCTTATTTGTAATTCAAAATTATCTTAGATATGAAAATTTATTGTCTTGCATGAAATTGTTTTTATTTCCATTAGATTAGTTTTAATAAATTGTCAGAAAAATAACAAATGTGTATTTAAATATCAGTAACTGAAAAGTATAATATCTGAACAGATATATTTGATTTATATGTAACTGTCAATAAATATAGTCAAGCAATGCTTTGATCTGAAATAAAGGAAGACTGCTACATATTTGTATTTAATGTCAACATTTTCTTCTGGCAGTGACTTAGTAAAAGTTTTAACTATTATTTTAAGAGGGAAGGAAAAAAGAAAAATTCATTTTTAATGTGTTGTGGTTGTCCATTATTTAATTCACAGTTGAAAACTTTCTGATGGAAATAAGATTTCACTGAACATAATAAATGATATTTTTAAAATATTTCTGTGTGAAATGAAGAAAATTTAATAAAATATATTGTTTAAATGGAAATTATTCTAAAGTGGGTGAATAAGCACTCCAAAATTTGATAAATCCAATCAGAATTAGTATTCTATGATATCTGTCATAAAATAAGTCTCTAAAATAATTAATATTTCTTCAGTTTTATAGCAAAAGTAAAATGTTTATGCAGGCAACTGTGAATCCAGAATTTTATTTTTTGTTTAAATTATACTTTAAAAGATAGCTTTTATTTCTTTTTCTAGCTTGTTTTTTTAAGTATTAATTAAGTAATATGATTAAAATGTAAAACATTAGCATTATTTAAATACAACTGTAAGCTCATAGAAAAAATAATTGTTTGATAAATGAGTTTATAAAATGTGTATGTGAAGATATTTACACCTGGAATATATTTTCATAAGTGCTTAACATAATTTAAAGTAAAGGAAAATTTTAGAAATGTTGTGTAAATTTAGAGATTTAATTAAATTAAGAACATGAATATAATTTGATTAAAAAGTGTTGAAAGAATAATTTTTTCAGTATAATTTTATTGCTATAAATATTAATATATTTTATTTTTTACATTTTTCCAGATAATATTTTTGAAAATATATTATTTAATCAATTTTATCCTTTCTTAGTAATATGTTTCAAATAAGAAGACTAATTTCCTTGAATAAATATTCTGGATTTTTTCCTTTGTTAATTTGCCAATCTGGCAACCAAATTAGTAAATTCATAAGTTAGTGCTAGGTATTTATTTTTAATTAATCATTTCAAATGAATAAATTATTTCCATTGATTTTTCTTTTTCATGGGCTCTAAAAAATCTAGGCTTTGAATAATGTCCATTTATTTAAATATTATTGTGCAAACTAAACTCTAGGTGCCTTTAAAACAAATAAACTCTAGAATAAACAAATAAACAATAAACTCTCTCAAATAAACAAATAAACTCTAGGTGCCTTTAAAACAATTAAAAGTAGACTTTACCACTTTTTTTTATTTGAATGGGAAAAATTTAAAGAATAGATTAAAAACTATGTTTTCATAAATATTTTAAAGAATATTAAAAGGAGACAATAGTTGTAGAATAAAGAGAAAATCTGTAAACTTAATTTTATGTTTAATAGCCTGTTTTATTTTTATTCATTTTGTCATTGCTTCTAAAATAATTTAAGAAAAAATTATGAAAATTCAAATGTTGTAAATAAGATAAGACTTGAAATATATTTTTAAACTTGCTTGTAAAATTGCATTACATTACCTTAATATTATCTTTAGCTAAATCTTTTACCTAATATTAAAGCTGTAAAATATTTTGGCAAGATGTTTTTTGATTGCAAATGCAAATCATCTGGTTTTACAAACAGGCAGATGAGTATTAGAAGAATTTCCAACACCTTACAAGACATTTCATGACATTTATGCTTGTATAACTTTAGAATGAAAATTATCGAGTAATGAAATAGGAGGTTGACTCACAAAAAATGCATGTTTTTATACCTTATATCAAGGTACAGATGAGATGCTGTAAAAATTAGAAATACTAATCTGCATTGATAATTGTTATTTTGAGTCATGCATGCGAAAATCACCATTAAGTTTATATGTTGCAATCAGTATAACTTTTTTTTCAAGGGTGTCTGACAAATCTGTGACCATGCCGAATCTAAATGGTGCCATCCATTATGGCTCATGAATATTTGCAGAAGTGAATTTAGCCAGTGCTTAGGAGTGATACACATACATGGGCTTATAACTTTTTCTTACTTTTAGATTTTCAGCATGTACCATACTTTTTGATTACTGGGTCCAATTTCATTAGATAATTTCTATACAATGTATCAACTGTTTCAGTAAAAGAGATTATACAAATTTTTGACAAGATGCTCAAAAATAATAAGCTATCTTTTATGTTGCAAATATTAAGCTCTCTTATGTGGTAATGCATTTTCCCCAAAATCTTGAGCTAATCTGTTATGATATTAAAATGCGTTTTTATTAGGCAACTTTTACCACAATTTTAATATGTGAATGTTGTCACTTTTTATGAACATACTTAAGAATGGTAGAAATGACACTATCCACTTCAGTGTTATGTAACGTCTACTTCTTCTAGATTGATTTATACTCTTAAAATGTTAATGCTTCTTCGTTATTTTGCTGTCTCATTTATATGTGTCTAGCAAATTGCTTCATTTCCTAATTTATTTACAATTATATATATTTCTATTCATTTCAAATGAAACTCAAAACTCAGCATATTTTGACTTTAGCAAAATATGCTTAGCTGACAAAATAAGTTTATTTGTTTACATTTGTTTTAAAATGAATAAGGTTCATCACCATCCATATTTTGTTTTTATAAAATAAGATTGTTGCTGTCTTTTTAAATCAAACATAATAATATATCTCTCATCTCTAATTTCTTCTAAATAAATAATAAAAAAATGTACACAACTTTATATGACTTATATTTTGTAAATGTGGTGTTATATATGTAAACTAGTTTTTAATATAAATTTATTATCATCACTTCAGGAAAAATTATGCCAACAACGATACAATGTCTCTTGCATTATGACAATGCCCCAATATCAACGCCAAGGATATGGTCGATTTCTCATTGATTTTAGTAAGTTTGTTTTCTTAAAGAATTTACCTTCTATGTTTGCATGTGTTTGTTAAATAAATTTATCACTGTTATTTAATCGGAATATATTATTGAGGAAAACGTGCTGCAAATATGTTTTACACATTTCTAAAGAATAATATAAGAAACATTGGAATATGTGATGCCAATAATTCTTAAATGACATGAGTATATTAATTTATTTACAATTCCTAATAAATATTTATAAAATAAATTTTAAGGAAAATTTTCGAAAAACATTTTCATAATTTTCATTAGTTTCCATATAAAGTAACATATTATAGAAAAAATTTTTGTTAAAATATTACTTTTTAACAAGTTATATATTTGTAAACATTTGATTTTTTTCTATAAGGTTGTAAATTTTATGCCTTTCTAATATTCCAAATTTTTGACATTGATATGTAAAACCTAAAATTTTATTCATCAAGTATAAAGGATGTATAAAGATCCTGGGAAACAGTATGAGAATAAAATTATACATGTTAAAACATCTACTTGTGAACCTATCCTAACACTTTATTAGGTGTAACTACATTCTTAGTGACTATAATTGATTCTTTTTGCTCCATCAAAATTTCAGAAACTATAAAAGCTTATAAATTAGTTTAACTTCATTTACTTGAATACTAATAAATTATACCATGGGCATAAAACAAACTAAATTAAACTCAGGGGCATAGCAGCCCATGAAGAGGCTAAGGCCTATAATGAACACAAAAGGAATTAATTTAAAAATGGTTTCACATGTTTAAAATAATTCAAAATTTTGTTACAAATATAAGCTTTTAACTATTTTATTAAAACTCATGACTGCATTTTTAGGAATTAAGGTTCTTTCAATATTATAGGTGATTATTTTCCTGATGGTAGGATATTGTTAAGTAGCAAAAATTTTGAAACAAGAGGTTAGCAATGAATAAATACAATTTCAAGATTTTGAAAAGCACAGTTCATAATTATTTTCAAAATTACCATGTTTTCTGGAAAATAAAATTAATAAAAATACTAAGTGTCATCCCTCTAATTCTATTGATTTTTTTTCTTATATTTTAAGTAATTTCATTTTTATAATTGCATCACAAAATGCTGTTGAATGTAAAAAATTATGGTCTTTTATTTCTTTATATTTATATTAATAAATAAAGCTATATTTTCTAAATATTATAAAACTATTTAAAAAATTCTTAGAAATGAATGTATTTTTATGTGTAATACTGTTTTATATTAGGTTACCTTTTGTCAAGAAAGGAGGGTTTACCTGGTACTCCAGAAAAACCACTTTCTGATTTAGGAAAAATCAGTTACATGTCATATTGGAAAAGTGTTCTCTTAGAATATATACATACTTGGCATGAAAAGGAAAGCAGTCATCAAATTAACATTAAAAGTATATTACATATTTCTCATTTTTATATTCTTTATTTTTAAATGAAATTATTAAATTTTATGATTTCTATATTAATTTATGAGAAAATGTTAAAATATGGATTTTTGGTAATCTATTATTAAAAAGACGTATTAACGAATAATAATTTATTATTATGTTAAGGCCTTATGAATAACTCGTTTTAATTTTTGCACCAATTTTTGAGATTGGACCTCCAATCTCCTAAATTTACTTAAATTATTTATTTTAAAAATGCTCTTAGGCTCTTTTTAAAAAAAGTTTTTCTAATGACTATTTTTTTAAAGTTGTGTTTCTGCCGGTTTTCCTGAAAAAAATTTTTTCACTGTCATAACGATCATGGGTCTAATTTACTGGAACGATTCAGTCATCATATCACATGATCGCAAAATTCTATCAATGCAGGTTTGCAGAGCTGTGATGTAGCATAGAAACCTGCAAGTGGTGTACTCTGAGTTGCACTATATCTGCTATAGCTTTCGCCCTTATTTTGCAAGTATAATCTGGTTTGAAATTTTTTTGTAGACTTCTAGGAAGGTGTATAAAAGTTGTCCTTTCTAAGGCATTGAACAATCCCAGTTTTAAAGTTCTTTTCTGAAATACTTGTGACTTTACTATTGACAAATTCTCTGAATTGAAAACAGTTATTTTTATAATAAGTTCTGATGACATTGGTGTTATAGTAAGTACCTCATCTGGATTCAAACTGAAATTCTTCCCTTTAAATGGCTACAAATCATATTATCAAAGATAATCTTTTCAAGTACCCTAAGAAATTGTTTTTGTTTAAAAAATAGTCTTATTGTAGAATCTTTCATAAAACACCACTTGATTCTTTAGAAACAATTAAATTATGAGTATGGAAGGAAAACTCTGAATATTGTATTTCATTTTAAAACCCTCTTAGAAAATATATATTTATCCTCATGAAAGAGTATAAATTTGATTTATACTCTTTCATGTATGACTAAGTACTTGATTGTCTTAGATAATTTTAATACTGACTCGACAAGATGAGACTGCGTCCAAAATTGCTGCATTGGCAGTTTAGTAAAGGATTTTATTGATACCAGCTAATAGATTTTATTGACAACTCTACAGCATTCCTGTACTTTTCTTTCATATTGAGGCACCTCATATTTTCCCAACATGTTATTGGCTCATCCATATTTGTCACCTTTCATTACATACAATCAAATTAAAGCACATGGTTATGCTGTGTCATAAAATTTTTTCTGTGATCTTCAGAACAGAAGCATGATCCAAGATTTACTAGATGGAATTTAAGAAAAACCAAATTGGAAAAAATATGCAAATTTGACAAATATCTATTGGGAAAGTCTATCTTGCATAAAAATAATGATAAGCCTCTTGACAAAATTATGACTATTATCTTATTATAGTTGTATTCCAAAGGACTATGTCAAAAATACAAAACCTTTCTTGAATAATAAACTGCAAGCTCTGAAGAAAGAAAAAGACTTTACAAGAGACAGGTCTGATTCTACTGGTAGATTTACAAACTTTTATGCAATGTAAATTATATGGAAAGTTGTTGGGTTTTATACTATATTGATAGCATGGAACATTTTACATGTTTCTGATCTTCTACACAAGTTTCATCACATTGTGTTAATCTTATCTTGTTAACCACGGTAAAAAACAGAAATTAGCATTCGCTTTCAACCATCTATCAGTGAGAAATAACTTTCCAAGACTCTTTGGTCGAGGCAGCGCTGAGTGTTTAAAGAATGCTCTTTCCTACTCTTTTCCTGTTGGTGGAAGAAGGCACGAGCTTGAGAAATAATGTATGTAGACATAAAGTATTGGAGGATAAATCTTTCCTGTCTGTAGTTTTGGAGCAAAACTCGATGCCATTCACCTGTATGATTGGTGGATTATTGTTGATGGCCTGGGTTGTCATTGAGGATCTCATGCGTGAAAGCTATCATTTTGTTATGTTTTAAATCGCATGGTTGCCGATTTTTTGTGAAAAATGTAATAGTTTAATGTCAAGTTTCCATGTATTAAAGCATCATCTAAGGGGAGAGCTAAGCTTGCTATTGTAATTTTAATATATTTCATGATGGTCGACTTGACATTTTTCATCGTGTCAAAGGCTCAAAAACATGCACAAGAAGCGAAAATTACAACAATCACTTTTAAAATGGAGGTTTATTTTTAAAATGGTGTCCAAGAAGAGGTCACTCAGTCAGAATTATATTTTACTTCATTCTTGATTAAGCACAACAACATATCAATCAGCATTGCTGATTATACTGGTCCCCTTTTTAGGAAAAATGTTTTCTAAAATTAAAATTGTAAAGTATTATGGATGCACTCAAATCAAAACTTTTATCCTTTATAAAGGAATCAGCATCAGACAAAAAGTTAAACATTATTAACTCCTACAAACTTCACCATTTTCTGCTGCAAGTGATAGGAGTAGTGGCAGTAATTCGAATTTGCATCAATTGTTGTAAATTTTTCGATCTCATACATAAATGTATTTTACTGTTAAATGTTGTATAATATTTGGTGCTGATAATGCAGCAGTAATGTAGTTAAAAACAAAAAATATGAAGCATAAGAACAAAGTAAGAAAATTTAACACTTATTGGTTACTCTTGACATTTGATGAATCTTGCTTCTGAGAAAGGTGCTGCCAACTTACCAATTAAAGTAAGGAAATCATAATTGCTATCTATTATTGAATTTATTGTTTGAGAAGAAAGGAAAAAATGAAAAAATTTCAAGAACTGTGTGACAAAGATACTTAGAAAATCTTTAAACATGTTTGCACATGTTGGTTTTCCCAACAAAATGTCTTCAAAAATTCATTAATCAATGTAGTCCTGTTTAAAAATATTTTCGTGATATAGGTAAAGTGAATATGTATACATATTCACTTTACCTATATCATGAAAATATTTTGAAAGAAATATTTGTCATTTTTCAGCATTCTAAGAATAGGAGCAAAAAAATTCTGATGTGGATATGCAATCAAACCAAGTTTAAAAGGAAAAGGATGTGAAATGGAATCAGAAAAGTACAGAGAAATCTTTTTATAAAGATAAAGTGATATCTCAAAATAAATACATCAATAAAGACAGACTATTCTTGTTCTAATCATTTCTTATAAATAAAGTCTGTGCTTCTGTGAAGATATTTAAAAAAGTAATAATTTTTTGCTGTTCTCTTCTATCTTAAGAGAGGAATTTCAGAAGGTTCATTGAGGTTTTTCTGTGGGGAAAAGTGTTAGACAATATATTTCCAGAATTTAATTTGAAGCATACCATTAAGACTAAACTATTTTACTTTTAATAAACAAAACCTGTGGAGGATCTTTACCAAGTTAATAGAGGAGGGTTAATGTTTTAGACATCTTAAAGTCTAAAAAAGATACTTCTGATATTTTATTGCTTTGTAGCAGAAATATATTAAATATATTTTATGAGAATTAATTACTTAATTAAATTAGAATAAGTTGCTTTATTGTGCTCAAAATTTTCTGTTAATTTTTTTTGTAAAATTTCATTTTTGTGTATATTTAAAATATATTTTACTGATTTTCATTTACTATTAAAAATTGAGTTTAGAGGAAAATTCAATTTTTTTAATAATGAAAGAAAATTATGTTTGCTATTTTGAAATATTTTATTATTTCAGGTATTGCTCAGGAAACTGGAATAAGTGCATTAGATATAATCAGTACCATGAAAGAATTAAATATGATCCAATTAAACAGTGAAAATAAGTAAGAAAAAAATTTTTGAAAATATTTTTTAAATGGATTAATTTATTTAAAATCCCTTTTGTGTGTTCATATAATAATGGGTGTTTAAATGAATTGCAATTTAACTGTAATTAAAAATTTCTTGGTAGCTTATATATAATTGTAAGAAAATTTAAAAATGTAATTATATTGCTGATAATTGTGTATATTTCTTAAAAAGCATAATTTTCTTTGTCTAATTTATCTTAAAATGAATGGATGTTTTATTACAAATTTAAAAATTGCTACATTGATTAAAGTTCAGCCAATTATTTAGTAAATCTCAAAGTTTTTAACCCTTTGTAGTATAGTTGAATGCTTAGTTATATATATATATATAGTTTAATAAACTCCCTATATGAACAATTATTTTGGAATATTTTTTTTCTTGTTCATGACACAAAAGCTGTGTAGTTCATATTAATGAGGTACTTCTCAATTTTAAATTTTCGATAGTTGTTTTATAAGATCAAAAATTATTATAAGAATTATAGTTATTACTTCTGAAATAACAATTTTCTTGCCTATTAATTATCAGGGACGATTGATGTTTCAGTAAATGGTTATGTTCTTGATTGAACTCAAAATATATAAAAGTATTATATTGTTATATCAGATATTATAATTTCATTATTAACCTGATACATTTTGATTTATTTCTTTTTAATTTGAGACATTTTCAAGGTATCATATACAAAAGTTACAATTAATAATTGATCATTTGTAAACTTAGGCATCACAAAATAGTAAATTTTTTTTCTCATTTTGGGTGGTAGTGTGTGGAAGATTCTATTAAAAGTTTCAGTATGATATTTAATGCTACCATAATCAAAATAATAAAATAGCTTCAATATAATTTTATGATTATTAGGAGCCAATATCCAGCCTCATGATTTAATAGTGACATTTCATGTATTAATGTGTTATAGCTTCAACAAAAATATTCAGTGATTGTGATCAATTTAATCATGTTTTTATTCTTTTGTAAAGTTTGAAGGCATGTTTTGTTCTAATTTCTAGTTTAATGTTTAATTAATTTGAAGCCATTAATTTTATTTTCAGACTTATCATATCTCTCAGTAAAAAAGTACTAGATGAACACATGGCTAAAGTAGTAGCAAATCGCCATAAAAGAATAGAATTGGATCCTGAATGCTTAAGATGGATACCATTAGTTACTAGTCATTTATATTCTGATAAGGTTAGTGTAATTGTTGAAAGTATTATTTTTTAATTAAGTTATACTAAAATTAATTGAGAATGGAACACAGTTAAAGACAAAACACCACATTTCTATGTGCATGATTTCATTTACATATATAGAAATATGGTATTTTTTTATAATTATAATCTTTTTTGTTATGTTAAAAAAATAATTGCTTTTAGGACTGGCTTTTGTCATATATATAATGTACTCATTTTTACTGAGTTTCTTATTAGAAGATTGTCTTTCATAGTTAATTTAGGACAAATTATTATATAATATGTTTTTCATAATATACTTTAATTTTCCAAATAGAATGAAGATGACTCTGACAATTCGAGCAGTGAAACACCTTCTCCAACTACAGAAAGGACATTTAAATCCTATCTAGCAAAACCTGATAACAATTCAGAAAAGGAGAATAGTTATGATCAATCTTTCCATAAAACCGAAAAATGCCACAAGTATAAAAGAAAATCTGATAAAATACAAGATAGTGTGGATGCTGTGTTAGAGAAAAATACAGTAAAAAGCGATGATTTTAAGGAATCTGGAACTTCTGTGCTTAGTAATGAACTTCTAGAATCATCAAAGCAAGAAACATTTTCACCTGGAAAAATTATTTCAAAACCACCGAAGAAGCACAAAAAGAAGAAAAGTATATTTGAAACTAAAGTGTTTAAAAATAAAAAACGTAAGTAGAAATATTTTATATCTTTGCTAAATAAGAAGTTTCAAACGTAATTTATGAGCTTAATTATATAATAATGTTAATTGAGTAATTTTTCAAACTATTAAATAAAGAATTTTTAACTTTTAAACACTCCTAAAACCTTTGTATTAGTGTTAATTTTGTAAAAAGTTATACTAATTATATTTAATTGGAAAAATTCTTTAATGTATAAATATTTTTGTTCAAATATATAAAATTCAAATATGTATGATATATTTAGAATCGTTTCTACACTGATTATAATTAACCATCTGAAGGAATTGCACTTGTTATTTCACCTTAAACTATTTGTAAATTTATAAACAGTGATTACATTATTTAATTGTGAAACTATATTTCTATTCGTAATAAAACCTTTTTAATATTTAAGAAGATATAACCAGGATTTCAAACTATAATTTTATTTTTATTCAACTAAAATTAAACACATGGATTCAGTTCTGGTTTTTGTCCCTTCAAAAATAATAGTTTTTGATTCAATTATTAATAATTTTATTTGAAATTAAACTGAATACCATTATTTTAATGCATATTATTTATATTGAAAATATTATTTTAAAATAAACAAAAGATGTAATTCTATCAAAATTAGATTGATTTTATTCTTTTTTTAATTGGTGTACTTTAGCATGTATGATAAAAGCAGATAAAAGAATGGTGAGCATTGTATTATCCATTATTGTTATTTTATTTGACAACTAGGTGCTTGATTTAGACAATTATGTGTATAATCGTCACTTGCTGCTCACATGATGCACTTGTCTTTGCAATAATTATGTAAAATATGTGTTTATTTACTTAACATATGAAAATTGCTCCCAATTATTAATCTATCTTATAATATGGCTTTATTGAAATTACTTATGTTTTCTTGAAGAATAAATTTCAAATATGTAAGCACCCTTTGAATGCTAAGTTGTGTAACTGGAGTTCTCAAAACCAACATTGCTATAATCAATGCGGATAGGTAATTTTATTCTCTTCCCAGAAATTTTATATATTCTTTTATTATATCTAGTCATAATTAAGTGTCAAAATTATTTAAACAAATTCAATTTGAATCTAAGTTGAAATAGGGGATTTATGTGTATTACTGCCAATTCTTTACTTTTCAAGAAAGTTTTTAAATAATCTCTATTTCCATTGCTTTCAGTGCAAGATTGCACTTCCTCATTTATAATTGAAATAGATTTTTCCAAAGTTGTAATTTCTTCAAAATATTCTCTAAATGTTGCACAGCCTTTTTTTTGTGACTTGTAAAGGAAAAATTAATAATGGAGATCAAAATAAACTGCATTATTACCTTTTTTATGTCTCCAGAACAATTAGACAGAGGCACATATTACTTGAACATCCCTGCACATTGTATTTATCCTGTTGAGGAGCTGCTTTGTCCTTCTAAACAATTTGTATGAACATTCTTGAATGTTCTTGTGCTGAGATATATTTTTCATATAACTCTGGCTGATATTATTCTTAAAACATCTGCAATACTATTTCATTAAACGAAATAAATCTGCCTTCTACAACTAGTCTCATGCGAAACTGAAACACGAAAGTATTAGTGAACATCAAAACAAGAAATCTAGAAACTATGTACAGGAATAATAGTCATTTGGTTATTGTTAAATTTAAAAATATTGATTAGGTGATTATAGAAATAACTGACTAAAAGTATATTGAACCAAATTAAACCTATATTTTTTGGTTCAATTCTGGTGAATTAGATACTTTTTCTTGCTAATAAACTCTTTCAAGTTTTAAATAATGTGATTATATGCAATGTTCTTATTTACAGTGTGGCCTATTTAACAGCTGGAAATATGAATGCTTTTAAAATATTGCTTGTTGTTATATTTGTATTCTTAATCTTGTAAATTTTTCTACATTTTACTTTGTTTTTTATATCTTTCTTTCTCTCTTTTTTTTTAAATATATTTATAATTTTATTTATAGGGAAAAAGAATAGTTATCTGAAGAAAGTAGACAAGCTGAAAATGAAAAAACATGAACACAAGAAAAAACTTTCTAAAGAAGTAAAACGCCTGGCAAAAATACTTAATTCTAATCCCAGCTTAATGGAATCTGCATCTAATCGTAAATTACTAAAGTTAAAGAAACGTAATAAAAAGGAATTTAAGCCAGCAGAATATGGAATGAGATTACGACATCAAAAGTTTACTTTATCAGAAACGGAAATTGCTTGTGAACAATCAATCATGAGTCCAAGTTTGCAAGAAAGTTCTGAAGTTAAGGAAAAGCAATTTGCTGAAAAAGAGCTGATAGATTCTAAAGAGGATCTTTCAGTTGCAGGTGTAATTGAAAGTGATAACAGCACTACTCCTCCATATCTGATGCCAGCCACGAGTAACGAAAGTCTCCCTGAACAAAATCAGTTACATGGGGGACCACCTTCCCTTCAAGCCCAAGATTCTGATTTCAAAGAAATGGATGAACTAAAAGATTCTGATTCTGCTAATTGGCGATCATTGCCAAGGCGAGCTAAAAGACCTGCACCTCCTTCCCCAGTTAAAAAGCCCCCTAAGAAAAGAGGTCGCCCTAAGGTATGAATTTTCTTTATACTGAAATTATTTTTAGAAATAAGTCATGTAAAAATTTTGCTTAATTAAAAGTTACACATAAAATTATATAGGTTATGTTAGGCAAATATTGATTTAACAAGATTTCCAATATTGTTACATTGAAACACAGTGCATCAGAGAAAGAAGTTTTTGCCTTCAGTAAAACAAACAGATACTGTAAACATATTTAGTGACAATTGCCTTCTTCTTTATGCTCATTTCATGATAACTATATTTAATCTTGTTATAAGAATCAAATGCAAATCTAACCAATGTACATTGTACATAAAATTTCTCTCGCAAGCCATAGCTCAGTAATATCTTATTTCTGTTCTATAACTTTGTTTTTATCCCTCATTTAATTTATTAAACCCATGTAAAATATGCAATTTCATTTTCATTAAAGTAAATAATTTAGTATATTATTTAATGTTATATGTTATGTGCATTAATTTCTTAATTTTTCATTTTACTTAACTACTTTTTATTGTTGACACATAATTTACTTGATACTTATTTTCTTTCCCTTCAATGTTTGCATTTTCATTGATAAATATAAAGTGTACTTCCTAAATATGTTTGGCATTTTTATTTATTTAAAAAAATATGGTAATTTAAAGAACTTTATTCTTTTTTAGCTTTCTGAAGCTGCTCACTCTCTAACCGATGATGCAATGGATACTACAGAAGAAGATAAAGATGGAATTAATGCTGAATTAAGCATTGATAAATCTGTGACCAATGATCAAATAAATAAGACTGATATTCTTATTAATGATGTAGAAAGTAACATGCTTGAACATGAAAAATTGATTAATGAAGATTCTTTACAATTTCCAGATAAGCAATTGGATGATTGCAAAAGTATAGAAGAAAATACACAAATGGATATTTCCGACTTATCAAATGCTCAAGAATCAAGTACCATTATAAATAATTCTGAAAATTCAAGCTGCGATGTTTCTTCTGATGAAAATAATTTAAAAATAAATTGTGTTAATGAAAGTTGCGATATGGTTCAAGAACCACAGATAAATATTTGTGAAAAAGAGGAACTTACAAGTAATTCTGTATCAGTTGCAGAAAATAGTGTTGATAATAGCAGTGAACAAATTGATAATTCAAATGATCAATCTAATTTACAGAATGAATCAATTGATAAAAATGAAGCTAGCTCTCTAGAATCTAAGGAAAATCTTACAGATACTGTTGTAGATCCTGGGAAATTGAATTTAAATTGTACTGAGGAGCAATCTTCTGTCGCTAAAAATCTTAAGAATACTGAATCTTCTGAATTACTTTCTGAAACTAAAGCAACTGTTTCAGATATAGATCAAATAAATGAACATGATAAATCTGCAGAAAATTTAGAAAAATTAAAAGGGAGTAGCCCAGCTAAATGTGTAGCATCTTTAGATTGTAGTGATATTCAAAATCAGCCACCACCTGCTTGTGATTTTGAAGAATGTTCACAGGAAGTAAAATTATTAGTATCATCAATGTGTGATCACATTAATAGTGAAAATGATTCATCCCTCTCATTTCAGAAATGTGGAAATCAAGAAAATAATGCTGGAAATTCTGAAAAAAATCAAATGCAGATAAATGAGTCTAAAAATAATTTATTTAAAACTAATGATACTAGTACTCAAGAGTATTGTGATATTTCTACAACTGCTGAAAATTATATCAATAATAATACAAACAATTTTCTTCCAGAAGAAGAAAATATTCATGCATGTCATTTGCCTCCTACACCCCAAACACCTGCTTCTGATCTAGGTCATAATCAACAAATGTCTGTTTCAACTGGTGTATCTGGAGATGAATGTCATAGTCTAAGTGAAGGAGAATTTACCAATGGAGATAGTATGCTTTCTCCTCCATCTTTAAATAAACAACGTATATATTCCTTAAAAAATGATAGATTGTATGATCATTGTGAGGAAATGCATACAGATTATGAATCAAGGTCACCTCATGATGATATTGGTACAGAAAATCAGTGTTATACCCGTCCACCTTCAAATTCAAATCCAGCTCTACTGAGGAAAAATACTCCTACTCCTGACATGACTCACTTAGGCGTATATACACCAGATTCATCTACAAACAGTGGTTTTAACTCTATGGATGCAGATGTTAATCATCTAAACCTAGAATCTCCATCATCTTTACATAATAGTGAACCTCCTCATCCAAGTTCAGTTGAACCATCCCCACCAACTTCTACTCCCCAATCATATATAGAGCGAGAACAAATGCATAATAATTATTCATCTGATAAGGAACCTGTACATAATGAGCCAATAACAACTGAAATTAGTAATTCACTCTCTGATAAAATTACCAATTATAATGTAAATATTTCAACACATCCAAATTCCCCTCAAACACATCAACAATTACAACAAACCAATCAACATCATCATCATAATCAAAGTGACACATCTTATAATCAACATCCTGCATCAGCTGCATTATCAAGCATGGTTAGTAATAATAATAATAATGTTGGTACTCTTTTGATTGGACAGTCTCAGTCTGTACAGTCTGCTAATAATTATCTTAATGCAGTTAACATTAGAATGTCTTCCACTACTCCTGGCTCCAATCCTGTGGGTGGTAATTCTTACATGGTAGGAGTTCCAATTTCATCTGTGATTCAACAACAATCATCTACAGTTTCTCATCATCAGCAGCAACCTCCAACAGCAAATCAGGCTAGTCATGGTTCCATGCAAAGGTTGAGTCATATTTCTATGCCAATTACAACGTCATCTTGTTCAGCTTCAACTCAAGCATTTCATTTACAACCTTCAAGTTATAGTTATGCAAATGCTAATATGAATCAAACACCACCTTGCAATTTAGCAAAGCTTCAACAGCTGACAAATGGCATTGTAGATGTTCAATCCAACCAGATTTCTGGATACCCAACAATGACTCCACCACCATCTTACAATTCTCAGTCTCATCAGTCTACATTAACCCCTCCTCCACAAATGCAAAAGCCTATTGCACCTGCAATTCAAAATCAGTCTTCAATGCCATCAAATCAACTTCATGGTTATGCAAATTACAATCGTTATCACACACGGCCTGTACAAAGGACTTCAAATATAGCAATTTCTCCCAATATAGTAGCTAGCTATCAGACTTTAAATGGTGTTGGATATCGAATGCAACAATCTTCACCAGCAACTCTTTTAAACACAGCTGGTTATATAACTAATGCAGGATTTATTAACCCTTCTGCTCCTGCCATGCCAATGGGTGTTGTAAATATGCATCCTCAGGGGCAATATCAAGATGCAATTCAGCAAGTGAGGCCTCAAAGCACAATGTATTACAGCTATCATATAAATGGTAGCATACCACCCCAGGCTTTAAACTCTATGATGAGGCGGTGATATTTTCTTGGATTTTGTGAATTAGTGACTGTAGGCACTGCTACATAAAATGATCAAGTATTAATATGGTTGGAGAATCTCTGATGCAACAAAATACTTAGTATAATACCTCAAAAATTAAAAAATCAATTTCTATTTTCCAAAACACAATTTAACTAAAGAATGCATTTTGCAAAAAGAAATTGTGTATATAAATGTTAATATTCTCTTTTTTTTTGTGTATGTTGTACATATTAACTTGTGTGTATAGCATTTCATATTTTTCTTGTATTATAAAACATCAAAACTATTTGTTACATTTGTAAATAAATTGTTAGACGTTTCTCAAATCATTTGTGAGTTTACCATTCAAGCTGTGGTATATTTATAAAACTTTCATTATAAACATTAATATGATGAATGAGTGAGTAATGTTTGCTAATAATTTAATAAAAAAAAAAGTAATTTTATTGGAATATTACACATTTCATGTTTATTGTTGCTTAAGACACTAAATAATTTATGAAACTCCATGTTTTGGTGTTTAGCAGTTTCAAAATAGTTTTAGTTAAAATATGTAATATTCAAATATTATTGAAACTTTTGATTAAACTTTCAAAATTACGACTGCATATTCATTATATCATGCATAGAAATTAAAGTGATTATTATTTTTTTAAAAGCAATTCTGTTAAATATGTATGCAATACAATTTTGTATTGTAAGAAATCTGAAAGTTATTGCAAATTGTATCCTGTATACATTACTTTACCAACTAGTTACCGAACTTTTAGGGCATGACATATTTTTGTATTGAATTTTTAAGAACACATAAATATTTATTGCTTTTAATGGCAAGCATTTATTGAATATTTCTGCTATATATTTAACTGTAGATCGTACATTCCATCCGATTTATGTGTTATTATTGTAATGACTGATTGTATAAAAATGCAACTGTCAAAAAAGGTAAGTTTAATTGAAAATGATAAAATAGAATTGAAAACAAATCTTTGAAAGTGCTCTGTATTCATTCTATTGCTGTTTTGATTCATATGCATTAATAAATTATACTTTTATCTTTGTTGTAAAAATATAAAATGAATAAACAAGTGTTTAATAAACATGTGGTTTAATTAAATTTGTTTTTCCTCCCCTATATTTTTTATAATTTCAGATTCACATTAAGGTTTCAATTAAATAACAATTAAAATTGTACTAACAACATTGAACAAAATGTGGAATAATTTTTGTTTATAATAATATTTATGTGAAATGAGGTTCATTTGTTTATAAAAAAACCAGAATTTTGAGAGGAAAATATGAAATCTTGGAAAGTTATTATTTTACATGAAAAATTAATTTTTTTATGGTATAAATTGCAATTTCATGAGCCGGGGATAAACAATTATTTCTTCAAAGTTAAATTTGTCGGTAAAATTAAATAAAAATATGAAATGTTAAGTTTCACAAGAAATGAAGCATAGTAAAAACCATGCTTATCGAGTAAAGAGTTAATAACTAAACTATATATATCTATTTATTTTGCAGTATCAAAAGTAATGTAATTTGTTGTTCGATTCATTGTGAATAATTAAATTAGAAGTAAGCCAGAAACATGTCAAAAGTTTAATCATATTTTTATTTTTTTTTAAAAACTAATTTTATGTTTTAATTTGAATAAGTTAATTAAAATTTATAATTTTTGTTTTTATCAACAATTATGAAGGAACAAAAATCTGTGAACATAATTGCAAACAATTACTTATTTAATGGTATTGTTTTATCTAGTAAAGTGGTTGCGGGATGGAAACATTTTATGTATTTTTAAATTTGTAAAATGGTATTAAAATTAAGAAAAAATGTATAATGTTTTGTGATTAATTATATTTTAAGGTTTACTAATTAGGAATTTATTAGAGAAAGTTGAAACACAGTAAAATTTTTGATACAATCAAAATATATAATTTAATATTTGTTAAGAGTAGATAAAGAAATGTATTAAGTATGCAATACATTTATTTAATTACACTCACCGTTAAATATCTAGTTTTTAATTTGCTTATTTTAACATTAAACTTTATTAATTTTTTATTTAGTTTCACAAATATTTCAGAATAAGTATAAAAAATATTTCGTAGATTTATATGTAAAGAAGAATATAAATTGCTCGTTTTTTGGCTATAGGCTTGGAAAGAAAAATTACCCATATTTTATAATTTAGTAATAAACTTTATTTTTTTCTTTGTTCTGTGTTATGAACTGGGTTTTATCTCTTAATTGTTATGGAATGTATATTTATTTGAAATTTTCATTTTTTATAATTACATTGTTTTTAGCAAAAATGTAGTAATTCAGATTAGCACTCTCTTTTAATATTTGGTAATGTGGGTTTTGTATTTGTGCAAAATCATTTCTGTTGCATTTGTGATACATACAAAATAAGCTAAATGTGTGGTCTTATTAATTTTTTATTGTGAATTTTACACTGTATATTGCATTGCATTTTTTCTTTTTTTTAAGTTTTCTACAGATATGTAAGCAATAATATGTTCGAAAAATAGGAAAAAAATGTATATGTATTGTCATTTTCGTCTATGCAATAAAATATTTTCAATCTTCTTTTTGCTAAAAACTTGTCTGGTTATATGTCTATAAAGAAAGCATATTTTTTAAATGAAAAAATATAAATTTGAAATTCTAATTCTATAGTAATTTTTAAAAATGATGCACTTTTAAAACATTTTAATGAAATCTATCAAAATAAACAGTGTGAACACAGTAAATCCTGAGTAACTTTTTGTAAAAAGGAATAAAAGTATCTTTATTCTTATATTAATTTTTTATATTTTATATAAAGTGTGTATGATAGAATTTAAATTATAAAATAGATTATTTATATATGAAACAATTTTTTATTAAACCAATTTAAGTACGAATTGAGCAGTAATTTTTTAATGTCTAGTGTCCAATTGAGTTCTCTCTTCAAAATTTAACCAGATCTGAGAATCATGGTATTGATAACACTGAGATTAATTTTGTTTCCATTTTCTTTTAAAAAATAGAATATCAGGGTTTCTTACTACCGAATATTTTTTTTCCAATGTGCCATAGAAATTCCTAGAAAATAATAAACAACTTCTGAAAATAAAAGATTGATATTTGTTAAAGCATTAATGTTTGGTCTGAAATTATTTGGTTTTAGTTCTTAATGTAATGTCTCTGTGGTATGTTGAAAATAATTTTTCTCTTGATTGCTTAGCAATCATAAGCTGTATATTTATAAAGAGTTTTTAGGAAGAGATAAAAACACTATTTGCATTATTTAATTCACAACCATGCCCTGACAGAGGTTTCTTTCATTTTAAAATATTGAAAATAAAATTTCTCTTTGGTTTGATTTTATATATATGTTATAAATTTGTTAGCAAATTTTACCGGTAATACATTTTAAAAGCATGTACTTAGTCATTAGTGTACACTTTGTCAAAAAAGTAGACAGACACTAAACTACACTTTAACTTCATAAAAAAAAAAACCCATTTATTTAACAAATCTTTTGCGAAAAAATTGTCCGCCTATTTATACATACATAATTATATAAGAATCAAGTATAATATATTGTTAAACAGATGACATTGCGTTAATTATCATAATATTATATTTACAAATATAAAATGTTGATGAAGTTGTCAAAAATGTAGACGGACATTCATAAAAAGGGTGTGAAGTTTTAAAATAAGAGGTTTTCTTATACCGCCTGCTTGTATTAGTTCAAACACGATTTGGCATTGAATCATTAAGTTTTTGAATGTCCTTTTGGTAAAAAGTATTCCATACTGAATCAAGAGATTCTTGAAGCCCCTTGACATTTTCATATTGCCTCCCTTGCCCATAAACACGTTCAACTAACATATACCAAACATTTTCGACAATATTGAGGTCTGGACTTTTAGCTGGCCATGGCAAAACTTTAGCATTATTGTCATTGAGCCATTTTTTTTTAACTCCTTGAGCGGTATGAATGGAAGCTCCGTCTTGCTGATATATCCAGTTTTCTCCCCAATCGGATCCATATGGTTGAAGTTCTGTTTCCAACTGTATGTATGCTGTATATTATCTTTGAGATTTTGTCTACCTTTTGTAAAAACTAAACTTGAGATCTACCACTGAAACTAACAGCAAGCCATACCATCAAATTTCCTCTTCCTTTTTGGCGAGTAGAGTAGTACTGTTCTTTTTGTTTCAGACAGCGCTAATAATAGTTAAAGCCATCTGGCTCATCTAAATTGAGCTTTTTCTCATCAGAGAAAATAACAGATGGCCATTCATTGGTCCATGACATGTATTTTTTACTCCACTCCAGTCGATCAGCAAAATGTTTTTTAGTTTACTTAGGATGGTGTTTTCGTTTATTAAATTGAATCTGTTTACTTCTTTGGACATAACTAAACACTGTCTTGTTATACGGTTAAGTTCAGATTCACACTGTGCTGTCGGGATGCTAACTACTCTTCTTTTTTAACCTTTTGGAAAAAATTTCGTCGATCATTTGGCTTTAGTTTTTGGGGTCTTTCATTTTTTCCCCCATTTGCATCAGGACTTCTCAGAAATTCTCCAATAAAACTTTTACCAATTCTTAAAATATATGGAATCTCTCGAATCGTTTCTGTAGGCTATGGCTTGACCTTTTTAGAATTCTGTTAAAGGAAATCCTCTAAGCATGACAACTTCGAATAACAATCAAAGTAAAATTTGAAAGAAATTAATTTCATATTTGAATGTAGGTGATCTAATCAACTTATCCAAATAAAAGTTTGTAAAAAAAATTTTCAATGAAAGCAGGAGAAAAACAATTTAAGTAGTTTGTCCGTCAACTTTTTCACAATGTAAGGCTGTATATATCTATGTAACTTTAAAAAATAAACTGGTGATAGTAATACTTTTACCTTACAGGAGATTTTTTCAATGAGGAGACTAAAATTTATAATTTGAAACAGTAATATTGGAAACAAAGCTTTGCATTTACAAATGTTTAGTGTCCGTCTATTTTTTTGACAAAGTGTAAACCACATAGGTCTTGGTGAAAACGAGAGAGCGGACTCAGTTGCAAAGACTGAAGCAGATCCAATTTTGCCATCGGTTCCGTTCTCAGATGTGAGAAAGGGTATAAAAAGATTTGTGTGTGTGTGTTCTCTTTGGGAAGAATCATCGGACTTGATGGTCGGAAACACCAAGTCGATACCATTTTCCCATGACTCGCCTTCGTATCGGACACACACAGATATTTGTTCTTAAGTGAATTAAATCCATGCTGTGAGACTTGTGATGAATCATACACTGTTTATCATATTTTAATTTTGGTTGATTTAATAGGGGATCCACCCCATAAAAACCTATTTGCTTTTTTAAGGGCAATAGATTTTTTACGTTATACTTACTTTGTATTATAAATATTAGTATATATTTTTGCTTTCATTTTTTATATTTTATTATTCTATTTTAAAATTATATACATCGATGTTTGTTTCTTAATGTTACTTGGGTTTAAAAAAATAAGTAAAATGATTATTAAATAATTTTTTTTTTCAAAAATCTTACCTTTGGCGCAGCATGTCCAATTTTGGAGCTTGAGCCAACCCAACCAACCAACTTAGTCATTAGTGCTAGAAATGTTCCATCAGAAACCATGTCATTTTAGTTATTGAAGACATGTTTCAAAATATTTAATGAAAATAGTGAAATGATAGTTGAATTTTATTTTTCAAACAAAATATTTATAAAAGAAATTACTGTTAAAGTGTGATTGTAATTTGATTTATTTAAAAGCAAAAATTTTTATGATAATGGAAAATACAAGATATTACAATAAATACTTTACAAATATTTTTCTAACATTTATACATTCTAATACTTTATAGAAATATATGTGATTATTTTAGAGGTAGCATGAATGTTTTTATCTGATTTGTGCGTCTTTATAGTTTATTTCTGTAAAGCTACAGCATATTTTCATGAATATCTAAAAACAAAAACTTGGTGAATATTTAATCAAAAATATAGAGAAAAGCCATAACTGCACTAGAACTGTTATTAAATAAGTTATATAGAGGAATAAGAGTTGATGCATGATAGTTATTTGGTTTTATTTATAAACAAAATTTTTATAATAATGGTAATGGAAAATGCAAAATATTATAATTTCTTATTTTTCAATCTGGATTTTCGCGTTTATATGTATATATCGGATCGCAACGAAATTTCCAAAAAAAATTATAAAAGTTAAGAAAAAACAATGAAACAGTATCCTTTATGCGTGTAATAATCACCTAAATCTGTTTTTTTTCTTTTTTTTTTCCAGCATTTTGGTAGTTTTTCAAAGCCTTAGACCAGGAAATGTGGCCGCGAGTCCAAACCCAGATCAACCTTCCGTACGTCCTGTGTGCGGAATCGAAATAGAACCAGCAAGATGTAACGGTAAATATTGAAAAGATAGAAGTCTAAGGAATTATGTGTGTGGATGTGGCGAAAGAACCAATTCGAATCCTCGAAAGAGGATTCGAATTGGAATTCATCCGGTGAATGAAGACACATGATGTTTTACATTATCTTGATGGGAAAATACCTTCGTGCGCCAGAACTCATTTCGACGTTAAGATTTGATAACAGCATCAACATAGAGACTAGCATCTCATTGTACATCTTACGTTGGTGGTTATATCTTTTCTTGATACTCTCGTGGAAAACACTACTATCCCATCAGATGCAAATTATATTTTTAATCATATTGCGCTTTGCCATTCTACCGGCGGCCTCACAGGGATTAGACTGAGCCTCTTTTTGGCTTGTGTTGAAGTAAATCCGCTTTTCAAAATAATTGATGATACAATCCAAAACCCTGACCTTTCATTGATATTCGAACAAATGAGTGAATGCCTGAACACCTATTCTTATCTTCTTTAATCAGCTTATGTAACACTTAGCTATTGAACTTGTAAAAAACTTGTGCGATGCATGACGCGTCTAATAGACATAGCACTAAATTCTATCTACTTAGCTCTCGAGTTATGGAACACAGATTTTCTTCCATAAGTTCTTGCAAACGTGCCTCATCAGCATCAATAGGCCCTCCAGAGTTTTCTACTTAAATGTCAGTCCTTGTATTTGAACTTCAGGTACCAAAATGTTTCACAGTGGTACACCTGAAGCTGTACACATGATTTAGTGACTTTTTTAATACTTACTAAGTATTACTTAAGTAAATAATGCAGCTAATTTTTTTCACAATAGATGTTTTTAATTTTTTCCAACAATCCAAATTTTCTTAGTGTCTAATACATAAAGTGATCTGATTTTATATGAAAAATTTACATTTGCTTAAAAGTAGATAGATAGAGTACGGCGGACACTTTTGAGCTTTATACTAATATACTTGTAGCTCACTTTGAAGAAGTTATCTGGAGATGACTTATAGTCAATTGACTGACATTGCTGAAAAAAGTCGATTGAAGTCTTCTAATCAATCGGTGAACACTAAGAGAACATATCTTGACATAAGCAGATATAATTTGGATTAACAAAATTTGTGATAGAGGAGAGTTTAATTATTTTAGACGTTACAAAATTTCATTAAGATTAAAATCTTTTATACAGTCGTAGAAATTCTCAGTTTATTATTTTCCGGATTCGAAGATAATTCAAATATTTAAGAAAATGAGATAATGCTCCTATTCTTAATATTTTTTTGTAATTGGTTCCTCAGATGTTCGTATAAAAGACAGTCTAGGAAAATATGGTTTCAGATTCTCCGCATTGACAGTGATCCGTGTTCCAGAGATTAAATCTAAATAGAACCGAATTGGTTGGGAAGGATCTTATTCCAGCTCTGGATAGTCATATTTGCAAATAGATTTGCGCTGAGTGAAAGTTTCAGCATATTTGCAATTTTTCCATTATCAAGTCTTCTGTAAAGAAAAGTTTCCTGATATGTTCCAGATCTTCAGGAGAGAGGGATCGTACAGTATATTGACTCATAGTCGCTGCTTTCCCCAATGAGTCAGCGGTTACATTGCCTGGGAACCCAAACTAACTGTACTAACACAGTTGTTTAAATGCTTTTACTCTTTTCAAAAATATGTCAAACTATAGTTGTTCATATGAATGTGTCGATAGATAACTCACATTTCTAAAACACAATTTACCTTTAAGATAAAAACTTAAAGATTTACTCGCATCCATCGATGATTTATTTAATTTATGGAAATAGAATTTGAAGCAGATTTCTTTTGTGATATCAGTATACGCACAGATACTTCAGATGCTTAGAGTACATTCATTCAAATTTATTTTAATCTGCGCTGCTTCTGACTAACACAAAAACAGTAATTTATTTTTTCTTCCAAAAGTTTGGCTTTAAAATAATCTTGATTATGTTGAACAAATGACGATGTTTATATCAATGTTCAAATTAGATATTGTCACATTGAAAATTTATGAAGCAAATTTATAAATCTAAATTTTAAGCTTAGTAAAAAACATAACATCATTTGATTAAAATTAAGAATTTAATTAACTGTACAATGTTAATGAAAACTACAGCATACCGTCATTGGAACAAATGAAGCAGGGCTGCTGCAGTGGAATATCTCACTTAAGTGTTGCAAGATATCTGTCGAAAAAGAAATCAATTCTTTTTTTCTGTGTGCATTTTTGCAGTTTTTGTGATTTATTAAAAACAAATTTTTCAGTTATTTAAAATTGATTTTTTAATTCAAGTTTTCGCTTTGATAATGTTTGAAATAAATTTTTAACCTTAGGAGCATTAAAAAATATATTTATGTATGGAAGAAAAATATATATTCGAAATTCATGGTCATATCCAAAAAATAGGTTAAAAAAGTCTCAAACTAATTTAAGAGGTCCAAATCGAGCATCCAGTAAGAGAGAGGGGAAGCTAAGTCAAAAAATAGTTTTAATACCAATAGATCCCCCCCCCCATCTCTTAATTATCCTCCTTATAATATTATCTCCTTATCCTTTTAAGAAGGAAAATTGTGTGAACGAAACGTGCATGTATTAAGCACCTAAGCACACCTGATATGAATAGGTTCATTAATTAATTATATTTATTGAAGGATATTATATTTCATAAAACTGATTTGATTTGAAGAAAATTATAAAAAATGATAACGATTGTACTAGTATTGTGTTCATTTCACGTGAAAATAGAAATTCAAGGCATTTGATGGCATTCAATAAATATATTTGCTAATTACTTGACTATTAATTATCTAGCTATTTATAATGTTAATAAAATTCCTTTGAGATTGGCATATGGTGCACAACAGAGTAAGAAGTCTTATTTCCGTTAATAATTACTTTATTAATCAGTAAATCTATGTCAATAAACGGCCAGGAAGAATTATATATAATAAATTTGTAGTAAATCATATTTACATTGCTCTCATTGTTATTCGAAATCTTAGTATTCTCTTTACTTTGAATAAAAGGAAGGTTGCATACTGTAATTTATTTTCCGTTATATCGGCTCGCTTTAATCAAGATACCCACAAATCGCGACGTTTATGAGTAATTTGTTAGATCTGAGAGCATTTTTCAGTTATTATTTTCAGAATCTGTGAAAAGATTTTTCAGAATCTCTATCAAACCGATTTCCACACCCATAAACACCGTATAAAATCATTTTTAATAACTTATAGTTCAGTCGCAAGTGTTTGTTTATACGGCGTGGTCTACTTGTAAGAGCTCACAAAAAATCCACTGTCTCTATTGCCATGAACAACGAGTGAGTTGCGGAAGTGTAATGTCAAATGAATATTCCTAATAGTGTGATAATGTTATTTACGTCATAATGAGGCTTAATACATAGCACATGCTTTGAAGACTCGTGCAAATTCATCCCAAGTATTCTTTAAATCTATTTCAAATGATATAAATTTTAAATAAGAAATTATAGATAACTATTGTGATCAAGGACTAGTGCTAAGTTGTTCCAAAATGTATTGATTTATTTTCATGAGATTCCTGAAAAAAAAAATATTAAATTAAATTATAAAGGAATGCATTTTAATCAAGCGTCATATCTAAAGAAAATTTTGATATACTACCATATTAAAATACAATAGAAATATAACTTGTCACATATATTTATGCCATTAAAGAGCAAGGTAAACAAACATAAAACTCAGAGGCATTTGATATGGCATAATAATATGAAATTTGGTCAATACTCTTCAGTTGACTAACATTAAATATAAATGGAAAAAGAGATGAAAAGGAATGTTGACTCTAAAGATTGTAATTCACAGGAAAAGAGCATCACACAAAAAAATGTCCTAAATTAAGAATTCGATAAAATAGGAAAAAAGACGTTATATACATAAAAGCGAAATACTAATTTTAGGTATTCTATCAATGAAATTCCATTGCTGTTGCATAATCTAATGAATACCGAGGCTGTTATCGAAGACCGTGTGTGATATACGAAGACAAAATTTTCTCTCTTGATGCATGCATCCAAAAATTTAGAATTATTATGGACTCTGCATATGTGTATGTATTAATATTATCACTATCTAAAGTTGTTAAAGGCTATATTTCCTATTCTGATAATGTGCCCATTTCAATCTCATTCAGCCTCTGCTGAAATGAATCCTACCCTGATTTCCATACGATATCTTAGTCTCTTAGCAGCTATTTGAAAGTGCTGGAATTTTTTTGGGGAAATGCAAGAAATGATGTCTTGTCCATGGAACATTATGTAAACAGACGCAAATAATTTTTCCTGAATGCTTAAGTAAATATTCAGATATACTTGAACAATTCAACAAGCGCGACTTTGCACCTTATAATTTACTGTAGGTTAACTTCATTCTTAAGGGTTATTTATTTTTAATGAGTGATTACAATATTTGATAAATGCTCCATAACAGTGGAAAACGATCAGATATAATTTTTGTGATCTGAGTAGCAGGAGAATCAAGTCTGTTGACATTAACTTAATTCTCGTCCAGTTCTGAGCTCAAAACGTAATAAAGCAAATTTTTACCAGTGCGGCGCACTTATTCTGAACTTTTAATTCAGAATATTCTCAACGGATCAGATCAATCGAAGAGAGAGCCCATAACTTTCTCACACCTGAAAAGTTCTGGGAATTAATTCATGTTTACTGTGTTCTGATGAATTAAACAATGTGCTGAGGTTTATCGCTCAACGGTCATTTTTTGCACACGAGAGCTAATTAGACCAACAATGTGCTGAGAATGGAAAGGATTGAAGAGACCCTACAATAGAATCAAGAGTGCAATAATATAAACAGTTGAGTAATCTTTTTAATAAATCATGATAAGAAAAGATTATTCGAAAAATCTCTTACCTAAATTTTATACCATTTTCACTCACATAACATTATTGGATGTCTAACATGGCATCTTGTGTAATAATTTAAATAAATTTCTAAAGTTTGCTCTGAAGTGTCTGTTGTAGACATTTTGTAATTTCCTTCTATCGTTATGGATTGTAGGCCTACCATGAAACAGTGACAGGACCATGCGCTTTGATGTGTAAAATCAAGAATTCGATAACAATCATTCATTGTTCAACAGCAAAGTTTTTTGCAGTTTTAAAAAGTCATATTTTGGGATGGGTTCTTAGGAGTTTTCGTAAATCCTTGATTCCACCACCAGTTAGTATTAGAGATGTGTTCTTTAGAATGACGTCTCAGGTTCAAAATAAGGCACAGATAAACAGGATCTTATGTTGAAATAGATGTTCTGGGAAACAAAACTGTTATCGAATGAATGAAGGCTGTTGGAAGGGATTAGAAAATCCGCCGCCTAGTATTTTCGGAGATTTTTCATGGTGTGACACCTTCACAAATACAAAGGGAAGAAATCCAGAAAAAAATCAAAATTACAACAACAGGTGTGTATATAGAGAGAATACAAATACACACATTCGACTCCTAATGTTCACTTGTAACTAGGATAAAACTTTGGACCTTTCACTAAAAGAGAGAGCAGGCTTCTAGCATTAATTCATAATAAATCATTTAACAACGCTCAACGATGGCAGATTGCATTATAATTAAAAAATTGTAGCAAGGCACCCTATTCTGTCTTACAATAAAATTTTTCACTTTGGAAGAACTTTTCTCATATTTATGAGAAATGACTGTTCTTTATTCACATATGAAAGAAAAAAATAACGAACATTTTGAAAGACGTGCATGCAAAAAACAGAGATGTTACATCATTTTGAATCCAGGAGCTCCCATTCAGAAGGCAGTTATGAGTCATTCGAATAACTACCTTCGAACTTCCGAAATGACTTCTGGCAGGATTTATTACTAATTGGATTAATCAGAAATCAGCTTATTATCAAGAATACAATTAGAAATTCTACTAAGAAAACTGTAAGAAAAAATGTTATAATATTTAATGGAATCAGAAGAGAGAGGAATACAGAATAACAATTTTAAATTCAGCATACATCTAAGACAATTTATTAAGCACTTGTTCAAAAGTATTGCCATTCTGCAATATAGCTTAATTATAATTAATAAAGTTGTTTTTACAAAAATAAACATTTTTGTAGTGAGTAATATCAAAAATTTAAAATCTTGATTTTAATTTTGTGTGGATTCTAGAAAAGTCAATCAATTTTGAAAAAATCTTAACTATGGCGTGGTAGCCTAGTAATTAGGGCATCGGCTTCAACCTGGAAGGGCGGGGTTCGATTCCCAATGCCGCCTAAGACCCACCGAGTACATGCGATATACGTGCTCGTTATATCTGTGGAATCGAAAGTTATGTGGTCTGTTGTGGAGCAGTTAACCTGGGTACAATGGTCTGGAGAAAATTTCTTCTCCCTTCAAATCAAAATTGTGGGAGTGGATCTTCTTGGCGCCATCTATCGAAGAGTTTAGAGCAAAGTCGTACTTTCATCTTCGTGGTGCTCTGGTTAAGCGAAAGATGACACTACAGACTTGAATTCTATTAGCCAACGACATAGAGAGATTGACTTCTCCAAGTGTCACAAGTAAAAACAACAAATCTTAATTATAATGTCTAAAATTAACACAGGTTTACATTAGATAAAATTTTGAGCGGTAGTTAGAAAAGATCTGCATTGTGAAAAGATGGCTCATATCTGACTTTGAAAGTATTTTAAATTTTGTTCTTTTGGTTAAAAATATTAAACTTTGCAGATGTTTTTAGGTGTGAATTAATGGTTGTTTGAAAGTTAATCACAAATAAAAAAAAAAAGGTTAACTTAAAAATAATTAACTAAATATTTTTAAGTTAACCTTTTTTCATCAGCCATACTGATTATTTTCAAATTAGCAGAGTCACACATGCATTTCAATAAATTCTTCTCATTAACCTAATGTAACATTTGAATTGAGGTCTTCATTTAATAGCTTCCAACTAATTTTATTATATGAAAATAATTTTACTACATAAAACAATTTTATTATATAAAACTAAATTAACTATATAAAATCTTGTATACTATTCATCAAAAGAAAAATTATTACAACCAAGAGGCAATTCGTAGGACTTTATTCAAACTTTTCAGCAATATTTTATTAATTAGAAATTCAGAATAAAACAAAAATTGATATATGTACATAATAATGACTATTTTTGACTTATTACACATTTGACAAAGATTTTATTGCTTAATAGTTTTAAATGCTGAAAAAAAATGCAAATAACACATTTTGCTAAAATTTCTAGTGTTCTTTTAAATATAATTTTGAAACTGAAATACATTATAACAATGCATTTATGTATAAATAAATGATTTAGTTTCGAAATGTGAAAATCAAATGAGTGAATGATTTCTATCAAATACTGTCATGATTCCAAATGATTGAATAAAAAATAATAATAAATAAATTCATGCACAATATAACTTACAGTGTATTATATATTTATATACAGCAAGGATACAAATGAAATGAATTATGGTGGTAATATTAAATAGATAGAAATCAAACAAAATTCTTTCCATTTTAATGCACACAAAAAGATATACATAATTGAAAAAATATTGAATTTAGTCATTTAAACATAAAAATATTTGTAAGAATTAATTGAAAAAAGAAATCAATCTTTAAAATATTATAAAAAATTTCCTGGATCTTAATTTCTTTTATAATCTAAATCTTTTACAATCAAAGCTTTATTTTAAAATATAGCATTAAGGAAAATTTACTATTTTTCAAGTTTTACTATACTTCAAATTAATAATCTTGAAGCATTTTATGCTTTTTTCTTAAAATATTATGTACATAACAATATGTTGAATTTTTATAGCACTAAAATGCAACAATTGTAGTAGAAACACAATGCTTTATTCCACAATAAAACATGAACCACAACTACATTAAAGTATTAGAGACTAACAATTAAGTTTAGATCAGAAATAACATTCTTTAAGGTCACTTTTAATTAAAAATATACAAGAGCTAACAATATTAAACATTATCTAAATTTTTGCTAACCCAACAAATAAATGTATTTTTTGTAAAAAATACAAAATATGAGCTAGACATCAAGTAAAACAGGTTTCTTCAATCTAGCACATTTCCAAACAGAGTCCATGAGTTTAACAAAACCAGTATCTTTGGGTTTCTCTAGCCCACGATGCAATCTTTCCTTCATGACAGCTACAAATTCTCGATTGCTCAGCTGTCCATCCACTATGAATTATTAATAATTCTTTTAATTCAAGTTTTTTAACATTAAATAATTTTTGTTAAATGAATTTCTTTTAAATAAAATAAATGCTGACAAATCTTTCAATTTTGTAATATGCTAATCTAATATAATAAAATAATTTACATACATATATATTATTTTATTTTTATACCAAATTACATCGATCAACATAATACAAAATTCTTTACTTAACAGCACATACTGTTCAAGAAATATTAATTTCATTTCACTATTATCACGGATAAACCACAAAATAATGAAAAAAGAAAAATTATTATAAATGTGCATTTGAACAACTTAAATAATTACCATGAACAAACTTATTGTTTGAGAACTAATACATTCATTAACAAATTTATAAATTCACTTCTATCTTCAGAAAATCTTTCAAAAATTTATATGGAATGTTATTTTTTTCACTGCAACACTTTTTCTTAATTAGGAATCAATGCTTTTTTTGTATTTAGACACATAGATAATCAGAAATTATATAAGTAGAAAATATGAACAATAATAATAAAAGTCGGAAGAAGTCTTGAATGTTACATTTTTTCTCTTTATACACACAAGGAAAAAAATTGTGCACTTATGTTCCCCCCCCATCCCAGATAATAAGCTTATTCAAATTTTCAACAAGAATCAAGTGTCTTTAAAACCAGTTTCATAAATGTAAAACATCTTTTAATTTGAATTGTGAAAATAAGCATCAATAAATCTCTTCTTATAAACTTTTTTCCTTTCTTATTTACATTTTTTGTACTAAAATTTAATTATATATTAAGGTAATAAAAATTAATTCTACGAATATTAAAAACTCAAATTATTTTGCATACACAATTCACAAATTAAACATAACATTTATATTACTCAATAATATTTTTGTTACTTAGGGATTATATTTTTAAACTGAGAAAATATTTTGAAATATTGTTTTAAGTTATAACCAAATCTTTCCTACTGTAAGGAATAATGATTTAAAATGTAATTAATTACCATACTGTTAAAATATTAAGAACTTAATTGTATGTTTAAAAAATATCAAAGTTAGATTCATACCAAGTTTTTTTAAGTTGAAATTTTAATGAATTTAAGAGAGAAAAAAATCATATCACAAAGCATAGTAAATAGGAATACATAAAAGAAACATATTGAAAGTAACACTATTAATTATAGGATTTACTTTATACTTCCAAAAGCATTTTACTGAATTTTAAATCGACATTGAACTTAAAATTTTTCATTTGACTCCTGAATTTTTAAATTTTAATACAATTTATGTCTGTTTCAAATAAGTAAAATAATTTTATTTGTGTTGCTGGTAAAAATGACCGTAATATAATTGTTAATCTATATTAGCAAAAAATACTGTTAAAAAAAATAAATCGTTGTTTTTCAAAAAAGTATTCAACAATTCTTTTATCAATAAATACTCATTAATTTACAATTTGGCTGAACTTGTGAAATTTTGGAATAAATTTCCAACATATTTACTATCATTCTAATCAGAATTGTACTTTTAAATTGAAACCAAGTTAAAAAATACTGTTTTCAGATAATTGAAATCTAAATTCAATTTCAAATATATATTTCTACATACTTTTAAATATTTTATTAATAATTATATTTATTATATGAAAATTGTAATTCTTAAATATTACTAAGTTCAAAGTTGAGGCGATGAAGGATTATCAAAAATTCAATGATACCTACAGTTAATAAAATTTTAAGCTATATAAATATTCAATTCCAATAAGCAAAGTTAATAATAAATACTATTGCAAAAAAGTATCTAAAGCATTATATTTACAATTTCTTAAGAGAAATGAGATTTATTTTTATAGTCTAAAATCTTAATCCTCAAGAGATAAATTTGGATTTTATTTCTGCACTCAGAAATGTTTTATTCTAAATTATCAAATTTTCTTTGTAACCTTTTCAACATGCTCAAAAGTATTCCTCTCCGTTTAAAAGATTTATCAACTCTGAAAAATTTAATTTTTATAATTTTTAGAATTCAAAAATTTAGATTTAGTTTTAAAATTTTTCAATTATTAAATGTCAAATAATGTCACAATTCTAAATGTAATAAAATTATAAAGAAATATTTAATAATGAAAATTTTGTTTTATTTACAAGACAGGAAAACAAAGATGAAAAAAATACCCAAAAATTTTAAAGATGCTAACAAAGACCAACATTTGATTTTAAAGAAAACCCTTGAGTTTTAAAAACTGACTGTCACTAAGACAGTGAATTTTTAAAACTCCTTTCAAACAATGATTTCCTTTAAAATGAAATTTCTAATTATTTTGGTTTAATTAATTCTGCACATAATTATCATAAATAGTGGATAATATCAAAAAGTTGAAAGCCATTTTAGTTTATATTCCCAGAACTTATTTATAAATATTCTATTCTGATCATTTGAAATGCTAGTTGGTTTATCACTCATTGGTTAGTTTTTGCAAATGAGGACTATTCAGACTAGGTCCTATGGTTTAAAGTGGATTCCAAACCACTATAGACATCCAAGACAAAGTTGAGAATGGTAACCATTTGGCTATAAGCTTAGCTTATGTAAAAAAGTAATTCGAATGAATGTAAGAAAATAAACCAAGAATTTCTATCATTATAAAACTTAATTAAATTAATAAAATTAAATTTAAAAAATATTGATTTATTTTTGAAAAAATTGGGAAGAAGTGATATTAAAGGTTGATAAAAAGAAATCAACTGTTCCTCACCATAAATATTGCTCAAAAACATTTCAAGAATTAAATATAACATATTAAATATAAGAATGTGATTTGACTTCACATTAATTACTTTGTTTCCATAACATTAATTTGACAAGGATTTTTTGAAACTAAGAAACTGAAAACATCCATATTATAATATGATCAAAAGCATGTTTTAATAAAATTTTATTTAAGAAATGTTATTAAAGACCATATTGCCACACTTGGCTACACAAATAGTTAACTTATTTTATTATAGTATAGGAAAATTAAACTAATGTTTTTTTCTGGTAAAGTGTCACTATGTGATCCTGATTTAATTATTTAAGTTTCCTAGATGCTTTTGAAAATTAAGTAATTTTAAAACAGAAAAGTGATTTATTTTTCGTAAACAAAGGGTAATTAAAAATAATTCTTCTTTAAATAAATTTTCATCCAGATTTTTGATGAAGGATCTATGGTGGATTAAATACTTTCTGAAAATTAAGAGCTATATAACCTTAAAATTATATAAATTCAATAAGTTTATTTTTCTTTTAAATTTAGAATGCAAATTCAAACATTTAATATACACATTTACATTATCACATGTCTGAAAAAATATTCATTTTTCAAATGTTCTAATTTCCACACACTTTTATTTTCTTGAACCGAATTCCGAAAGAATAAAATCAAATGAAATTCAGAAAGAATAAAATAATGACTTACTATTTTCATCAAATAATATGAAGACAACATCAATAATATGATCATTCAAATCTAAGTGGGCAACTGTTTTTGCTACATGTTTCAAGGTTGCTGTAAAAAAGAAAATAATTGCATTGATTGAAATGAAAAATTAAGCTTATAAGGATTTATCAAATCTATATGATCTTAATATTTCAGTAATAATAAGATTCCACTGTATAATGTAGGAAAATTATTCCAGAGTTTTAAAAATCAATTCTCACAATTCAATTTCTTCTGATAAAAGTGTTGATTTCTATAATTGTGTGTGTGTGTGTATATATATATATATATATATATATATATATATATATATATATATATATATATATATATATATATATATATATATATATATATATATATATATATATATATATATACACACACACAAAACAAAACAACACACACACACTTCAATTACATTTTTATTCACAGATGAAATTTTTTTTTATCTTAATCATAATTAAAATGAATAACTTTAAAATATTGAAACTAAATTTATTTAGTTGCTTTTATATTATTTCATATATTAAATTATTTGTCAATATTCAATGTTTATATTTAACAAGACAGATGACATTTAAGCTTTTAAAAGAAACCTGTAAAATTTTTTGTATTTATTATCATTACATAAATCTTATTTTTGAACAAGCACCTTAACTTATTATCATGAATAAGTTCCAATTATATTACAATCATTTACTATTAAAAATAAAATTTAAAAGCTATTTATATTTTCATCAAAATGTAACTTTTAAAAGGCATTGATACAGATAAACTGTGTTTAAAACATTCATGGCTATTTTTATACCATTCAAAGGATTTATTTTCTTCAAATATTATTTTTTCACCTAAATCAACAGTCACCATAGAGAGAATCAAGTTAAGTTAAAAATGAATGTACAGGAATTTTAAAATCAAAGAAATCTGCATCATTTTTAATTTCAAATTAAAGTTTGAAATATATTATGAAAACATTTTATGTTTACTAACTAACCAATTATGTTCAAGAAATTGGAGAGGAACTTATTATATATTTTCATACTAATTTAACAATATGGTAAATCTGTACAACTTTACTATAAAATCATAATATCTTACATTTGAACAAAAGATTGTATATTGATTATATAAACTGTACAAGTTAACATCTATCATTTCTAATAAAACTCACAATAACAGCCTGGCATTTTAAATGCAATAAATTAAGTTTATTTTTTAAATGAGGCTAATGAAACTAAATATAAACAATAAGTAAAAAGCCATAATGTACAGAAAACTAAAAATTAAAAAAGGATTAAGCTTCGACATAATTAATAATTTACCTGGGTCAATTGATGCTCCAGCAATGTGGTAAAATGTTAAGGCTGTATCAACATCATTAATATCATTCAAGAAGTGAAAGAAAAGTAGATAATCATCAAGGCTTATGCCCTAATTTAATACACATAAATTAAAAAAGCACATATAAACCAGAGTTTCTTATTTATATAAGCATTACTAGATTGCTGAAATACTTACTCGAGAGTTCTTAAATACTTTTTTTACTCTTTTAAGCATTTTCACATGTTTTTTCTCAGATAAACCAGCATATGTCAAAAGTAAATCAGCAAAATCAACCTCCCTTATAAATCCTTCAGCATTTGGTCTCTTTCTCATAAACTAATAAAAATGACAAAGCAAAGTTTACACATAAATTTAGTTTTATGCAATATTTGTGGCATATGAATTTAGCTTAAATATTAAAAAATAATGAGATTTATGAAAAAATATGGCAAATGATAACTCAAGAAAACTTTTATAAACCAATAATATTAAGACTAATATATGATGTTTTGCATGATAAAAAAAGCTAGATTTTGTAAAACAAAAACAAATAAGAATGGTGAACTACTTCTGCTTACAATGAAAATCCAAAAATAACGATGGCTTGTTTGTAATACCAGATTAACAAAATAGCAAAAAAGTGTAACAAGAACGGCTATGTCAAACAATGGTTGCCAGAGAAAAATTCTCACTTTAAACTCTAGTATAAAATAGAAAAACAGTCAGCATGTCTATATACATGCATATATATATTAATTAATATAAAATTGTAAAAACAAGACAAGATAAAATATAATAAACAAAAAGTTTATTAAATAGAAACAAAATACAAAACCAAATATATGTTTGGCATTCCGACATGTGAAAAAGTAGCTAAAGATAGATGTGTCAAGAATATAAATAAGATATAATTTGAAAAATTAATAAAAATAAGACAAAAATTGAGAAAACCAGTAATAAATAAGACAAAACCTTGCGAATTTAAAATTAAGAAATCAAACAATTTTTATTTTATTTATATTATCAATTTTCAAACTTTATCTTATATATATCAAGTAAATAATAATATAAGTATAAATTGCTGTACACATAATATGCAAAACAATCAAGGGTCAATGTCATGCTCTAATGATCAAAATGATATGGAAATTTTAAGCTAATGATTATTTTTATACATCAAGTCCAAGAAGTCAAAATCCTTTAGCCATCATTATTGTTGATAACAGTAGAACAGACAGTGTAATCTATGTCAACAGTTAACCCCTTCCGGTATTATGATGAGTGTAGCTCTTCATCGGTATTTCATGCCATACAACACAATGACGAGCTACACTCGTCATGCGACTAAAGTTACTGTCGAATGTGATAATTTAGTTTAAAATTTCTAGTGTAAAAATAGATATTAATTAAGAATATATAAGAATTATAAAATGAAACAAGTTTTTTTTAATAAAAAATTAAATGGTTATTTCATGCACAGTGTTTCATTATTAAATCCGGAAGTGGTTAATTCAGATGAAGAATGCAATATTTAGAATGTTTTGAGGCAGAAAGTACTTCCACTACAATAGTCTGATAGGCATATGATTGCTTAATCATTAGTATCCTTCAGAGAATTTTAAATTCCTTAAGCTGGAAGAATAGCATGGCTGGGTTCCTACAGTATTTTGTATAGAAGAAGCACACTTTACTGTTTGTTAGAATTATTGTACATAATTATGGAACAAAAACAATCCAATAGCATGTGTAAAGTAATCTAGCATCAGTCTAAAGTAATAATCTGATTCATTATATATTGATACAAATATTTTTTATATTATGTCTGCCACTGTCTTTTCAGACAGGAGGCCGTTTGCAATCCAGTACAATATTAAAGTAGTTGCTGAAGGCGAGAGAGAACGAAAGTCATTACTGGAATGAACAACAGAAAGCGAGAGGCAACTAAAGAGACGCTTTTCGGTCACAGGTGAAGTGTCACGGAGTACACAAATAGGTGAATTGGACAGATTGATTTTATATCGATGGGTCTGCAAATAGTCATTACTAGTAATAATTCTAAAACAAGCAACACCCTCTACCCTACGTAGGAGGAAAAAATGAGAGCACTGCTGGGCATTCAGGAGACAAGCCCAGGGTTTTCCATCAGCCACGTTCCTAAGAGCAGAAATTGCCCCATGTCTGGTTTTGCTTGCAAGAAGTCTCCTAGGATTTCAAAGAGTAACTGCATGAGACAGTGGATGCATAGTATATTTTTTAAACAATATATTTTTTGAAAATAAAAAAAAAGATTTGTACAAATTGTTTGATTGTACAAATTGTTTGAAATGTACATATAATATTGAATGTTAAAGGGTACAATTTCAAATTCAACTGTCACTTTTAAGCAATTGAGATTTTGCACGATAGTATGACTATGAGTAACAATAATTAATACATTTAGCAATTGGAGAGGACAACATTATTAGTTGATTTTTTTCATATGAGGAATCTTTCAAGTTTTGAGATTTGACGCTATTTATGAGCGTTTGTGGAGATTAGCATTGTGTATTACAACCAACTGTAATCACAGACAATTCTGAAAGATAAGTCATTATATCATAAAATGATATTTCTCAATGTTAGGAATTATGATGCCTCATCTTAAAATTTAGATGATGGATAATGAGCACATTGAATAACTGTAGATACACTTGTACTTTAAGAGTAATTTCATTTAGTAAATGAATCATAAGTAAAATGAAAGTTAAAATAGTGTCTTTTGATTAATAAAACTCTTTAAAGAGTTTTATTAATCATTACTAAAGAGCATTTTTTTTCCATATCAAGTAATTTGCTTCTTTTCCAAACATTTAGAACAAATCACCTGAAAAAACTTACTTTGCAAGCTCATAATTTTTATATATAGATTATTAGTTTGTAGACTAGGCTTTTTCTCATTTTTGAATAATACAGTACATTGGGTTACAACTGCATTTTAGTTTTCAAACAAAAAATAATAGCAAAAAAGTATAAAGTACAATATAAGTTTTAAAATCTTTTTAAATTTATACTAAGAACATAAGTGAAAAAATTTCAGAATTCATCATAGAATTTTATCTGTGCCTATTTGATAAAATTACATACATATATATCAAAGTTTGAACAAATTTATAAAAAAGTTAATAAAACAAGACGTAAACAATCACAATTAATTTACTAAGTGATTTAATTTATCCTTTTTATTAAATATTACCATTAATTTAGAGAAATCTATGCAAAAATATTGAATTCAGAATATTTAGAATATAGAAAGATAGAGTTTTAATTATATAAATAGTGAAAAGCTTTTTTTCTAAACTGTAAATTTTATTTGTTTTAAAAGTAATTTAAGATAATGATACATGTGGTTTTCTTGTATGTAAATATGTAGTTGTTAATATTTTTTATTTTTTATAAATTTACACTCAAAATTAAATAACAACTAAATATCCATTTTTCAGGTAATAAATATCAAGAATATTTATATATAGCATATTATTATAACCACTTTTATACTTCAATATTTTAATATTCATTGTTCTAAAACATAATTTTATAAGACTGGCTTTCTCATATTTATTCAAATTTGTACAAAATATTTGAAGAAACAGTATGTAAAAAATGGTACTTAGCATCAAATTACTTTTTTTTTAAACATAGATAGAGCAGGAATCAATTTTAAATATCATTATCTCAATATTTTTCAAAAATTTATTGAGTAGTTTAAAATTAAATTTCTTATTATTCCCATTAATACATAGAATTTTATGTAATAATCTAAATGTTGAATTGTTTGGAGTAATTCAAGAATGGATTATATCAAAATTAGTTTTCTATATAATAACATATGAAAATTATAACCCAAATCAGTAATTTTGAAATCAGTAAACACACTATTACTATTACGATGTACTGATGTTAATATATATACATTTTCAGAATATTTATAAAAATAAATAAAAAAAGGATTCTTATCCTATAAAAGTCATAAACCTCAAGATTTAGAAACAAGATTACACAAGTGCTTATTACTCATTATCACTATATCAGTTTAATGTATCAGTCTAAATTCTTAAAATTACATTGTTAAATGAAATGAGTGAAATTTGATCAAAACTCTTTTGATAAACTTTGTAGTAAAATATAGAAAAGCTTTTAATGATTGGTAGCTCAAATTTATTGAACACATTAAAACATTTGAAATAAATTGATTAAATATTAATTTACCCAATGGAAATTTCAGCAACAAGAACAATAAATAAGCTATGTCAATTCATAGTTTAAATTTTGAAAAATACCTACTTCCAAAGTCAATATCTCAGTCTGTAACTGCTTCTGGAATTCTAAAAATTTTTCGATAGTAAGCTTACGGTCCAAGTTTGGGCCAAAAAAATATGTAGATAAAGCACTACCGAAAAACTTGTAAATATTTCCAGTATTCGAATGATCCCTGTGACGCATTCCCACACTAGTCTGGCTTCGAATAATAGTTTGAACCTACAGATAATAGGGAAATTATTACATACATAAATAACGGATTTGTTTAACACATTTAGAAAAATTTAAGATTTAAAAGCATATGGTAATGTAAATGAATTATATCAAAAGTAAAGATTCTATGTGTTATATTTAATTATTAAGTAAGTGTGGTTATAATAAACTAAACAGCATATAATAAACACAAATTTACACTGCATACACATAACAATTTATTAAAAACTGTATATAATATCAGCAGGACAAACTTTATGCAATCAATAAATTATAATAAGTTTGTTGCATTCCTTTTAAAAAAGGTAAGTAGATTAAATCATTTTTTTTTTATTCAGAGTTTCATATTATCTTCACAATTGTTAAAAATATTAATTTCCAGTTAAGCATTATTTAATAATTCCTTCCTTGAAAAAGAAATAAAACGTTTCAATTTTGATTAATTTATTATTTCATGGTAATTTACTTTTTTTTGCACATAGCTATTTTGATTAGTATAATTAGGGTTTAAATAAAATTAAAAATTATTACAATTCTTAATAAAATTTGCAAGAGAGCATTGAAACACATACTAATTGAGTTTAAAATTACAGAATAACCATTTGATTATCCCCTCAACAATATTAAGTTCTGTATCAATCAATCAGTAAAATTAATTTATTCATTTTCATATACATTTATCATTATATATACAGAAAGAAATAAGCACATAAAATACTATATATAACACAGTGTTCAATTCTCATCTAGTTATATTAACATTATTTTTCTCATTGCATATTTTACAAATATTTTCATATCATTAAATATTCAATGCCATGCTGGACTTTCGTAACAACATGTTTTTGAGTGTGGGATTCCAAATAGAAAAATGAATTTTATAGTTAAAATGAACATCAAAAATACTTCATTGCTTAAGGAAAGACAATGACCAGTTTTTCTATAAATGAAACCAAGTATATTTTTTCAAATTTAAAACTCATCACTTACTTGTAAGAAAAATCATGGATAACACCATTCAAATTTAACTCTTGAAATGTTTAGTTTCAACTGAACACTAGTAATAAATAATATTTTCAAAAAGAACTTACTTTGTCAAATTCTTCATAATCAACATTTCCATCACCATTTAAATCAAACATTCTAAATGCTATTTCAAAATGTCGCTTTGACGCTGAATATTAAAAATAAACATAATTATTTTATAAAAAATAATTTAAAGATAAGATAAACTGTATTTTCTTATTTTAAAGAAATAAAGTAAATGAGAAGTTTCTTAAAAAAAAAAAAAAAAACATTTATAATTAAAAAGTGTTTAATATTAATTTCTTAAAACAAATAGAGACTTTACAAATAAAAAAAAATAAACCTAACTCGTAAAATATACAAAAATATTTTACAATTCTTAACTATTTTAAATTCAAAACTTTAATATTAATTAGCAAATTAAATTTTGATATATCATTTAAAATTTCCTTCTGTGTAACTTTTTTCAAAATTTATATAAAAAATATTATTTGATATTTAAAACTACATGAAATTCTTAATATTTCTGTTTATAATGTTCTGTCTAACAAATAGCAACTTAACATATTTTCCTCTATATAATCTGCAGATTATATGTCAAAAAAGTTTTGAATTTTGTTATGTTTATTACATGCGGAAAAAGATAATCTAATACATTCACCAAACATAAATGGCTTTCTTTCAAAACTTTAAGTTTTGTTTATATTTCATAAAATAAATAACAGATAGCGTGACAACTCAGCCGACTTATTTTAGCTATAATCAGCATGGTTCAATTAATTACGCTCAAGAACGAATTTGGTTCCTCAAAATGATATTAAAGTTGCAACTGGCTAATGTCATTTCGCCAGCTTCTTAACCTGAGATGTTTCCAACTGGAAACATTCAAATTTACATATTGTTAAGTGGAAGCAAAAACGTTTAAGTTACACAGTAAATTTTAAACCAAAAACTAAAGGAAAGGCAAATAAAAAATGGCAACAAACATGTTAATGTAAGGTGAAAAACAAAGCATGAATGGCAAAAAAAAAAGAAAAAATATCAAATGCACAGTTCAAAAATAATCCATTTCTTTCATTTAATTATACGCAAAACAAATACATTTTATTTTAAAATATGTCTAACCTCATTTCAAAAGTTATTAAAACTAAAAATCGATAAGTTTTACACGAATCTTCATCAATGTTGCACTTTGGTTGAAGTAGATCCAAACACAATTTTTTCATAATAAATATTTTTTTGTACAATTTATTATATTTTTAATCAAACTGTGCATTTTTTATTTTATTTAGCACCACATTATCAGCAGTATATATTTTCGAATATTCGCCGAAAAAATTGCTGCGGATTATTCCACACCTTTACTTTTTTACTCGAAAAAATATCTTGCAGATTATATACAGCAAAATATGGTATTTATAAACTAAATATTTAATAAATTTATTTAAATTAATCGAACCTGATAAAATTGTCAGCAAAAACATATACTCTGAAAACCCAATCAGTCCAGAGGCTCCAAGTTTGTAAAAAATGCTTTCCTTATTTGGGGTCAGAAGAGCTTTGTTTGTATCCTTTAAAATATAGAACTTAAATTATATAATTTAATGGATTTTTTAATAAGTTAATTTATAAATTTTCATGGATATATTTTAGATTTAAATATAAAAATCAATTAAAAATATTAATATAAAAACTTTGATAATTTAGCTATCAAAAATTATCCAAAGTAAAAAAATGGAATTTCAGAAAATATTTTGAATGAAAATAAATCTTTTAATAATTATCATTTACATGAATTCAATATGGAAAATATAAATTATTATATGAATAAGTTACCATTAACTTGCAAAGTATAGTTTTCAAAACATTGAATTTGTTGAAATATTTCCAAAATGCCTCTGCAACATCAGATATTAATAATTTACTTTTTCTTTATTTTGAAATAAATTTTTTATTACTATTCATATAAATGAATGTGGTGTAAAAACTACTGAAATATTTATAAAAGTTAATATATTATAATTGTAAACATTTAATACACAAATTTTTTTTTCCAAAAACATTTAAAGCTTTAGCTACTATGCATGCTAAGTAAGGGAAACAAAAACCTACAGCAGTTTGCATCTCAATTTCTAGCTTTCCAGGAACATGAAAAGCATCAGCCTGGAAAATGAAAAGTACAGCAGAAGCATATTCAGTACACATAAGCTTCAAAGCAGTTTAAAAATAGAAGAAAATAGTAGGAGACATTTATAAAGATTTTCACTGTACAAGAGATAACATTTATAATAGAAAAGTAATTTTAAAGGATGCACACAATTAAAGCTTATGTAATTTTTTAAATACTGAAATGCAATTTTATTAAGATTTTAAAGATACTGCAATTACAACATGCATTTTTAAAGTAATACAAAATTTAAAAAGGAAACAATAATATACTTAATAAATAACATGTTTTATGACAACATGTAATTGATTAATAGATTATTTATTTTGCTTACCTTAATTTCAACTTTTTTATATTGATCAAGACCTAATCCTAAATAAAATCAGAAATATATGAGATTTCTTTGCAGCAAATGTGTATAAAAAGTAAGACAAATTTTCATCATAATTAGAACTTAACCACTTGTTTGATTATTTCAAGTCTACTTTATTTAAATATTTTGCAGTTAATTATTATCCTGAGAATTCTCAGGCAAAGTGGAATCTTCCAGTACAATTTGTTTTATGACATTTTTAGTTAAACTGAAGTAAATGAAAGGAAATATTGGTTTTGATTGATTGCTTGCTAAGTTTTGTTGGAGCTCTTTGATATTGTTTTGGCAGGAAGGGTAACATTTCTCTTGATTATATATACTGTGGTTTATGGATTAGTAATGTATAAAGCAGGTTTGAAAAAGAGTAAAATAATGTGTCCACATAGAGAAAGTGATTTTTTATACAGTGATTAAGAATAGATGGATATTGAAAATAGCAGAAGGGGTTCTTCTGTAAGCTCATAAATGGAATTAAATTTAAAAAACTGAAGCTGTCACCTCCATCCTTGCTTTTTACTTTTAAAGCCAATCCAGATATGAATTTCAAGATTGATATATCTAAAATTCTGGAATTTTTCTATAAATAGTTTAACAAAATCAAAACCCTGACTTAATTTCCAGGGAAAGTAATAAATCCGATTTTGTCAGAATAAAGAAAACAATCACTTCCACAACAATGATCCATATGATGCAAATACATTATTGCTGTCCAAAACCAAATATGATATGGCCAATTATGCAATATTTAATAGAGAAGTTTCAGATTTTGATTATACTGAAGCAAGATACAACAATAGATGAAAGTTTATGTCATTATAAAGGCAGATTCAGATAGAAGCAGTACATCTTTTTTAAAAGAGCGCAATTTGGAATAAAGAGTTTCTTGTGCAAATCTAAGAATGGGTGTGTGGAATGTTATTATTTACAATGGAATGGGAACTAATTTCGATAATTTACGCGATTATCTTCCTATATCAATCTAAGTAGTGATGACTTCCAAAATTACTGGATAACAGCTATTCTCTTACTATGGACAATTTTTATAACTTGCCAGATATGGCTGATGCACTAGTCAAAAGTAAAACTGATGTCAATGTAATACACTGAGTGAATAGAAAAGATTTACCTTGAGATCTAAAGACAAAGAAATTAAAAAGAAAGAGAAAATGGATTTTAGAAAGGGAAGGTAACTATAATGAAATGGAAAGATAAGGGTGTTAGTCTATTTTCCATAATATATACTATTGAAAGAAGGATGTGGCAAATAAACAAAGAGAGATAAAGACAAGGCCTATATGTGTAATTGATTACCATGAAAAAGCATAAGGTGTAGATAAAGTTGACCTACATTCAGCTGCTTATTCTATAAAAAAAAAAAAAAAAAAAAAAAAAGAGGGAAAAATATTAAAAGATTTTCTTTTCATTTATTAGATCCAGCTTTGTGGAATTCTTACAAATTGTAAAATAAACCAGGAGGTTCAGCAGCATCTATACAACTGAAGAATGCAACTTGTTGCGAAATTAATTTTAGAAAATTATTGTCACGAGTTTTCTACCAAATTAGGAAGACCCAGCATTAGTCCTTAAGTACTCAGGTTAACCTCAAGACATTTTCTATATGTTATTCCTTCTTCTGAAAAAGTTCAAATCTAATAAAACAGTGCGCATTATGCTTCCATGAAAGAAATTCCTCAAGTAAGTTGGTGAGGAAAGAGATCAGATACCAGTGTACAGAACGTCAGATATCACTTTATGTTATCAACTGCTTCAAAAACTATCAAGCAAAGACTAATTTTTTTTCTATTTGCCCAAGATAACTTGGAATAGAGTAACATCTTAAAATTATACCTTTATACATGTAAAATATTAAAATTAAACTTAAAACTGCATATTTTGTTTAATTTAGTATTTAATGAAATAAATGTGATGATTTTTTGCTATCCTTTTTCTTTAAAGAAATGGTAAGAGAAGTGGTTATGTAATAGAAATTATGACAGGTTTATAAAATAGTGTAAAGCAAACTGAAATTATATTTAGCAAGACACACATGTCTAACAGCCAAACGAATAAGACAATATCCAGTAAGAAGAGTCATCAAAGGGTTAATGATTAGTTATCTGATTAGGATTCTTTTAATAATTTGCAAATTATAGAAATGACAATCAGCTATGCTTGAAAAATAGGTCTTTGGTATCTTACTCAAAACATTTTATAATGTGAAGATTGTAAACTATTTTTAAAAATTATTTAAACAATATTAATTTTTAAAAAAATATTTATATTTTTATGAATAGAAATGCACATATATGTTTGAATTCAATGTCCAAAAACATTAAAAAGATAGCAATGCTTTTACATTGTTTATTTTTTTTATAAGTTTTCAACACATATTCAATAAATTTTGACATTTTCAATGTTTATTATCTAAAATAATATACATTAATATATGTAAACAACATAACACATCTTTATGTGAAATAAATAAGTAAAGCAACAAGACTAGTTTTTTTTTTTTTTTTTTACTATTAATGATTTTATTAGTTTTGCTATTTACAAACTAAAACAATTTTCCACAATTTATTTTAACAATATATTTCAAATGATATTCATTAATCATTTTTGACAAAATAGTGTTTTTTTTTCCAGAAATCTACATAAGATATGCCATTATTAAAATAAAAAAACTTTTAAGTATTTGGATATTAACTAATATAAATACATTAATTAGTTTAAACACTAATATATTTTTACTATTTTACTAAATATAACATTTCTATGAAGGAGTTAGAAATATTTTAGTAAGTAATTTTCTTTCTATAGAAAATTTTGCAATATAGTCATTCCAAATTATATAACTTAAAGAATTAACAAAATTTAAATTTTATAGATATCTAAATAATTAATGAAACTATTTTAATTTAAGATATCAATTATCACCTTCAGGCTGTTTAACACCAGGAGTTAAAGAACGAAGGAAATCTTCAGGAGTCATGAAAATTTCTGAATCCCCTTGCTCATTATAAACTCGAAGAGTCGCAAAATATCGGAAAATTTTATCTGGTGTTGAATATGCACGAATTCGGTTTTCATATTCAATAATCTGTACAAAAATTGTAAAATTAAGCAAATATTTCATAAAAGAAAACTAGAATTCGTAAATCATACTTCCATGAAATAACAATAAACATTAAGCATCATTAACTAAAGTTTTAAAACCTTTCTATCTCTGAAACCAGGGCGATCTTTTTTCTTTTTTTCTTCTTTAGCTTCTTCAATTTCACATTCAGCATCATTTTCATCATATTTTTTAGATTTCTTTTTACTTTCAGTAAGAGCAGTTGCAGCCTCTATACGAATTTTATCTTTTAGGGATCGCCAAAATCTTACAACAGGTTCAAGCCTAATGAAAATATTAAAATCAATATGAGCCTTGATTGTAAAGAAATATTTATTTTATAAAATGATGAATTATTTAATAATGAATGATATTGACATTTTAAATATATATAATGTATATTGACATTTTAAATATATATAATGTAACCTATTTAATATAATTCTAAATTTAGGTAAGTTCTCTTATTTTACCCCCATACTGAAGTTCTAACACACAGGTACCAGAGAATTCTTAAGACCTTCTTAAGCATTTAACAACCCTGCAGTATCCCTATATAAACTTCCTTCTATAAGAATCAGTACATAGATGTCTGCTTATCATGATAAAGATCACATAATTGTGCTATACATGGAAAATTTAACTTTATTTTAACTTTTATTCAAATAAAAGCTATCTGGAATGTACCTGAGCTTACATTCACTGCCTTGGTACTCTACTGCTGACTGCTTCTCAACTAAATTATGAATTATTATATTAAAAAATAATTTAATCTAATCTAATATATATATATATATATATATATATATATATATATATATATATATATATATATATATATATATATATATATATATATATATATATATATATCGGTATAACATTAATATAATATTTAATATTACACCTTAGAGGCATATATAGTTTCAAATTCTGATTTATAAAAAGATGCCTTTTCCTTAACTAATGGATAGAAAAAAATTCCTAACTTCCCAGAAACTCATATTAAAGACTTGAAATATCAATCCTAAACTTAAATAGAATAATTTTATCAGAAATTAAGCATGCTTTACTACTTAAAAAAAAAAATTTGCATTAGCAAAGATAGATATTCAGTCTTTTATTCATTACAGCAGATATTCCATTCAATACAAATATCATGAACAATTTTATTTATCAGTTTTCACATCAATTTTATATTAAATTACAAAGTTATGTATTTCTTCTAAACATTGCTAGTTTTCATATTGCTTCTTTTTAAAAGAATTGAATATCAATTTCTTCAAATATTTAAAATTTAATATCAGATTTAAATACAATCAGGGAAAGAAAAAAAAAAAAAAAAAAAAAAAAAGCAACTGCATGAAAAATATTAGAATTTAATAAAAATTTTTTTAATGAAATGGTGCAATCATTTCCCAGAGAACATTGGTTAATTTCTAAAGTTTTATAATTCCTCTATATACTGGAAAATAACAATATTGAAATTCTTGAGAGAGATTAGAGAACTCTGATATTTTATATATATATATATATATATATATATATATATATATATATATATATATAAAATTATGTTCCCTTTATTACCATATTTTTGAATGAAAATATATATGAAAAATATAACTTAAACTTAATTTTGCAGAAAATGAGGTTTTTGAAGTTTACAGAAATGTATAATTTAGTTTAAATAAACTTAATGGTTTTAATGATTGATGAATAATTTCTTGAAGATAACTATTGGTTAATTTTAGAAATTAGACCAATAAAAAGCATGAATAATTTTTTGATGGGAAAATAATTTATAGTAACAATTTAACTCGATTATACGAAAGCTCATAGGTGTTAAAGCCTGCAGTGCCTATATCTGTTTTCAAGATCAAAGACCCTGGGGTGAAAACAAATGTCCCAGTTAAGAGGTCAATTTAAAGAGAAACTTTGAGTATTTAGTTCCAAAGCATGCTTGGTACTCAGTTTTATTGAGTCACAGAAGGGATGGAAGGCTGAGTAAGCCTTGTCCAGCCTGAGTATCAAACCTTGAACCTGTACCTGGGAGCATAAATTACTACCACTATGCCACTCAGCTTAATTTATTAGCAGTGGCTTATAAAAAAATTTCAGTTGAACACTCCTAATAATTGAAATAGATGGAAAATTTTCTGGAAATTTATTAGTATCTTTTATAGATAAATAAAATTTAAAAAAAATTTGAAATTGAAAATCCTAACTTTTGTTTTGATGTTATAACAAATACCAAAATTAGTATTAATAGCTTGTGTTTGTTGTTTTGCAGTCACTTTTTACATAAAAGAACCGACAGCTTAAAGTAGAATCCAAACCCTATAAAATATTTACATCCAAAGTGGACATTAAACCAGTCAACTGAAGACCAGAGAGTTATCATTTAGCTCCCACCTACATATCTGAATTGGGAAATTTTAAAAATCTTCCAAGCTTGAATGTATTAAATGAAATAAAATGTATGCAGTTTTTATGAAATATCAAAATGTTGTCTCACTATTGTTGACGATTTTTAATATAAAATTCAAATTCCTTTAATTCAAAGCACTTTTAGTACATGAATAATTAAGTAGGTATTTTCCTTTTATAACTAACTATATATTTACTTTATCAAAATTAATATTTTTATGCTATAATTAATATTATATTATTTTCATGAATTTATTTTTAAGTGTTTAGAATTTGATCACATGAAAAGTTTTCTAAAACTTAAAAAACATATTAATTAAATTGAAATTTCTATCCCCAAAGTTTAATTTATTATGAAATGTAAAGCTAAAAATACTGAAAAATAAATCAGCATCATGCAAGTCAAAATTAATTTTAAATTATAATGAAATAGCATTGTATCACAAGGGTAACTAAAGCTCTGGTTTTATTTTCATATGCACAGAAAATTTTTTTATTACATAATCAATAATAAAATATTTCAACATTCTACAAGATTTCTATCAGACATTTTATGCTAAAAATGATTTTTACAAACTTTTATATATTAATGTGCTTGTGAAGAGTCCTTAGTTTATGCCATTAGTCAAAGTTGGAGAATTTTAAGATTCCTCTTATACTGCTACAGGTATTTGAAATTTTAGTACATTATGGTAATGAAATATATTATGTTTGCATTTAATTAATCTTTTATAAAAAAAACGTTTAAAAGGTTTTATTGGTAAATTTTTTGCTTTAATTTTCAATTAAAAATTTGCAACTTTAACCTCTTTGTGTTCATATTTTTTTGATTAGTTTAAAAGATATTTAATATAATTAAATCTTTCATAAAAACTGGTTTATTTATTATTATTATTTAAAATATTTATATCTTATTAATTATTTAAAATATTTATTTGATGTTAAAATAAAAATAAATAAAAAGAAAAAAGACATTTCATTGGTATTTAAAATTGTTTAACAATTTAGGAAAGAAATGCTTCAGAGTTTGCTGTATGAAATTTTGGATAATAACTGAGTTATTAGAGAAATACAAATATACATATACGGAAAATGTTTCAAATAACAATTTTTAGTAATGAAATTATATTTCAGAAAAGTATGTAAGTTTTGCTGACATACTTTAAAAAAAATATTAAAATGACAGACTTTAAAAATATTAGCATTTTATAAATACAAATATAATCAAATTAACTATTTATATAAGAATAAAATATAATATTACATAGTTAAAATGGCATGTAAATATTATTTAAGCTAATTACATAATAAACCGAGTAAAAACACTAATAAATGACAATGATAATAAAAATAAACAAGAATTTATAGTTTTCTGAAATTTACAGAAAATGTATAAAAATAGAAGGTAATATATCATTCGAGCAATGAAAATGAATACCTATATTTTATTAGATGGTATTAGGTATTCAGAGTATTCAAAAGTTGAAAGAAATAATTCATAATATTTTGTTATCAACACAAAACAGAGGAGGAAATGTACTAACTTGGAATTACTTTTTCAACATACATTATGCAGAATAAATAGCAACATGATTATAGATATAAACATACAATAGAAAAACAGATGATTAAAATATATACTAAGAAAAATAGATGGCCTTCTCAGCAAAATAATGATAGTATAGTTTTTAAAAATATTGTATTTTATGTAATGCTTTCAGGCAGGAGTCATCAAGTGAACAATGAAACTAAATCATTAATGTAAATAAAGATGGTTTATATAATATTTAGTTTATAATTAATCAAACAGAACACACACCCTTAAAAAGCATTCAACATAATGTTTTGGAAAAACAATAACTGAGCAACAACACTAAATCAATAATATGAACAATATTGTTTCTCATAATTTTTTTATAATTAGTCAGAAAAAAATACTTTAAAATTTCAATATAGTATTTAATTTAACAAGTAAGGTACTAAATACATAAACTCTTTATACTTATACAAATCAATTTGAACAAAAAATAAATGGACTCACTCGATCTAATCAAGTTATTTTTATTAGAAAATAGCTCATTCTCAAAGCTCCAATTTAAAAATGTTGATTCAGTTTCCTATACATCACTCATTTAAAATATACAATGTAAAATGACAGTTTTTCAATTTCAGATAATTCATTTGATCGTTTATTTCTCTTTTCTCAACATATCTCATTTTCTAATGGTTCTAAATATTTCTCATTTTAAATTAAATTAACTGAAAATCCAAATTATATGAGTTTAAACTACTAAAATACAAGTTTAACTTTCAAATTAATTAATTAATATTAATAATAACGAACTACATTTTATTAGAACTGTCAAAATTACAATGAACTTCAGCATGCAACAGAAGTAACCATAGAATTGCAATCAATTCATATGCAGTTAAAAATTCATATCAAAGAATTCATTTTGGCATAGAAATTTACTGATTTGACACTTATACAAATAGAATTCCGTCAAAATGATATATCAATTTTTATAAAATTTATATAATATTAAAAGTAATTTAGCTATGGCAATGTACATCAAGTAATTTTGTAGCATAAAACTGTGCATATAATTTTCATACACTGTTTTAAGCATTCATATCTAAACAAATTTAAAAGCATCAATTTAAATCTTTTACTAAGAAAAGTAATTAACAATAAACACAAGCATAAAATTAATAATAGAATGAAACATTATAACATATTATCAAAGTCTTAATCTTACCATAAAAAATTTAAAGGTATAAGCAAAAGAGAACAACCCATAAACACTTGATAAAAAAAAGGAAAACCACGTAATGGTGGTTTCTTGCGATGGCCAAAGTTCTTTACTGTTCTCAAAGTAATTCGGTTCATAAAAGGGAAATGAGGTTGAAGGCATCTTGGAATCAAAGTATTGCTCACAACTATTGGATAATAATTGTTCAGGAATTTAATATGTCTCAGAGGAAAATTTAGGACACTCATGTTACTATCCTACAAATAGAAAAGATATTTAAAAACAATTTTATGTAAAAAGGCATAAAAAATTATATTAATATAATTATAGCAATAATTATATTTTATTGGTTTATATTGCCGGCCAACTTGTCTAATGGTCAGCGTGCCTGACTACGGATAGGGAGGTCCTGGGTTCAAATCCCGGTTCAGGCATGTACTTTCTCTCTCTCTCTATCCTGTCTTTGTTCTTTTCTTGTGTGTGAACGAGGTGTGAATGGTTGCCTACCCTATAAACGGGTCCCTATGGCATGTGTGTGTACTGAAGAAATCAGACTCCACACCAAATACAGTTCAGTTGGAAAAGTGGAGTAGCACACCCCAATTTGCCAGCCTAGCTGGCACACGAGAACAACAACATTGGTTTATATTTGTAAGCATATTACACATAAAAAGAACCATTAAAAAGGAATAATGTTATTGTCACAATCTGATAAACGGAATCGTTTAAGAAACTAATAGTAGGAAAGTGAGAAATAAATAAGACAATTTTGACTGTTTTAAACTTAAAAATTAACTAATAAATATTTTAACAATTTAAAATGGGGATGATCAATAAATCAAAATGTTTTTTCCTTTAGGGTTAAGGCCTTTATAAAATCACTGTTGTTGAAAAGCATGACGGAACATACTTATGAGAAAGAGATAAAAATTGATAAGAGATAATTTTGCCTTACATTAGGGGGTATTAAAGTATTAGCTAAGTTACTTTAGGAGAAAGACAGTCATAACCATACTTACAAAGAAAGGGGGAATGGAATGGAATGTAATCAATTTAAATACCTTAAATGGGTTATGTTGAAAAATTAAGTTTTACTTTTAGTTCACATAATCCATATAATATTCTCGACTTACATTATCTTTTACACAGGCTATATTTATATATAAGTTTATATATTTATGAATATATTTTGTAGAAATCTTTCCAACAATTCTACCCTCTCAGTGAAAGTTCAATTTGCAGTTTTTTTATAAGTAATCAAATAAAAACAACAACATTGAAGTGGTTCAAATAATGATTTTCTACTACTTGAAAATTTATTAATCTTTTTACCACTAATTTATCATCTACTTTCATAAAACTAATGTAAATAAAATATTTAGAGAGAGAGAGAGAGAGAGTTTTCTCCTTGAGAACACTTAAACTTTTAAACTACTAGAGGCACAAAGGATTTTTGTAATAAGGTATGATTCTCAAGACATGTTTCATTTGAAAAATCTTTATAACCAAGATAAAATAGATTGGATTCTTTATTAGTTGAAAATATCAGATTAAGCATTCTTATGAATCTCTAATTTACAAATGATCACTATTTTACAAACTAATAAGTGGCTTTTAACAGTTGTATAAAGGCAATAATTTTAATTCGCATACAGGAACCAAAATTTTTAAAATCTCATTTTTGTAAACTCAATAGGAAATCATAAAAGGGTTCATACAGATTTACAAAAATCAAATTCCAAGAGTTTTCCAGGAGTAAAATCAAAAATTTCCAAGAGGTGTCAACATTAATGTTAAATACTTTTATTTTACTTTGAAATTAGTTCTTAACTAAATATGCATAAAATTATGTGTATGCAACATTTTTCAATTACATTTGTAAATAATAGAAACAAATAATTGCAAAAATTAAAGAGAATATTTGTTTTATTTAAGTTAGAATTATATTCACTTATTACTTCAAAAGCTATCAATGAATTTACAGCTGTAACAGAAAAAAATTTATTTGAATAATCATTCTTTACATTACTGAATTATACATTGTATAAAATACTGGGTAATTTTAGAGTTTTCAAACTTCTTCACTAGATTCCTATCTATTAATTTATTGAGAATTTCAAAATGTCTATAGAAACCTTTTTTAAATAATTATTCAATATAAATTCAATTATTAGATAAAATTTCTAGGATGACCTTTTTCCCAATTATTATTAAATAAAAGTAATTGTAACTTTTTCTTCTGTTTACTTTCAAACTCTTTTAAAATTACATAATTTCACACATCCATATTATAGAATTTTCATTTTCTTTATTCATTCAATAAATTCTCATATTTCTTGCTTATTAATATAAACAAAATATTGCTGTTATAAAATGCTAACTTTACACCTCTAAAGCTTTCACTTTCCATTCATTATTATTACTCAGTGATAAATGATGCTTCTCTGAAGCACCATATCAACACATGTTTGATTTTGCAATTCATGTTAATTTACCATTTCTTTCAGCTTCCTCAGAATATTCTATTTTAGATTTTTCAAATTCATTTATGTCATCTTCCAAACTTTTTTATTTTCTGTTGATCAAGTGATGCTTTTTGCTTTCCTTCTGTGATCAGCTGTTTTTTTTTTTGTTTAATTAATCTACATATAATTTATACTTTTGCATGGCACCAGCAGCAAAATTAAGTAGGCTTTTTCTAATTATTATATTGTTGACACATCCTATGTTTTAGATTGTGATAAACAATGCCACTGAAAACCCACATTCAACAGAAGTTTAACTATGAGAAAGTAGTAAAAGCAAATTAACTACTTTTCATATGTGCCAGTAATTTTTCTCTATTTGAGAGTTAGTTAAAATAAAAAGTATCTGTTTATCTTTAATAGGATCAAACATTTCATCAATACAATTTTGAAATGTTACAGTTGGTTGTAATAATTTAAGTTCTTCCACAAAATAATTAAATTCTTTCCTTTTTTCTGAACCATACAAAAGCCAATCTTTGTATGGGTTTTCCAGAGTTCACTGGTCATTGAAAAGATAGTTTAAACCTAGCATATTAAATAATTTATTTCTCTGATAAACAAATACATCCCGATCCACTGAAATTATATGCAATTTTCACCAAGGAAGGCATAAAGTGTATTTTAACTCAAACATTTTATACAACATAAAGAAAACAGAAATAAGGAGAGAAAGATAAGACTAAAATCGCCTATTTGATTGCACCACATAATGATCTTATTGGTGACCACTCTTTTCACTTCACTTCACACACTTAAATCTAAATGCTACATACGGTTCTGACTGAACTGGATCTTTATATTAGTCAACACTTATGAATACAAAAATCTAATATTGATCATGCTACCATTTAAGAGTTAACATTCAATTAATTTTTTGGACGATTTCATTGAAAATTTTAAAATATTCAAACAAAAATCTCCAAAAAATAAATCTATCAAGGGAGGTAAAAATTCTAGGAGTACTTCACTATTTTCAAGGAATCAAATCAAAATTTCAGGAGTTGCATGAACACTGTCATAAGTTCTCAAACATGTAGACATAGCAGATGTTAAATTCCCAAAATAGTTGAAGCAATTCATGTGGAATTTTTCACACCTAATCTGCTTCAATTTTATGCTTCATGGATCAGAGTATAATCAATAGCTTTTAATTTGAATGTTAAGTACTTTTGCAAGGAGTGAACACAGCTCTAGAAATTGACTTAAGAAATTAATATTCTAGGTATAATTAACTTGTCTATCTATGTTTGAATGGTTTGGGTTCTGTAGCACAAGGTCCAAATAAGATGAGCTGTGCCTTGTTAGATTACTGTTGCAAAAAACAATATTGCGATCATGTTGACATACAAGCTTTATTAAAGAAACCACTGCTACTGAAGTAAACCTACCAGATGACCAACTAGAAACATTACTCTATGACTTGAAGGAAAATGAGTTACTCATTTACAAAATTTGATAAAGAAAATCACAGTTGCACAAAAAGCTTCATTTTAAAACTTTCTAAATGTGAACTCAGATATCATTTATACATAAAAAGCATTAGGTGATTAGTGTTTAAGAAAATAATAAATAAGAATGAAAAATAATTTTAAGTATCAAATAAAAAGACAATTATAGCCTTCTATTAAACAAGCAGAAAAAAAACAAGATTTTTTTATCTAGAAAAGAAAAAGATAAATAGCTCCCAAGATTGAAGTAATTTTTTGAGTAAAGCAGAAAATACTTAATATTGATAAAAATGGAAAATAGTTTTTGAAAATATAGTTTAAAAAATGAGAAAACTAACAATTCTTTTGAAATATTTTTCAGGAATAAAATGAAAGTAATTATTATTTTCAAATATGAATTCGATCTTGCATGTGTTTCTTATATAGAATACAATTAAATAATTTTTTGCACTTTATTTACAAGCACAGAAAATTCAATAACTTCTTTTTTAAAAGTTAAAGCTTATTATTTTTATAATTATTATAATATATTTAGAATACAACATTATGTCTTAACTTTTTATTAATCTTGCATGTAATAAAATAATTAAAAAAATGTCATTCTAATAAACATAAGAAACATTTTGTTTTCTGAACAGCAGACATCAAAATGGTTTTAGGCTGCAACTGAATAGTGTGAAAACAATTTTATTCATTACATATATCGTTAAATTTTTAGATAGCTGTTTAGATAAAAAATACAAAAATGTTAAATATCAATTGCTTAAATTTTTAATGACCACTCTTAACTACAATGCAAAGATTTAAAAATTTCCCCTTTTTGCAAAAGTTTAAAAAATCATGAATAAACAAATTTGTTAAACATATATGGGAATAAGAGGATTAACATATGAGAGAGAGAGAGAGAAACTCATTAAAATTATTCTTAGCTAATAAAGAATAGAAAAATTTGATAAAAAAAAGTAACAAACAATAAAATGTCAAATTTCTGTAAACTTTAAATGTATAAATTTATTTATATAACATACTATTATTGGAAAAAAATTTATCTGTGTTAAATTTTTTTAAGTGTTTGCATAAAAAGTTGTTTTTTTTTTATTATTTGCTGCAGTTTGATTCTAAACTTATAAATGTTTATTTGAACTTTTATGATTATGAGCAAATAGAGTTAAAAAAAAGTATATATATATATATAAAAGTTTATAACATTATATAAGTTTTTCCATCCATAAATGTTAATATAATTTTATAGTTAACAATCTAAATTTTCTAGATAATAATTTTCAATCAATCAAAATAATTTTTCATTTTATTACTGACTTGTCTTAATTTTATTGAATTCATTGATTTTTAGATTTATATAGATGGGGTGTCTTTAAATAGGTAGACTTACGTTATTTGTAAATTGTGTTCTTTAAATTGACAGTTTTAGTTATAGAATATTTGTAAGAAACAATATTATAAAATAAATGGTGAGTTATATTTTAAAATTGCAATTTCATTCAAAATATTGTTTATAGAGTTCATATTTTGTGAAAACTTTTACATTAAATACCTTGAGTTCAATGTAGATAATTGAATATGCATATATGAATCATATTTCCACTAGAAGTTATTTAGATTTTTAATGCACAATATTTACTCACAAATCCCACACTATCTATTTATAGATACTGAACAGTGATTTGCAATTCAACAAAGCTACCTTCCTCTTTAATTCAATTTCCTTTTACCTAAAATTTCTTTTTATTTATACACTGCATTTTTAAATTTTTGATTTATAAATTACTGTTTAACAGATTTAATTTAGCTTACTTTTTTTAATATATTAATTGTAAAAGTAAGATTCACTTTCTTTCAGTTCATATAGTAGTTAAAATTGTTATTGTTGTCATTAGTCTTTTAGTTGCTTTAAAATTTAAATATACTAATTACTGGATTTAAAGGCAATTTCAATTTATATATTTGTTTATCAAAGATAAAACTTCCTACACATCATGTCTCAATTAAATATTGAATTTGTTTAAATACTTCAAAAGCAAATCAATACTTTCTGAATTTTGTTATTATTTGAACAATCGTTATTCAAAATATTCCAGAAAAATATGCTTGATTATTTTTTTATTATCTTAATTGCTCTTAAGATTTTCATGGAATATTATTGATTATATAAATTGTAATAATTCTGTCTTATATAATTCTTAAGAAAATTAATTATAAAATTTAAGAAAATTAGATTTTTCTTTGATTAATTTTTTATTATGAAGGAAAAAAAATTATCTGTACACATTCTGAGGAAAATAAAATAAATTCTCTACTATCTCTGAAAAATTGCCTCTGCATCAATACTTGTAGACATAAAAAGAGAGGTTCATCCCAAAAGAACATGTTCAAATACCTTCTTTTCAAATGGTGATTTATGTATTTTAAAAATAGGTCTTGTTAAAATGTTTAGTATAGCATTTATAAGAAACATTGAATCATCACTAATTGGTAAGTCTAGGTTTTCATACGCAAATATTCAAAACACCTGAGTTACTCTATTTTTATAAATTACAAATTTAACAATTTGTGGTATAACTTTAAATTTGCATGAATTTTTTTTATATTTTATTTTTCATCAGGAATAGATTTTATATCATTTTAATGTCAGCAAACAATTTTCAGATAGAAGTCTAAATAAAAATTTTACATAAAATTATTGTGTAAAAGAATATATACTTAAATTCAAAACAAACTGAAATCACAAAACAAAGTAAAAATTCGTGATTCTTCAGGAGATGTTGTTAAAAATATCATAACTTGAAAAACATAATGTATAAACTTTTATCAAATAAAACTATTTGATAAAAATTCTGTATGCCATTAGCTTATTATAAATTTCAAAATCACCTCATTAATTATTGAGAAAATAAAAAGGAATTTTTTCAATATCATTTTGAGTTACAATATCTATGGTTCATATTTTCTAAACTTGAAGATGACATTTACTGTAAATATTGTATAATTTTTACCAAGGAATATCTAAGTAAATAAAGCAATCAACCATTATATTAATTAATTAATCAGTCTTTTTATTTCTGCCAAAAGTCAAAAGAAAAATTATGTGGATACCAAGAAAATGCATGAATATTCTTTGTAAGCTATTAATTTAAACAGCATTGCACAAGACCATAAGCAAGCCATAATGGAACTTTAATGCTGCAACCACAATTTATTAATATTGCAAGCATTCACCAGAAAAAAAAGCTCTTATTGTAGAAACAGTACAGTGTTAAAAACGTATCTTCTTAAAGAGATCATAATTATGAATAAGTAAAGAGATATATGAAAGCAAAACATTTAAACATCACTAAGTATTTCTGTCCTTGATAACATTTTGAATTATTGCAGATGAAAACTAGAAACAGCGTTTAAAACCAATAATTAAAAATGCATCATATACACATCATTTAAGACACAGAACAAACTTAGACATTCTTACAATGAAATAATGATTGAAACAGTAAATTTGGTTTAATATTTTTCTGTCACAGGAAATGAAATTGCAGATATTTCTTTATCAAGTAAGTCTCTTTATGGTTAAGATTTGTAAAAAATAAAAATAGTATTTATTGAAAATTTCAGAATTTGTGCCTATGATTAAAACAAATGAAAAAGATATATCTAATACAATTTTAAAATCATTAGGATTAAATTTAAGATAGATAAGGGTAAAAAATATGATAGTGAGGATGCCACATAGGAAATGTTTAATTGTATATATGTATACTGGCACTTCTCATACCTAGTCAGTAATAGGTTCTACCAATTAGGTGGAAGTAGCTAGATAGGAGACTTGATAATTTTAGAAGCAGGGACTAAGTAAGTAAAAAACCCCAAAACTTAAACTGTTACACCCAAGAAACATAATATCACTTGGAGGACATTGTGACAATGACCTATTTAAGATGCTAGCCACCTTTAGTAAACAAGATTAATTTTTGGTTTACTTGAGATTTAAAATCACTGCTTTTTGATAATGAGAATTAAACCAATCAAAAAGAGCAAATTAATATCAACATTATACATGCTTCTCAAGAAGCAATCTTATTTTAATTTCTATTTGAGAAAAGTGAATTTTTTTCTCTTAATCTAAACATCATAAAAATATATTAATTATTTTTGATTTACTGAGATTTGAGAAATTTGCTGTTTGGTTTTTTTGATGAAAATTTTTTATTATTTTCCTACTGTAAATACATAAAAAGGCATGAAACTACACAAATGAAAGTATTTGGAGATGTAACATTAATAATTCCCAACAAATAAAGAATATTCAAGGTTTGGCTCATCATTATCTATAATAATATTTTGTGAAATTATTGTTCCAAAAGTCGTATGAGGAGAATAAACTTTTTGATACCGAAATTTGCATTTATATCTTTGAATTTTCATTAGATTATGTACAACCAACTGAATGAGATTTTCCATTTTCTTCTTTTTGAACTTTTGCCAAATTTTTTAATTTTCTATTTACATTTCATATTAGTCTGCATTAATTTGTTATCACTTTTACCAAAAATATTATTTATGAGCATTATCTAAACTACATAGGTTTGAGGAATTTTCTGTCATTTAATGTAATTAAACTGATCAAATTGTATTACAGAAATTTAAAACATATGCAGTATACATTTCATTTAGTGCTGAATTACTAAATCTTATTATCTCCAGAATAAGAGTATTTGTTTGAATTAAATTGGAAATTTATAAGGTAATTTAAAACTTATTTACTACTTGAATTTCTAAAAGTTAAAACTAAGCACATCAAAATTGTAAAATTTTCATAAAAAACGTAAGAAAAAATTGGTAGACTAGACTTTAATACACTCTACTACTTTTGGCAACATTGATCAAAGCAAAGAAAATATAATGAAAAAAGCATAACTTACAACATTATATAAAATATAGGTTGTAAAAAAGCTTTACATTTAACACTAAAATGTCATCAGTGTCAATTAGACACTGGAGCCTGTTTACTTTCTTCTTTTTTCCATGGTGACTACACAAGTTTTTATGGTTCTAGGTTGATTAGGAGAGATTTTACAACTAAATATACCTAGAACATCCATTGGTGTTGCCATGACACTTAGAAAATTCATCATCACAAATAAATGACATTCAACTAAAGATAGTTGAATGACATTTTATTGAGATTCACTAAATTGATACTATTAATAAAACAAACCCAAAGTACTATCATACATTTGTTTGACCTTGAATATTACTGGTTCATAATACAAATGAAAATCAAATATACCAAAATAGTAATCTTAAAGAATTTTGTTACATAACATTTCCTTTTCTGTTCATACAAAATTTCATTTGATTTTCAAACTTTGTGCAGAGCAGACACCTTGCAACAATAGCTCGTAGAAATGTTGTAAGCCTTGATGAAATTGATAATTTGTTGCGAGAACTTTCTGAGAATGAATCAAATGGTGGTGAGCTATCTTATTTGAATATCACTGTATCCATTACAAATGTAGTATGCAAAAAATATTATGCATAAAAACAGTAAAGGTACAATGGTTAAAAAACTTGCTTTTTCACAAAAATTACGATTTTACTTAGAATACTAATATCTAAGAATATTAGTTTTTATTTGATTTTACATGATTAAATAATTTGTTAATTTTTAATGATATAAATAGTAATGATATATGATAATTCTATAGAATAATATTAAAAGTCTATAAAGTAAACCCAACTGAACAATAGTCCTGCTATCATCTAGTCATTGCAATTAGTTATTTTATATCGCGGTGTTGAAACAACACTTACAGACGTTTAAAGGTAATCTATACTCGGAAGGTTCTAGTATTAATTACACTGTATCAAATAAAATCCAAAGAAAAAAAAATCGGAAACACAATAAAGTTTTATAGTGTTTTAAAAATTATATTAAGACGCAAAAATTATTGCCTAAAAATTTATGAATTTAGGGTAGTCTAAAATAGATAATAAAAAAATACACCGCGAAATAAATTTAATTTACATAATTAGTGGATATTAAAACTGAAATCATTACCAAACATTTTAAAATATCGTCAAGTATAAGTTAAGTTACATTTCTCAGTATGCTTCCGACCGATTCCGACCAATTCTGCCGACAGAAGCTAATGAATATAGCCAACTACTTTGTAATTTTGACAAAGTCTAGAAAAAATCGTTGACATCTGAGCTGGCACACTCCTGTAAAGGCATGCTATAATTATCCATAGCATTTAACATCCAAAACAACTCTAAGCACTATTGTCTTCGGCTTGATTAAATATCAAATCCAATAACTCCATATCATGAAAATGAGAACGAAAACTACTATGTTAATGCAGCTTAATTTAAAAGAAAATTTGAATGCATTGTTTTCATCAGTATAATTTTTTATTGTTTATTGTTTTCGATTATATAGATTAAGATTAGATCCAATTAAGTATTTTATATTTGTCCTTTCTCCTCAATGTGAGCTATAAGCACATTAAGCAAAGATCTCTAGAATTGTCTGTCACAATCATAGGGATAGGAGTGCTTCTAGCCTTATGGCCATTATCTAACGTCACCGATGCAGGCAAACGATTGCAGACTCATAAACATAAATTATTGTCACTTACTACAGCTTAGCTGCCTTCTTTCTTGCCAACAATTAAAAATACAACGACAGACACATCTTTCAATTTACATATATTTCATTAACACGAATTTTCAGTTTGATCCGATATTATAAACTAATTTTCTAAGATAAACAACAATAGTATTTTTTCTTGGTCACTTCAATTTTTTTGCAAAAATATCTGAATAGATGGGAAAGCTCTTTTCAAAATATTAGTAGCTATAAAAGCTTAAAATTAATATTTTATTTCATTTAAATAATTTTAAAGTCACTAGTTATTTTGAATAATATTAAAATATTTCGTCATTCATCAGCAAGATTTCCAATGATTAGAGGAAGTTGGAAGTGGTGTAACTACTAAAATTGTTTTTCTTATGGATCTTTTTTGGTTTGATAATAACAAAGCTGGTATAAGCACAATTAATGCTTCATCAATTTATTATTAACCATAAATAAATAATCCTCGATACTTCGCAACAATACTATTATATTAACAATATCGTATGGAAATATTTAAAACGATCTTAATTTTACAGGTCTTTTGAACAGATAAAGCATAATCAGGACTTTTAAACAGAGTTAAAAATATCATCAATTTCAGTTTAATTTTTGATATAAAATTAAACTGAACACATTAAAATGTCATTCAAAAATATGTGGCGTATTTGGAACTTTCGTTCAGCGTTTAATACCAATATTTCCGTAAGAGGTAATAATTTTTCTACTTAATAAAAAATTTATTTTTATTTTCTAAATTATATTTCTGTCTTCATAATTATCTTCATTTGAAAAGCAAAAACATATATAAAATATGTTTAGAATTGTTTATAAATTTTAGGGATAATTAAATTCTTTTATAAAGTTTCTTTTATATTATTTTTATTCTTTTATATTATTTTTTTATGTTCAGTTTCATAGAAAAGCAGTTGGATTTTTTTAATGACATTATCCTAACTTGTTTACAGGAATCTTTATAATTCTCATTTATTTCAGTGAAGGAAGCAAAACTTTTTTCTGTTCAAGATGCTTTGCTTAATTTATCTTGACAATTGTAAATTTATAAATTGATTTGCTCAAATTAAACAAAACCAACTACAGAGAAAAAAGTGCACAAATTTTTAAAGAGTGTTTTCCCTTTCTATGTTCCAATGTCCTGTGAGGAGAATTTTTTTACCTTTTCTCTGCTCTTACATATAGGAAACAGAAGTTGAATTTGCCACTACAGTTCTTTTTCATGAAATATTTGATATGTGCATGTGTCTTTGACTATTCCCACAATATCTGGAATCACTGCAAGTGTCCTTTCATTGTTCAAGAATGATTCAAGTTTTCAGGCATTACATAAAAAGGAATCAAATTAAAATTTTTTAAAAATATCAGATAATAAAAAATAAAAAAAAAACGGAAAAGGAAAGCATTTGTCAGAATCAAAAGTTTGCAAAAAAGAGATTTTTTGGAATTTGAGTTCGTGAATGGGAGTTAAAATTACCATTAAGTCTATTGTGTCAATGTAGGGTCTAGTCACTAGTCATAAAAACGCAAGTGCTCATAAAAAGCATTTTCGGAACTAGTTCAGTATCCCCATATATTGGCGAACGCGGCAAATTTTTTTTGTCTACAAGCTAACATGGGAAATTTCCCAAAGTTTGATTGAAAAATAAGCATTTTAGAAAATTTAAAAAGAGAAATAAATATAAAGGATGGACTTACTTGATATGAAGTTTAGCTGATATGCCTATTGGTATGCTTATTTTGACAGTTTGTTCATTGTCACCAGTATCACATTTCAGTTAAAAAAAAAAAAAAAAAAAAAAAAAAGGCATGCAAAAAATATTTTTAAAAATATTTACACTTTATAAATTTTTAAAAAAGCAAAAAAAAAAAAAAAAAAAAAAAAAAAAGGCATGAGAAAAATATTATTTTAAATATTAATTACTTTATAAAATTTTAAAAAAAGCATGTAAATAATATTTTTTTTAAAAAATATACATATAAATTTAAAATAAGCATGAAAAAAATATTTTTTTCAAATGTATACATTTTAAGTAAATAAAGATAAAACACTAATACTATAAAAAATGCATTCAGAATTTAAGTAAGATAATTACACCTTCCTTGAAATTTGGTACTCATCCCAATTAATTCCTGAAACTATTTCAAAAAATTTATTAAGACAGTTTTAATTTGCAGCTATGCAAGCTTTATGAAACTCATACATTGCAAGGTAAAATTTAAAATCTGTCTTACGATTATGCATATATAAAGACGCTTTTACATGCATCCGCATATTTTCAATTATATTCGTGTGACATCCAGTTTCTGGATCAACAAATGTGAACTTACGGTTGACTTTTAAATGTTTGAATCCCTCCTCAGTTAAACAATCATTGCTCTTCCAACAGTCGGAATACGCGGAAGTGCCTGGTAGTTTGTGTTAATGTTTCCTGTGTTCTATTGTGGACGTCAACTAAAAAAACTCTTCTGGAACCCCTCTCAACCCCCCCAAACACCCACTGATCGTCAACTTTATGTCATTTATGATATTTTCGCTTGCCAAATTTGGGTTGCGAAAATTCAGAAAAAATAGGGGGAAGGGCAAAATTGTTGAAAAAAATTTCAATAATTTTGCCCTTCCCCCTATTTTTCTGAATTAAGTTCAATGTAATCTAAAAGAGTTTTATTAATAAATTGCCTCCGATCAGCCAAAATTAGCTTTTGAGAAGGAATACTCTTCAATTATGTGTTTCATTTTGAATCCCCTTAAAATGTCGTTAGTAATATATAAAATTTCAAACAATTTTAATTTAGAATTTGAAAACCAAGAACCATGCCTAATAGATTTTTCAGTGTTGCATTGCTTTCCATCAATACTTTTGTTACAAACAAAAGAAAAACCATCAGAATAGCCTTTCTTTGGGGGTAATCTTCATTTTTGATCCATATTTTCTACAATTCACATATTTTAATAAGCCTATTTCTGTTAGAAAATAAATGAATAATTGCAGATCTTGAGCCAGTAGGACTAAAAAAATTCTATTAACAATTCCGGGTTTTCCAACTGTTGGCCTAGAGCTTGAAAAATTAAAATACCCATCATTGGTTTCTTTAATTTTAGCTCAAAATCTTACACATGTACCATTTACTTATGTATATATATATATATATATATATTGTGTTTGTGAGGGTATTTACATCTTTTCCTCGAAAAATATTTATTACTTAGAATAATGTAAGATTGTATTTATATATTTACTTTTTTACAAGTTTATTATTTAAATTTAATTTTTCTATTATTTATTTTTTGCTTATAAATCCTTATATTTTATAGTTTTAGTTATATTTTGATAGCATTTAGATAAAGATTATGACCAAATATCTCACTAAACATGGTCCTTAAAATGTAATAATGGTTTGTATTGTTATGAAACAATTATTCTCTAAAGTTATTTAAATAACAAACATTCTATCTGAAGTAATTAAGCTAAATGCTATAATCTTTATAAATTTTTAGGGAAAATGAACTTATTTGTAGGAAAATATTCTTTGTTTTAAAATATATGTTTAAATTATTATTATACTATTGATATTAAAAATGAAATTTGGATGATCTTTCATAATCTGGGCAATTAATAAATTTGGCAGTGTATTTCTTTTGTTTTAGTTTATAGTTGAATAATTTTTATGTAAAAAATATAAATATTTTTAGTAATTTTGCTGGCAGATATGTTTTTTTTTCTTTCTGGTAAATACATTAGTTATAAAATTTTATCATACATCTCTTATTGCTAAAAGGCTATAATTATATTTATGAAGTGTTTTGTAAATATGTTAATTGTTTGCTCATAAATATTTTGCTATATTTTTAATAATATTACATTGATGTGAAAAAGTTATTCCCTAGAGTATTAGTAAGTATTTATTTAATGATGTACTTTTCTTAAGGATGTGAAAATATCTGATTCAAGTCAAGAAATCAATGACTTCTATTGTTTTTCAGTTATCTGTTTGTTATTTATTCATATTTGTTTGTACTATGTATTAAGCATCTATTTTCATTTGTTGATGTAAATATTCACATTTTAAAAAATCTAACTAATTTAGTTTTTGGAAGATTAACCAAAAATTCTATTAAATTAAATTAAAAACTACTATACCACTTTGTAACATTTTGTGGAAAAAATTCTAATTAAATAATTAGGCAAATACTAAATGACTGAAATTGTAACTTTTTTGTATAACGAGTATTTGAGAAGATTTCTTCATAAAATTGACACGAAAAATCAATGTTTATTGTCTTTGACCTTAAACACAAGATTTGTATACATAAAATCTACAATAGTACTAAAAACCTTTTTTTTATTCATAAATTTGGTAACAAGATATAAAAAGTGCTATGTTAAAAGTGGAGTAATATTAATATAAGTGGACATTGGAATATAAATACTTATATTAAATATTTATATTCCAATAATGTATACTAATTATAATTTAATTTTCCTTTGAATTCTCAAAACTTTTTTCAACATAAATAAAATTATTTTTGGAATTTGAAGAAAATATATCAAGATTAAATTTTAAGAAATATGCTCAATCATATGACATTTATTTACACCAAATTAATATTTCAAATGCAAGAACATTTTGATATGCAGAAAAAAGATGGAAATAAGATTCTGAGATTGCATTGGAATCATGTAAAGGGAAGTTCCTTTCATTTTTAAACTGAAATTAATTATGGAGGATGATAACTAATATGTGTGTGTTTTAATTTGGGAGAAATACAATCCATTCACATAAAAAAGTAAATATTACTGAAACAAAGAGTTCCTTTAATTAGTATTATCTTAAATAAATATTCTAATCAATGTATTTTATTGAATAACTATGTGATGTAAAATCTTATATCATTTTGTGTATACTATTTTCAGTTTTCTAACTGTCCATTGAAATTACATGATTTTGAGTTTTGAATATTTTGATTTCAAATATTTCTTCTTTTTAGCTTAGCTCACAATAGAGCCTTGTATTATTATCCAAAATTTTAAATAGTTTATCAAATATATATTAGAAAATTACAAAATGTATTGTACAATTGCAATATTTGTATTAAATTAATAATACAACACAATGAATTAATTATAAAAAACATTTTTGTGTAATAAAATGTTTTTAATTTCTGAGCAATAGCATTAACTATTAATAAACATTCTTTTTAGTTTTATTACACAGTGGTAAAAAAATACCATAATATTATCAGTGATGTTAATGAAAACACATTTTTTGTGATAATTTGTTTGTTATTAATTGACAATGATAATAGCTTGTTAAAAAATACTGTATCTTACTTAATGATAATCAGAGAGATCATTAAAAAACATTTGAGCATATTTTGAAAAAGTATATTGCATATCTTCAAATTTAATATTATGAATGAAATCAATATTAAAGAAATTAATTAAAGAAAAAAGCTAAATATAACCTTAATGTGCAAAAATCGTTCTTGGTATTATTTCTTTAAATATATTTTGAAAGTATCCCTAGTTTTAGTAGAAGTTTATTGAGTATAAGTTCTTAAAGGTAAATTACATAAAGTTTAAAATAAAACAAATAAGAATAATAAAAACATGTAATTATAATTTTATTAAAATATAGACAAGTAAAAAAAAAATAGATACTATTTGTCTTCTAGAAAATTTTAAATACATTTTAAATGAAATTTATTCTATCTAATAATGAAACAAAGGATTTGTTGAAGAATAAAACCGTAAAATAGAATTTTCTATTTATTATAAATTTGACATTTAAAATGTCCTAATTTTATGCATTTTTTTTTCAATTAGAACTTGGTAATCAAAATTATTTCTTTCTATTTAACTTAACAACTGTTAATATTTGTATATTATTGATATTATTTAATTATTTTTTAAAAAAAATTTGTTTTAAATTTAAACTTATTGAGCTATTATGTTACTTCTTTAGCCGGAGTTCAGCAAACTTTACTGCGACATTTTTGTAGTAAAACTCACATTGTACAAATGCGAGGTTTGGATTATGAAACAAATGAACAGGATGTTATTGAGGTAATGTAAAAAGAGAATTTATCTTTCATTTTTTTATATAATTTATTTTGAATTTTATAAATTTATATTTATTTTATAATTTCTCATGATTTTATTTTTTTTTATAGTTTTTTAAACCACTAGGAATTACACCAAAAGCTGTACATCTAAAATGTGATGTAGCTGGTCGAACAGCAGCTGTGAGTGAAGTCGAATTTGCCACTCATGCTGAAGCTGTTGTTGCTATGCGAAAAAAGAATGCATTCATGGGTCAGCACTATTTTTTTTATGCTTTTATTCATTTTCTGCTATTATTTTTACTATGCTTATAGTTCTTTATTTATAGTATTATAGTAATTGATCTATATTTTAAAATTTTTTTGTTAATGTAATAATAAAATTGGATTTAGTAATAATACGGAAGTAAATTGTTCTTGATACTTTTCTTCACTCATGTTTTTGAAGTATCCCTGGTTAAATGAGAAGTTTATTGATTATAATTTCTTAAAAACTTAAATGACTCTGTAATGACTAATAAAATTATTGGTATATAAAATCATAATGGGAATAATATTTAAATTCCAAAATTTTTATTTAAATATATTGAATCATTTAAGAATAACTGTATTCTAAAATGGATAAAAGAAAATGAAACTGTTCTTTGGCCCAATTTCCAATTTTCACATCAAGCACTGAATGATTATCTCGCCAACTTAAATTACGTCACTGTGCAATATCTCTTTACCAAACACCGATCGCTTTTAAATTTCAACTTTGTAATTATGTGCTAATTTAAATTTCAAGTTATCAAAATTTTAAATACTTCATTATAATTACTTATTACAGAAGTATTATAAAATTCTAATAACTAGAAATTAATTTCCCAAAGATTGCATGATAAATATAAATTAAGTATCATGCAGTCTGCAACAGGTGACATATAGGCAACAAAGCTAAATATCTAATGTAAATGAAATGCATTTTAATATAAACTGGAATTTTAATTTAGTGGGTAGTAAATTGTGGTAGTGTGGCATTCACCATAAAAATTTTTTAGTTTTGCAGTATCTACTTCAGAGACTACTGGGAAATAAAGCTAAACCTCTAATGAAAATAAAATGAATTTTTATGAAAACTCAAATTTTAATTAACTGGGCACTGACACCCCCCCTTAAAAATCCCATTAGTGCAGTCTTGCCCAAATTTAATATGAGCAATAAAAGTAAATCTAAAACGTAAAAAGACATTCTTATAAAAATTAGACTTTCAAATTAATCAATATTACTCCATACTGAATAAATATAAATACCAATATATGAAGTATTTATTTATCAATATATGAACAATACTTAATACATAACATAAAATATTAGGTGCAACAGCAATATTAAATACATAAAATAACTCATCTAATCATTGTTTGCAGAATTATGGGCACCACTGGTATGTCACAATGTTCTCGGAATGATTATGCAGTCATATATATTTTGCTGGAAAAATAATAATCAAAATAACTATTCAAAATGATGAAAAAACAATATGAAACTAAATATATTTTATAAACTTACAAAATGAGTTTTACTTACGAAACTTAAAACAAAATATTCACTGCAAACTAATATTTGAAAACTTAACTTTCAAAAAAATTTCAAAGCTTAAACATTAAATTATTCACTTCAAATGCTCAATAAATTACTAATCAAATCCTTCAACTGTTGTTATCAGAGAAAACAAATTTTGTGCATTGCATATCATGTTACATCATTAAACAAAAGTTATGCCATACAAATGCATTCTGGTGTGTTAAGTCCATTTGGCCCATATCGTCGACCACGCAAAACAGTTGTCTTGAACCATAAAATCCTCATTATAATTAAATTCATTTCATTTTGTAGTTCAGAGTGAATTTTTATCTACGTTAAAAAAGCAATAAAAACTTCTTTATGAAATCAAAAGTTCATTAATAGGGTAGGATTACGATAATAAATCAAACTTATTCAAAATGGCAAAAATTTCTGCAGTGTACATTACTAATGAAAATAAGTATATTCTTAACATAAAAAAATTTACTTCAGGATTAGAGAGATATTTGTATATCCATATATTAGGAATACTAAAAGCTTTTTGATAGTTCATTTTTGCACTATTTGTTACTAATGAAAATTTAACTTTTTATTTGATCTCATGGAAGGCAATGTTGCTGATTAAATGACAATAAAGAAAGAAATATTTTAAAGAGGATGATTAAAAAACTTTCATTAAAAATTGATTAAACTTTCATCATATTTATTCACTATCATTATTTGTAGCATGACAACCCTGGCATGGCTAGCTGGCTTACCTTTAGGTTTTTGTATTAAATTGTTTCCAAATAGATTGATTAAGTCTCTTTCAATTCTTAATTTTTATGACCAAAGAAATTTTCTGTATTCCATTTAGTTATTGAAATTCAGATCTTCATCTATTCTTTGTGCTGCTTGATTTGAGAAAATATTTTTTGATATATAATTGCCATTTATATATGTAATATGCCAACCATATTTTTGAAAATTTGTTTTAGAGTACTCATTCAACAACTTTTAGCTTTTTAAATAGTTAGTAAATTATAGTGTATTGTCTTATGTGCATATTCAACTGTGTTTTTGAAGGAAATTATTGTTTCCTTTAATTTTCTTCAAAAACACAGTTGAAGACTGTTCAAAAACCTTCAAAATTCTTACCTACACAATGAAAATCCATTTATCTGGAGCATATAAAAATGATAGATGAGGAAAATGATAATTTTATTTTTCTGAATTGGAAAAGTAGATCTTAATAAATGTTTTAATTAAAAAAAATTATATTAATTTAAACTATATATTTTATTTATTATTTCAGGATATATTAGTATTTTTTTTAATATGGGTTCCAAATAAAGGAATTCTGTAATTGTTACAAGCTTATCATTTACAATAAAAAATGAAAGTGGGATATTATTATTTTAAGTAAGATTCCATTATACTATATTCAAATGATAATGCCCGTAATGGGAAAAGAAAAAAATTGTAATTACGATTATAAAAATTTGTGATGTGTATTGTAAAAAGTTTAAATTTTTAGAAACTACTAAAGATTAGTATACAAACATTTTATTTACATTTTAAATAATTAAATTAAATGAGCGTCTTTTATTGACAAAACATATTTAAATGCCAAAGTTTATATCTGACAGAAACTGTCAAGCAATCGCTTTGATGATTGTTTGTGGGAGTATAATGGAACAGCACTGCATTTTTTTAATAAACATCATGCAATTAGTTTTATCTTGATTAATAATGAAGATTACTGATGAATAAGAGAAAAGATTACAAGATTCTTTTCCCTTATTGATTGTCTTTCTAAATGACACTTCTATTTTATTAGTTTATCTCAGTAGTAAGAGTGTTTCATTTGAAATTTTTTCTATTACAATATTGTAATTAAAGTTGAAATTTATTTCATAAATTATTCAAACATATTTGTAATTTTTGAAGATTATTTTATAATTAAACACTTATGATTAAAATCAAAAAAATATTTTTGCAACAAATCACATTATATTGCTACTTACATTTATAATATACTGCTATTTGAACTTTCATTTTTTTCATACTAGCTAGCTGTTTGAATTTTCTAAAGCAATTGATATATTATTTTTCCTAATACTAAATGTATAATTTTTGTTAACTTTCAGGCAATAGATTTATTCGTCTAACTTTAAAATCATCTGAAACAAATATAGATTCTGATAAAGAAACTACAGATAAAACAAAAGATGTAAATAGCATTTCTGAAGGTAAATATAAATATTTTATAACTTTATATAAAAAAATGTATACTCTTCTATTAAACGTTCTTGGACGAAAAGTTTTGGTACAATTTTTTGGAAAAATTAGAACTAAGAACCAGCTATACTTTTTTGAAGATTAAATGTAATTTTGTTTCCTAATGGTTCTTAGATTTTTAGCTTGTTTTAATTCTAAAATTGATTATGGAATATAATTCTATTTCCAAATCACTTAAAGCTATATTACCATGTTTTTATGAATAGAAAAATTTTCACATTTAAGATTGCATGGTTTGAAATTTTATTACTCTTTTATTTATTTGAAAATTTGTTTCTCAGATTGTGCATTCTCTATAATTGTTATATTTGTTAACTGGATGCTTCACACTCTGTTTTAGTAAAATTAAAAGATCTGAATGATAAAAATGAAAATCAAAATTAAGTTGAAAAGTCTAAAGTAACAAAAATATAGCTGTCTATAGCCTATTATGGTTAATTGAAAAGGGAAAAATAGATGAATTAAAAAAAAACAAAAAAAAAAAACATGGAAAATTATTTTGATGTATTTGTTTAGCAAAAGCTGTTATTTAAAGTGAATTTCTGAAACGGCACGGTAATTTATTCACTGTTAAATATCAACTTTATGCACATTTTTTATGAATTAAAATATAAACTGAATACAAGCATTAAATATAAATATGAAAAATGTATGACTATTATCAGTCAGTGAAATATGTATCAGAATTGTACAAATTTGTATAATGTATGTATCATAATTGTAATTAAAATTTAGTAATTTATTGCTGTTAGCTTGATTATTTCAGCTATATTTTCATTTTGAATTACTTCTCTTTGATGAATAATATGCGAATAATGTCAGAATTAGAGAGAAATCCCTAAGTAGAACCTTTGATTTTCCCGAAAGTTGTCACTGGGATCTAGATATTAAAGAGAGGGATGATAAACAGTCAGTGGGAAACAATACATCATGTTTATGTTTGTTCATGTTTTTTTTTTATGTGGTGTTAATACATGTCCATTCTTTGTAATTCGTTAGTGATCCATTATAAATTTACACATTATACTCAATAAGAACTTACAACAAAAATTATCACGAAGACAAATGTTACAAACAAGTTTTATTTGTTATCAGAATGAATGGGAAAGTAAAATGCTTGTTAGACAGATTCTATATCATACACATTAAAAATTGTTTATTATTTAAAATTAGATTCTTAGAATAAAATAGTTATTTTTGTGTTAGATTTAATTTTTTAATCATTTTAAGAAAGTGATATTTATTTCAATTATTTAAAAACTGTTAAATATCATGGCATGCTATATGATCCATTTAGAATATAAAGTTTTTGAATGAAAAATATTTAACATATTACTAATGCAAAATATCTTGAGTATGGAACATATTGTTTTTTTATTTCATAATCAAATAATTTGCAGGCTACAAAATGAGATTTTAAATTTTGTAATCATGGCCATCATAGTTTTTTTTAATGTAATCATAAATTTTAAATCAATAATTATTTAAATTATTATTTTTTTAAGTTCAAGAAAAAGTGTCTCGGTGTATGAATAGACAGCCTATTCCTGCTGGTTACACAGTCAAAATGAGAAATGCACCCTGGAGATTAACTGATGAAGCAATTTTTGAGGTATATTTCAAATATATATTAAAATAAAAAGCATTTGTTAAACTTTTCATTTGATATCTTGTTTGAATGTAGGTTAAAATATTAGTCCTGTTATGCAAAACTGTTATAGAAAAGTTCTTAGCACTTATTTTGTTTTGAATAATAGTGCTTTTGAAAATTTCTCAAAGTTTTAATGATTGTCTAAGAATTATTACATCTGAATATCTATGTAGGACCTCTTATACTTAAAGGAAGATCACAAAATCAAATGAGATTGATCTTTTTATTATGATCTTCCTTTGAACTGGATCAAGTCGACAATTATTCTACTCTTCAAGTCACATAAATTTGGATTGCCAGTAGATTTATTTCCTGGCTGTCCAAATAGCTATCACCTGATTTTCTTAACAAACTTGTAAAATTTTGAAGAAAATAGTCTTAAATTCTCTAAAATACTATTTGAAAAGGAATGATATTTTAGTAAATTTCCAGACTGGCTTTTGTGTAAAATGGGGTACCATTGAACAGGTTTCTTTCCTAACAAAGTGCTTCAAAGATACTTGTAATGGTAAAGAGCCAGCGTAGTGTAACTGCTTTTGTTGACTTATAATCAACTTATGATGGAATCTGGTGATATAAACTTATCTATAAATTAAATAAAATATAGATATTCACAGTAATATGCTAAATCAGTTTAAGTCCTTGCTGGCTTAATGATTGGCCAGGCTGAAATACATTGATTCATTTTCTCAATATGGCCTCAAGAATAACCTATGACAGGGACTATTCTAAACTGCACTCTTTTCAACATCATAATAAACTTATCTAGTAGCTAGAATATTTTTTCTTTTTTCATATTTACACTTATGACTGCCAATCTGATCATTCTGACTGCAGTTCTGGTTTTTATTGTAAAGACTACTTTGAAGGTTATGTTGTTAGTTGCTAGCAATTTTTAAGCTTAAATCGAAGCCATTAGTCAAGCTTTATTTTACTTTGCAACCATTTCTACTCACACTGATGCTCTTTTTCTTGTTAATTCTCAGGCTGCAATTCAGGCTTTGTGATCTTTTTATAAAGATGACATTGTTAGGGTTAAAAACACACACACTTGTATAATTCTTGATAATCTTTTGAACAGTGGTTGGACTATCACCTTCACAGGGTCTCAAGCCACAGTGATATTCATAGTAATGAATGTGCTGACAGGCTATCTAAGGTTGGCAGTTCTTTTCATCAGTCATTTTACTCTTGTCCTTGCAATGTCTTACTCTTGCAATGATATTAATAAAACGTTTTTTTTTAATGCTTAAGATCTGTCACATGACTTATGATACAGGAAAATCTTGCAACAAACACTGGATCTATCATATGCCATTCAACCTTTGTAAATGTGCCTTTTTTTTTATGGAGACACATGTACTGCTTTGGAGTTTCACTTTCATCTGACTACCTTCTGTGTTCAGATTCAAGTTTTATGAATTTAACCATTTACTAACCTATTCTGAACTGCAGGAAAAACATTTTTTCTGTCTATTTTAACCATTCAGATCTGTAGTGGGCTGTAAGAGGAAAATTATGGCCTATAGACTTTTCCCTGGTGCAGGAGAAAAGATATTTGAACTAGTTATGTACACTTAATCAAACAGTGTTGTATATTGACTTAAACCAGTTAAAATTTATAAGATATTTTAAATGAAATAATTAAAAATATAATTATTATATAAAATATACAGTTATTCAAATATGAATTCTCTAAGGAAATAACTTGATTGGTTCTTTTATTTACTTGTGTAGTAAGTTATTTACTTGTGTAGTAATTGTAATTTTCACATGTGTCTTTCTAATAAAATCAAAAGATGCAGTTAATAAAAAGGATTTAATGAATTTCTAAAAAAGTGAGTTAATAGATGATTATTATAGTAATAATGTATAATAAATAGTAGAGATTTGTTATATATACCATTAGTTGAAACAGCTTGTAATCTTTCATTAAAATATTCCAACCTTTGTTATTTTAAGAAAATTTATTATTAAATAATCTGTGGTATAAAAATTTGAAGCTCTGTGGATACTGACTATTTGATTATTGAGCTTAAAGTAGAATCAAGAAATATATGCTAAACCTCTGAACAAAAGGCTACAATGCACCTTATTATTAAAACTCTAAATTTAGAAAAGTGTGTTCTGAATACAGTATTTGTTATTCATTAAATGGATTGGAATGAAGTAACTTAATCTTTTGGCAAAAAATTCTATTTCATCCAAATATATTATTATTAAAGTGAAGTACTTTCTTTATGTCAAGTATCACTACAATTATACAATATATAAATGGGAAAATCTTATGTGATTGATATCATGTGAGACAATCTAATATCATAGGTTGCTTTCAAGTATTCAATTATGTCACTTATATATCTGCCTTCTGAGAGGACTTTATAGATAATGGGCAACATTTTTTATTACATTAACAACAGTCTCAAAACTTCCATAACATCTACCCCAATCGACATGCATGGCAACATCCATATTTCATTTTTCTATAGTGTCTGGAATTGAACCTAACATCTTCCTCTGAATAAAGCAATTCTTTCTTGTTAGGCATCATAAGCCATTGGATGATTGAAAACCTAGGAGCAAAGAATTTTAAGATATATAGTCTAAATTTATTGTTAAATTTGTATTTGCAATTTTATGTACTTGAGTAATTTGTCATTGTCATGAAACTCAGATTTTAACTCAGCGAGATATGAATTTTTAATAGTCCTATAGTAATTTATGTCTTATAACACATGATATAGCAGTTCAAAAGAAATGCACAAAATTAAAATATAAATCTAATTTTAGGTGAAAAATGTTTTGTTTACTTGTAAATGAAAATAGAATGAAATATTCTTATTTAAAATACATTTATCAAATAGGAATATTTGATAAATATATTTTTAATATAATAAAAATAATCAAATAAAAATATTTGATAAATGTATTTTCATCATTTATCAAATATTCTTTTATTTAAGCTCCTCAGAAAAACTCCATAATACATTATGAAAAGTAATCTAACAATAATATATTAAATGCTGAAAAGAAAGAGTTTTAATTTTTTACTCTTACTGTACATTATACATTATATAAAATCTGATTTTTCAACACCTTATATATATATATATATATATATATATATATATATATATATATATATATATATATATATATATATATATATATATATATATATATATATATATATATATATATATATATATATATATATATATATATATATATATATATATGTATTCATATACACACATATATATATATATATATATATATATATATATATATATATATATATATATATATATATATATATATATATATATATATGTATATATGTATATATTTGTATATATATATATAGGTATATATATGTATATATATATATATATATGTATATATATATATGTATATATATGTATATATATATATGTATATATATATATGTATATATATATGTATATATATATATATATGTATATATATATATGTATATATATGTATGTATGTTTATGTATATAATAAGAAAATGCTAAGTCCTGAGATATAAATGAAAATGTAAATAACCTGAATCTGTCAAGTTGCTGTATGAATGTTTTGGTATACATTCTATTAATTTTGGAATATGATACTTAACTTTGATTTATTGAAAATATTTTTATTGAATTCCACTCATTTTTATTAATTTTTCAAGTTATTGAATATTTTGTAAATGCACATAAATATTGCATGTTGTTAGATGCAATGCAGTAATAGAAATCTAACTTTTAAAGAAGTAGCATTTCTTAAGGAAACTATGATGTGCTCTTTTTTTGTGAAAACAAGCAATTCCTATGTATATAAAATAGTGATGCAATTAAAGAGATAGTTATATCCTATGACTTTATTAATTCCTATTTTTGTCTATTTGAAAGAGAAAAAGAAAATAGCAATTTATATTTTTTATTTTGGTTAGCTTTAATTTTTTTGTAGTTGCATCTGCATGTATGTATATATATATATAGACATGCACATACACAGAGAGAAAATATATCTTTTTGGATCCTTAAAAATTTTTACTTATAAAAGTTACTTTATGTATTTGGAGCTGCTATTTATTTTCATAATGTTAGAGTTTGCTTCAATATTTTTATTTATTGTTATCATATTTACTTTAATTTAATAAAAAAACATTTTTCATGAGTATTGAATCTATTAATATCTTGATATGCTGTTATTTACTGATGCTGGGTTTCTAATTGCTTTCCTGTTTTTACAGAATTCTGTAATTGTTTGTTTTGATGATTTATTTATATCATTATTATATGTTAACTTATTTTATTTTACTAAACGATGAATTTACAGTATTTTGGTATTTTTTAATCATCATAATTTCATGTAAATTTTTTTGTCATTCTATGAATTAACAGAGAATATATTTTAATATTTTTGACACTTCATTATGAAATTATTTTATTTATAGTTCTTTTTTCCTATTGGTGCTAATCCTATATCTGTAAAACCAATTTATGATGAAAGTGGTGTTCGTACAGGTGAATTTGATGTACAGTTTTTAACTAAAGAAGATGCTTATATAGCAATGGTGAAAAATAATTCTTATTTAGGTATGATCTTAAAATGTATCTATCTTTTCATATACTATTTAAAATTTTTTGTGAGGAAAGTATTTTATCAGCATATAATTTCTCTAAAAATAATCGTATTTTTCAATTATATGCTTTTTATGATAGTGATTTTAATTAGAGTTTATGCAAATATAAGAAAACTAATTTGTTTATATTTCACATATTTTTTTACATAGTCTATTTCATTTGTTTCTTTGTTTCTATTTCTTATATTGGTGCTTATTTAGGTATGATATTAAAATATATATTAATCTTTATTTACCTATTTCAAATTTTTTGTGCAAAAAAGTATTTCTTCAACATTTAGTTTCCCTAAATAATCTTATTTTCCAATTATATTCTGTTTATAATGGTGATTTTAATTAGTTTATGTAAATATAATAAAACACTTTGGCCTTAGTGTTATCATATCCTAATTACCAAAAGGCTATATCGTAATTACATAACCTAGTTATATTAAATTGAGGCATGTATTAAAATTGAGTATCATTTTTGTCAAATTAAATTCTCTGTGCAAAATTTTACATACATTGAATAATTTATTTATATTTTTTATTCTGAAATATTTGAATAGATATTTTAAATTTAAATATCTATTCAAATATTTCATAAAAATAAAAATAATAGATATTTTTATTTGAATAGGACAAACTTTTCTAAAATATGAAACTGTTTAACACTAAAAGAAAATGCAAGTTATTGCTTTTCATCTTAGTTTGTTTACATTCTAGTTTTCATACATTAAAAATGTTTATTTTTTTATTCATTTCAATTTAATATGAATTAATCATATTAAGATAATTTCCTTAATTTGAAAAAAAAATTTATCAATTAAAAATCTTTTTTAATTTTACAGTTTATTATGATTCTATAAATATTGGTATTATTCTGTAAATTGCTTTGATAAGAAAAAGTTAAATTATTTCAATAGGGAATTTTGTATTGCCACCTTTAAATTTATTCCATTTCTTTTAATTAAACTTCTTTAAGGGGTTTCATTAAAGTATACTAATAATATGTTATCACTTTGAATATTATGGAATTTTGTTTCTCTTGTTAAAATTATCTTTATTTATATTTCATGTATTAATGTAATTTTTGGAAACATTACATAAATTTAAGAAAATTGGTAAATAGCTGAAAATTAAATTATAAATAACTATTTTCATGTTTCTGCCTAAAAATTGTTATTTTTACAAAAGTTTCCTTAATTATAGTTTTAAGTATTTATATGAATTAAGTTTTTATATAAGATAAATGGTGCATTTTGTTGCTTTTATTAAATAGTAATTGTTTTGCTTGAAACAACATAAATTTATAACAAAAAATGTTGCACATTTTTTAAATTAAATTATTTTTAAACATTTTTTACAGTATAATATTTTCAAGCATATTATAGGAAATTTTTCTGTGATGGTATTAATGTGTATTTTGCAAAAAGTAAAATCTTACTGATTATAATTTAAATTTCAATTTAATTAGCAAAAAATATTTATGTGTTATTATTTTACGCTGACTGTTAAGTAAATTTTTTGTCTGTAAAATATTAAAAGAATTAATTGATAAAGAATTTAATGTTTTGTTTCTAGTTTATGAAATATGTACATATTACTTACAGATATTGTATATTTTATGGCACTTTGATTTATAATACACCAGTAAGTATTAAATTATTGTAACAATAAGTAAAGTTTGTCATCTTCCCATTAGGAAATAAATTTATTGAATTGTCACTAGAGCAAAGTAAATGAAAAGTGAAGACAATAACTGTAAGAAAGGTAAGTGTTAAATATAATTAATATTGTTTGTTCAGCCAGGTTTGAATAAGGAATTTAAAAAAGTTTGTAGGATAGTGCTCTTTTGAACAAAAGGTCCCAGAGTGATTGAAGAAAATTTTTTGATATTTTTTTATTATTGTGATGTTTTTGATATTTCAAAGATAAGCTCCCCCCTTATGTAATCTTTGAAATATATGATTATTTATTTATTTAAATTTAAGTATTTTATTTAATAATGTTTTTGCTTACATGAGTTTATTAAACTGCTATATATTATTAAACTGTTTTTGTAGGCAATATTTTAATGAAGTATATTGTTTTTCTATGGTACTCTGATTTTAAAATATTTTATTATTGTTATTCTCATCCAAAATAACCTATTATTATTAAAAAAACATCTGAAATATATTGTGAATTTGTAACATAAGGCTCTACAACAGCCAATGTGCTTAATGTTAGTGAGTTTATCAAATACTGCTAAAGTATGTTTCTAAAATTTTTACATCAAAGTTAATTGATAAAATATGTTGCAATGCATTACCGTTTTCTTTAAGAAAAAAAATTGGGAAAAGTTTTATTATAAATTTAAAACAAATAGATATAAAATTGTAGCATTATTTTGTGATATAACATTATTTTTCATTATTTGTAGTTACAAATAATATATGATATAGTTTATTTTAATTTTTATGAAAATCTCAAATGTTTAATTTTTACAAATCTATATAATACACTGTTCATCTAATGTGATTTTTTTTGGTTTATTGCAATTAATTATATTTTTATATATGAATTTATTATATTATATTTTAGTTTAATTATTATTATTATATTATATTTTAATTATATTTTTTATATATGTAAAAACAACCATGGAAAATTTTATTGTTAATTTGATTTTCTTTTACTGTTTCATACCTTTGTTTTTAACTAAAAGTAGTAATTTTTCAACTGTAAAATGATAAATTAACATACTAATTAACCAACTACTAGTGAATTTTCAAAGAATTCAATGTATTCCATGTAGTGTCATAATTGATGTAATTTTAGAATAATCAATCAAGTAAAATAACTAAGATTAATTGCATATGAGACTATTCTTAAAAACTGATGTATGATGCCTCCTTGATTAGATAACCATTCTTATTGGTTATAATGATTAATTATTAGGAAAGTGAAAATCCTTTCAGAATTTCAGTGAAAATTCTGGAAAGGGTTTTTTTTTGCTTTAATAATTTATGTGTGTGATTAAAAGAGTATTTATATATGCATTGTTATTAAGAAATGTTGTCTGAAGTTGAAATTTTTTTATTAAATAAAATCAATCTTGTTCAAAATCCTAAATGAATTTTAATGCTTTATTGGATTAATTTATTATAGTATCCAAAAATAGTCTCTAAATAATAAAAAATTTACCATTTTAATGTATTGTTGTTGATTTAAAAAAAATTTAAAGAAAAGGTATTAAAAAACTAAAGAAAAGGACTTTCATTTAATTATTATATTGCTGTAATTTTTTTATAAATATGGCATATTTTTTTTTATCTCAGATCAATAGAAGTAATTAAATTCATTAAAAGTACTGTAGAAAATTTCATTTGAATTAGTAATGTGAATTAAATATTATTTAAAACTTCTAAATTATTTAAAAAGATTCTCTTACAAAAAAATATGTATATTTATATCTATATCTATCTATATATATATTGCTCATTACAATTTTCTTAATATTTGTTTGATTTCTTTTCAGATAAATGAGTTAAATAGAAAACTTCATGGATATTACTGAGTTCAGTCACATCCATATTGTTGCATATGTATATTCATGAATAAAAATATGCTTTTTAAACTTATTTTCTGAATTTCATAATATTGTATGTATTAATTACTTTGAAGAGTAAAATTTACCTACTTCAATAATTAAGAAAATAACCTTTGGATTATATTATAATATTGAAGTTAAAGATAACTATCATCCATAGGCTATATATGCAAATAATATATCTGTAAATAGACTATATATTTTATGAAAAAAAGCATACATTTTTTTTATTATTGTTGAAAGGAAAAAATGCGTACTCTATAGGATTAAACCATTTTAACTATATTTACATAACTGATATTATAGTCACATCATCCCATTGGTATAGAAAAAGAAATAACTTAAAAGTTAACAAAACACTATCTGAAATTTTATGCTAAAGGCAAATAAAGAGATAGTTTTGTCCTACTTATACAAAGGATTTCAAAAATTCATCATAATTTATTTTTTCTGTTAGATTTGGGTCAAAATGATCTTGAATGTAAAAAAAGTTTTCATCAGACAGATGAATTTTGTACAGTGCCAATATTTTTCGGAAATCTAAAGCATTAATAATACCAGTATGTTCTCGATCTGCTTTGCGGAAAGCATGGCACAAATCTCTTTTGTTTTTCACAATCTTGTCTTGGTAAGTGAGAAGAGCTTTACTTAAACCTGTTGCATCATCATTTTGACTCACCTGTAAATAAAAAATTATTAAAGTATAAATAATTTCTTTCAAAATTTTTATATTTAAATATTTTTAAAAATGTAAAAGATGACTCTTTATTAATTTAAAGTGAAAAGTCTGAGTGCAAAATATCGTTATTGCTCAGACATCAATCTTTAAGGAATTAATACTATGGATCCAAATCAACATTAAATTGTAGGTGTAAAATTTTTTTTTACTTAAAGATCAAATAGATCAATCGATTTGTTTATCTTAAACAGAAATGCGTTTATTTATATAGTTTATTACATTTGTTTATTATCTATGTTTTTGAATTAAATGAATAATAATGTTGCTTTTAAATATATTAGTGAAAAGACTAATTTTATTCAATTATATTTATTGTATTGAGTACAAATTAGTATAGTGAAAAGAAAATGCTTTATGTTTTCAGAAAGAAAAAAAATGAACATTAAAGTTTAGGTGCTATTATTTTACAAATATTTACACTGTCAACTTTAAAAAGTAAAAAATTCATGTATAATTTTATGGCTAAAATATAATAAAAATAATAAAATATAATAAAACTGAACTCAAGATTTTCAAAATAAACTTATTAAATTTAAAAGGAGTCTGAGTATCTAGTGGACATGCATTTTGTAACTGACGGTTAAAAATTTTATTATAAAGTACGATAAATGGTAAAAGAAAAAATAAAATAACATTTAATGATTTAAATAAAAATCTTTTATTATTTTGTTTTTATATATATCAGATTAAAAGTGAGGCATACCTATATATGGATCTTAATAATTGGATTTTTGATGTCTTTTGAATTGAACACATTAATGATGTTAGTTAATGCATAATTGTTAACTTCATATAAAAATGTATTAAAATTTTATTTTAACAGTCTCTGCTATAATTTATTTTCATTCACTGCACTTTGTGAGTTACTTTTTAATATCAATATTGTGTGTATTATTTTAGCAAGAATTGAATCTGCTTATACTAAAATTGCTTGATAATCATTATAGGATTCATTTTAGAGAAAGTTTGTGACTGAGAGATTATGAAGTATTTAAGCAAACATTAAAAAAATATCTGGTTTAAATTTCAATTAAAAATACAGCAATAAATATTTTTTCAAAATTATAAAGGTCATCATTATCTAACTAAAATGCTTAGGTCCCAATCTATAATTTTTCAAAATTAAGTAATATATTATATTTATATACATTCATTTGGTTTGTTGAAACCTCTTCGTTTGCATTACCTTGCATTCAGTGATATTAAAGTATGTTAGTTTAAAAATCTGTCAGTAGTTGAGAATATTTTCTACATTTTTTAACTTCATCTAATAGTTGTTTCAATTATATTAAATATGGTGTTTTTATTATCTTTTACAGTAATTTATTTTTATTTGTTTGAGAATATACACATTAAAAGTAAATTCTTCTTATCAGGCCAATTTTATGAAGTTTCATTTTTATGTTATTTAAAGCTTTGTTTTGCAATCTAAAGGAAAATTTTAATCAGTGAAAGTTTGTTGTACATATAAGGATATTTTCTCAGAGTGATAATTAGTAATTTTATTATAAAAAAAATAATAAAAGACTATATAATATTCATACCAATTCATTAATTTCTGTTTTTTTGAAATGTGATTTCTTTGTATTTTGAGTGGAATTTAAATTAAGGACAATATTTCTGAGGAAAACCCAATAATTGACAGGGAAATTTTTTTTGATCTTGCATTCTGTTATCATTTGATGCTCTATGGTTGAAGTCCAGTGTATACCAGTCTTTTGTAATACATCTGGAAAAAAAAAATACACAGTTAAGGGCTATAATGCATGCAACATTTAATTATATAGACATGAATTATTAAATAATTTTTATAAGAATTCATATTATCACTTGCCTAAAAATTTTTCCCATGGAATGACATTCTTGTTTCCGGTATCCTGTATTTTGCATCTTCGAAGAATATCTCGCCATCTTAATTTAATGCCATTAATAAATTGCTGTTTTTCGTTTTCTGCAAATCTATCTTTTGTAGTTCTCTTATCTTTTAAGTCATTATAAGCTTCATCATTTCCTGTCTTTAAAAAATTTCATTTTATATATTCCTATTTTTTTTTTAATAAAAAATAGAAAAGTTATTGCAATAGAAAAAGCACTTACTTGCAAACTTTTTGTATTCTGATGAGATTGATTTTCAGAACTTCTGCTGCTAGTTCTTCCACTATAAATTGTGTTCTTAAAATCTAATTCTTTGAATTGCTTATACTGTTGGCTTGTCAGAACACTGCAACCTAAGCCTTCGACTATAAGTCCACATTGGTTATATTTTTCACCAGTTTCTAGATTCTTAGATGATTGTGATATGGATGAAATATCACTTGAAGCTGCTGATTTAGGTCTAAAAGATGACTTAGTGGAAGTGTTTGTGTTGTAAGTCATAACAGAACTTGCAGTTTTTGGTCTTTCTTTTCTATTACTTATGGGTGTGGATTGTCCCGATTTCCCAGATGATAAAGAAAAAGAATATTGGCTTGATCTAGAATCTTTCATTCCAATGCCGTTTTGGATATAGAAAGCTTGATTGCTCCATTCATCCAAGAAATCTTCATATCTCAAGAATCCAATTTCATTTTTGGGAAGTTTTTCCCACAAAAAATTGAACTAGAGAATCATAAAAGAATTAATGAATTTCAATTACAGAATTATCTTCTCAAAGTATCACTTCTATTTAAATTAATTGTATTTTCATTGTGTTGATTAAACTATTTTTATAATGTTAGCATTTCTGCGTAAAACCAAAAGTTCATATAGTTTGCAAAAATGATTTTTTTTGGGGTTTAATTTGGGTGCTTAAAAAGAAATTGATAAAAATCACTCCATTTAAGAAGATAATTATTTGATAACCTACTTTTGAGAAACATTTAATATGAATGAAAGTAAAAGTTTAATGGTTTTTATTAAATGAAAATGTTAGAATTTTTTTTATATAAAAGTTTGGATTTGTTATATTTATTATATCATTAATTTAGGCACTTTTAAAAATACTAATTATAGAAAAGTCCTTATTGTTTAATTTCAAAATTCTGCTTTGAATATTAAGTATATTAAATATTGACAAAACAAAATATATGAAAATAATCAGTATTATTTAATTTTGACACTAGTATTTTTTTAAATAATATACTAGTGATTATCATGGGGTTATTGAAAATGAATGTAAATTTGAAATATAATTCAAATATTCAATTAAGTTCTTTATTAATTTTGTCACATATATAAGTTGTTCCATGCATAAATTAAAAATAAAATTTCTATGCATTAAAATATATATATAAGAGAATTAAGTTTGCTTTCTGAAATAAATACTAAGCGATTTTTAATTTTATTGAAAATATATTTACTGAGATTCCATAATAGAGAAATCATTTAATGAGGTGAAAAAATTTGTAAAGTCTTAAATTTAATAAAAATTCAGAATGAAGTATCTATTAAATTTTAAAAGTAGATTACATGATACATAAGAAAAGTCTCTTAAAATGTAAAATCTTTCTTGTTTCTTCGTTATAAATAAGTCATCAAATAAATCAAAATTAATAAAAAAATCAGATAATATCATAGATTTAGTAACTTCAAAGTTTCATGCAAATAAATAAAGTAATTTTAGAGGATTTTTCATAGAAAGTACATTATTGTGTTAAATGTACTAAACTGATATTGAGCATTAAAATGTTTTGTGTATGGGGCACACCCATATGAAAGACTTCATAATCTTAAATGTTTTTTGGCAAATCCATAAAACCTGTTGCATATTGTAGATTACAGGTCTCTTATGTTCATACTCAAAATATTTCTCCATTTTGGGGGTGGGATGGAAAGGCAACCTTTATTGAAGCTGCTCCTTTGAGAAGTTGCATGATTTATTGTGCATTTGGGCTTTTAAAATAAATTTTTTATGAACGCCTTCTCATAAACGATTATTATGTACTCTGGAATATTTTAAAAATGTTCTGTTTATCTTAGAAATCTTGGTCTAATATCCTAGCTTATTAAAACAGGCTTGGACTGGATACATTAGAAAAGAAATTTCTTTTATATGTTTACATGTGTCTGAGCAAAATTAAAATTTACGAAAATATGTGAATATTCTATATTAATTTCATATAGAATATTCACATATTTTCTATATGTGAATATTCATATGGCGTACCTTCTTCTTAATGGGTTTGCACGGTACTGGGCACCTCTGCTTGATAGCATTTTGTGCCATAGCTTCATATGGCCTATATATTTTAAAGTTCACTATGTTTCTTTAATCTCTGTAAGTTTCACTTAATCTTTGAAATAAATTTTGTAAACATCCTTTTCGATTAAATTCATGTGGTTATAATGAAATCCTCATGCATACATGAAAATATTTCATCAATTTACTGAAAATTATTATGTTGAAATAATTAGATTAATGAATCTAAGATGAAAATGCACTTAAGATTTATTTTAATATTAATTGTTTTATTTTAAAATATATAAAATTCTAGAAGCTATGTAAATATTTCTTGTTTCTTTGATTATTTAATGCTAATGCTACTTTAAGCAGTTGTAGGTTTTGATCTTGCATTTAATTTAAATATAAACAATATATAATTTTCTTAAAGTAATGTGTTTTTTACTTGAAAATATTTTAATTTATAACTCATTTTTATTTCATATTACAATTTAACAGTAAAGTCAATATTTAAATTAGTTGGAGAAAATTGGTTGTGTGAAGCATTAATATGGCTGAATGCTTGATCTACATGATTATGAATAGTAATTGAATTGTTTTACATTCTGTAACTTGTTTATGACCATTTTTTAAGTCCTATAAATACTGTGCTTACAGTAAATTGAAATTTCTAAAATTTTTCCTTTTTCTTTTTTTTCTTAAATTTACTTAGTATACTAAAATTTTCATCAATATACTCTACGCTTTTATACAGAATATTCTTATAAATTTAACTTTTTATTACCTGTTCATCATTTATTCGGAACATATATCGATGTAAAAGCTTTAGCAAAACTTCTTTTCTCACTATTCCGAGATTGCAAACATCTTGGTCCTTAAATTCTTTAAGGAAAATTTCCTTGTGAGAGTGAACCGTATTTTTGACATAATTTATTATTTCCTCATTTTCTAATTTTCTTACTGTCTCTTGAGCAGCGGTTAATTTTTTTACATTGATTGCCCATTTTTCTTCATCCTATAAAAGCAAAATTGAGTGATAATTAATGTTCTCTCACAATTGAAAGTTGACTCATTCGAGTTCGAGAGAGATTGAAATTTTAAACATTGATAAAGGTAATTTCATTCATGTAGAAATTTGTAATTTAAAAACAAAATCGAACTATCAGACTCAAATAATTTATTTTTTGCTAATAATTGTTTTTTTTCAAAAAAAAAAAAAAAAAAAAAAAAATATCAAAGAATAATATATGGCAGGATATTTTCTCTTAAAAATTATTTTAATTTTAGCTTCATAATCTTATGAATAAAAAAAAAAAATTAATTTTTTTCATAAAGTTAAAAAAGCTTTTTCACTTTATCTTCAAATTTTTTAAAATATATTTTTGTTAATTAATAAAGAATTAACAAAAATATATTTAACATTATATTAAATATTTCACATATAAAATTATTTAAAAGTTTTATATAATAGTTAATTTATTCACCATTTAAATTTAACAAAAAATATTTACAAACAATTGATGAAAACTCAAATTAATGGATAAAAACATTTGAAATTGTTAAAAAAAATTATTTGAAATGCTTTTAATTAGATCAATTATTTAAATTAAATTAAATGAATTAGATACTTCTAAATTAGAAATTTTTTTAAAAAATAATATGCATTAAAGCAGTATGCTACAATTGAGGTTTTAATAACGAGGAAGACATAAATACCTCATAGGGGCCCTTCTTATAATGCTTTATAAAGTCTGAGTAAAATATCTTGTTACAGTTAATTGGGATGCCACTGAAAACTTCTTTAAATTGGCTGTCTGTCAGAGTTAAACAAAAATTACACAAAATTTTCTTCAAATCATCAACATGCATAAATCCAGTTTCTTCAGAATCAAATGCATTAATTGCCTATAATTAAAAAAATTAAATATCTTGATACCATATAAATATAATATTTTTAAGTTTTGTATTGTTACTATATTATTATTTTTTATTATTGAATGATTTTTTTCTTTTTAATGGTTTGGGTCTCAGAAATCTTCATTATTGTAATATGTATGCATATTCTGGTATATTAAATATTTTAATTAAAATAGAAAAAAATATGACGTGCACTTTTCTTGAGTATAATAAAAATAAAGAATTATAACCTTTAATAAAATAAAAAAAGGATTAAATAAATAGTTAATGTTCATATAATATAAATATGTGAAAAGTAAATATTTTATCTCTCCTCATTTCAGAAATTAACTGTTGTACGCATAATATATTTGAACTTGTGGAACATTTCGTAATACAATTTTTAATCTTTAGCCAACCGATGGCTAAGTGGTTAGCATTTCTGGCTCCTGAGCTGTGGGTCCCGGGTTCGAATCCCGGTTTGGGTATGGATGTTACTTTCCTTCTCTGTTTCCACTGTCTTTTTTTCTGTGATGATGTATGAATGTGGTCCCCCCTATAAACGGGTTTGTATGGCGCTGGCAACGCTACTTGCCTCCATGACTTGGTTCACAGAAGCCCGCTGGGGAACGACAAATGAGTAGCAGTTTCTGGCCAGTTGTGGCATAGGATTGTCGCCCAAGTGCCCACCGGTGTAAAAAAAAAATTTTTTTTAATCTCGATATTTGATGCCGTGAAGAAAAAAAAAATTATCTTTATGTAATGCATATTTTAAGTAGTAAGCGATAATATGAAGTAAGCTAATGACTTTATAAGTTAATTTTAAATACGTCGTTAAGAATCTATGTATGAAGTCATTAATAGTTAGCAAAGTTATTAAAAATCAAGACTTATCAAAAATGATTTTGAAATTTTATGATTTATTAAATGGATACTTTTCTGTCGAGAATGCATCAATGTATAATTTTTATGAATGCTGTTAAAATTTCGTTGTCAAGATTCTGGCAAAAGAATCGCGTCAGAGATATTACTCCAAATTGCGGATGTGTTGGGAAACTTATATTTAGCTGGATTTCATGATCCGTACACATTCGTTTAGCAAGTCTTGCGATTAAAAGTGATATAATTGTTAATATATTGGGAGACGAGTGATTCAAATGATATATTTAATTATTAAGTAGTTAAACTCTTGCTATGCAAGATTATCTCTTATCTTATGAAACGACATTTCTCTATCATTTTGGTTAGTAATAATAGGGTATTTATAAAGATTAAGACCTCTTTCTCTTTTTTTTTTCGCTAATCCTCACATGGGTTAGCAATTGGGAGAGTGTCTGTAAAATGAAATAGATCACCGTACTGAATACGTACAATACACTGATCCCTTTTGGTAATCATCATAACAGACGCCAATAGTATGGATAGAGTTTTCAATGTAAACAAAAACTAACCTCAGATGACCGGAAGCCATCTCATACTTCCGGTTTTCTCTCTTCCCATTGAAAATCAATGCAATCGCAAAAATTTTTATTTAAATATTTTTAGGTATTTATTTGTTTTCAAAATTTTTTTTTTATATTATCCGTTAAAATCATAATTTTTAATAAGAGTGCAATCAGTTGTTATCCCGTAAATTTTTAAAAATTTTTTTAACTTCTACTTTAATAATCCTGATGGATTAGCATATTTTGAGGCGGAGAATCGCTCTTATTGGCGATATTGGGATCAATTGTTGATGAATGATATATTGTAGCCCACATTCTAACTCTTGTTATTATTTATCTTAATTGTTAATCGTTTTCTTCTTTAATTAATTTTTAATTTTATACATTTATTCCAAAATTTTGGAAAATATATTTTGTGCGCGATTGATCTATAAATCGTTTCAAACATTAAACAAGGTATTTGTGCTTTCATTTATGGTATTATAAATTTTATTAAAATTTTCCTGTTCATGCTGGAATATATGAATTGGTATCAATAATGAGTAGAACAAAATTATTATGATGTGTTTATTTACTTGTGTTGTTTATTAATATTTTAAATAAATCTTGGTTTTTATTGTGTTTAAAATTTAAGTCTTTAATTTAAGAGTAGATTTAATATGTAGCTAGTTAAATTAAGGATTGGAAATCGGGTTCCTCTGGAAATTTGAACATTTTCACTTGCGAAAGTAAATTATCTCGCATAGTGCAACCAAATTTGCTACGCAACGGTTACTACCTATATTTGCTTTCTGCATTTTATAAAATTTTATAGGATAATTACTTTTAAATGAATATTTCTGAAAAGCAATGGAAACTACAGAAAATAACCACTATGGTATAAGACAATAATGGAATAGTAAGCAGGAAGTTTTGTGACAGAAAATTTTCTAGATCTCCACGGTAGTAGCGCCTTCTATTCTACGCTTTACAGAAACTTCCATCCATAGATTCAGTTTTTCTTAGTCTCACCAAAGGATTATTTGTCTTAACTGTATTTTTCATTAAAAATTATGCATATCTCATTTATGAATTTATTTGGAAGATGGGTTATGTTTATAGCATTTTTAATTGATACTGATTCTAAAGAAATGCTGAAATTGATTATTAGTATTTTTGACTGAACTGAAACTAAAAGCGCATATAAATTCTAGGTTGAATGTACAACCGGCTAAAATGGCTTTTCTAGAAAATGTTAGAAAAAGTAACTGCAAAGGAAGTTATAATTATTGACCTTATTAAGAAAGTTTTAGTAGTTTTCCGTTTTGTTTTTTATCCAATCAAACGGAGATAACAATCTATGGAATTATTCATGCTCAATGTGAAACGATTGTCTTAAGTCATTATCTTATTTTCAAAGCTTCATTTCTTTGAAACTAATCATTATTTTATTTTGAAATTTTCGCACTGCATAATTACATTACAAATTTTATAAATATTACATATATAACTATGCAGTTCGTAAGTTTCAAAATAAGATAAATATAAAAAGTAATGAATTTTTTATTACCTATTCATTTAACAGTTAAATTAATTTTTAAATGTGTAAAATATTATATATATATTAATTTTGGGGAAAAAAATTCACACATTTTTACATGAATTTTATATAACTTGTTTCAAATTTTCTTTGCTAGAAAGCTTAAAATTATCTTAAAGTCGATCTTTAGGTCCTGGCTGCAACTACTAACATTGAGTCAATTTCAATAACTTATAAAATTTTATCACAACATTTTCGAAAACGTTACACCCGTGCGAGGTACACCTTTAACATCAAAAATATTTGAAATGAACCGACGAGACCGAAATTGTACGTAGCCGGCTTTTACAATATCAGGACCATAAACATCATACAAAACTTCAGTCTCATAAACTCTTTGTTGATTTCCATTTTTAACACCCTGAAACTCACAAGTGAATGGACTAAACAAAAAACAGTAAAAGAACTTTTTTAGCAGGAAATATCATTTTTCCTATGAATGCCTGAAATTGTTTGATTGATACTTTACGAGATATCAATAATTGTAGCCGTCTATAGAGATAAATGTGTGAATGGATTACTTTCTCCCCCCATGATAATATATATATATGAAGGAGATAAGTATTTATTGTATAGAATTATTTCGTTAAAGTTTATTGTTGATCTTAGTAAATGTGTCAATAGTTGTATAAGCAGATATTCGAAAAATAAAATTTTGGTAGTTGTTTCATGCCAAAATAATTGTTATACCGAGACAAATGCAAGTTTACGTGAAGCAATTAAATCAAGAAAATAATGTTCTCTAAAAGGAAATCAATTACGATTTAAAAAAAAAAAAAACGTACTAAGATCAGATACAAATATTTCGTGCAAAATGATATTTTTTGCTGTATGGAATGTTTTTTAAATTCGGGTTATAAAATTTTTGATAAAAAAAAATGAACAAAGATTTAAAAAAATTCATATTAAAAAAAATTAACACTAAAAGTTAGCAGAAAAAGTTTTTGGATTAAATACAAAAATCTTCACCTTTACGATATCTTTTAAATTTTTATTAAATTTCTTTTTGAAAGCAGCTTTTAATTTATCACCCGTCAAATGTGGAGAAATGTTTTCTTGCGATTCTTCTTCTATTTCTTTTTTAAAAGATAAATTATTCTTTTCCTATAAGAATTTAAAAAAGTTAATAAAAATCATACAGTACAGTAAATTATTTAAAAACATTTGAAAGAATATTTTAAAACTTTGAATTACAAAAATATATGAATAACAAATTGTATGTATAATATCTCTAATAATAGGAAAGAATTGTATATTATTTTTGTTTATCATCAATAAACGAATTGTTTCTTAAATTTAAAATGAATTATTTCTTAAATTTTGTTTCATATTAAATTTAAATTATTAATGTACTTTAAAAAGACTACTTTTGTGATCTTATAAACTTTAGATTTATGCTGATGGTTCAAATGCCTAATATTAAAAAAAGCAATGTTTCAGAATGAATAGTTTATTTTGACACTTATGAGTAAAGAATTTTTTTTCTCACATTGCTGTTATTATGTATAATAATCTAAGTGCGATTATATACAGTGTGTTATGTTTCAGAGGATAACGCATAGAAGAAATAACTCACAGTCCAGTAATGTGGCCCTATCTGAGGTTGCAATTTCCTTTCCGAATTTCTACAGTAACAGAAGGATATTAATATTGTGTGTGCCATTTAAGCTAAGTTAATATTCCTGGGTAGAATGTTAAATGAAGAGACATTTTATGGCATTCAGACACATAAAATATTTTACGTGTGTAATCCTATTTTTTTTTTTTTTAAACAACAACACTTATTTAGATTGCAATTAAAATAGCTGAACAGAATATTTAAACGTTGAATTCCTATAGACATTGATAGACTAGAAGTATATAAACGCAAGCAGAAATCTCTTGTTGGCTATAGATGAAATTGATCATATGATGTTGTTCAGTTTATTGCAACAATTTTTGATATCCGCCATGATCACTGGAGAAACTAAATGAGGTCGACAAAGACATAACTTTCAAAGAATCGCTGTGTTACCTTAAATACACGGCAGCATGAATTGCTGGGCAACTTTCTCAAGACTAATCCAAGCTGTTTGGAACAATAATATCGAGAAAAATCTTATACTCGTACATTGGACTAGATGAGTCTGTTCTTATGGTCAGAGATCTGTGTGGTGTTTCTTTTTTCATGCAAATTCTAAAGGAAGCTCATCAATATTTGAACTGTGAATATAGTTCTTGGATAAATTGAGATTGACTCTGTCGTCTGAAACAGGGAATCGCGATTTAACCCTCAAATAAATTTTCGGCGACTTTTTATTAGAAGAAAATCTAGGAAAGTGTCATCTCGCTGACATAAGAGCAAGTTACTCTTCTGATGGCGCTGGTATCTGTATTTGAAAAATAATCATACTAGATGAATATATACTGCACCATATATTTACTGTTTGTATAATAATAGCAAAACGTTATAGAGATGGAATTTTTGAACTTTACGAGTGACTTTTCTAGGAGCTGTGGGAGACACATTCGTTTTTATGGACGATGACTACAAGTACACAGATACGAGCTTTTCCATGACTTATCACTGTAAGAAAATGTTCAACGTATGTTGTAGTCAGTGACATATATCAAGACTTTTATTCACTTGTGAATCGCTATAGAAAAAGTCACTATATACCGATAAGTCCCTCTTAAAAGCGTCTTAGTGTTAAAAGCGGCTCTTTTGGAAAATTAGAAAATAATTCTATAATCACTGATTAGTAGCCTCCTTAACAGTATGGTCAAGGTAACAAGTTGAATGGTTAGCGCAGTGACGTTCAATTCAACAGCTTGTGAATTCAGTTCTTAACTCTGGTATATGTTTGTTCGGAATTCATTTGTAATTGTACCTCCCAATATAGCTAGCCTCATTTTGCAAAAAATAACTGTTGGTAGACAAACAAGCCAAACTAACTATTAAACTAGTGAGAGCTCGTTATTCAGTGAGAAGTAGCTACCCACCCACACATCTTATTAAACAAAAATATGCTGTAAGCAATAAAGACAAAGCAATAAAAAATATGTCTTATGGCGTATTCTATTTTTACTAATGTGGCTGTCATTTGCATATCAGCCTACCGGAAATTTTTACGTAAATTTTTCGTTACCATTTTCTGCCTTACAACATAAGGTATTAGCATAGATATACCAAATCTACTTGCATTCAGACTATTCTTTCTACAATTGTCTCATTTTCTGTGGTGTAACTTTAATTTTGGACACCAGGTGTAGTGTGTATCAGATCGAAATTTAGCCACTAAACGTTATTATTTGAAACATGCTTTACTATATTTAAAACCTTAGTTTTTCCTTCTTTTTTTATTAATCTGTTAAACTAAATGCTTTCTTTGCTTTGCATTTTTAACTATTGTATACTTCGTATGCTAAATATCTTCTCACAATCGTATGTCGAAAATTAAAAGAGAATTAAAACTTATACTAATGAACATGTTTAGGAAACCCAAAACTAATCATTTTTTTAACTCTATCCTTAAATTCAAATTCAATGCAACATATAATATAATAAGCTAAAATAATTTTCATTTAGTTGTAAGTTTTTATTAAGATTTATTACTTACTGATGACGTTGTATCAAAAAGAGATAAGAAATTCTCACAGTCAATAACATTTGTGTGTCCAGGATCTAAAGTAAACATAAGTTGACGAAATTCATTATCATTCAAAGGTAGCAACAAATATTGATTTATAGTTCTTTTCAGCTCTGCCCTGGTGATTATTCGTCGGTTGTTCTGTAAAGTAAAGATATTCAAATAAATACTTAAATACAAAATGTTGAAGAAGTTCGATAAGATAAAAAGAAATATTATGAATTATATTTTATATTTAAATGATTATTCCTTTGAGAAGATGGTTAAACACGCAACAACATTTTTAATCTTATGTAAATGTCTTCATGGAGTAAAAATTTGAAGTCATGATTTAAAAAGTTAATTTATTAAAATATAAATTACATTTCATTTCTGTTCTTAAGTTGTCATTTTCAGTTGCGTTTACCTTTGCGTGAATTATTAATAAACCTTTCCTCATGAATCGTGATCGAAGAGAAAAGAATTATCTGATGTTAAGATATGACAAAATGGGCATAACGTGAAAAATAGGGAATTAGAAGTCTATATATGTATGTATTTAATAAATTTTGAGATATTTTTTTTTTAGGTTTATATCCAGGCAAATAAAAATGTTGAAATTGATCAGATAATTCAGTAAATATAAACCAAAAATTGTATAATTTTTAAAATACATGGTGCTTGTAATTATTTCCTGAAATTAATTTAAAAGCAAAAGAATAACTTTCATATTCCATGACTATCATAAATCAAACCCGAATTATGCATTTTGTGGATTCGAAAACAATAAAATTTAAGAAGTAAATTTTTTTTCTGATGTATATAGAAGCGTGTGTATGTATATTTTTCTCATGTACATTGAAAAATGTAGAACTTTTACTAATCAAAGGCAATGTGTGTGTTTGTTATTAAAATACTTCTTATACGGGAGAGTCTGGTACATAAATTTAAAACTTTTGTAGAATGACATACGAATAATAATGTTATTATTAATGACATACGAATAATAATGTTATTATTATTCGTATGTCATTGATTATTTAAAATAAATCAAAACCATAGATTGATTTTCTTGTGCGATTTTTTCCTTGTTAGTTTATCTGATACTGTTGTGTAATGAAAGAAGCTCTTGAAATTCATCAGTAAATAAAGGATTAAGTTCTATTGGCAGAGTATCTAAAATTGTATGCATAAAATTTTAGAAGGTATTTTTATTTGGAAAAGAATTAAAATATATGTTTAGAATTAAACACATTTTTTAGAAGTCGAATTATAAATATTTCGTATTTGTATAATATTTTACAATAAAAAATGATTTCAATTTTGAGGCTCTCTAATACATTCTGGCATTTTTAATAAAAAGTTAAAATTAAATGAAAATATACGGTGAAAAACTGCTAATGAAAGAGAAATTTAAAAAGCGAAACTCTCTCTCTCTCTCTCCTTTAGAATTTGATTATTACCATTATTAAAATCCATAATAGTTGCAGCTTTTTATTGTTTAATATATTTTAGTTAAATAATTAATGTATATGATTTATTTATTTTTTTCTCATACTAGTAAAAAATAGTAGAAATTGTACTTTAAATGTTTTTATCTATGAAATAAATTTTGCCTTACTCTTGAGAAAGGTATTTTTTTATTTGATATTTTTAACATACGTCTCGCACGTATCGTTCATGAACTACAACTTTAATTCTACTTACCATGCTGCTAATTCAGTATTTTTATTTTGTTATATCCATTATTTTATGCATCATACATATTCAAAAAAATATTTTTTTTTCAAAATAGATAAATTTTTTAAAATTTATAAACAACTGTGTAAGAATAATAGTCCCTTCTCTTAAGGTTTACAAAAAGTACTTCCCTTTCAAACTCGGACTGTATTCCTCAATATAAAAAAAATAATTTTAAAGTAGTTTTCACAGTAAAATAAATCAAAGTTATGGAAACAAGATGTGTATCCATAAAAAATTATAACTTACTTGATCGATAATGGTGAAAGAATTTTTAAAAATGGTATCAGAACAAGTTCCACGCTTCTTTAATTTTTCGATTATGGATTTGCAAGTGTTCCAGCTATTAGATCTATAGAGCAAAAAATTATTTATCATAAATTTAAATGAATTTTATTACACCGAAATTGGATAGATTAAATTTTACTTACTCTGCGAAATAAGCAACTTTTCTTTGACATGATGCTTCGTCATTGATGCAAACACGTTTTAAAAAGTCATACCATTGGATTTTGTTCGCTGCTGGAGGAACGTTAAAACTGGAATGTAATTATAATTTAATTATGGTTAAGCAAAGCTTACTGCGGTATAGTGTACATGAAATATATCATTTGATTGATATCAATACTTTAAAATCATATCTATACATATACACACTACTGGCCATTAAAATTGCTACACCAGGAAGAAATGCAGATAACAAAATGATATTTATTGGACAAATATATTATACTAGAAATAACAAGTGATTAAATTTTCAAAATATATATATTTGGCTGGATAGATCCTGAGAAATCAGTACCCAGAACAACCACCTCTGGCAGTAATAACAGCAGTTATACGCCTGGGCATTGAGTCAAACAGAGATTGGATTGCATGTACAGGTACAGATGCCCATGCAGTTTCAACACGATGCCACAGTTCATCAACCGTAGTGACTGGCGTTTGGTGACGAGCCAGTCACTCGGCAACCATTGACCAGACGTTTTCTATTGGTGAAAGATCTGGAGAACGTGCTGGCCAGGGCAACAGCCGAACAAATTCCGTATCAAGGAAGGACCATACAATACCGGCAACATAAGGTCGAGCATTATCCTGCATAAACGTAGGGTTTCGCAGGGCTCGAATAAAGGGTAGAGCTACGGGTCGTAACACACCAGAAATGTAACATGCACTGTTCAAAGCACCGTCAATGAGAACAAGAGGTGACCGAGACGTGTATACAATGGCACCCCATACCATCACGCCAGGTGATGGGCCAGTATGACGATGACGAATGCACGCTGCCATTGTGCGTTCACCACGATGCCGCCAAACACGGATGCGACCATCATGATGCTGTACACAGAACCTGGATTCATCTGAAAAGATGACGTCTCGCCATTTGTGCGCCCAGGATCGTCGTTGATCACACCATTGAAGGCGCTCTTGTCTATGACGCAGCGTCAAGGGAAGCCGCAGCCAAGGTCTCCGAGCTGAGAGTCTATGCTCTGCAAACGTCGTCGAACTGTTCGTGCAGACACTTGTTGTCTTCCAAACGACCCCGTTTCTTGACTCACGGCTCGTGACGTGGTTGCACGATCCATTACGGCCATGCGGATAATATGCTTGTCTTCTCGGCTGCTAGTGATAGGTGGCCGTTGAGATCATGCATGGCGTTCCGTATTACCGTCCTGAACTCATCGATTCCATATTCTGCTATCAGTCATTGGATCTCGACCGACGCTAGTAGCAATACTGCGATAAGATAAACCGCAATCCCGGTACGCTACAATTCAACCTTTATCAAAGTCAGAAACGTGCTGGTACGCATTTCTCCTTCTTACACGAGGCATCACAACAACTTTTCACCAGGCAACAACGTTGAAATGCAATTTGTGTATGAGGAACCGGATGAACAATTTCCTCATTTAAACGCAATGTAGGTGTCGCTACTGGCGCCTGCTTTGTCTGAATGCGCTGAAAAGCTAAACATTTGTATATCACAGCACATTCTTCCTTTCGTATAAATTTCACGTCTGTAGCATGTCGCCTTCGTGGTGTAGCTATTTTAATGGCCACAGTAGTGTATATATATATATATATATATATATATATATATATATATATATATATATATATATTGTATTGTATTGTATTGTCTTTATTACATTCATTTTGTAAAAGAAAGCTGGTCTAGTCCTTCAATTATTCAGTATCTCAGTCTATCTACCCTTCAAACGATAATTCTTAAAAGCATTTAATTATGAATTTTTAAAAGAATTTTCCCATTACTAAAATCTTGAGTGTATCTTTCAACGTGTATGTTTATTGTTTTAAATATTTTTCTTCTCGGATTAATTTAGATTGGCCTTCAAGGCACATTAAATAGCGAAAGTTCAATTTTCTACATATTTTTATCTGAAGAAAAAAATTTAAGAATGAATCCTTGTAGTTGTGAAGGACTTGAACTATTTAATTCTATCTATTGTCAAAATTATTATGATATTCTAGTATTGAATGAATGAATGAATGCATTTACATGCTTATGCAATGATATTCATGAATGCAATAGGAGGTATATTCCTAATTCATGAGATCTGTAAAAGTACATCTGCGTTCACATTTATATTGCAGGTGTGAACGAGGCTTATTTTGAATGCATTATTTTTACTTTTGTCAGAGACCCTGAAATATGTATCATATTTTTCCCCTTCAGATGACTGTTTGCTCTGAAGTTCATTACTAGTTTTGGAAATTGATGGGATAAAATTTCTTGTTTGACGAAGAGTAACGAATAGTACATTTTTTTTTTATCAATTTTCATTTTATAAATTCCTTTTTCAATTGCCCTTTATTTCGAAGAAAACCATATTTATATTACGTGAAATTATATAAAATAATTTATTGCTCACTCAAATTTTTCTGAAGAAAATTTCTGCATTCTAGAGGACAATACTAACCAAATGAAAAGCGCTATGCTGACGATCGAATGTTAAAACTTCTCAAAAGAGCTTTTGACTTTAAATAGATTTTCAGGTTAGTAATGATTGTTTAGAAATATTAATTTCTCTGAATATCGCTTGAAACATATCTAGAGAATACTAGAATAATTAAAGTATGGACCTTTTATGGTATATATGTTATCAGCAGCATATTAAAGTATTATTTTAGAGAATAAGTTTGTAGCGTTTTTACCCAAGACTTATTTAAACTAAAAACAATAATTATATCAATAAGTTAATCAATTATATATTAGCCGTTGTTGCTTACAACTTCTTCCCACCTCTCGACTCATTTGTTGATGCCGTTCCGCCAAAAATCATCTGGTCTGATGGTAAATAAGTTGTTGAGTCAGTTTTTAAGGACCTCTTTGTTATCGAAGATAACGCCCTTCATATGGTTTGACAAGGAGCGGAAAAGATGGTAATCAGTCAGTGCAAGGTCCGGAGAAATATGGCGGATGTTGAAGGACCTCTCATTGGATCTCTTGGAGTACGGCTTTGACGACTTGTGTAACATACTGCCTGGCATTGTCGTGAAGAAGTATGGTTTGACCATGTCGATCAGGTGTTTTCAGTCGAATAGCCTCATTTACGCGGTGTATCTGGGCAATGTAGAGCTCCTTGTTGACTGTGGCATTCTTTTCGAGCATTTCTCAGTGCACCAAGAGGGTACTTAAAAACTGGCTCAACAACTTCTTTGACAGCAGACCAGGTGATTTTGGGCGGAACGGCATCAACAACGTGGTCGGTGGGAAGAGGTTATAAGCAGCAACAGCGAATATATAATTAATTAACTAATTGGTATAATTGTTGCTTTTTGTTTAAATAAAATTCTTTGGTAAAAACGCTACGAACTTATTCCCCAACCTAATTTATACATTATACGAAATATTAATAATTAAACATCAAAATATGAAATGATTAATATTTCAGACAGTTCCAAATGTTGTGTGAAATGTCAAAAAGAAATTAGAAGGTATAAAGGGATAATAATACATTTGAATGCATCGTAAAGCATGTTAAAATTTTTCAATACTTGTTTTCTTTTTCTGAAGAAGTTTTAAGATATTTGTATGTCGGGTTTAATAGTTATTAAGAAATGACAACTTTTTGGAATGAAAAAATTTCACGTTTGGTAATAGCTTTTGTAAAATAAAGAGGAATATATTGTTATTCTTCTTTATTCACATGTGCGCATAAAGCAGAATAACACTTTGGATTTACTCTCGTGCGAAACCCATGAATACAATCGCAATGAAAGTTCTCATTCCGGATTAAAATCTTATAGTAGTAGTAAACTTATCTATTACTAAACAACCGGAATCAAAATAATTTAATACTTGAAAATCATTTTATTCTAAAAGATTTTTCGGAATTGAATATATTGTGAAAACAACTAAAAATTCATAAAATGTTTACCTAAGACCAAGTTTTAAAGCATGAGTTGCTTTTATGAGACAAAAAAGCAATAAAGTACAAGGCAAACTATCATTTGACCTTTCGTTGCTACAATGGATAAATGGATTTTTCTTTTTTCCATCATAAAATATAGTTTTATAGCGAGATAAAACAACTTATTTTTTCCATCATTGATATTTTTTACTAATGTGCATTTGATTGGGATCTTTTCTTTTGTTATAAAATAAAAAATTCAGTTTTACAATGAAAACTTTCAAATTTGATTTTATAATAGGTTACATTTTGATTTTAATCTCTAATATTATTTAAGGAAATTCTACGTAGGCATACATATAAGGTTTCCCATAAATTCATAAATGCTTTAAGAACTCATAACAAAAATGGAAAGAATTAGATTGTGTGAACGCGGTTGGTGACAAACTGATTGTTATGAAATTAAACTTTTTTTGGCGGAAAAGAAATTTTGTTCAAATTTTTTGTCAATAAGGAACGTTTTATGCATTGAAATCACAATCAATGTGCAAATCAAAATTCTGTAACATGCTGGATGTACGACTAATATAAACTAGAAGAATTCACAAGATAATCAAAAATTATATGCTTTTCACAATGGCTGCACAACATCTTCTGGTTTGAAACAGTTAATTTTTCATTGCTTGGGACTGTTTTATCTCATTTCATCATCCAAAGAAGAACCTGCCTGCTTTCACTGATTAGCCACAACATTCCAAATGTGTGACAGTTTGGTGTGGCCACACTGCGTTCATAACTGCCAGTCTTCTTTTCTTTGAAGAGTACTGTGCATAAGCATGTTGGTAGAGGTGCCCAATTAATGCCAAACGCTACAGATGAAAATGATATCAAGCTTTTTGGATCACAATTTTCTTCACCCAGTAGTAATCATATAAACGGGGTACCGCCCACGTTGTTCCTCCTGTAACGCAATTCCAAATAAGCACATTTAGTGAGGAACAACTAATCAGCCATTACGGTAAAAATAAATTGTCCACTCGCTAAACGGACACGACATCAGTTGATTTTTGACTGAGGAGTTACATAAAATCGTGATTTTACCGTACTAGGTAAAATTTTAACGGTATTTTTGCCATAAAATCTCCTGCATCCGTCCTTAAAGACTACATGATGCAGTTAACGATGTTTGTCATCAGGTTTCAAAATATAAATTTGTGTAATACTGAAAATGTAGAACAATTATTGCTATATTATACTTTTAAGCATTTCCCTGAATGCTAATAAAAATAGGTTAAACAAAATCTTTTGATTTCAGTGCATAAAACCCAATCTATTGACAAAAGTTTGAACTAAATATTTTTATCTCTATAGAAAAAGTTCACCTTCGTGAGCAATTAATTTGTTGCCACCGGCACCCGCGGAATACAATATTCCTTCCACTTTTATGAAATGAATTTTTAAAATTTATGTGACACATACACATACTGCTTCATTAAAAATGCAATATCAAGAAAGAATACGATATAAACGACTGAGCTTGCAGAAGAAGCCATTTCTATTAATGAAATTTTATTCTTGTTTTAGAAAACGCGTGTAATAGCAGCGAATGCTAGTCCCCGTCAACGGATGCCAATGATTTTATGTGGGGGCATTATGATCATATAGAAAAGGGCAGGTTGGTCCATATGGCAATTCTCAGCTGAGACATATTTGGACGCAGATCTCAGGGGCCTGTTGGTTAAATTGTTGTTCTCATTATCGGAAAGTAGTGAATTTGAATTTCGGTATAACCAAATATTAGGCATTTCAACTAAAGGTGGCTAGAGCACGAAAAATAGGTCGTGGTCACAACTTTCTCCAAATGAAATAATATCTTTGGGGTAGTGCATTACATATTGAGGTTTTTTCCTTGATCAATGATTCTAATATAAGAAGAAATTCAAGAAATTTGGAAGTTTGAAGGATGCCAGTGTAGCCAGAGAAACGTCAGCATACGCGGATCAACGCATTTGATGACAAGTAGTGGCGATTCCACTAGACATCCCTGTGAACATTCTGCAGCATGTATAAGACACATAAATCTTCCCATTTTAAACAGAACCATTTCCCATTGATTGTTTTCTAGTGGGCAGCTAATGGCTCCATTAATAAAAATGTTTTTGATTTCAAAACATATAGGTACCAACGTCACAAATGGAGTCAGGTTAGTGCGGTGTGGACGACGGAATGGCACAGGACTGTCTTCTCTAATTTATGCTTCTGTTTTTCCCCTGCTTCCCATCCGTACTTAAGTAGCGACGGTGTGGAGCAAGTCTAAAAATGCTGTAATTATAGAAAGCCCATCTACACAATAACGTGGCGCTATTGCTTGAGTAGCAATTGCGTAAGTTTTCAGGTCATACAAGTAGGTTCGAATTCGGGGTACTATGCCTGCCGAAATATCCGTGTATCATATGTTCCGATTGCTATCACTCCTCTAATTTCAAGGGAATGTTCAACACTTTTAACAAAATGCTAATATCTGATCGCATATAACGTTCGCATCAATTAACATGCTCCGCCAGATGTGTAGATGCTACCCTAGCCACTGTTGTATCTGGATCTGCCATCAGTCAAACAAATTTAAGTTGTGATTGGATACCATTTGTAATCTCTTCCACTGCCATGTTCAAGCGATGAACTTTAGCAAATAATTTACGAGGAATCGAATTTAGGGCTCGGTAAAGAGGGACTTCGCTGTTGCAGTAACTGTTCTAGACAATAGAAGCACTTTCATCTACTTTGTATCTGGACGTATTGCTTCGAGTACAACTATCGAAGGTGTTCTTTTACCTTTTGAGCCGACGCTTTTCGCTTTCTAATTTATTTTTGGAGTAAGATAGCAAATGTATAATAAATTATTAGCATGTATCAATCAATCATTACAAGGTAAATTATTTTCGCATGCAAATACATATAGAAGAGAAAGAATGGAAAAGAGAGAAAATTTTACTTTTGAATAAATTCACTTAGCTTTAATAATATAAAAAAATGTGTATTTACCTCACTAAAATTTGCTTAAAAAGTTGAGTTGACATGGGCATTACAAAATAGTTTAAAACTTGATGGAAAACCGATGTCGATATTAATCCACTGTCTGTGCTGTCCTTCATGCGAAAAGTACGTAGTAAAATAGGAAAGTTTTTCTCCACCTGTGTAAGAAAAGGGATCAGACTTTGTCTTATATAATCGAGAATCTGAACTTCAGATTTTAAAAATCAAACTTACTCTTTTTCTGAAAACTTCTAAAATATTGCTTAAGACTTGCCCTTGAATATCTGGATCGTCTCTGCCCAGTTTAGCACACATGGCCTGCCGTTGTTCCTTTCTGGGCAGAATTTGCAATTAAAATAATGATTAAAATTATTTAAAAATTTACCTTAGAAAATTGAATCGAGTTTCAAAGATTAAAGTGGTTACCACGACCCATTACTTATGCGATTAAAGTGTAAAACATCTCGTTATTTTAATCCATTTACACATGATAGATCATTCTATAGATTTTTCCTCTTGCAATGTTACTTTGTTTTAGGAAAGTCTATGAAAAAGTAATTGGGTAATTTGATAATTTTAATCAAACCAATAATGAGGATGATACGTAGTTTGAAATCAATTAAGAAATATAAGCGAAATGAAATAAAAAATTTAACTAGTTGTCTAGTAATGCTATTTATTTAAGTTTCTAATAACACACCACTCATTTTAATTTCATTTCTTTTAATTCATCATTATTTTGAAATTTTTTTTTAAAGATTTGTAATTTGATTATAAAATGCCATATAATTTATTATTTTCTAAAACAAAAGAAAAAAATAAATATGTATTATAACAAGTTTGTTAAATTTACCGTAGAAAACGCATAAAAATGCGCATATTTTAATGTACATTGTAAGTTTGAATTGGGTAGTTTATTAAATAACTTTGACAGTAGCAAGTATTACTTAAAGCTCATAGGATATCCTCCCATAAACTTATAGAATATATTTAGCATATCTTCTCCTTAAGTATTTATAAGCATTTCATAATTATTAAAGGTGGAATAATTCATTGAATAGACGAAAAAGAAAATTTCCATTGCCGTATATAAGCTTTCCAAATCAATGTACAAAAACCATGTACTTTTTAATTAACGAACTGCCCAAATCCAGCAAGTTAACTTTTTATTTTTGTGTTTCAGTCACATAAACTTTATAATATCTGAATTAATTTATTTCAATGAGGAAATGCATTTTGTTTCCTCATATGTAAGATAGTTTTTTTACTTTTATTAACATTTTAATTGGTTAATTTAACAATATTCAAACTAAGTAAAATATTTTTAATTGATAGTATTATTTTGCTATGAAGAATTGCTGAAATATAAATGAACTAAATTCCAATATACATAATTTTAGAGTTTAGTGTGTGGTAATAATTAGCAATTATGGTTTAAACTTAAAATATTTTATTAAAATTCAAATATTGATAAAATATTGCATTGGTTGAATGTTATGAGATGTTAGATAAGAACGGATTTACCATAAAAATTTCCATGTTTACCTCAGTTTTTAATTGACATGCATTGACTCTCTTGCGAAACTTAGAATAAACAAAAATATTAAGAGTTCCTCATCCAAAAGTTTTGATCTTCTAATTTAAATTTTTAATTAATAAAATGAACTTTATAAGTTTTCAATAAGTTTTATCGATAGTCAACAACAGACTTTCTATTAAACTTTCTATTGTTTTAGAAACTTCACTAAGATGAAAATTATATTGCACATTAACCGACAGATTACGAAACAATGAGACACTTTACACATCATGCTCTAACATTAAAATATTTAATATTTTTAATTCAAAATGCGCTTTCATTTATGATTAGCACAGCAAAAAGTTTAAGTAAGGTTAAAAAATGTTTGTCTTCTTTCTTTTGGTACATCGCGAAAGAACGACGTCACGTTCTCTTACATATCTTTTCCTTGTGATTAGAAAATTCTTCAATTTTGTCAAAAAGAAGAATTAAGGGTTGTGAATTAGAATGGTAGTTTAGAACACTTATCTTTTTTGTAAGGGGATTCTTGATTACTTTCACTTGGTGATAGCGCAGGTGACTACAGTTGAAGGAATCAAATGTTTGATCTTCAATATTCGGATTTTATACCAATCCTCTTAAGCTAATGCTCGAAGATTCCTTTAGATTATTAATAACAGATTATTAATAACTAGTATTTTATTGGGGTATTTAATGTTTAATAATACTTTCCGTGGTATAAATACTAGTTGGGTTCACAGTATAAGATAAAAAATACTCAGTAAAATGTAACTGGTAATATGTATTACTTTGCAAGTATATCAAAAGCACGTATGAAGAGTTTTCTTAAATCATATTTCGACAGTGTTACTTGATGCGCTGATACAAAAAAAAACTACCTAGTACGCGAAGTATCGGAAATACTTCACATTAATAAATAATAATTTTTAATCAATATTAATTCAACGAAAGATGCTATCAAATTATTCAAGTATATCTATGGGAAAATCAGCCCAAAATTTGCGTTTATATTTTTATTATCAAACTATATTGTTTTTTAAATATTTCTTTACATTCATAAATTTTATTATAATAAATATTTTTGCAAGCAGTTTTTTACTTTTTTACCAAATTTTATATTATGTAAACAAATATTTTATTCCTCTTAAAATTTTTAAATAAAAATTTTAAAATGTTTTCAGAAAAACTCGTTGTATGACATTTTTATTGCATAAAATTTCGTTATACAAAGATTTTCCTCATCTTATCTATTCCAAATCTTTACCTATTATTCACTGATAATAATACAATTGCATAATAATTTTTAATCAAGTAAATTGAGAACATTAGAATAAGTAATATTTATAATGCTTCTCTAAATCTGGACTTTATGCCCTTCAATTTTTTTTAAAAAAATTAAAAGACACTTACTTAGAATCAGAAGAATTCAGTGATGTCGAACTTTTTAGTTTCGATTTTAAATCTTTAGGCAGGAATCTTTTGTAGGATTCAGTACGAGCACCTAACTTTAAGAGAAAATCTTTGTAATTCAAAACACCTCTATCATTAGGATCATATAGAAGCCACAACCTATTATCAAATAGAAAAAAAATTATAATTTCTTTTATATATATAACATTTAACATCATAATAGAGCTTAATGACTTAGAAATATCTTCAAGTATAATGTTGATTTTTGTTTTATAAGGTCCAAAGCAAAGATTGGCTCATGTGCCGTATAATCCAAGATGCCAAATTCTGAGATTGGCGATTTTTGGCGAATTTTCATATGTATCTGGCAACCTCGTTTTTATTACGTCATACATATGGAGACCTATAAGAATTATGCAGACAACTCTATTTTGGTAACCCTAGCATTTACGTCATCGGTCACTCCACGATACATCATCTTGGCAATATTTTTTCGTCAAAAAAAATTCAGAATTTGGAATCATGGATTATACGGCACCTGTGCCTTATTTCTTCATAAATGATAAACTACCATTGTTTTTATGTGTTAAATATTGCTTATATATAATATATATAATAAATTAGGCTCCCTGAACAAAATGAATCATCTAATTTTTACATTTAGCACTGTGCATAAATGATAAGCCTTTTGAAATTGCTTATGCAAATTCTGTTTAATTTGATGCATATTAATTCCCGTTTTTTATTTGGATGCCAATTTTTTTTATTGGTTGTCCTATTTTCTATAAAAATTGTTAACTGAAAATCTCTTGCTGAGGCGAATAAATGCTTTTTCGTTTCAGGAAGACATAAAATTATCGCCATCGAGGTAAAATAATTGCGACGTTTATGACGTTATCAATATATAGTGAATTAACATTCTTCTGTAGTCTATAAACTTAAAAGAAAATTTTTCATAAATGACCATGTTTTAGATTTCGCTTTTTTAGGTTATCATTTCTTTGCTGTTTTAGGAATTTTATTTTTAATTGCCATAAATAATTCTATTTGCGAAGTACCTATTAATAAGTCTATTATTTTAGAAGATTATTAATAGTTACTATTTTAGATTGTTTTAAAAATTACTATTTTAGATTGTTTCTTATTTGGCTGTTTAATATGAAAAACATTTCTCCAACAAATGTTGAATAGTATCGGACAAATCATGAAATGATTCTATTTCCTTGTGTGATTAAGCATATTTTTAAAAATAATAATATCCGTTCTCATGTTTTACACTTTAATTAATTTCTGAGCTTGTATAGGGGAAATGACCATACGCTATCATTTTTCATTAAAAATTTACTCATAATTAGTGTTTATTTTAACCCGTTTGTACAGGTATTATATATCACGCATTCAATAAGAAAAAACTATTGCTGATGGCAAATATCGGTCATCGAATACTAAAATCACCTTACAATAGCTATTTCATGAATTTAATTTTCAATGAAATTGAACAACATTGCATAACATTAAAGAAATATAATTATATATTAAGTGTAAAGTTAAAAAAAACTTTTCTGAGTGCACATTCAAGTCAAGCAGCAGGCTAAACCTTTTTAGAAGAATTATTTTTTTATTGAAAGAATTTTATCAATTTCTTGAAAAACTATTCTTTTGATTTCATAGTATACAAATGAAATAAAACTGTTTAAACAAAAGATAATAAGAGTGCTGTGTTCATTTTTGGATGAAAACATGCGATAAAAAACAATTATCAAAAAGTCAAAAAGAAATTATCAAAAAGTAAATAAAAAATTGCAACATAAAATTTTTTATGTTGACGTAAGCAAGGCATTAATCTTAAGATTTCAATCAATCAACAATGGCACTACAACCCCGTGTGGGTCCTGGCCTTCTCAATGAGCTTATTCCATCTTGGCCTGTACTCAGCAGCACTTTTCCAATTAGATGTTCCAATAGTGTTAAAGTCCCTATCAAGACAATCAATCCATCTGATTTTGGGCCTACCTCTGGGGAACGCTTTCCCATTGGCCTTGCAAGAAAGATTTTTTTAGGGGTGCGTTCAGTTGGCATACGAATAACATCTTAAGATTTAAAGGAGATTATTTACATATATTGTGGAATTATTAACTTAAAATTCGATTAACTAATGAAATGATTATTTACAAATATTTCAACCATTAATTTATATTTCTATTAACGAAATTTTTAAGATTTTAAATCGTCCTTGCTGATTTAAATTAACTATAAAGTGGATCATTTGTCCTTTTCATTTTGCTTTTCCTTCTGTTCTATTGTCAACATATATTGCTTAATCAATGGTTTAAATCAGTGGAAAACGGTTTCTCAAACCGATGTTTTAGTCGGCACAGGTGTCGTATAATCCATGCGTCAAATTCTGAGATTGGGGATTTTTTGGCGGATTTTCTTATGTATCTGGCAATTTTACTTTTGTTACGTCATACATATGGAGACCTATAAGAATTATGAAAAGAATTCTGTTTTTGGTAACCCTAGTATTTACGTCATCGCGCATGTCATGATACGTCATCTTGGCAACATTTCTTCATCGCCAAAAAAAATTCAGAATTTGGAATCATGGATTATATGGCACCTGTGCCTAAGATATTTACATATGACGTCATCAGACCCTCACTGATGAAATTACTTGCTTACTTTCTAGATGGGAATTGAAAATAAACATGACTTACGATTCATCTTGTCAAATGTACGTAGTAATCTTTGATTAATTAGTATTAATGACTTGCATAGTAAAATGAAGATAAAAAGAAATCAGGGTTACACATGTGTAAAGGTTTCAGTATGTATGATGTAATAAAAACGATGATGGCAGATGCATAAAAAAATCCGCCAAACTCAGAATTTGGCATCCTGGATTATATGGCACATGTGCCTTATTTTGTTTATAAAACGATTTTTTATATAAATACTAAAGGGTACAGGTGTCGTACCTAATTATAATTATTAGATAATTGGGCGTTATCCCGTCGACCACATATTTGAGGAAAAAAAGATGTACCAAAATTTTAATTTATGGATCACACTAATATTTTTTAATATACTTAAAATCAATGCTTATATTTTTTGTGTTTAGCCCACGAGCTAGTATTTAGCCAATTAAAAAACTAGAATAAGAATTGGAAACAAAATTTTAGCTACCTATTTCAGTGGAAATATAAATTATCTACTTTGATGCTTTCTCTTACGTGTTGAAATAAAAAGATTAAAATTTTCACCATTTGGCGACACATTTGTTTGACAAAATTGATTGATGGGTTATTACAATAGCATTCGAATTTATGTAGATATAAAATATATCAGTATTAAAACTAAAATAAAGCAGCAAATCAATTTCATAAAATTTAAAAATTAGTGGTACATTGCTTGTAATTGATAATAGCACATGACAATTTTACCATCTGCGGCCTAGAAAGGGATTTGTTTTTAAAGCTGTACTTAAATTTTAATTTAAAATTTAAAAACGTTGATAAATTTTTTTTAGGTGGAATCCATTCATTTTATTTACGTTAATATTACAATGATTATGAGATTCCAAAAATTACAATGATTTTGATAAAGAAGAAAAAATATTTTAGTTAAAAAAAGTTCTTTTATATGTTCTCCGAAATATTTTAGAAAGCTGTTTGATTAATAAGTATTAATGCAGATTACAAACCGAAAAATTAAAAGAGTCGTAATTTTAATGTATTTAAATATTTTGTTTTGTGAAATGATTATCAACAACTCACATTAGAGCTTAAATTATTATATTCAGTAAAGCGTAAATTGGTAATTTTTAAGCTTTGCAACATGTTTTTAATGACGCAAATTGATTTCCATTGGTTAAACAGCTGTATGACTTCAGTTGCAACTACGTCACAACAAATCGTGAACGAGTTCGACAACAGCGCCACAATATTTTCTGTACTGCTATCTTTGGAAATATGTTACTCGTTTGTCTTATGAGGTTGTTTTTAGTATCTTAAAAAAGGATTTAACTTTTGCGTGTTTAAGATAGGATCATGTAGGCATTGAACAACTGATGTATCGTGCAATGATGTGACATTTTTTAAAACTGATGTTAAATTTTATTCTTCGAAGATCTTTCTCAGAAATAAAGAAAAATGACTTAAATAGAAATATAGGTCAGTCGTGCGTCTTCAAAATGAAATTATGGATCAAAATTTCTAAAAGTCGAATTTCAGTACTGAAAGATTCTTGTTGAAAGAATATTTTTATAAAAGTATTAACAATTTAGTACTTCAAAAATTAAGAATTTATATCAAATGTTGTTTTCAATAAAAAAATTCTAAAACATAAGTATAGTTTTAAGCATGGTCATTTTTTACTCAATTAATCTCCAGACATTAATAAAGTTAATTATTGAAGTTTTATTAAAAGAAAGAGAGTCAATAATTAACATAGGTAATAATTTGAAATGGACTATAAAAACGGCCTATTTTAAAATTATGGTTTTTCAAAAAATAAATAAATTAATTAATTAAAAAACATTTTAATCGCAACTAGCAGCAATCAGACAAATATTACAATTATTAATTTTTATTATAATTGAGCTTAATAGTAAAATATTAAAAACTTTATGTTTTTTTTTTAAAAATTTTAATCATTACATGTTGTTATCAAAGTACTATTGTTACAAAGCATAGATGTCATCATGAAGTAGAATGATGTAATAAAAATATTTTCAGTAATAATTAAGGAAATAATCCTAAATGAATATTTTAATAAAAAGAAGAGTTCGTAAACATAATTTAAAATGAATGATTATTTCATTTCCCATTTCTGAATCAAAGATGAATAAGTTTCATCCAAATCAAAAAATACCTAAATTAATCATATACTTTAAAAACAATATGGATTTAATTATAATGTTTTCAACACCGAATAGGGGACGTTTTAACAACTGGAAAATGTTTTAAAACTTCTTTGGAGAACTACAGCATATTTATTTTGTGAGATAATTCTTCATAAACAAGGTGACCAGCATGAATATGAAAAATCTCAGTTACCCAGACCGAAAAATATCCACTCAGTAATCAGAAGCTCAACATTCATTTCTTATTTATTAACAGTAAAAGAGTCGACATTGTGATCTTTCCCTTGAAACAATGCTCCTCCATCTCTATAATACAGCATGGGGACAACCAATAGGAATATTCCCATTTTGTAAGGGATTTTAATATACATCATAACACAATATGGCTGCTTTCATGGAGTACTTTTTATATTAGGTTGGGAAATAAGTTCGTAGCGTTTTTAACAGACATTTATTTAAACAAAAACATATTAATATATGTTAATCAATTATATAATCGCCGTTACTGTTTACAACCTCTTCCCACCTCTCGACGAATTTATTAATGCCGTTTCTCCAAAAATCGCCGGGTCTGGTGTCAAAGATGTTGTTGAGCCAATTTTTAAGGACCTCTTGGTGCACTGAGAAATGCTCGAAAGGAATGCCACAACCAACAAGGAGCTCTGCATTGCCCAGCTACACCACGTGAAGGATGCTATTCGACTGAAAAGACTTGATCGACATGGTCGAACCATTATTCCTTCACGACAACGCCAGGCCCCCTGTTGCAGAAGTTGTCAAAGTCGCACTCCAAGAACTCGAATGGGAGGTCCTTTAACATCCGCCATATTCTCCGGACCTTGCACCGACCTATTACCATCTTTTCAACTCCTTGTCAAACCATATGAAGGGTGTTACCTTCGTTAACAAAGAGGTTCTTAAAAACTGGCTCAACAACTACTTTGACACCAGACCAGGCGATTTTAGGCGAAACGGCATCAACAAATGTGTTGAGAGGTGGGAAGAGGTTGTAAACAACAACGGCGAATATATAATTGATTAACTTATTGATATAATTAGTGTTTTTTGCTTAAATAAAAGTCTTTGGTAAAAACGTTACGAACTTATTCCCCAACCTAATATAGGTAATCTAAAATACAGGAATAAAGGAGAGCCTTAGTTGTCAACAAGAAGGAAAACCGGAAAACGCTTACATACCCCCTCCGATAAATGTGCATGCAGTGCACAGCAGACCGAGATGGAAGTCATTTAGTGTGTACCAAGGGTTAACAAGGATATACCATTCTACCTCAACTGGCTAGTGAGAAGGAATAGCATATCCTTGCTAACCCTAAGAAAGACATTAAATGGAGCCATTTAAGTCCTCAGGTCGTGACTGAAAGTTTGGTGTCGGTAGGCATGCTTTCAAATCAAAGTCCATGAGGGCTTTCATTATGTTGGTTATGCAATGTTGAGAACGGAAATGAAATACTTGAGATATGGATTAATGGTAAAATAATAGGTGAATACTTTAGGAGAAAGTTTGTGAGTCCATCGTTCTTGTTCTGCTGTGTTCCAATGAATTCGCTGCTGATTTAAAAAGTGTTGTTGAAGAATATGTTTCAGACGAGATTTTGACCATGGGATTCTAATAAACGAAATCTATGATTGTTTTGAAAGAAAAAGTGTGCATGCAGAAGGGAAAAGTGTTCATACCTCGTTGTTCAGTACCTGAGGTATCAGTCCTTGAAGACACACTTTGACTGGTATATCTTTAGATTCTCATGAACCTTTTTGGTACCAATAGACCGCGGAAAGTCTAATTCATAATATTTGATAAAAATTAATAGATTATTGAAAGAGTTATCATTTTCATGTTCCTATAAGTTACCATAACCATAAAGTTGAGAATATTTTCTAACGAGAAAATGTAATTTCTTACGAAAAAATATGACATATAATAATTCTTGCATCATTTAAAGCATGAAAAAAAATTGAGCTGATGAAACTGTAAATTTTTAATCCTAAATGATAAATTATGAAAATTTTGTTAAATATTTGACTACAAGTTAATCAGAATCAAAATGGATATAAGATTTAATTTTGAAGCACTTAAGTAATATCATAAATAATTCTAAAATTTATTAAGTTTTAAAAAATTAATTAACTGATAAGTATTCCCAGGATTTTCTTCGAAGATAATTATTTGCTTACAAAAATTATTTTATCAGAGTTTTTGAACAAAGTTATTTTAACTAATTTGAGAATACACTGTTTGAAATAAATATTATATTTTGCTCATAGATCGCTCTATCTTATTTGTTCACAACCTGATTAAAAACATTAATCATTTCAAGAAAATGAAATGTAGAAGAATATTTTATAATAATAGAATAATAACCATGTCATACAATGGACAGAAATGGCCAAGAATGTGACATAACATGACTATAAAGGACATAAAAAGGTGAGTGATGTATTAATTTGTATTAAAAAAAAAAAAAAAAAAAAAAACTAATTCCATCGTATTAGGCTATTTTTGTAATAATATCCTCAATCGAATAACCTCAAAATTACTTACTAATTAGTATCAAAGTTATATCATATTTTTGACATTTAACAAATATGGGAAAATATGATATTTTAGAGCAGTGGTAACTTTAATTGCGCTTTCCGTTAGCATAAGTTTTTGAAATGAAGTGCATATATATTCTGCTTAAATTTATATTTGAAAGCATTTTATTAAATTATTATTTAGAAATTAATATGTTATTTAATCTTAGAAGTTAATTTCGTATTTAATTTCGTCTAAGATGCATCTGAAACACACTTCCTGATTAAGGTTTCTTTCTTAAATTTTTCTCAAATTTTTCACTTCCACAAATTTTCCAATATGATATAGTACTATTCAGATCATTTGCATAGCTTTAATATAAATTTTCTTTCATATAAACGTTCATCATTTTTTACATAAGCAAATAACAAAAATATTCTGTACGATTTTATTTGGGGCCCAGTGGTCTAATAGTTTCACGCCGATTCCCCTAAGGTCAGTTAAGTGAAAAACCGCTTGCTGTGGTCATGATTGGGAGAGGGACCACATTCTTTCCCTCACTGAGCTGCTGAAATAGTGTGGGTGGGGGACGTGTCTATGCTTACATTAATCTGTAAAGTCCAAAATCCTTCCGTCTTGGCTTGGTTGTGGAGAGGAGGATGCCAGCTCAGGTATGACCTCGTCATCTGACCATAGTTCAAAATTACGAAGCGCTTGGTGATAGGCGAATATTCCAAACCCATTAGCTTTTAGGTACAGTCTGGGCCATGCCTAGACTTATATGTATATTTGTAAACTTTTATTATGCAAACTATTCATAAAGAAAGTAACAAAAATTAATAGTATCGACTTCACATTTTTTACAAAATTTACATCATTGCTATTTTATAAGGTTTTTGTAAAAAATGTACTTTATTTTCATGCATTTATTATTTTTTTTACTAACCACTGTGATGTTCAATAGAAAGTAAACAATAGAAAATAGAGTTAGTAAAGCCCTAAGACATATAATTCATAATTCTTATACGGGGTAAAGACGTTGATGTTAAACTGGGAATTGGACAACCGAGAACAAATTTGAACTCCTGTTTAAAATAAGATTGCGCTTTTGTGTATACCTTTATGAGTAGAATTTTTAATTAACTACAAGCAGTAAGAAAATCATTAGTTTCATTATGGATGATTCGTATCAATCTTTTATTGGTTACATTAATTATAAATAATTCTTAAGATGAGGTGTAACACAGTGCTTGAAAGAGGACCATTTATTACCATATTTACTCTTTAAGGCTGAATATTTATGCATCTCAACATAATAATGTCTATATATTCACATACTTCTTAAATTGCTCATCTGTTAATCTGAAGCATAAATTTTCCAACACATCTCGGAATTCATGTTTCTGTATTAGACCATCCCGGTTCGGATCCCGCAACCACATGCAGCGAATGAAATTTTTTAGGTTCTTGCCGACCTGAAAATAAAGTAATTTATTATAGAACTCTAAAGAAAGAGAAGTTATTCGAAAAAGTTATTGATAATATATTCCGTAAACTGGAAGTTGAAATTTCAAAATTTTGAAATAGGAATATAATAATTTGTCTATAAGAGTTAAAACTGAAATTCACTGCGATTTGCAATGAATATCTAGTTTTTTAACTATGTAAATAATATAAGGAAATTCTAAATTGTTCTAAGGATCCTGTAACTATCGGGTTATGCAAACATCACCATAAAATATATTTTTTAGGTAAAACACATATGCACACTGACACACACGAGCGCGATTATCTTTATTTGTGCACAATATATAAACAGAAAAAACATGTTCTTGTTCTGATAGTGAGCATCTAGTGCTTTGTGCACAATTTTTTCTGGTGCAAATCAATAATTTAAAAAAAAATGCGTTTTCATGTTGTCACGTAGTTTTTGCGGTAAATAAATATTCAGACGAAAGATAGAAGCACAATTATCACGACACCACAAAACTTTTTGATTATTGAATTTTATCAATTCTCAGAGAAATCGATTATCAGAGTATAATTTTAGAAAACTCTGAACTCCTTGGGAAGACAGCTATCATGGAGTCAGCCTGCTGCGAAACACTCAGTGTTTAGTTTCCAAGAATGTTTGGTACTCAGTTTCCTCAAGGTGGAATTTATCCAGCTTGAGGATCAAACCTTGTATCTGTGCCTTGAAAGCATGGTGCGATATTACTACATCAGTGGAGTTCATATTATCACAAAAAATATGGGCAGTTTCTGCTTCCTAAATGACCATAGCTTTAGAAGAATATAAATACGCCAAGCGATAAAACCAGATTGAATGTTAGTTTATAAAAATGTCAGATGGAATAAATAGGCTGCTGGTCTATTGTAAAAAATCAAAGCTGTTTGCCGATCATTTGAATTTTTGTGGGAGAAAATGTCTTAAGAAGGATTTATAAAAAATTCTTTTTAGAAAACTGGTGGATAAATACTAGGAAATTATTTCATCTTTTTAATAAAATAGCTGTTTTAAGGATTATTGAAAATTTTTGAGTTATTTTAAATAATTTTATTAACATATATCAAAAACCTAACTATTCAGCCATTGTTTTAATTGACAATGATAGATTTATTATCATATAATTCATATTTTCGTTATCAGATAGTTTTAGATATGAAATATTAAGGAATACATTTTTATGAAAAAATTTTAAGCGGTGTCAAATTTAGTATTGAATATATTTTCCTGTTACATAATCATTACTATGTCTTAGCAAATGATAATATGAAACTCAATAGGGTAATTCCAATTTTAATTTTTAGTTGGCAAATTCTGTATGAAATTTTATGGAAAGTTCATTAAATATTATAAATATATATATTTGTGTATATATATTTGATATATATTTGTATATATATATATATTAAGTTAATAGAAATGAAACATATTTAAATAACATACCTTTCGTTTCATTTTTAATTCTATTTCCTCGATATTTTCATTAAGATATGAGCTAAAATGAATAAAATAGAAAATATTAAAAATTTTTATGAATTGAGAATAAGTTATAAAAATTATTCAGTGATATATTCATTTCAGTTTAAAGGATGATTATTTTATACTCATTCATATTGTATTAATCCACTTCACAAATAATACGAAATAAAAAAAATTTCAAACTCATAGAAAATATTAATTATTTTTTAAAGAATACTATTCATAAAAATTCATATTTTCATACTAAAATGGGAATTTTTTTGAAAAACTCAAAAACGCATTACAATATTTTAGTTTTCTAAATATTTTGAATAGCTTGATATTGCCGAAAGAAAAACATTTTGAATGCTTGATGTTTCTGTGATAATTTTAGAACACACTCTCACCTAATTCCTTAAGAGTTTCTTTATGCCATAGGCAAGGAGAAAGGCGAAGACTAAGTGAAAATATTGATTATTTGCTAAGAATTTTTTATAACCAGCCATTATAATTTACAGAGTAAAAACAAATATGCAACTTTAAAACATCACAAAAACTAATAAAAATGGAAAAAAAAAATTAATTGAAGTGAAAGTGACACAAATTTGTGTGTTTGGCAACATAGTAAATAATGGCGCCAGTAATTTTAGCCAAAAGTTGCTTACTAAATGAAAGAAAAGTCACAAGAGAAAACCATAACGAAGTTCTGACATCACACCAAGTCATTATTCATTTTTATTTTATGGAAGGGACTGCATAAATACTTAATCTTTCTCAAAATTTAGACGAAATTTAACTGCGTATAAATTTAATAGCTGTCGTAGAGTTAATAAAAACATCTTATTACCGGCTTTAAAAAAAAGAATTAAGTTATATATTGCGTTAGTTTACGTAGCTTGACAAAATGTGGACTCATTGAACAATTGTAGGAGTTTAAAACTTGATTATTATAAAAATAAGACAAAATTTTTTTTGAAATTTCATTTTATTTGTATAACTTATAAAATTACTTATTAAAATAATATATTTTACTTGAATTCACCCCGTGTAGTTACAAAATGAAGCACATTAGCTAAATGAGCAATTACCATTTGAATATTCCATTCCATCATTATTGTTCCAAAAATGAAATTGATAAAATGCATATTTAACTGCTTTCCTGTCACTAATCCCTCTCATAAATCATTGAATTACTGATTTAACTTTTGTATAATATGATTATAAACTTCTGTGCAGTTAGCGTAATAATCTTTATACATAAAATCTAAAGTAGAGTTGTTACAGTTACAGTAATTGTTTATCTTAATCGTATATAACGACACACACACACGCACGCACGCACGCACACACACACACACACACACACACACACACACACACACACACACACACACACACACACACACACACACACACACACACACACACACACACACACACACACACACACACACACACACTAATAGAATATCGTTTAATTTGACTTCGCAAACTAACTTAGTTATACAAATGCAAGGAAATTTGAATTACAATTTTTCCAAGAAAAATGCGCGAAGAAATTCATTTCTTAAAACTCATGAGCATTTGTAATACTTATGTTTGTGTTTATTGATATTTAATTATAATTTATATATAAGAGGAATATTTTTAATTAAAACTATAAAAAATTTAAGAAAAATAGAATAAAGTTCTAATAATGAGTAAAAATTTAAATAATTTTAATCCTCCAAGCTTATACCTATATTATTTAAGAAAAATAATATTAGTATAAACTCATAGAATTGAAATCAACTTTGTAAATCGAGAATGCATTTTGGTCTGAGAAAAACATCTTCTGAATATAGTAAATTGAGTTTCTAAGAGCAGCACTGTGAACTAAATAACAAAAAGAGATTTTATTATAAAATTTCACTTTGAGAATGATTAAATTATTTTCCTCACTAATTAAGGGAGAAATTTTAGGTTATTTGATTATTTAACGCATGATTTTTTTCAGTAACTGAGTTCTTTTATTGGAAGGACAAAGATACAATTTTAAATCAACACTTTTTCAAATCTTTACATAAAATTTCGACAGCCTCAAGATCTAAAAACAATTACTGACTGCATTATAAATATGAAAATTTTAGATTACAGAACAAAAGTTTGTCAAGTGTCCTTGATTTTTCCACTATGTGTCTATACAACAATCGAACTTGAAAGTTATCTTAAATCTCAAATTTTTTTAACTGAAATCGATACCAATGAATATTTGAATTATTTTTTAGAGTGTGAGTGCAGATTTACAGCTGTATAAAAACATAATTGACTTACTCGCTTCTTTTCTTATCAGCAGAATGGATCGATTTTCTTTGGCCAGTTAACCGCAAAAGGAATGGTTTGTATGATACTTGGCCATCTTCGTCAATTTCCTCCTGAAATCAGAATTTTGATGACATTTTTTAAGCGAAAATTTTAGTGGTGGAGTTAAATAAGAGAAAAAGTATTAAAATTGATTGCTTAAAAATAGAATGAATGTGTGTGTAGTTTGTCCTCATAAAAAATACCAAATTCCATTTATTATCTTGAGTAAAATCCCTACTCTTACATTTCTCCCTCACTATCTTGCCATATCAGAAGAAATTTCTATTTTTATTTCTAATAAAGCTAAGTCCAGGAGATTAAAATTAAATAAAGTAAAACTAAGAAATATTGCGGCAACATTCCTTAACCAAATCTCCTTGGTAACAATATTCTTCAACTCAATCTTTAAAAGAATGTTAATAAATAAAGAATCAAATATTTGTAATGATAAATAGATGAATAAAATAAATAGATTGAATATATGAATAATAAACAGAATAGATTAATAGTAAATAGAATATAAAAGTGTAGAATAGAAAATAGAATATTATAGTATAGAAAAGAAAATAGAATATAATAATAGAAAATAGAAAAAATACAATACAATAATATGGAATAGAAAATAGAATATATAATAGTAAAGAATAGAAAATAGAATATAATAGTATAGAATAGAAAATAGAATATAAAAAAGTGTAGAATAGCAAATAGAAAGCACAGGTGCCGCTAGAATCCAGGATGCCAAATTCCGAGATTGGCGATTTTTTGGTGGATTTTTTTTTATGTATCTAGCAACCTCGTTTTTATTATGTCATACATATGGAGACCTATAAGAATTACTCAGAAAATTCTATTTTGGTAACCTTAGTATTTACGTCATCGCGCACGTCACGATACGTCCTCTTGGCAGCATTTCTTCATAGCCAAAAAAATTCAGAATTTGGAATCATGAGTTATTCGGCACCTGTGCCAATTATAATATAATAGTATAGAATATATAGAAAATAGAATATAATAGCGTAGAATAGAAAATAGTATACATAAATTATTAATAATATTAGTAAATATTTTTCAGGTGGCAAAAGAGTTTCTATAAACTATATTCTCATATTATAAACTATATTCTCCCATGCATTAAAAAGAAATTATGAGTTCATATTTTATTTCCAGCATAATATATAATATGTTTTCATAATTTAATAATTAAATCAACACATATAGCTTAATAATTAACTTCACAATCTGATCTTTCACTCAACAAATCTTTGTTTAATATGACTATGGTCAACCAATATCAATTTTTTATTATAATTGATAATGAATAATAAAGTTAAGCGTGGCAGTCATATTTCTAATGTGAGATTTTTAGATAAAATATATATAGATTGAATAGAGATAAAAGAGTTTATTTTTCCAAGTCTAAATGCTGTCAATTTCTTTATAATGATAATTTTGGCATTTTTTTGTTAACAATCGAAGAAATTTATCAAAAATTGAAAGTAAAATGCTTTTTATACGTTTTTGTAACGGAGTCGATATTTTCTACTCAAATCCATTTTGCGCACGCTCGTTTTGGTGTTTTTCCATTTCATGTTTTCAAACTGCATACTAAAAATGGTATAGCGAAAGAGAGTTGTATTATTATAGATTTAGATTTCTAAATACTAATTTACCAATAAATTTTCCTTAGATTTCTCAATATTAATAAATATATGAAAATCATTGCTGAAAAAGGGATGGAATTAACAAAATAATTCTTTTGTAAATTCTTTTTAGAAATTTGTTTCTACAACTTGATTTCATTTTTATAATTTTACAATTTGTGAAAAGTGAATTTCCCATTTTCACTGAAATATATAATGAAAAAAAATTTGCACACAATTTTATTTCTTTTCATTTTATGAAAAGAAAATCATTTAAATATTGCCTTTATAGTTTGATGATAAAATTAGGATTGTGAATAAAGAAAATAAAAGCTGCTACAACTCCTGATAAAATGCCCCCAAACAACTAATTTGTATATTTTTCAAAAACAACACAAGTATTTAATTAGATTTTGTTATTGGATTTAACAGCGAGCACTCAAACTTTTTTAAACCATGTATTAGTCTCAGAATTTCCGAATCTGGAAAAAAGTTCAAAGTTCAGCAATTTGAATTTTAATTCTTCAATTCAAATCACTGTATATATAAAATCTATATATTTAAAATATAAATAAATATTCACTTCGAAATTTTGAAGCCATTAATTTTTAATGCAGTTTTTCTTATATATAAGGCAGATAATTTTGCTTAAAATGATTTAACATTTATCTTAAATCAAATATTTATTAATATTCAAAACCTGTGTCATGGCATCTGTTATAGTATTTGCATATGAAATTCTGTAAATGTATGAAAAATTATTTTTAAAATATCAGAAATATTATTCGTAGAACTGTTCTTGTAATTTTATTATTTAAAAAAGCAAAATTTAATCTAATATTAAAATTTTTTAAAAATATTCATCTAAAAGAAATAAATTAATTTCACTCATAAGTTTGTCGACTTGAACACACACTGTTGAAATTGTGTTTATGTCGTATATTAAATATATTTTTAAATTGTCTTCAAATCATGAACTTTAATTATTTAAATACATCCTTAAATGTTTGTTTCACTGGCGAAAATTTTTATCTGTTTAGAGGTAACTCAATATAACTGCTAATATGGCATTTATATGTATTTATATGTTTTTACTAAATGAAAAAATCAGAAGAAAATGGATAAAACCTCACCAGTGGAAATGTGTGACTCCACTCTTTTAATTATTTACGTAAGCTATAACATGACATATAAAATTTCAAAATATTTAAAAAAATTAATGTTGGTGTGAACAATGCAGTAGTCTTAAGATTCTAACGAGATTATTTACAAATATTGCAATTATTAATTTAAGATTATATTAAAGAATGAAATTTTTAAAAATTTAGATCAACCTTGCCGATTTAAATTAATTATAAAGTGGATGTGTTTTGCAATGTCTATTTTATTTTGCTTTTTCTACTTTCTCTGTATATAAGAAATCGTTTTATTGACAAAATTAATCTCGACATTATTCTCAGACATTCGATGGCTAACTTCATTTTGTTTGCTGCTGTATGAAGAATGTGATTTGAAAGCAGACAGCAAATTCGAGACGAATTCAGAGACTTCATTTACTCATTTTAGTTGAAAATTAAACTTTTTATTCATATCCTTAAAATTTATTATACTTAAAATTAATAAATTTTTGAATATTCAATTAATTAATATATTGCTGATAGTTTCGGAAAAGAGTCTCACAAGCATTGAACGCATGCAATAAAATTAATAAATGTGAACTTAAATAAAAATGTACTTTTTTCATGAGGTTTATAAAAGGGGGAAAAAGTGAAAGATCTAACATCTGAATTATAACTTAATCAAATAAATACTTTTTACGAATTTTTTTCTTCTATTCATGGAATTTACGTTTAGAAAAATTTTTATTTTTGATTATGTAGTTCATAAGATTATAATTCCTTATTATTATTCTTTTTGACAAACTGATATTCAGTATGATATATTAATATATTTACTAACTGTTTGTAAAGATGTTTTTTTTATCCTTGTTATCATCCCTTCCTATGAAACTATTTTAGTAGAGTTCTATTTTGGAGTACCGTTGGGGATATTATTTTCAACAAATTACTAAACAAAATATAGCCAATGAAATGTTATTTATTTTTTAAAAATTCCTCTTGTTTGAAATTAAGCTATTGTAGACTTCTTAATAACCGTCCCCAAAAATCTATGACTTATATAGAAAGCAAAAATGATGGCTCTAAGCAAAAATCGTCGTCAACAATAAAGAAACAAAATCCGGAATATGTGTGCTCAGTCGCGAAAAAAATATGATTACTGAACCTTGTAGGATTATTGAAAATTGTTATTTCCTTACACGTTTGCAGCTTATACATCACAAGAATGGTGATTTTTTTTCTTTTTTTGACTCTGAGACGATTTTGTTGATGATGTCTAACGGTCATCCGAAATGGAATAGTGGCAATATATCTGCTTGGTGAGTGATGTCTCGCTACAAAAAAACTCGAAATTTAACACTCAGATCTTCCTAAAAAACGAATGATATCCAAAAACTTAATTTTTTTTTTAAGGATAGTAATTTTTTGATGAAAAAAATTTTATAATTTAACAAAAAATTTTTAAAACTATTGTTGTAGAATAAAAATCCTAGAAAAATAAACAAATAAATATGAAAAAGCAACTGTGCACATAAAAAATTAAATGGTTTAAAATATATTGTATAATTTTTTGAACGAATCGTTGATCGTAAATTTAGTTGATATAAATATGAATAATGTGTTGCTATGAGCCAATTATATGATTTTACAATCGTTTGAAAAAGTGAACTTTTAGTTAATTAGATATAAAATATTAATTTACATCCAACTTTGTATTGTGAATAATTTAATACGAATTTTTATGAGAAGAGGAATGGATGATCTTTATTTAAGCATACTTAAGCATATCAATTTAATGAAATTAAAATCTAAAGTACATGTTTGTAAATTATTAACATCATATAATTATGTGAAAATGTTATAATTATATGGATATTTACATTCTATAGCTATGTTGATTTGATGCATACTGAAACTAGTGGATATTCTAAAAATACAATTTAATTCAATGTATTCTACTAGAAGTATATTCTACTTAGTATTCGAAAAGTTGAACAAAACCTTTAGCAACATTTCATAGAATTTCTGTTGAGATAAAGGATAACAAAACGTGCTTAAAACATTGTGTAGATTTTCTGGAAGTACTTTTCCATTCTTTTGTTTATCAAATATTTGTAGTCCCTGTAAGAGATGCTTCAGTTAGAAAATATATAAGCAATGTAGCTTTCAATACATTTATTGGTATCATGCTTCCATGGCATGAATTCATAAATGGAATTGAGATTTTAGTTTTAATTTCAAAAGGTGGAAAAAAAAACATAGCATAGTAACTGTGTTTCTATATTTTAAAAAGTTGCATGCAAGATCACTAGGCATTCGCTTAAAAATTAAAATCACGAGAATATATTAATGAAAAAATACATTATCGCACATTATTTTTTTTATAGTTAATCGATTACAATAAATACTTAAAAATTGTATATGAATATATTTTAAATCATGAATTAGTTCTGATTTATATATATATATATATATATATATATATATATATATATATATATATATATATATATATATATAAACTAAGAAAAAATACTTATCTTTAATATAAAAATTTGATTAATAAATAATGAACTTTGTTATTAAACACTGTACCATTTCTTGAATAAAATTGAAAAGTTATCAGAATTAAACAGAAAATTAAACAGATTAACTTTAAATCATAATATTATGAAAGATCTTAATATTTAGTTTTCAAGAATTCATTAGTTTTACTAAATATAATACTAATTTATAAAAAATGAGATTGTACGAATTTAAAAATAGAAATCATTGCTATGAAAACAATGTGTTTTCATTTTATTACGAGAATAAAAATAGCCTCCTAGCTTACAAAGCATTGGAACCGATCTGCAGAATTCCAGATGAATTGCAAAAAGTAATGTAAAAAATTAACAATTTTAAGCATAGAATTCTCTTAGTTTAGCTCACTTGATTGCAAATAATCTATGATAATATTTAAAACTTAACCATTACATATGAATTTTTATAACATGAGTTTCATATGGATTTAAATCGAACCTGATAGCTTATAACGATAGATTTATTTTGCGTTTCACAAAGAAGCTAATTTAGTTAAGATAATGCCGTTACAACACAACATTTATCATATCTTATATACTAGTTTTAAAGCTCTATTTCATTCAAAATGATTCTCAAAGCCCTGTAATCTACTAAATGGACTTAAAGTAATTCACAACTCTAACTACAGCTTCGATACCTGGGGACGAAATGTATAATTACTACTGAAACCGCAGAAATAATCAAATTCAAATTAATGTTCCATCGCTTAATTGCATGCGCGAAGTCCTAGATGATCTATGTAAATGAAAATATCTTTTATCTCTCCTCGTTAAGAAAAATTCTTTATTATCTATTTGTTATTTGGTCTTCGGTTTCATTTTAAATGAAAGTTTCTTGAATGAAAAATACAATTATTTAAGATAAGAAAGTAATTGGTCAGAAAATATGCATTATGCTGATAATGTCGAAAATTTAAGTTACTATATTCATGAATTTGATTATATTTTTTGATTTCATTCAAGGAGAGTTTTAAGCATTTGTTATAACGGTATTTATATAGGATAAACTTTAGTCTTTTATTAAAAAGGAAGAATAACTCAATGTTATTATTTAGAAAACTAGTATCATGTTATCGTGTGACAAGTGCAAAAAAAAAAAAAAAAAAAAGGTAAAAAAGACAAGTTATACGGGACCAAAGATGTGGAGCACTTCTCTGGCCATATCTTCAGATTTTCAAATTTCTTAATGACAAGAGAAAAAGAAATATTATCATGAACATTATGATTAGGGTTAGTAAACAGTTTAATTTCTCATTAATATTAGATATTGTTACAAATTTATAAATAATTATTGTATTTGTCTTAAAATATCTCAGACAGATTGGAGATACTCACATTTTGGGCAAAAATTGCGGTATTTAGACGTGTTATACGTTAAAAGCGGTTTTTTGTAATGATTTGGTGACTTGGCGAGAAAACTTGGCGACTTGGTGAGAAATAGATACTTCTGGAAACATCCATCACCTAAACTTTAGGACCAATATTTAGCGAGATAGCCTAGAAGCTTCCAGAGCCTTAGCGAAACTGGTTGATTTCTCCGCCAAGTCAGGTATAAATACCGCAGCCCGACATAAAAGGGAGTAGTTTTGTAAAGACAGAGAGTGAAGACGATTAGTCGTGACTGCTAGTCTAGATAACATGTTCTCTGTCTGAGGTATTTGAGACCTGTGATTGGAAGCTGATACTTATTGTATCTGACGAATTGTAGCTGTATAATTGTGATTGTTACACCTGGTATATCTAGTGGAATTTTTACGAATAAAAGTCTTGTGTTCATTGAGTGGCTGTTTTATTCAATTCTCAATCGACACGAAGCTCGGTACATTATTATTAAAGCTTTCTTTAATTACAAGATTTAATATTTGAATTTAATATTTTACTAAAATATCATTTTAATCTAAATTATAAGTTCGATAATATAATGCTATTCGTGAAACAAACGTAGTTATTGATTAATTTCAGCTAAGTTGTGGAACTAAATATCTGCTATGAAATAGATAGGCAAATTATTTGGTAAATTTTGTTTTTGCTCTAGAGACAAATTCATTTCAAATGAACTCGTTTATCAAGCCTCTTTTCTAGGCTTTTTTTGATATTTATATGAGAAACTTGATATTTAAATAAGCTGACCAAATCCAATTGATACTTGCACATTAATTTTTTTATTAATATATTGGGCATGCATTTTATCAGTACTTCAATAGAAATTTACATTAGCTATTACATATCGTACTTTTTTCTTTTCGTATTTTTTTTCCTATTTACTGCCAATCTACCCTAAATTTCAAAATTTATTTTATTTATTAAAAATCTATTTTATTTGTATTAGGTAACAAAAATTTATTTTATTTGTATTTGGAAGTATTTATAATTAGAAACATGTTAAGTGCACTTAAAACATTACTAGTATGTGTATAAAAGCTTTGTGCATAGATAAATATATTCACTCACTTGCATGACGTCTGAAAATTTCTTGCTCAATCGTTCAGACACCAATGTTTGTACATCATTAGTTTTATACTCTTTCTCAGATATAAAAGTAAAGGAAGATATTGAAGAGATATCTGAAATAATACGTGTATCATAATTTCTCAACTAGATATAACATATAATTTTATTTTTTTTTCAAAAAGTAAATTCTAGCTTTAGTTTCTTGATACAAATATCGTCGACTTCTTAAATAAATTTAAAAAAATGGGGAAACATATATATTGAAAATCTATCTACATAGGGTAGAGAAAATATTAATTAAAATTTTGTTGACAGAATTTACTTAAAAACAAAGATATTGCTTTATTTGTAGAATTTTCTCTCTCTCTCTTTCTCATAACATTCTCGATTGAGTAAAATTTGAATAGTTTTTTTCTTTGCCAAAAAAATACTTCTTTTATAAAGAAAAATTAAAAAAAAATTTCAATAATTTTTTAATTTATAGAATTTGTGAATTTTATTAAATTTAATGTTTATATATTTTAAAATTTTTTTCGTATAATAAAAATATAAAAATTTTGAATAGTTAAAATTTAGTTAGATATTACTGATGAATTTAATTTTGTTAATAATAGGATAAAAAGTTTGCATGTTACCTGTTCGGCTTGAATCAAATGATTTACTGGAACACTCGTTTCGATTCTTCATTGTAGAGTTAAAAATAATGTTCTAATAAAGTTTTTGGTCTTGTGAAAGCTGAGGAATTTGATGACGTAACAGACAAAATTATAAAGCTGGTAAAAATAAAAATTATTATTTCAAGTGAATTTTAATAGACAATTATTTTGTTCGATATAAAATCTGTTAATAAAAATGAAAATTATAATTGTTTAAAATAAGGTTTTTTTATAGAAAAAAAAAAAAAAAAAAAAAACGAATAAAAGCTAAGAAAAAGGAACGAAAAAGTTTAAAGATAATATTAAAATGTAGCTAACAAATCGTTGAATTGATATTAGTATTTGGGTTAAAGAAAAATGGATATTTTTGTTTTTATGTTTAGTACAAATAAATCATTAAAGATGTAGTTCGTTCTATATTTTTAAGAAGATACGTTGAAATTTGCAGTAGATTTTCCTTTGTTTAAAATGAGAGAGTTCCAAATCAATGCTTCAATTAACAAATGAGTTGTAAAATATATTGTAATGAAGAAAAGATTGATTCATGTTGAATAGAATTATTCAAATCACAAAAATTCTTTAATCTTCATTTTTCCGACATAAATTTTCTGAAAATTCAAAAATATTGTGAAACTGCAAAAATGTATTAGTTTCTTTTGGAACCACCCTACATTAAATCTAATATTATAGGTAAATGATTGACCAATATATTTCGATGTGATTATATTGAAATCTAGGTAGCTCCTGATAAAATTGTTAAAAAATCTTGATTTAAAAATCATTAAAAACTGAAATTTAATTAATTTGTAACATCTTTAATCTTTTAAAATGTTTAATTTTTAATATTACACAAGATATAATATGCAGTTTTGTTGCTTATGAATATATGCAATATTAGGAATGTGTATGAAATATGATCAAATTTACATTAAAAGTATCTACATCTTAATAAATATCTTATAATTTGCATATCTTAATAAATATATATGTATTAAACATTTATTACCTTATACGAGGGTTACTTTGAAATTTTTCAGACACGCGCAGACGAGAATTTAGAAAATAAAAATAACGGCTTAATTTTAAAATACAAAGTATTTTAACACAGAAGACGATTTTTTTACTGACTTCCTTCAACTTGTTTAGCGTAGAATAAATTTTAAACAAAGAGAAAATGGAGTTGACGCGAGAACATTTTCGCGCTAGGATGTTCTACGATTTTAAAGCAGGATTAAATCAAGAAGAATGCGTTCAACGGTTGCAATTAGCATTTGGTGACGAATCTTCAGCTCGTGCTACTGTATTTAGATGGTTTAGAGGATTTAGAAGAGGTCGCCATTTTTTTCAAGATGTAGAACACACAGGAAGGCCGCCGTCGGCAGTAATCCCGAATAATATGCCCGCCATACGAAAAATGTTAATAGATGATAATCGCTGTATCTATCTGTGATACAGAAGGAACTTAACATTGGATCCGCAGCCATACACAAAATCATTCATGAAGAATTACTTATGAAAAAAGTGGTTTGCCGCTGGGTTCCCCATAATCTAACTAGGCACCAAAAATAGGAGCGTGTTAGAATAAGTAAAGAAACTCTTAAATTGCTAAATGATGGTGGCCACCGCATCATTTCTAAAATTGTAACAGGTGATGAAACGTACATACCGTTTTTTGACGTTCCAACACGTCAAGAAAGCAAAGTATGGGTCTTTGAAAATGATCCTACGCCGTTCATGGTGAAAAAACAACGCGTACTGAATAAAGTGATGTATGCCGTTTTCTTTAGAAGTGCGGGATTGGTCAAAGCCATCAAGTTGGAAGGACAGAAGACAGTAACAGCAAACTGATATACCACTAAATGTCTTCCAGAAATTCTACGAGAACTGAATGTTAGGGGACTAATGCTTCACAATGACAATGCATATTCACATACAGCCGGATTAACAGTTGAGTTTCTTTAACAAAAACAAATTAAAGTGATGGAACATCCACCATATTCACCTGATTTAGCTATGTGTAACTTTTGGTTATTCTTTAATCTAAAAAAGAACTTACGTGGACGTCGTTTTCATTCAGAAGAAGAGATTGATGTGGCTATAAATGTATTTTTTTCATCTATTCCAAGAAATGAATGGCTTGAGGCATTTAATTTGTGATCGCCTACAAAAGTGCATTGATGCTGGAGAAAACTAGTTTAATCACACCTGAAATTTTGTAAGTATAACTTTAAAAACCTAGTTGTATCTCAAAAACTTCAGAGTGACCCTCGTATTAAGTGGAAAATAATTTCAGAAACAATTTTCAGATTAAAATTCTTTCTAGAATGTAGTTATTTTTTCATGGCTTAAAGAAAAATAATAATAAAATAATTTTATATCGAATAATAAGAAGATAATTTTATATTGCTTAAGGAAAAATAATACCTGTTTTTTGAAAAAAGCCGCTTTTATCTGGCATATTTGCTGGCGTATAACACTCTCTCTTTTTTATACACATTTTTGGAAAATAAAACGTTATTACTGATTTTTATATCGAATTATAAAATATGAATTTGCAATATAAAATTAAATACTTATTTCTTCATATTCGTTTTTCAAGACTTCTTTTTTTAAAAGTGCATTTTTTGTGCCTGCAAAAATGGTATGGTTTGTTTTGTTATTAGAAGTATTTATAAGTTTGGATAATCTAGATAAATATTTGGTTTATAAATAACAGTCTCCTCTTATTACGAAATCTAATGCTTAATTTTAAAAAAAGATAGATGAAATATTGGCTTCGTTTGTTTAAGGCTTAATAAATTACGCAATATATAAACATATAAAAAATTATAATTAATTATAAACATATAAAATTAAACATTCAAAATTACTCATTTTAGTTTTTATATCTTTTTAATACAAATATATGTCTTATCTTTAACAGATAAAGAAAACTAATCTACTTGTGTGTCCGTAAATCAAACTTAAGAAAATATTCAAGAATAAAAATGTAAAAATGTAAAAATATTAATATCGTTAAATCATTACCTTTTTTTCTTTTCAAATTAAATGTTGTCTTTTCTTGAAAGATTTCTACAAAAGACTTAATTCTCCGTGATGCCAATTTAAATCAATGCAATAAAATGACATTTTTTCCGAATTAGAATGAATTGAATTCTCTCAGCTTGAAAAGAAGAAGAGCACTTTTATATAACTCTTACTCTGTAAAATTTCCAGTTATGCATCTGCTGAAACTAATGTGGAAACTGAAGCATCCTGAAGGTAACACTCCCCCTAACACATGTTTCATCAGGTTGCCATAGTAACGATGAGACAGCGCTGAGTGGTGGAAGTGACCGAAAACATTGTACATTTAATACTGAATAACAAGCCATATCAATGCTTCAAATATTTAAAACGGAATACAGTCAATTCTTAACGGTACTTTACTTTAAGATTACTATTTTCTTAAGCAGTAGTTCAATAATTTAAAAAGTATGATAAGGAATAAAGAATTCACTATAAAAATTCATTTTTGACATTTGAACTTTAGCTATTTATTTATGTTTTTTAATGCAACACAGAGTATTTAATTTACGTTGAATGAGTTTTTTACTTTGTTTGAAAATCCCCCTTTTAATTTCGAATTTATTCATGTTACTTTAATTTTCAATAAAAATAGACGAAAGTATGAAAACTTATATTTCTTGCAGCCTGTATTAGTAATTGTAATTAATAGTATAATATATATTACAGGTATGCTGAAATTATGTAGAAAACTATGCTACGATTATGTAGCATAGCTATCTTGCAAGTATATATGCGTTTTTTTTAACATATTACTAATTGTTTTTGACTTCATACATTCATAGAATAATTTTCATGTTAATTGGTCACAAATAAATCAAGTTACTATTAGGTTGACTGTACCTGAAATTTCTAAAATTAAAGCCAGCACATTTACAAGATATTGAAGAATTAGGTAAAAATGACCATTTTTTCTTAAAAAAGAAGGCTTTAATTTGAAAAAGTTCTTAGATATTGTTTTTATGAATAAATTAAAAAGTACTAATCAATTTTCTTAAGCCAAATTGCTGGATAAAACATGTATAATGACACTTTTACTAATGACAATATATGACAGTAGTTGGCTGATTTATTTATTGCACACTTTACTTTTCACATTAGGGTTAATAAGAACGAGGTATACAGTTTAAAACAGATTCTAAGCCACATCAAGCACCTAAATCTAAAGCGAGGCTCGATCTCACCAGTTGTTGAATTGAAGATGAAGACGCTAGTGATTCGGCTATCAATTCGGCGATACTTCTTTGATAAATATAAAAAATAAAATTTTTTTATGATTCTCTTTCATCCTTTTGAGTTATTTAGCAGAAAAAGTATATTTTCATAAGAACAATTTTGCAGAAATATTAAAAAACAGTTCTGATTTGTGAGTAGTTAATCCAATTACTTAACATGTTTCAACTATTGATACTAAGAAAAATTAAAATGCTGGTGTTAAATTCATAGTGCATTAATCTCACTGAGGGAATTCACGCCGAAAGATTGATGTCATTTTAAGTCTATAAAAACAATAAAAATTTATTCAAAAATATATGTAAAGAAAGATGATGTTTTATTCTGATCACTAAAAATGTTTCATAACTAATTCACATAGATAAAAATGCATTACAATATATATATATATATATATATATATATATATATATATATATATATATATATATATATATATATATATATATATATATTGTACCGAGCTTCGGGGTTCGTGTGGATTGAGAGTTGAAGAAAGTGACCACACAATGAACAAAAGACTTATATTCGTAAAAAAATTCCACTAGATATACCAGGTGCAACAATCACCATTATACAGATCCAACTCGTCAGATACAATAAGTAACAGCTTCCAATCACAGGTCTCAAATACCTCAGGCAGAGAACAGCTTCTCTAAACTAGTAGTCACCACTAATCGTTTTCACTCACTGACTATCTTCACAAAAACTGCCTAACCATGTCGGGCTGCGGTATTTATACCTGACTTGAGGGGGGGGGGGGAATCTACTAATTTCGCCAAGGTTCTGGAAGCTTCTAGTCTATCTGGCTAAATATTGGTCTTACAGCTTAGGTGATGGATGTTTCCAGAAGTATCTATTTCTCGCTAAGTTGCCAAAAATGCCGCCAAGTTTTCTATCCGAAACATCCAAGTCACCAAATCATTAGAAAACCCGCTTTTAACGTATAACACGTCTAAATACCACAATTTTTGCCCAAAATGTGAGTATTTCCGATCTGTCTGAGATATTTTAAGACATTTACAATAATTATTTATAAATTTGTAACCTTATATATATATATATATATATATATATATATATATATATATATATATATATATATATATATATATATATATATATATATATATATATATATATATATATATATATATTTCTTAGTTTTTGCTGAGATTTTTCTCTTTCTCAAATATTTTGAGGTTTTGAAATATTCTTTTGTAATAGGCTTTTTAATATTTCCTCATGCCATATTTGTTTTAAGTAAATTGTTCCTTATAAACATTTAATTGAAGTTGGTCAATGCATTATAGCTCACTTTTAATGGGCATATTCAGCTAAACTAAAATCTTTCTTCTTTAGTATTAGTCATTCCAAATTTAATTTAGAGGTCACTTAAAGTAGATTTCAAAAATTCGATATTGTAGAAATCATGGAAAAATTGAATATATTACCAAGTTCTTTAAAAATTTCTTTTCTCATAAAAATATATTTTCCCACTCTTCTAATAATTGAAAATTATTTAAAATTATTACATGAAAAATATAAATAAAAACAAAATTACAGATAATAAAAGAGGAACAGGAAATTTTTGAAGCTAAGTTTTCCACTTATTTAAAATGAGCATGATTAAAAAACGATTTCAAAACTGAATAAGTTTAAAATATGAAACTTTCACAGTTATTTTATATGTGAATGAGGAAACTATATTTATAAAACACAAAAGTAATGCTCGTTACATAAGAACGACTTGTCACAATCTTATCAGTGAAATATGGGCCATAAAAATCCAATTTATTGCAGAGAGCGAAAATAGGAAAAGTATTCTTCGATAATCCACACACAAATACTTTTTTTTTCTCTGTCTATGTTTAACTATATAGCTTACGTATTTATATAATTTTCTTGTGCATATTACTTAGACATCAACAAAAGTTGATTGCAAATTTATAAATTCAGCAATTAGTACCTTCATAAACTATTTTTTGAATTGAATTTACAGGGTGTAAGTTATGGAATATTTAAACTATTTTACTCTTTAAATTTATGTAGTATCATCGAATTTTCAATTTCATGTTTCCTTAGTTCAGCCTGAAAATGTATACAAGAATATGTTTTTTAATTTCGTTTTATATCAATTCAAGAAATATAAATTCAATATCTGATTTTAGTCATGTTTCTATTTCTGTAAATTTTAAAATGGAATGTTTATTATAATTATCACGCAATAGTTTTGTAGGATTAGTTACCAGAAAATTTGAAAATCGCTTTGATTTTTGAAACTTTGTATTTTCAATTGATGTCTTTTTACAAGTATTTTGGTAAATGATTACAAATTTACTCAAACTGTAACAGCCATTATGAACAGAAAAATCTTGATATCGACAACCAATCAGACATCGAATTTTATATTTCTTAAGTGTTTGATATAAGTTTCAAAAACACACAGAAAATATTATGATTTGTATTTTACAAAAGAGTGTTGATGAAATTTCGAATTTCGACTTCTATTGACTGTATTACTAGATGTTATCGAAGATTTCCATTCATTAAAATGATGATTCACTACAGTTTCACAAAAATATGTTTCTTTTTTTGATAAAAAGAAATATTGTTTATTATATATGTTTTATGGTATATATTCGATGACTACAGTATTGGTTACGGTAGTAGCATAAGAATTTCCCTCAGATTATTCCCATGACTCCTGTTTTATTCGCGTAGTGAAATTAAGTTTTATTTAGGATAGATAACGATAACCTAGTGATTAAAAGTGGTGATCGATTTCCAATGTCGACAAAGACCCACCGAGTACATGCGATATGCATGCTCATTAAATCTGTGAAATCAAAAGTTCTGTGATCGGTCGTGTAGCCGTTATCATGGACGTAATGATCTGGAGAAAACTTTCTCCCACTTCAGATCAATGTCATAATTGTGGGAGTGAATCTTTTGGTGGTGCCATCTATCGCAGGAGTTTAGAGCTAAGTCATACTTTCTCCTGTGCTGTACTCTAGTTAAAAGAAAAATGCACTTTATACTGACTTAAATTCGCATAGCCAACGGCATAGCGAGCTTAGCTTGTCCAAGTGTCATAAGTAACAATAGAATTGATAATGTTCTCTGTATAGCGTATATAATACAACCACATAATAATAGATACTATATAAAGGAAAGTAGTATGAAAATATATTCAGCGCTTTTTTCTTGCTGAGTGAATGCATGTTTCTGTTGTTAAAAAATAAAAGAGATTGAGAGATTTTGAAAGTGGAATCTTTTGATTATTGTTAGCTTTTGATTTATATTTATAGGTAAAAGTAATAAATGAGAAATTTTATCATTCCTAGGATATATGCCGAACACAGAAAGTCAGACATCCCAGCTGTTATTAAGCGCTTCAAAAGTACAAGTTTACTAATTTACTTAAAGGCGAAACGCTTCAGATAAACAATAATTTGAGTAAATATTCTTTTTTCATTCCATCTCCTTTATGGTCTGGAGAAATGATTTTGGTAAAATGAACCAAGGTCTTTTGTGTAAGGCCATGCTGTAAAGTTATTATGTTATTGCATCTTTTTTCTAATGGAATACCAGGTGTATGCAAATGAAATGAGACGATTGCTTGAAAAAACTCAATAAATTTGCAAAAACTGATTATATTTCTTTATTCGAAATAATATGCATCGCTAGTTACACATGTTTTCCATCTTTCAGACAATTTGTGAATACCATGCCACAAATATGATTGGTCTTTTGAGGCTAGCCAATCATCAAGCCAAGATTTAACGTTTTCGTAAGAAGTGAAGCGCTGGTCATTCAATGCGTGTCCCAGTGATGCAAATAGGTGATAATCGGAAGAAGCCAGGTCTAGTGGATAAGCGGAATGCGCTAAGGGCTCCCAGAATAGCGCCATAACGATGCCCTTGGTCGACTTAGCATGTTGGCTAGGTGCGTTGTCATCAAGGAAAATCGTTTTGTGCTGCCGTTTCTTGTATTGCTCGTGTTTTTCGAGTATAGCATCGTTCGAACCAAGTAATTGTTGCTTGTAGCGATTTGTATTAACGGTTTCGCCTGGTTTGAAAAGCTCATAATAGATTGGTCCGTCCTGACCCCAGAAAATATACAATTTGTTTTGCAGCCGCCGCGATTCGGCCTTGCGGTCGATTTCGATGGCTGTCCTGGGTCAATATATGATCGATTACGCTTGGGATTCTCAAAATAAATCCATTTTGCACCGCCAGTCACAATACGATGGAGATAGGACTTACGGTTGTAGCGGGCAAGCAACATTTCGCACACGATTTTTTGGTTTTCCAGCTGACGCTTCGTTAACTCGTGTGGTACCCATCTTACGACCTTTATTATCTTGCCCATTGCTTTGTAACGACGGAAAACAGTGCTCTGATCAATATTAAATTGTTCTGAAAGATGTTTTTGAATTTGACCATCATCCGTATCGAGTAATGCTTACAATTTAGCATTTCCAATTGTTTTTGCTGGTCTGTCACGCTCCTCTCGTTTTTCACATCGAAATCACCATTTTGAAACTTTTCAAACCACTTGTGGTATTGCGCACTGATGAGAACATTGTCACCTTATGCTTTTACAAGCATTTGAATTGATTCGGCATCATTTTTCTTCAGATGGTAACAAAAAATTAAGGCTGTCCGCAAACTGTGATCGGAAGGCATAAAATTCGACATTTTTAACACTAAAAATACACAATGCACGTTGAAACTCGTCCAAATGTAAACTTAACGTGAGTATCAAAGATCAAATTATAAAAAAAAATCCTATGTCATGGTTTCGTAACCTTTGGAAATATACGTGGCCTGGAAAATGGTGTATGTCTATATAAACTTGAGTATTTTTATTTTTACTCATATTTTTTTAAAATTTTAATTTCTGTATTAACTGCAATTCTTATGAAATAAACTGCAAAACTTCTGAAAATTCAAAGGAAATGAGTAATATTTATTATCATTTCAAAAAATTTTGGAATTATGTTAGGATTCATAATGGACCAATTTGAGATCTTTTTCTCTGAGAAGAATGTCAAAAGTTTCTAAGCGCACTAAAACCCTGAAAAAAAAAATACAGACCTGAAATTTTTATGTGGGAAAAGAAGACATTATGAAGATTGATACATATTAATCTTCTATCTTTCAAAATAATAAAGATTACTTCACACGCTCGTAAGTTACATTTGATATGCAATTTCTGTAATGGTGTTGTTTCTTTAAACATAATGCTCCCTATTCTACCACATGTCATCGCGGAAAAATTTTTTATGTCGTAAGGTGCATTGATCTTCAGGAAAACGATTAATACTTCAGAATATTTATTGGACTTTCTTAACCTTGATTAAATAATATAATATCTGTTGAGCATTGATTAAAATGGAATTTTATGTAGAAAGGTGCATCAAATTGATTTCATCAGGAAAACGATTAATTCATTGTAAAATATTTATTAAAGCTTCTGAGTCATAATTAAACAATATAATATCTGTTAAGCATTGATTAAAATGGAATTTTATGCGTAAAGTGCACTAAATTGCTTTCATCAGGAAAACGATTAATGCATTTTAGAATATTTATTGACCATTCTTAGTTTTGATTAAACAATATAATATCTGTTAAGCATTGATTAAAATGGAATTTTATGCCGTAAGGTGCATTAAATTGCTTTTACCAAGAAAACGATTAATACATTTAAAAATATTTATTGAACTTTTTTGAGTCATAATTAAACAATATAATATTAGTTGAATATTGATTCAAATGGAATTTTATATCGTAAGGTGCATTAAATTGCTTTCATCAGGAAAACGATTAATTCATTTTGGAATATTTATTGAACCTTTTTGAGTCATAATTAAACAATATAATATCAGTTGAATATTGATTCAAATGGAATTTTATGTCGTAAGGTGCATTAAATTGCTTTCATCAGAAAAATGATTAATTCATTTTGGAATATTAATTGAACTTTCTGAGTCATTATTAAACATTATATTATCTCTTAAATATTTATAAAAATGGAATTTTATAATTTTTAACCTCTGTTTGTACATTCTAGAACCTTTATTACCTCATGAAAAAACAGTGTTGACTTTACAAATTCATGTTTTGATAAAACGTTTTAAATCTTTCTTGTAATACAAATTAATTTTGTATGAATTTGCTGCACCATGTTTTTTTCGCCACAAATGTGTTATTAAAAGATTCAAGACAAAATCAATATTGTTGAAGTCTGATTTGGTACTTTAAAACTGCCTCAGAGATTTTAAATGCTGCATCTGTCTTCCTCACAATCGGAGTCAAGCATTAGACTATTAGGGTATTTTGGTAGCTCAAATTACTCCTTATAATATAAACATACTGTCCATGATAAGGTTTTTTTCTACAGAATCTTCCTTATAGATTACTACTTAAATGTAACTATGCACGTTTTTACAACAATTATACCTTGCAATAATTATTCCAAGACTACAGCTGTACGAAATTAAGTCAGAAGGATGCATCTTTTATTTTAATCAGAGCACCACGAAGGTGAAAGTACGTCTTTTCTCTAAGACTTCTTCGATAGATGGCACCACCAGAGGACCTATCTTTCAAATGAGACATTAATCTGGAGCGAAGGAAATTTTTTCCAGACAACTACATCCATGGTAACTGCTCAACGACTGACCACAGAACTTTCGATTCCATGGATTTAATGAGCACGTACATCACATGGACTCGATGGGTTATTGGTGATGTTAGGAATCGAGAGCAGCCTTTCAGGACTGAAGACCAATGACCTTACATGTTCTTATTTACCATTATCTCTTCGATCGACTTTGCTCTATAGCTCTTGTTAAACTCAGTGGTACGATGTTTTCTTGGCAATTAAGCTAGATTTTGATAAATTCCATAATTTTTGCAAAAATTATCAAACATTTCATTTTTTAAAAGTTTTTGAACGCTGATTGTAGGTGATAAAAGAAAAATATACTCGAAAGTTTTGTGCGCATAAAAATAATAACAGAAGGGAAATTTTCCCCCCATTTAAGAAATAAAATTGATATTATTAAGAAATTAAATTTCATAATTAATTTTTTACAGAAGAAAATACGATAAATTGAAATATAAATTGTTCTACTAATTTACACTTAGCATTTTTTAGAGAAATTGATTTATTCCATTAATTTATAACCAGAGAATGAAGCATTTTTAAGCAAATAATAAGTTTAATATTTCAGTACGCGTAGCATAGCTCATAATGTATTACACACTTAAAATGTTTGGGCTCTCCAAAAGGGTGCCAAGATACAAAATTGTGGAATTGTAGATGTCAAATGAAAATCTTAAGCAGTTTACAAAATTGTAAGGCATTTCATGTTTTACTGTTAAGAAACAGGTTATAAAAATAAACATTTGTAAAAGAATTTCAATAAAAATTTGAAAGTTAGTGAAAAAAAGGAAACGTAAATATTTTATTGCATACTTTTATTCTGGAGAAAATAATTGATATTAAATTCAAAAGGTATATTAGAAGTTATAAAACATATCAATGACGAAGTTTCACATGTTAAATTAAGGTTTATATAAAACAAAGCTATGTTTCATATAATCATAAAAGGCCAAAATAGAATAGAAAGCATACAAAGTTTAAAAAATCTAATTATTTACTCAATATAATAAATTAAAAAATTTGAAAAATATTTTTGAATGCAAGTTGATACAAATGCAAAAATAATCTAAAAAAAAAATATATTTTTTTTGTATTTTCTTAAATAATTTATTGATGTAAAAAAATATAATTTTTCATCATTAAACAATAAATAATGAATGCAAGAACAAATTTCAAGGTCTAGCATTTTCTGAAATTCGCTTATACATTCTTTTGATTTATTTCAAAAGAGAATGCATATGACAGCATAATAGAGTTTGATATTTTTTAATCCCATTGTTAATAAAGAGACATTCATCATTTCAAAAAATATCCTTGTGCGATTTTGATTTTTAATTCTTCAGACGTAAGGACTTACAAGAAGCAAATAAACACAGTGATTAATAATATTCAAGGCGTTAATTTTAATAAACAAAGAGTATAGAAAAACAATACATTAACTCAAATATCGCAATGTTTTAAAATAAAAACATTTACTGCAATTTAATATCATATATTCCCAATGCATCATTTTTAAATCCTCGTAAGAATATACTATAAAAATATAATTGATTTCGTTTTGTGTGTAAAATAAAATGCAAAGAGGTTGATTTTTATGAGCTAAAACTATTTTCCAAATTTTCATCTGCGAGTGGAATTAAAAAAAGCTGTACTATTTAGTGAGCATAGGACAGCATTATATATTCAGTGACAATAAGGCACGAACAACGTTTCTCTAATCTATGTTTATTAATGAAATGGAATTCAAAACTTCGGATATAAAAATAACGCTAACGCTATTAGTTCATTGCTTACTGAATTTCAGAATCCATTAAGCAATCAAGGAAGTTATCCACTTTTCTCAGTAGAAAAGCTTCATTTCCCTCGCCGACAATCCGATTAAATGCACGTTTGTGCTTAACACATCCATTCACTATCATGATTTACTTTGATTCTGTTATGACTTCATTTTATGCTTCTATTTTTAAACTCTTTAAAACTGCATGGTCCCTAAAAACCGATGGCTTAATGGTAGCACTTCGCGTTTTCCCTATGCACTGGTTCGAGATTAGATCTTTGGGCTGTACAAGGTTGACTAAGTCTTTCATCGCTGTAGAGGGTCGTCAAAAGTGAGTACCAAGCATGCTTGGGAATTGGTGATTTTCTCGTTTAGCTGACCATTTAGCCGAGGCATATGCGTTACACGCCATAAATCTCGGTCATGAAAACAAAAGTGGCCTCTGACTCCACAGGGTTGTCATGCCACTGAGTTTAGTTTTTAAAGTGGCAAACTATGGCATGTTTTAAAAATAATTGACATAGTTCTCTTTTATTTCAATAATTTTTTGCCTCGATTTTGGGTCAAAAATTTTTATGCGTGAATTTATGTATCAAATAGTTTGGAACTGAAGTGAATTCAGGGCTTGGATATTTTACATCCTTCAACACATTCTAACAGTACATTAAAAGAGGAATTTATGAAAATCCCCCAAGAAATTATTTATCGTAAGCAAATTAATTAAATAGTACGATACTAACTGCATATTAATTACATGCTCAGTTATAAAATTCTCCTTTTATCTTTTTGCAGAATATAGAAAATAAGTATCTTTAATTAATATTTTAATTTACTGATCAAAGAATTGAAAAAAAAATTAATTGTGTCTTACTAGCATCTTTAAATCTATATTTAACAATAAAGTTATTTTATAGTTTTTTGCGTCTTCTATTAAATTTGATTTCTTTGAAGGATTTCTCATCAGTAATATGCCATATATATTATTTCCCAAAGGAAATTACTTGAAAAAAGTTGCTGATCTTATTAGTTAAGAAATATCTAAATAGTAAGAAAATAGCAATTGCACTATCGTACAGAATAGATGATTTCAATTTTAGAAGTCTTATAAACTTTTTTTAGAAATTCGACGATTTTTTTTCTGGTTTTTTGAAAAGTAAAAGAACATTTTTAATCGTTTCTGTTTCAATAAAGTTTTGTTATCAATGGTTAAAAATAGGGAAACAGCAGTAAATAAAATAATCATAATACTTGAATTCTTCATGTATTATGCAATCGTCAAATAGATAATTAATTGCAGCAAATAATTACTCAAACTGAAGTAAAAGCATCCATTTATATAGGTATCATACATATGTTAGCAGAATGTGAAATATTTATTTACAAAAACCAAAAATAATTATTTTTTCTTTACAACATGCGCAGAATACTTTTGCCAATATTTGGTGGCAAATTCAGAACGTTTTACAAAATGAAATAGAAACATTATGCTGCAATTAAAAAATGTAAATGTTTAGTAATTTTATGAAATATGGGTATTTTGTAAGTAATATTTTACTGTTAGTTGATAAATTTCTTAATATCCTTTATTATACTTGTGGCCAAACATTTGCTGATAAATATAAGTTCGTTTATATTGTCCTGAAGTTTCTAGGGAATTCTTCAAACACTGTGCAATCTTCAACAAAATATTTCATATTCTTTTGTTTTTTAATATGTTTGATCAGATAAAATACATTGTCTATATTTTATAATGTATATCAATATTAGTAGATATGTTTTAACAATTTTTAATTTAATATAAAACACAAAATTTCTGTCTATTTTAATTTATTTATTGGAAACATATTTTGATAATATTTATGCAGAGAACTATCTTTAAACCAAAAATATACAGAATTTAAATTATATTATAGCATTTATTAATGCTATAATATAATTTAAACTTTGTGTATTTTTTGTTTATTACGTACTTATTTATGCATTTTCAGTATACCAAACAAGACAATGCAAAATAATTGTATTAGTTGTTTCAAAAGTTAGAAGTGTGCATAAAAACGAAAAATGTTTTTTTTATTGGATCTGTGATAACTGTCTTCAAAGAAATAATTATAAAAAGTAAAATGATTTGCGTTGAAAAAGAACATTTATATTGCAAAACTACTCTACCATTTTTTAAAAACTTACCAAAAATTTGTTTTTTGCCAGTTATGCTATTGAAAACAATAGAGTGACCTTATTATGAATTAGGATTTTGAATTTTGTATATGAAAAGAAATCGTTTGATTAATCGTTTGAGAATTATAAATTCATCTTCATCTTTCAATATATTATTTTTAGAGTGGTGATTAATTTTTTCAAAGTCTATGTGTTAAACTGCTTTTACATAGAAACAATCTCATATAAACCAAAAGTGAATATGCGACTATTATTCTGATATTTGACTGAAGAATAGGGAAAATCACAATTAAAGCTGTCATTTCATAACGTTTAAAATTTAAAAACTAGGTGAAATGATGTAAAATTTTGCTATTAATTTTTTTAAAACGATAGAATTTTGTTTGATAAAAAAATCATTACAGCTCTGTCTGGTTATTTCAATTAATTCTGCTATCGAAGATTTTTCTCGTAAAGTTTTTCCTGGTATAATGTGCATTAGCCTCCTTTTAAAAAATAAAGGCATTTTTGTTGTAAGTGCTACTTACTTCAAAATATTATACATTTAAAACAGTATATCAAGCATATAGCCACCAGGTTTATTTCCATAGCTCTAACCTAACAATCCCTCTCAGGGGGTTTACCTTCTTTAGGTAAACACGGGTGTCATAATCCCGAGGTACCCTAGTGATCTTTCCTCTTCTTTATTTTCCTCTCTCTTCTACTCTTCTGCATTTTTTTCATTTCCTCCCTCGTTGTGATTGCCTCGAAAAAGGTTGAGGGCTCCCCTTGAGTAGCTTTCGCCGCTCTGTTGCTATTAGCTACTCTTGAGGACTAAATCACCCACGTGTTTGCCGTGCGTGGAGACCCGTGTCCCTGGAAAGGAGGATCCTGGTAATTGAGGCCTCCTGAAACCAACACATTGCTTTGGCCTCTGCTTCAGGTAAACGGGAGGTGTGTTGTGGTCCTCACCACATCAATCGACTTTATGGATCAAGCAATTGGTACATCTACTGTGTGACTCGTTAAGGGTGGAGACCATTTCAGGGATGTACCGTGAGCGTATAGGGACTGACTAGCTCTGGTACAGTTAACCTGTATCCCCTTGTAAGGCTCCGTGTGGGTGGTGTTTAATAGAATCTGGACTGAGCATGCTTATCCTACATCATGGAGAGAAGCGATAGTGATTCCAATATTGAAACCCGGCAAAGATTCAACTGACCCTCTGAGTTATCGTCCAATAGCTCTTACGAGTTGCTTGTGCAAAACGTTTGAGCGTATGGTCAATGCTAGACTCATTTACGTCTTAGAGAAGAATAATTGCATACCCCTTCACCAAAGCGGATTTCGAAGAGGACGATCCACATTTGATAATATAGTAGATCTGGAATCCCAAATTCGAACTGCTTTCGTGAGGAGAAACCATCTTGTAGCAATCTTCTTCGATATTGAGAAAGCATACGATGGTACGCGGCGTTATGGCGTTCTCCGTAATATGCATATCTTGGATTTAAGTGTAATCTTCCAATATTTATAAAGAATTTCCTAGCCACTAGGATTTTTAAAGTTCGTGTTGGAACTACAGTTTCTAATACCTTTACTCAAGCTGAGGGTGTCCCTCAAGGTAGCGTTTTAAGTGTAACCCTTTTTAACCTTTTCATCAATAACATACTTAATCAGTTACCATATTCTATTCATAGTAATTTATATGTTGATGACTTACAAATTTCATATCAGGTTTCAAACATGAATATAATGGAGAGACAATTGTAAACAGCTGTAAATAAGTTAACTACTTGGTGTGAAAGGAATGGCCTTTGTATATCTCCTAGTAAAAGCTGTTGTGTCCATTTCTGTAGGAAAACTAGCATCCATAATGATCCTGTGCTTCACATAAATAATAGACCCATTCCTGTAGTCAGTGAAATAAAATTCCTTGGCGTGATTTTTGACAAGAAGTTAACTTTCCTTCCGCATGTTTTACATCTGCGGAAGAAATGTGAGCGATTGCTCAACATCCTCAGAGTGCTTTCGAATAGATCTTGGGGTGCAGATCTCAAATCACTCTTAAGAATTTATCAGTCTGTAATTTTATCTCGAATTGACTACGGCTGTGTTGCTTATGGATCAGCTAGACTCTCCATCTTACGCAGATTGGACACTGTTCACCACACTGCTTTAACGATATGCTGTGGTGCTTTTCGCACATCACCCGCCCAGAGTCTATATGTAATCTGCCAACAGTTGCCATTAGACCTGCGGCGGATGCAGCTGTCTCTTAATTATTATTCAAAAATCATGTCCTCACCTCATCATCCCTTGCGTTCCACGATTCCAAGTGCTGCGCTTAAGAGATTATATAATGCTAGACCATCAAGCATTCAACCTTTTCTCTCTCGTATTAAATCTATTATTTTGCTTTCTGACCTATGTGATGTTCGAATCGAATCTACCGACCTTTTCGCACATCCTCCTTGGTATAATCCACACATGATTGTGCTAAATCCCTTCGGAAAAAAAAATTCAGACACAAATACTGCTATTCTTCAACAGCTTTATTCATTCCATCGCTGTCAGTATACTATATACACTCCAGTATTTACGGATGGATCCAAATATCCAGGATCAGTTGGTTGTGGAGTTTATCTTGATGGTACCTCCTACAGTTATAGCCTTCACAAATCCTGTTCCATCTTCACTTCTGAGGCTACGGCTATATACCGAGCACTTCAGTTGGTAACAACTAAAAATGAATGTAAATTCTGTGTGTACACTGACAGTATGAGTGCATTAGAAGCTTTGAGGAATAACAACTATAATTGCCATCCAGTTGTGTCTAAGATATTCAAATTAATTCATTCTGTTACTAACAAGGGATTTGAGATACTGTTTTGTTGGATTCCAAGCCACATAGGAATAGATGGGAATGAGAAAGCTGATGCAGCCGCTAAGTCTGCAGCTACTTCCATTTTGCCTTCAATACCATCAATGGACATGAGAAAAGGATTCAACCATTTCATATATTCGCTTTGGCTGGAATCCTGGAACCTGCAAGTCAGCAACAAACTCCATTCCATATTTTCATACATCATTCCACTATCTGTTTTATCTCAACGAAGCGCAGACGTCAGACTGACTCGCCTTCGAATTGGTCACACGCGTTTCACCCACAAACATTTGATCTTAAGTGATCTCCAACCGTGGTGTGAAAAGTGTGATGAACCATTTACAGTATATCACACTTTAATTGAGTGCCCAGATTTTAACCATCAGCGTTTTAGATATTTTAATAGTAACATTTTAACATAAGAAGAATTGCTTGGGGAACCACCTATCGAGTCTATTTGCGTTTTTAAAAGACATAGGATTTATGAATTTTATCTGATTTAGAAATATTTTATTTAAATATAAAGTTTTTAATTTTATACATGTGTATATTGTATGTTTATAGACCTTTGATATACATTTTAACTATATTTCTATTTTATACTTTTAAAGTACATTTTAACTATATTTCTATTTTATACTTTTAATGGATGAAAACAAAACTGAGGTATAATATCTTGCAATTGGCGCAGCTTGTCCTTATCTGGACTTTGCGTCATAAAAACCAACCAACCAACTAACCTAACAATCTCAACTTTACAAATTTTCCACTTCTTTCTAATTATGATCAATTCGTATTTGTTAGTTGTTTATATAATGTTTAAAACCATACTCAAAAAGTATTATTTTGCAAGTTAAAACTTATTTTCACATTATACAGAGCGTAAAGTAAAATATTTTTTTTATTTTTTTACATTTCCGATATGTCAATATAAAATTCAGGCAAAATTATAAATTTAAATCTTATTTAATTGAAAAAAAGTAAATAAATAATAAAAAAATCTGAACTTTTTTTTCGAAAACAATGTTTTTTATGAATAAGTTTAAAATGACACAGTCGGAAAAGTGGTTTATATTTTTATCTTGAAGAAAATTATTTATATGATATTAATCTTCCAAATCACGATGATGATGCTGTTGTTTATTATGACACTTGGACAAGACAAGCTCATTATGCCGATGGCTATGCGAATTTAAGTCAGTAGAGTGCGTCTTTTGCTTAACCAGAGCACCATGAATGTGAAAGTACGACCTTGCTCTAAACTCCTCAGAAAGATGGAACCACCAGAGGATTCATTACCTCAATATTGACATTGATCTAAAGGGGGAACAACGATGATAAAAGTATGATTGACTAACATTTTGAAATATTATTTGTTTTCTAGTTTCTGACACAATATTGTAAAATTCCTGGTTTTGAAATTTAAACAGTTGTTAAGTTATATATATATACCTTGAGATTGTATTCTTTGCTGAAAACAAAGTTGACATTGAGTAATGTAAATTATTTCTAAAAATAGTGTTGCTGATTAAAAAGATTTATTACAGTAACTCCTTCTTATTATCATTTTCTATCAAATTAATATTCGTGATTAGGAACGTATTATTTTAATCGGTTACCCCAGCTTTTTTGTTTATTTAATAGGTTAACCTGTTCTTTTAGTATCATTTCTTTCTGATAGTTTTTAATTTCAACATTTCTACCTGCTTGGTTATTTTTTGTCTTTATAATGTATTTTATTGTCCAGAGTTTTAATATTTATTGTCCTGAAGATGAAAAAGAGACAATATACATTATCCGTATCTATCAATTCTGCAGGTTATTTGAATGTATTTTAAAATTTACATTTAGCTTAATGGCATGTAAAAATCACAATTGCACGTTTAGCTTTGTTAAAAAAACCTTTTCATCGTCTAAAAAGCGAGATTCTTTCTCTATTGATACTTAGATCAAAATGCAACGATCATTGTATCACAATTCATTGCAGTTGCCAAGGTTATAATATCACATTTTGATGTCAAGTATTGTTTCAAGCCGAGGAGAAATTCAAATTATTCTCACTCTCTCACAATCATTGTAAGTTTCCATTCTATTCTCAGATATTTTATGTTCTCTGCCTCTGTCTATTATCCTCAAAAGCGACCATTTGTCGTCTCAGTCGGTTGTTAGGATGACTGAGATTTATTTTTCGATTTCTTTTTTTTTTTTCTTCAGTAGGTTTCAAAAGTGTGGATCGCTAAGCAGTTCATAGTAAGCGAAATATATTTAAATCCACAGTAAATGTTTTATAAACAACATAATAAAAAATAATAAACCTTTTTTCATTCAAAAATATAATGAACTCATTATTTAATCACGTGTTTGTTTAGTAAATTATGCATTTTATTTAATCAATTGAAATATAGATGCTCTGAAATAAAAAAATAATACGAAAATATGCAAACAAATTGCTAATTCGAGGTGAAATTTTAAACGGGAATACCCCAGGTATTGTACACATTGTAAGCATAAATTATCCTTGCATACAGTAACAGTATCATGGTATAAGTATTTAAAAATACTAGCTATTTGTTAACAACGAAATCGAGCACGTTAATTAATTATTTTTGAAGAAACATGAAGAAGCTGCATATTTAGCTTTTTAATTTTTTCAAATCCTATAAATTTTAAATATATCCTTATTCAGATATAACAAATTAAAAATATGTTAAATTGCAATTTAACATTTTATATTTGGGTTGCATTGAAGATGTATAATGATTTATTTACTGGGATTTGAACGTAATATGCATCACAGAATTTAAAATATATTACTGTAACTTGTGCATTGCAATTAAAACTATTTGAATAATGATAAGTGAAACACCGAAAATGTTGATTTTTAATCGATATCAGAAGGAAATTTGTGGGAACCACTACATTTTTTTTTATTTATTTTTTTGAAACTTAAAATCTGTTTCAATAAAATCGTGAAAACTTTGTTTTTTTTTACTGGGTTTAGAAAATTTACTGACTTAATTTATTCTGTACATCATGAATTAACATAACCTTTCAATTATTTACTTTCAAATATATAATAAAACAAAAAATAGATGTTTGTAAACATGCGTGATAACTTCAAAGATGTCATGAAAGTTCTTCAATTGATGTGGATTAATTTTTATACCTTGAACATAATTCACTCACATGATTAGTTAAATAGTTATAATAAATAAAAAATAATTATAAACATAATATTGTTTTAATTTAACATGTTTTTTTTAAGTCTCTCATTTTTTTTGCTTATAAATTATCTTTTGCGTATTTGCTTTGCAACTTCTCTAAGTATGAAAAATAAATTTTTTCATTCTTTTTCCTAAAATGAATGAATTTTTAAGACATGTAATTGTACCATTAATCATAAGCAAAAGATAAACGCTTAGTTACAATTCAATTAAAACAGTGAATAGATATGACTATTTATCTTATACAATTGAAGAATTATATGGGTATTTTAGGAATTGAAACAAAATTAATTACTTTTGCCAAGCAAATCATAAAATAATTGTTTTGATATTAATTAATCGATAAATTTTCCATATTAAAAATTCGCTGTGCTTTGATTAACAAAGGGAGTTACATTCTTAAATTAATTATAAAACAGTGGTATCCTCCATTATCGCCATGAAATAAATTATTTTATATATTTAAAATTAATCATAAGACTTGAAAATAAGAAATTCTTATAAATAAGTATAATAAAAATGTTACACCAGCGTTAGCTATCAGGTACAATCAGAAATATATTATTACACATTTTATGCATTACATGAAACAAAAAAAAAAGTATCAATCGAGATTATTACAGGAAACATTCTGTAAAAGGCGCCTAGTCACATGGTGACGCATTTTAAAAACAACAACTTGGTCCCTTTTGTGATTTTTTTCTCTGAAACAACAACAACAATTTATTTTGATTTTTGAAAATCTTCTTTGCAAACGACGTCTCAGATCGCGCGATAATTGGTGACCACTAAAGATGCTGTCTGGGGGAATGAAAATAATAATAAAGAAATTCTTATTTAAAGTTTTCAACCTCATTTAAAATCAGTTTATTGTACGTGTGTATGAATGGAGACCTGTAAAATCCAAACATTCTTCCATAGTGCTATTAATGATCTGGGAAAGATGGAAAAGATTCGTGAAAGTAATTGAATTGTATGAATCAACTTAAAATGTCTCGCAAAATTTCAACGCATGCCAGTTGAGTTTGTGTTTAGTATGTATTCGCCTTTTAAAGTATCACAAAAGATTGGGGTTTGCTGTAAAACGAGATGTTTTCCAAAGTTTGACAGCAAAATTTGATAGATACCCTACGGAATTATTTTTTTCCTCTATATTTATACAAATCCGAAGTTTGATTAATGAGTAATAACCAAAACAGGATAAAATATACTCGCATAAATAATAAAATTGTTTTTCTTGTAAAATTAGTCAACAATGCTCTGTCTACTTAGAAATTAGATGCTTTTTTTTATTAAATTGAAATATTTTCCTTTGATAAATATGATGAGACATTTGTTTGAATGATTTAGGCTGAAATATTACTTATGGCTTTTTGAATGTTTATAGATATGCCAATAATTCAGTTTTCCATAAAGAAATGAGTTTATTAATTTTCACCGTTATTTGGTCCCATTCGTTTTCAGTCTTATTAACTTTGTTTTTTTCTTTTATTGTTATTCGTTGGAAGTGTTACGGTTTTAAACCAATTCAAAAAATTAATTAAATATAGCGTCTATAAAAATAACTATTAATTAAATTAATTTATAGCCTGTAATTTAAATTATTTTTTCGGAATCTACTGTGATCACGTTTACTTTCAATAGATAATTCAATCATTTTAATATTGTACTGAAGTTATCGGAAATTAAATATTCACATTTAAAAATGATTTTAGTTAATCAGGAATGCCTTAAGCGGCAAAATGAGTTTAAATATTTATGTAACTTTCTATTAAAAAGTACTCTAAAAAGTGATTTTACTTTTATAAAATTTAGTTTTATTGTCCTATTATAACATCGCTATATTATTCCTTTTGCTTTTATTGAATTTTTGTTACATTCATTTGATTAAGTTTGCACTGATTAATTTTCATCATTCAGTTTATTTTCATTTCATATTAATTGCAATCTCAATTAATTAATATGAAATGAGAATAATATTAACTCACCAAGAAAAATGAATAGGTGAGTTATGTTATTTTATCACCATTTCGGCGATATAGTTAAAAAAAAAAAAACTTAGCCTTCTTGTTATCTTATAATCTGTTTTGCACACTCGGACTTATAATTTTAAATGAATTCGAATTATTTCAAACATTCATGCATATGAATCTAATAATTATTGAGCCGAAGGTTAGAGCTGACCATTCAAAAAGACCAGCTTTCAAATTTGGAAACCATATATATTTATATTTCAAATTTTTGTTGCCAAGATTAACAATTTGTAATTAATTTTAATATTCAAATAGTATAAAATTAATTTGAATGTACCGAACAAAATCGTATGTTTATATTAGTTTTAAACATTTAAATTCATGTTAATTAGCACATATATATTATCATAATAATATTTATAATACATAATGATATTTATGTAAAATGTGTTTTAAAACCTCCCTCTCTCTACTTTCAAATTTTATATTTATTGGTTAGGGTATGATTAACAAATTTCACAATACGCTGTGTTCAAAAATCAAACCATGTCATAAAATCACAACATGACCGATAAACAGAGAAGTAGTTTACTCCGGTGTTAATTGGATTTTTATTAAAAAAGTGACAGTATTTTTTGGATATGGTTCCAGGATTATTTTACGATGACAGTTAGTGTATTTTTGTACAATAACCCTGGAACGAGGTTTATGAAAATCTGTTACTTGTTTCCAAATATCATTCAATTTTAGAAACACGATTTTCTATTATTGATATATATATATATATATATATATATATATATATATATATATATATGCAGTACATCCGAAATAAAAATAGTGGTCTATTTGGAAAATTTTAAGATTTTAATAATTTTAAATAAAATTATTCTAATACTGAATTACTTTTCAAATGTTTGCCCGGAAGGTTTTCCCTGCTAAAATGAGAATGCTTTTTACTTTTCAATATTTTTATGAACTTTGCTTTCATGTTGTAATTGGCCACGGTTTCGGATACGGCTTCCTAAATAAAAATTGTTTATCGTGATTTGAAACACGATCACGAAAGTTTTTTTTTAGTTTATTTTTAAAATTCTTCCTGTTAAAAAGCATTTTACTGTAAATATATTCATGTGTAAATGACTAATATAATTTTTATTTTATTTTACGCATTGGCTAACTAGTGTACAACTCATATATTTAACTACAATAAATACATAATCCATAGTTAAAAGAGACTTCAAAATATTATATCAATGAAATTAAAAAAAACAACAGTAAACTAAATCAGTAACTAAGCTTACTTGTTTTTAACGTATCAGTTTGTCAACATGAATTTCATGAATGAAAAAAAGTTTCCACGATAACAATACTTAATGTCTTTGAGCAAAACTCATTCCGGATTTTGTTTTAGGAACATTTTTTACAAATTTAGCAATTTATTCAGCCATCTGAATCTTTGAACATGGATTTTTTTTTTAAAGCAAATCTGAATAATTTAAAAATAAGATTGCAACACGAATTCTTGAACTGGTCATATTTTAGAAATTATGTATGTAATAGAAAATATTTCGGTAGATGTTATAGAAAATATTTAAAATCAATTTCCGAGAGTCGAGTGGATTTCCTGATGAGTTTTGTTGTACTTTATTAGGTAAAAGTATTCTCTCTCTCTCACTCACTCACTCACTCACACACACACACACACACACACACTCACACACACTCATACACACACACACACTCACACACACACACTCACACACACACACACACACACTCACACACACACTCACACACACTCACACACACACACACTCACACACACTCACACACACACACACACTCACACACACACTCACACACACTCACACACACACTCACACACACACTCACACACACACACACACACTCACAAACACACACACACACACTCACACACACACACACACTCACACACACACACACACACTCACACACACAGACATTGTTTAACTTATATGAGTAATTAGTATTTTTATTTTACCTTCATTTGGATCGCTGAAGATTGAAAAAACAATCTGCGCAAAATATTCTCAAATTGAAGTGTGTAATGCCTTTGTTTTCCCTAATCGATTAAATGTTTTTAAAATTTTATAGGTTTCATTTATATAAATGTATTATAAATAAATTTATGTTCATTACTGAATATATATATATATATATATATATATATAAAAATATATATATATATATACATATATATATATGATTATTTTCATACGCATTGATGCTTATATTATTTTATTATTATTTTATATATAAATTCATTTTTATTTGCATTTATAATTCAGAAGACAATATTTATGGAATAAATATACATTAATACTTAAGTAAATAGTATCCCAAAATAAGAAAAGCCATAGTATGAAAAAAAAAAAACATTTGAAAATATTGGTATCCTAAAAATATTTAATTTAAAATTAAAAAGTTTTGTCAAAAATAAAAACTATTTCGTACAATTTTTCAAAGTTATTCTATTCAATTTTAGAGTTAATATATATATATATATATATATATATATATATATATATATATATATATATATATATATATATATATATATATATATATATATATATATATATATATATATATATATATATATATATATATATATATATATATATATATATGTTGCATTCGATTCTTGTCATACAATATCAAAGTCACTTTATAAACAGCTTTTCTGTATGACATGCATGCATTATTGAAAAAATGTGTTTTATACCAGATGTTAAGTTACAGTTAAAAGGAGTTTAATGATTAAAAGTATGTACACAGTACACATACATTATTGGGCTTTCCAGATAATAGTTTTTAGTTATATATTTCAAAATGTACTTGTGTAATTATTCTTTTTATTGGCATATAATAGTTAAAATAAAAAGCAAGTCATAATGTTTTACTCAATTGATATCTGTTTCAAATTATATGTGTAAATAATTCTACAATGCAATGCTAGTAGGTAAAATGAACTGTCTCAGTAAAATCATTATTGATTTAAATAAATAAACAAAAATTCAACTGAACACAGTTAAAAAAATATGATGCATTTTTAAAATTTGTAAAAAGAAGAAACATGATTGAAATATAATGTTATTTAAATGATAAAAGTATATAGTTGCATTCCTTTCACAAAAACTCCTGCTAGAAATTTCATGATTATGAAATTCATTTTTTTCCTTCAAAAATATTTGAGTTTTAGATATTTATCCGTTAATATTTTACTAAACAATTTATAGTAGAAATATAAATTTGGAATAGCATGAGACGTTATTAAATGAAAACATTCCATTCTAAATATTTCACATAGCACATATAATCATACTTGTTTTATTTAAATAATAAGCACTAACAATAAATATAATCTATATTATGGATAGAAAAATTTACAAATTTGTTCAAATTGTCATGAAAAAAATTAGAGAAATCTATATACTACTAAATATAAAATATTATCAAAAGTACGATTTGTAAAAGACAATTTATTAAATTATCATACTGAGTACAGTTCAATAATTTTAAATTAGAATAACTACACATAAATGTTTGATAAAATCATGTTAAAAATAAAGTTTGAAATGCAGTTTAGAAAATTCAAAAATAATCATTTACATTGAAAATATGAAAAACACAAAAAATAATCTTGAAAACTTCGAAGTATGTTAGTTAAATGATTTGTGAATCAAATACAACTCCCATGTTCTTTTTCTATAATGTTGAAAATTGCGTTGATGATGTTTGGTACTTGTATGAAGGTATGAAGCATTTACTTGCAGCAGCAAAACTGCTGCAGCTTCTTATCACTAATACAGCTATGTTCATTAGCATTAAAATCAATGTTATTGATATCTATCACATCGTATGAATCATCATCTACATCGTGCCTTACAGTTGCCTCGAAAGTATCTCTGCATGGCTTAGTAACGAGTGTTATCACAAAATCTTCGTATTTAACAATTCTGTTACCATACCATACAGCTCTTTCATTGATAATACCTTCATGTTTGATGAATCTCAACACCAAATCATTCAATTGAGCCAATTTGGCTTCCATCACATCTTCAACCTCTAAAGTTTGGCAGACTTGATTACTGGAAATTATTTTGTTCTTCAAATACTCCTGAATCACCACGGCTGATCTCATAATTTCTTGGTCTCTGGGTGAAACATACTGAAATACTTGGCATGTGCACCAGTGTGGAAATATACCAGCTTTCTCACACGTTCTGTATGGGGATATTTCATCCATGAGACTGAGACCATATGGTGAAGTGTGAAGCTTTTTTTGGCCCGTAGGCTTGCTTGTGGGATCCAGCAAGTGCACTAAAGTAGCATATACATCGAATAAAGTAACCAAGCGTTCTGTGTTGTCTTTAATATGTTTATGAATTTCCGGATGTTGATGAAGAAACCAAGAAGGAAAGTGAATGTAGAGAAATGGCATTCTTTCTTCATACTTACCAATATAAGTTGATCTAATACTTCCAAATCTTATTCCATGATCACTAAAAAGAACTATAACGCTGTTGTTTAGGGCACCCATAATTGATAAATCTTCAAGAAGTTGGACAGTTGGATAATCAGCATGACCAGCATAATTAAAGTAATCATGTGTTAAAGATGATACCATTGTGAACGAGAAATGGGGTCTGGAACCCATGGCACGAACGTAATCTCTGAGGTAATCGTATATCACATCAGTTTCTAATTGAGAATTGAAACAATAAAAGCTTCCTTGATTCCTCAATTCAGAATGGTGCATAGCTAGATAAAGTGGTCTCAAATAATAATCTGTGGGTGTATTATTAAATCCTCGCCTACCATAATTAAATGTGCCAAAAAATGGGCTATCTTCAGCATACAAAGTTCTGTACCCTTTCTCGGAATATCTTTTCCAGATTATGTCAACATCGTCAAAGAACATCGAATCTTTGACAGTTTCGTTCCAGATGGTTTCAACATGCTGGCCTGTGAGTAAAGGTGTCAAATTAGGGAATGTGTTATCTCCTACTTTTACATATCCTTTCATTTCGAAGAAATTACCATTCTCTTTCATAAATTGTTTAGTTTTCCGGAAATGCCTCAAAAAGCTCAGTTTCGAAATGGAATCAATTCCTGTAACTATAACATTCAATTTGGGATTGGGCGGAGGTATAAGTGATTTAGTTTCTTCAACATCTTTCTTTAGTCTCACGAAAGGAATATACTGTGTGAAGTTCTCTTTTCCACCCAAATCACAAAAAACCACTACGTAGTCTTCATCGAGTGGTTTATTGAAATTAAGTATTTCAAACTTCGAAAGTGTGTAAGAGTTTTCTCTAACATCTCCTGGTTTCTCATAGTTGCGATGAATGCTTTGATAAACACAGAGGATTTCTTTAGGCTTAAGATTGTAGTAAACATCTAAAACCGTAGCATTCAAAGCAATGGAACCATCTACCTTAGGAGACATAAACAAAGGAGGACCAGGACAGTCATAGGGTTTTTTCGATTCATAAAGATCTATTATTGATGGATCAAAAGGATTTAGTTTCGGTATTTTACATCCTGGAGTGTCTAGAATAAGACCAGGATTTTTCTCTTTCTTTGATTTTATTTTAAGTGTTTCTCTTCTCGTAACAAAAGACAATTTATTATTGACAAATTTCATAAGGTAATTTTCATTCCATTCTTTACTGTAATTAAGATACCATATGCATGTGAATACTATAGAAATGCATAGAATGAGTACCAATATGCGTGGACGATGGAATTGAAAGTTATTGCTCATGATGTGTAGAAATTTCTCGTTTAAACGATTACTCAATGTGGACTTCTTCCTAAAAAATAAGAAAAAAGATTAATGAAATTAAGTTATCATGTTATGTATCTTCTTATACACACGTTAAGATGTTAATAGTTTAAATAAAAATCTGTGTCTTTATTAAACTCTCAGAATAGTACTATTAGTGTGATAAATTTTGATTTCTTAGACATTGTTGTTTAATTTTGTTTAAGGGATTCTGATCATTTGTGCCTACTAAATGAATTAATTTCATTTTTGAGAAACCTTTTTTATTTGAAATATATTTAGATGCATTTAAAACAAACCTACATTAATTCAAAGTTTTAAAATAATGGCACAGAATAATGATAATTTATATTTAATACACATATTAAAATTCTGTAAAATGCAGTACACAAGAAACTTAAATTAATCATCTCAACTTTCACAGTTGATTTTTTTTATTAGATACTCTATTATTTGCATATGTATTTGTATTACAAATGCATATTTTTCAAACGTTAAAAGATATGAAATTAGAACCATTTTCATCAGTAGTCTAATATTCTAGAACAAATGTATTTAGTACCATTATTAAGTTTAAATGTGAAATAGTATTCAATGAAATTATTCTTGATAGAAGGAAATGAAAATACGCGATGCTTCAGAAGAGTGTGTTTCAGATTCATAAATTAAAACTTTTTTCTCTGTTGTGTCAGCTGATTAAGTTTTTGTCATTAAAGGGTAATAAAAATTAGTATTTGATATTTTGATTTCTTCTAAATATTTATATATTATAATATAAGAGATTTATATATTATAATAACATTTGCTAACGTATTGATTCAGTTTATTTTTTAAAAAAGAAATTTAGCATAGCATATTTCAAAGGAAAGGGTGTATTGAATCCTCTAATATAATTTTCATATATTTTTATAAATAATAATCTACAAATTTTCTATTAATATAAATGTTTATATATATATATATATATATATATTATATATATATATATATATATATATACATCTCTTACTTTTGCACTCCTCAGTGGATTGATACTCATTTAATGAAATTTTCTTACTAAATATGCTTTTCAATATTTGTAGCCTAAAAAGGGAATTGTATAATTTTTCATGTTCAGACAACACTTTCCCGATTCTTCAGTGGGCACCTGAAAGGACTTACATTCGGGGGAGGTCTCAGGGTGCACCCGAATCGTCCTAAATGTCAAAATGATCCGGAATCACCGGCACATATCCTTAAATGCCTGGAGTTGTCTCTTGAGGACCCATATAGGTCTCCTAAGCTTGTTTTCGACATTCTGAAAGTAAATGGTCTCGTGGGCCTCGTCTAGTATATTTCTAGACATAGGGATTAAAAGAAGAAGATAATCTGTCACATTATAATTAATAAACACTAAATGCATTATATATATTTTTTTTTGTTGAAGTTTTTCAAATTTTTCTTCAAGAGCAAGTTTTTTTTTTTGAAATTAAAATAAAAATTTTCAAAGAAAACGTGGATTTTTGCCTTATGTTAAATGATTATTATCCATAAATTTTGAAGTCGCAATAGCTTTTATTCATTTTATTTAAATATTATAATGACTTCAAAATTAGTTATTGAAAGAAACATGGTAAATTATCAAGGAAATCATATAGATCCTCACCTTACTAATCTATGACTATTCCTAATACTCTGCAGCACTGAATTTCAGTACATTCACACATGCAATAAAGAGAGATTCAGAGATTTAATCATAATTGATTAAATCTCTGAATCTTTATTGCATCCATGAATGCACTGAAATTCAGTGAAGATCTTTTGAAGACTTGAGATATAGTTGAGAGACTTGAAATCAAACCAACATGGTGGATGTCCAACTTAGTATTTCAGGTAATACCATACATAATGGATTAGAACTAAATCCAGGAATAAATACTGGGCTTACAACACAGAAGATTCAATTTCCTTTGAATCACAAATAAAATAATTAAAAAGAAATAAATAATGTCCCATATGTGTATTCCAGAAATAAAATAGGCAGTTCTTTCCGCTTATATGAGAAATCTATCAAGGAAACATAATAGTTAAATATACAAATACGAGTAAAGGTATTTTAAAAATTTGAACAAGTCTGGCTTTTTCATAACTGAACGCCATTTTCTTGTTTAATGGAGTCATGGGAAAAGTTTGAATTCTAATTTTCAAGTAAAGGAAAGCACATTGTTCGAAAGCACCATTTCTTTTAATTTTTGATCTATATTGTTATAACACGAATTAACTCAGCTTAAGAGTATATCTTTTTAAAATCATCTTTATTATCGTTTATAATAAGAGTAATTTTTCAAAATACCAAATCAGTTGCCTTCATAACGATATCATAAGAAAGAAGGTTAAGTAGTCGAATTCTTCAACAACTACCATAGAATCAAGATGATTCAGCCTTAACTGAGAATTTTTGAGCAGTCTCAAAGCTATGTACATTGGTCTCCAAATGTGAAGGCATAATTATTTTTCGAAACTCACCATAAGTAAAGGTAACACAAATAAAATTGATCAGTTTATAAACATGATTAAAATGAACTTACTTAAATTTACGTAAAAGAGCTAGCCATCATTTTTCTTTGATAGAAGAGAACAGGTATATATGAGGAAGAGAAAAATATGCTGTGACATCAAGCTTTCGTAATTACACGCGAAACTTTTGTTGATTTTCAACTTTTATGAGCAGATTATTGATTATAGTTATTGGTGTGCCGCAATATCTGAGATAAACCATTTGTACAATTTGTTAAGATGGCGGTCTATCGGATGTGTGAAGAAGAGGATGTCACAGGCTGATGCAGCTAGTCACCTTAATGCACCTCTCAGTGTAGTCCACCGTGTCAAGACATATTCTAAGTTGACCGCGAGTACAACACCTGCAGAAAACCGTTTTATAGCTCTTTTGAAAGAAAAAAAAACATTTCTGTGCCGCAATTTGTTGAACAGACCACTCTTTAGCATCAGAGAGAATATTCCCTGGTATGGTGCGAAGACATCTTCAGCATGCAGTGCTTTTAGCAAGGCGATCAGCCGTATGTGTTTCCCTCACCGGATAACAGAGACGGTGTTGGTTATCTTGGTGAAAAAGAATACGTTTTCTGAATTAGATAGCGATGGACTTCTGTATATTGTACTGATGAATCCATATTCACACAAGTAAGTGATTCAGGATGAGTTTTAGAAAGAAAGCACTAGATACCATCAATTGAACACTGGAAAAAAATAGTTACCAGTTATAGGAACGGTGTTTGGTGTAAAATATCGGGAAGATATATTCGATCCTTATGTCCCTCCATATATCGGTTCAATTGGCAATGATTTCATTCAAATGAATTTTTATTATTAAAATTTACTTATTGATTCATGCACTTAATTTTAATCAAAGTATTAAATTACTTAGTAAAGAAATTTTGAAGATATTAAACGTAACGTTTTATTTAATTTTAAATTCATGTAAAATAATAACCAAAAATTATTTTACTTTAGTATTTTATATTATTTATTTATTTCTTAACGAGAAATTTTTCTAGAGAGCATTTAAAAATTATATTCCAGACTTATGAATAAATTCATTTTTGAATTCCCACAAATACACGGATATAGATATCTGACTAATATTACTTCAGTAATTTTAAAATCAATCTACTTGGTATATATATATATATATATATATATATATATATATATATATATATATATATATATATATATATATATATATATATATATATATATATAAACGAATTCTCTCATAGAAAATACAATGATTTTGCTATATTTTTATGAATAAAGAATATACTCTATTATAAAAATGCTGTATATATCTATTATAAAAATATGTAAATATTTAGATGCTTTATAAGTTTTATAGATAATTGATTCCAATGCTAATGAATAAATTAAAAGATCTACTATGATGTGTATGATGTTTCATCAATATATATTTAACAAAGGATCGAAAATAAATGAACCATTCTTCATAAATTGTGAAATGCAAGTTCGATTTTCGAGAAACATTTGTTTCTGAAACATAATGGGAATATGAATGATACAGTCATTATATTATAGAATATTTATTTTACATTTATTGAAATTATATTTCGATTTAATATAGAATTTCTCTAGATTATGCTTGAAATCACACTAAGTTTGCCATTTTTTTACTCGTTAATATTATGTCTCTCATCGAAGAATGATTCTCTCTCAATAAATAAATTTTTATATGATCAAAATAATCTAAAATTAGGAAATAAAATTCATAAGAAATGAGGAGCATTTTAACAATGAAATTTAAAACTAAGTTCTTTACACAAAGTTTTACAAAGTACAATAAATATAAAAAATCTTAAATAAAATTGAGAAGCATAAATAAAATGTTTATTAACTCTTTAGGAGATTGTTATTATAATGCCTCTCAAATTATCTTAACATTGAAAACAGATAACTATTTAGTTTAAATTGAAATAGAAATAAAATTGAAGCATATGAATATTTGCATTTACGTAGTTATTTTTATAGAAATTTGCAATTATTTTTAGGACACACATTTTGTAACACAGCAAATATTTTGAAAAGATAAATCGGAAAATTTTGAATGTATACAAAAATATTTCGCAATTCAATAATTAGAAAAAATTGACTTTCAATTCATTCGTGTTTTAGAATGAATCAAGGATATTCAAGCTGTGAATGGAAGTTTGTATTTTTATAAAAAAAATGATTTGGGGACTAAGAGTATAAACTTTTAGTTTTAGAAAGTTTAGTTTTGAAATTGCTGATAATAAATAAAAGCCCAATCTTACTAAATTGTATTGAATATGATCACACATATGTATGTTTTAAAATAATTAAATTGTAAGATAGGAAATTAAAAAATATTAGGCAATAATATATGAATTCGATTTCATTGAATTGAACATATTGAGCTCTTAAAATAAGATTCATTATGAAAGCGATAAAAATAAAAATACTTAAGATAATAAATGCTGACATATAATTATACATAAATAATAAGATTCAATGAGACAGGATCACAATTTTAGAGAACTTAAATAATTGAATTTTATATCAATAAATGCAAAACAAACAAATTTCAGAGATTATGAATTATGTTACAATTGAAATTTATTAAAATATTTCCTAAAATAATAGTGACAAATCTATTAAAGAAACACAAGTACATTCTTGATAAATATTAAAAAAATAAGCAAAATATTATGAATCAAATTTAAATTAAATGTGATGGTAATAAAATTGAATGAGTGTTTAAAAATATGCAAGTTACTTATTAGTTTTGAAACATTTTATGCAAACGAAATAATATAGCTTTTTCCCTATATATAATGAGCATTTAATGAACATTTTTTTATATTTATAATCTTCTTAAAAATATTAAAAAAAAAACAAATGCAAACACTAGGGATGGAACACGATAATTATTTTGGGATTCATGAACACAAATTAGAAACTTCCAGAATACGTAGATATTTTAATTCATCTCATATTTTTTTTTAGATAATAAATGCTTTTGTAAAAAAGATTATTATTACATTGGATTATACGATAGCATTGGTTCTATCTCACTGAAGGTAAACCATATTTTTAAATTATTTTTGATCTGAAAACATTTCATAAAATAAAATATCAATTTATTTAAATATTTTTTAATGAAAATTTATCTGTTACGAAATATTGGTCATATATTACTAAAAATAATTAAGAACTTTTAAATTAATTCAAATAAAAATATTAGACTTACCGAATTAATAAAATTGAGCATTATATTGATAAAGGGGATTACGTGGAATTGATTTAAAAATTCCCCTTCATTAATGTTTTAATTTAAAGCAACTAGCTCAGAATATTTTTCCATTGATTTCTAATACCAAAAGCAGAAAAAATTTCGTGGAATCTGAGTATCTAAGGTCATTCATCAAAAAGAAATCGGATCAACCGGAAATCGACATGACATACTTAGAAAAGAGACTGAAGAGCATTAAAAACGGTGAACAATTTCTTTTCGTGATACAGGCACGCTGGAATAAAGATATTACAGATTGTTCGTATCGTGCGATTAAGCTTTTGGATGTCAAAAGCGTCGGCGAGCAGAAAACTTTCATGACGTCGACTTCCAGCAGTGTCTAATATTCACGCATTTCAACACCTGCCACCAGAGACTGAATACACACGTTTTTCGACTTTGAATAATTCATTGAATAGTGACTGGATTGTTGAATAACATTAAAGAAAATATGCAAGCTTTGATTATTGGGGAAATATATGTTAACGAAATCTGAAACTTTCTATGATTGCTTTCTAGATTTGAAAAAATTTATACTTTCTTATCCTAAATTAAAATTTTGAAATATTTTTAGTCAGAAGAAATTATTGCTTATACATCTACTAATATATGTCTTTAAGACACTGAACTATGTATATATATATTAGGGTGTGGAAAAGAAATTCTTTATTTTTTTGATACACTGCCATAACGATTGCATAAATTATATTTTTTGTCAACACAAGTTACTAGTTTATTTCCAATGAGTATAAATCACTATCTTCTATTTATAACAGATAAAAAACTAAGTAATTGGGGATGAACTATCAGTTTTCAGCGTATAAAAATGCTTAAATTCTCACAATATGGATATTTAATATTTTACAATATGTAACAATGCACACACTAATTTTCTAAATTTGAGGATTTCATATTAATTTTCAGTACATAGTAAAGTATTAAATTCCTCAGATCCTTCATTGTAGTTCAGACAGATATGTATCATTATCATACAGGGGTTACTCTGATATTTTTGAGATACGCGCAGACGAGAATTTACAAAATAAAAATAATGGTTTAATTTTAAAATACAAAGTATTTTAACACAGAAGACTATTTTTTACTGACTTACTTCAACTTGTTTAGCGTAGAATAAATTTTAAACAGAACAGAAAATGGAGTTGACGCGAGAACATTTTCGCGCTATGGTTTTCTACGATTTTAAAGCAGGATTAAATCAAGAAGAATGCGTTCAACGGTTGCAATAAGTATTTGGTGATGAATCTCCAACTCGTGCTACTGTATTCAGATGGCTTAGAGGATTTAGAAGAGTTAGCAATTTTCTTCCGGATGAAGAACACACAGGAAGGCCGCTGTCGGCAGTAATCCCGGATAATGTGTCTGCCATACGAAAAATGTTAATGAATGATAATTGCTGTACCTATCAAATGATACAGAAGGAACTTAACATTGGATTCGCAGCCATATACAAAATCATTCATGAAGAATTACATGTGAAAAAAGTAGTTTGCCGCTGGGTTCCCCATAATCTAACTGAGCACCAAGAAGAAGAGCGTGTCAGAATCAGTAAAGAAATTCTTAAATTGCTAATATGATGGTGGCCACCGCATCATTTCTAAAATTGTAACAGGTGATGAAACGTACATACCGTTTTTTGACGTTCCAACACGTCAAGAAAGCAAAGTATGGGTCTTTGAAGATGATCCCACGCCGTTCATGGTGAAAAAACAACGCGCACTGCAAAAAGTGATGTATGCCGTTTTCTTCAGAAGTACGAGATTGATCAAAGCCATCAAGTTGGAAGGACAGAAGATTGTAACAGCAAACTGATATACGCCTAAATGTCTTCCAGAAATTCTACAGGAACTGAACTTTAGGGGACTAATGTTTCACAATGACAATACATCTTCACATACAGCCGGATTAATAGTTGAGCTTCTTAAACAAAAACAAATTAAAGTGATGAAACATCCGCAGTATTCATCTGATCTAGCTATGTGCGACTTTTGGTTATTCTTTAATCTAAAAAAGAACTTACGTGGATGTCGTTTTCATTCAGAAGAAGAGATTGATGTGGCTATAAATACATTTTTTCATCTATTCCAAGAAATGAATGGCTTGAGTTATTTAATCTGTGGAAAATTCGTCTACAAAAATGCATTGATGATGGAGGAGACTACTTTGAACACATCTAAAATTTTGTAAGTATAACTTTAAAAACCTAGTTGTATCTAAAAAATTTCAGAGTGACCCTCGTATGAATAAACATAACAGAATTTTATAAGTTGTCTTTCCAGGAAACATCTATATTATAAATGCCTAGAGTGCAATTGCTTAGTTCAGTATAGTTGAATTATTTCTCTTACTTTTTATAAATTTTTTCATACGAGAGTTAATTTAACTGTCATGTAAAATCGAAAGTAAATTTCAGAGCAGTATAAACATCATCCACAGAAGTAGGAACCGAATAATGATTCTTATCTCTAGCAAATGTAAAAAGTTTAAATTTGATAAAAGTCAAAGATTTTATGAAGTGTTCAAAAAAAAAAAAAAAAAAAAAAAAAAAAAAAAAAAAAAAAAGAAGAGATGAAAGTGAAATTACCCAAATCATGACTTCATTAGCAAACACACTTACTATTTATATCGGAATTGAATGACGTCAATGTCTTCAGCTTTTACCAAATATATTTGCGTAGGCATAGATTTGAAGTGCCGAATGTTTAATATAGGAATCATCAGGAAAACATAATAGAAGATTTTTTAGAAACGATAAAAACTGTATATTCGCCGAAAAGTAATGATTCGAAAATAGATGAATATTAGGTCAGCTATTTTGTTTTCCATTACAATTTTATTCACTTGTTTTTGTGGTAATCGATATAACAATTAAATAGTTTTTATAAATTTATGACTTAGCAGATTCTCTATTTTACGCATCTTTAATTTACAAACACTTATGCTTTCAATAATTAGTTTCTGGTCTCCAGTATGGTACCGTAGATGCAATGCTAATTTTAATTCCCATTTACGAATTAAAATTTAAAAAAAATATTTTTTTGTGAACTTTTCATGCTTCTTTTGTTTGTGTTTCCTTTTTTATAAACTGATTTTCCTTAATTTTTAAAATTTTTTTTTGGTTGATAAATTTCGATTGACGTTTTTATTGCAAAAACGTAATTCTGAAAGAATTGCGATTCTGCAATAAAAGAGTCGCGAAATAAAAACGTGACTTTAAATGTGAAAGCTCTGACAATTTTTATGCAAATGACGTGAAATTTCTACTCCCTAATCTGACTCGCATGCTATAACCCATGTATCAGAGCATAATCAATAGCTTCAAGGGCAAATATCGTTAGGGATTTTTGCAAAGAGTGTTCACGATATAGAATTGTCTTACCAAACTAAAATTCTAAAAGTAATGTACTTGTTATTGTATGCTTAAAATGTGACGTTGCAGAAGAAAAGATATATAAGTTGTTTTAACATTCAAGTTTTTTCAATGTAACCATCACAACTGAAACAAGTTAAAAATATTTACATGGCCCTTGAACGTGAAAACGAGATATTCATCCATAAATTTCGACAAACAAATCTACTAATGCCAGAAAGTTCCTTTTAGGCCTTCTTATGCGTTGATTCAGAATTGACACTTATCAATTTCACCAAGAATGCATCAATTTTTCTACATAATCAAGTACAATTAAATTAACTATCTAAATAAAATTATAATCCTGGATATTATATACATTGAATAAACAGATTAATTAAAACGTAAATTATTACTAGAGTGAAATTTTAACGAGTGAACCATGTGTTCCTAAGTTGATAAATATTATCAAGTTATTTGACTATATTCCTATACTCGTATGCAAATAATTATAACTAATTTCATATGAAATTGACATTTGCTTGGATAATTGAATTTATTAGATAATTTTTGATGTAGCAATAGGAGTTGTATACAGAATGTGGAGTAAAAATTAACTTAATTATTTTAATGTCCATAATTGTTTTCAAAATATATTATCCCTTAGTAAATTTTACGATTATATTCAGGTATATATTAATGAATATATAAGAAATTTTACAGTGAAATAATGAACAAGAGATTAAATATATCATAAGTTACAATTCTTTTAAAATTATATGACATTTGTTTTAGAATAAAAAAATAGTATTGCTAAAGAAAATTTTAAAATGTAATTGAGATTATTTTTAAAAATAAATTCTTGTTTTGAATTGGCAAAAAAAAATTTGAGAGTTTATCGTCAGTTAGTATGCTGATGAACTAATGCCAACACATTTTTATCTTAATAGCTTTTGATGTCATTCAGATGATAAAATCTAAAATAATAAATAGAATTAAGAGACGCATTATTTTTTATTCAAAATATGTACATAAAATTATCTTTTAAATTCATTAAACCATGTAAAAGCGCGCACACACACACACACACACACATTGGTGTCCATAAATTCAGGATAATGCAAGTTCAAGCAAAGAAAGAAACAGAAGCAAAACAAATATGACTTATTTATTTGTAAAATCTATTTATTAAACAAAAGATAAAGGGAAAAATGCTATATGTTTGATATCATTAATAAAAATTAAGATTTTTACTGCCTGGAGCAAATTTCAAAAAAGAACTTGATTACAAAAACCAATATAAAATGTATGATGGTTAATACATAGTATGCTCCTATACACGATGCAATACAGGCCGTAGAACGCCTACGGCCTGTATGGCATGCTGAGTATCAAATTATTGACCTGATTTTGGGTAATATTACACCTTTTACCAAGCAATGCTCTCCAAAATTATGGTAGATATATGGGAGAGAGCGACGATTGACGGGCTGCAATTCTGCTACCAAGCATGTCCCACACATGCTCTATTGGATTCAAGTCCGGTGAGTAGGCTGGTCAGTCCATCTATACAGGTGATATCCTCCGATTGAAGACATTTGTATACCATGTTTTCACGGTGAGAACGAGCGTTGTCATCCATAAACAGAAATTTTGCACCCATGGCGCCCCGAAACAGGCGTACATGTTGTTCCAGAATGACCTTCTGATAGATATGGCCTCTCATGGTTACATTCTGAACATGCAGGTTAGTTCTGCAACCCATAAAAATTCCTCTTCAAATGAGCAACCCTGCACCATCGTAACGGCGTCGTTCAATGGTGTTCTCTTGGTGGTAACGGGTACCTGGCCCTCTCCATATGAAAGTCCGGCGAGAATCAGACTGAAAATTAAACCTAGACACGTCGGAAAACATCACACAAGACCACTGTTGTGATATCCACAATGCATGCTCTGTACTGCAGGCTAACCTCAGGCAACAGTGTGTTGCGGTGAATGGAACACATATGACAGGTCTACGAGCATATATACCAATGTGCCCTAAGTGTCTGTACACGGTCTACCTTGAAACTGTCATACCGGTAGCTGAAGATAACTACGAGATAGGTCTAATGCAGTGCTCAGTCTGTTTTTTTCGGCATTAACTGCCAAATACCGGTCTTCATTCAGCCTTGTAACTCGAGGGCGACCTGTGCTGTAATGTCTACTCCCATTACCATCATCTTGGAACCGTTTCGAAAGCATGGAGATGACACTCTGAGTAATTCCAAGTTCCTCAGATACTTCCAGCTGGGTACGTCCACATTCCAATCGGCCGATAATTCTATCAAGTAAAACATCATCTAAATGCTTCCTTTGTGAAATAACTTTGCGGTTATTGCACTGAAAGGCTTTTAAAGCGCTTGTGAACAATTTTAATTCTTTGAAACCGTTCCTTATATACACTTCTCTTACACTCTCGTCATTGTGACGTACTATCGGCGCCCTCTGGTGGTTTCTTGTAATTTGCATATTATTCTTCAAGATATGTGTGATAATTCTACATTTGAAATTTTTTATTTTAAAGAAGAAACGTAAGTATTTTAACATATTTTCGATTACTAATATACCCTTTAAACTGGAGATTCAACTTATCTCAGAGGTGCTCCATAAGATTCAAATCTGCACTTTAGGCACTACAATCCTTTCGGTTCATCACATTGGTGGCAATACTTATTAGTTGCGTGTTATCTGCACTCATTAATAAGTGCTGTTGCCTTTAGTATTTTATTTTAACAATAACAATTAACAAATAGCAATTTACACGATTACATTCCATGAAAATCAGTTGCACACCATAATACACTGGTGCCAGTACGGTCTTCATACGACCGCATCCAAATAGCAACTGGGCTAGATTCCCCATCGCATATGGAAGATGCGCTTCTCTTTCCCCTTTAGGGATTTACTGTGGCGGAGTAGTCACATCCTCCATCCCCCACAACGAATCAGCCAAAATAAACCATTTCACATATTAAAATTTATACACGTAAATATAAGAAAACTAAAATTTTACATTACAAAATAAATTAAATACTTAAGAAATATGAATTCGAAACAAAATATACACAATTGTATAATACTTTTATACTATTAATCATTACAATTCACTAACAACAATAAAAGTTCTTCATCCATTTTAAACAAGTTTTTCAATTTACTCTTGGACTTATACAACAGCTATACGGGACGTTTCATGACCCCTGATGGAGTCTTCAAGGTCACCGCTCTTACTTGGTTGTCTCGGCCTCTATGGACTTCCAGTACCTTGGCTAGCTTCCACATCTGTCTCGGAACCTTATCTTCACCTACTAAAACATTTACCTTCACCTACTAATCATTTACATTAAATACACATTTTACACTGACAGGTTTGGGGAAATTTGCACCCCTTAATAGAAGAAGATATTCACCTTTCCATCTTTTCCAAAAATTATTTAAGATTTTTCTCTATAAAGAAATCTTTTAATTAAATCTCTTTTACTGGTAAACAATTTGCAATTTCAATTATCTGACAAATTTGGTAAGATAGTTAATCTTCTTCCAATTAAGAATTTTGCAGGTGTGAGAGGGAATGGTTCATTAGGTTCATTATAAATATAAGTTGAAGGACGAGAGTTAATTATAGCTTCAAGTTTTGCCAAAATAGTTTGTAACTCTTCAAAAGTAACTAATGTCCTTTCCAAATTTTTCCTTAATACAACTTTCGTTATTCAAACTATTCTCTCCCAATAACCACCCCACCATGCATCACGTTCAACAATGTACTGCTATTTAATTCCTTTCGTTCCAAAATAATTCTGAATATCAGATTCAGTTATGTTTGCATAGAGTTTTTTAAGTTCAGTCTCATCACTTTTAAATGTCATTGCATTGTCAGAATTAACAATGCGGCAAATACCTCTTCTAGAGATGAAACGTCTAAATGCCAAAAGAAAATGTTCTGTACTTAATCCGGAGACAACTTCGAGGTGAACGGCACGTGTTACAGCGCATTTAGATAAGGCGATATAAGCATTGTCTTGGTCCTTTGAGTACAAGGGGCCCACAAAATCAGTACCCACCACTTAAAAAGGATCAGCTTCACTGGTTCTGTTTGCAGGCAGTGGGGCTACAATTTGATTTCCATGCTTGATTTAAAATCGTCTACACTTAGAACACTTGTTTAGACAATTTTTCCCAACTGGTCGACCACGGATGATCCAAAATCGTTCTCTTAATTGGGTAAGAGTATTGGGGACACCTGAATAGTACAAGTTTTTGTGCTCCATATCTATTAAAAGATTTGTGAATCTTGATTTATAGGGGATGATAATTGGATGTATGGAATGATGATTGAATTCGGAGTTCAGGAGTCTTCCTTTTAAAACGATTAAATCATTGGAGTCCAAAACTGGGTTTAGTGTAAAAAGTTTGGAACTGGAGGGAATTTGGCGGTTTTTTTTTAAGACAAATATATTCTTTCTCGAATTCATTTTGCTGCACAGTCCAAATCCAATATCATTCCGCGTTAGCTAGTTCACTCGTAGTGATAACTCCAGTTTCTCGTTCGTGGGTTGCTTTACAGTTTTTTATGAATCTTAATATATAAGCAGTGATTTTAAAAACCTTGTTCAATTCACTGATGTCCTCCAAATTCAGAAGAGTCTGTAAAGTTTCAATATTCGTTTGAAAAGACACTGCTACACTTCTTCTTCCATACAGTATCCAGTCTAGAGATTGTCTCTAAGCATGGGAAGTCACCTACCAGAAGACATGAAGGTCCATGGAACCAGATACTATCATTCACAAGAATTTGAGCCTTAATTCCCCTTGAGAGTTTATCAGCAGGGTTGGTCTTTCCCTGACAGTGATGCCAACTGCTCGGATCTGTTTTATCTTAAATTTCCATGACACGATTGCGGACGAATTGCTTGCACTCGTCGCTGTTTCCCTTGATCCAATGAAGGCAAATTTGTGAGTCTGTCCAATAATGTATGTTACTGTTGCGCAACAGGGGAAAAGTGTCTCACAGATAATGTCCCATGCGTGCTGAAATTAAGGCTCCTAATTGTTCCAACCGCGGGAGTGTAAGTTTCTTTAATGGAGCTAAGCGTGATTTCGACAAAACGAATCTCGTTTCATACCCATCTGAGTGCTTCATTCGAAAATAACACATGGATCCATAACATTTAGGGCTGGCGTCAGAAAATATATGGACCTCTAAAGATTCCCAATTGATTTCATGAAAATATAATCTTGGAATTTCAAAGTTTCTTGCAATTTCCATTTCGTTTAACCAGTCCAAAATTACTATTTCCATTTCTGGGGGAACACATTCGTCCCATTGCAGGTCTAGTTCCCAAATCCTTTGTAATTGCAAATTAATTCTTATTGTGAATGGATTCATTAAGCTTATAGGATCAAATAGCATACCACATGCCGCGAGAATAATTCGCTTCGTTATTTTTTTTGGGTTTTTAAACTTTTCAAATTGATCAATATCGAAGCTAATGACATCATTTTCATTGTCCCAAATTAGACCTAAAACTTTTAATGGCACACCTTGGTCCGCTGATGTTTCTCGACATTCAATATTAGCACGCTTGAGGTTTTCATCAAGAATAGAGGAATTCGTCGCCCATCGACGAAGGTTCTTACTAGCTTTCTTACTAGCTTCACTTAGTATTAAAATCATTTGATTAATTAATTTCAAAGCGTCTTTAACATTAGAAGTTCCATTTATTAAGTCATCTACGTAAAGTTCTTTAAGCATTTCACATGTTTGATTATATTTTCATTGATACCTTTCCAAATGCAGTCTTATGGTTGCAGTAAGTAAAAAAGCACTGTATTTGATACCAAACGTTACTCTCTTATATTTAAATGCTGAAATGTTTTGAGGGCTGAGATTAAGATTAGGACCCCCTTATCTTTTAACCAACTCGCTATCTTGTTCAGCAATTCCCACTTCTAAATATGCACGTTGAATATCTGCGCAAAATGCCCCTTTGTGTAATCTGAATCTCAAAATTATTTTTAATAAATCTGGATTTAAATTTGGCCCGCTTTTTAAGCAAGCATTTAACGACAACTCGAATTACCCATAGGATAGGGAAGATGCGCTTCTCTTTCCCCTTTAGGGATTTACTGTGGCTGAGTTGCCACAACATTGGACACAAAGCAATCCACGCAGCATGACAAGTGGCCTTTTCTTCCAATGTTAACAGCCCAGAACAATAATTATGAGTAATAAAAAGTCTTAACTTTCATGTGCTATAACTTCATAATTAAAGGGAAATTTCAAGTGTTTTGTATTTTGTTTTTAATTGATCTGCTCTTGAAACCTCATGTCTTAGTACAAAACAGTTTTAACAACAAAATTAAGTAAATGGTAAATATCAATTAAAAACAGCAAATACTATTATTTTTCGAAAGGAAGATGTTTTCCTAAGAAATAAGATACGTTTTTGTTTGCAAGTTATTCCAGCGCCTGTGAAAATTGGCTTGGCTTGCTATTCTTTTATTAAAGTTTTCCTGTTTATTCTGATAAATCATTATAAATTTTCAGCAGCACGTAGCAAAGCTATTAACAAATTATAATCAAATTAGATAAGTTGAACAATAATTTTAACTTTAGAATTATGAACAAAATGTTTTTTTGCTATTTGTGTATACGCGGAAAAAATTATTCTCAAATGAAAGTATTAAATATAATGTTAAATATGTTATAATAATATTTTAAATTATTGTAATTCATTTTATATAATAATGTAAAATGAAGTATAATAATATAAAAAATTTTATTAATTTTTATAAAAGATGCCTTTAGTTTCTTTGAAAAATCTTGTAAATAATACGAAGTTTCAATTCCATAAATTCATATATATTTTTTAAAATATTATATATAAACGTTAGTTTTAAACAATTATATAAACATAAATTAATGTAAATTTAATGCAACGGGAGAAACTGAAATAAAAAGATTTGGTGAAAAGCTCATAATATTTATTATAAATATAAGTGTTATTCATAAAGAATTCTAAACAGACATTAAAATTCATTCATGTAATCATTTTTACTGAAGAAAGCCATTATGAACATTTCTCTGTCTGATTTCACGAAATAAGAAAAAATATTTTTGTTTTGTATTTAATTTGTCACTGATCACCTAAATATAGTTTTATTGAAAAATAAGACTTCAAATAAGCGATCTGCTTCGGAGCTAAAAAAATTTATAAACTTTTTTTTTCTCTATCAGTATTATTAGTGAGGGGTATATAAAAATGCGTTGTGAAATTTTTTTACTAATTTTTGATATTAGTATTAAAAATTACTAGGCTGGTCAATAATCTATTGATATGTCTGTAAAGAAAATATAAACATTTAAATAAATAAACAAACAAATTAAATTTTTATTAAAATTGCTTTACTTACTTTAATAGTGTTATTAATTTTCATGTATCAATTATTGAATATCCTACAAGTTAACAGTAAAATGCTTCTGACGGCAAAAGTTTCAATATTTTATGTCTGATACAGGTTCCAATTTTTTTTCATTGATTTGTTTAATCCTTTAAACTAGATAAAAATTCAATATTCTATGCAAGTTTCTTAAGCATATTTTACCATCAAGTAAAAATTAAATGATTATAAATGAATTTTTTTTTCAATATTTATTAAATTTTTAAGAAACGTTTTTACAGCCAATAGGAATGGATATTATTATCACTTTTTTATTTTTGATATTATAATCTACAGTTAAAAACGTTTCAATAGGTAATAGAAAATTCCTTGTATGAACTAGCAACTTAAGGAAGCAGATTTATCAGGAAAAATGTTTTGCACTATCCTGTTTTTAAATTATTTGCATAAGAGATAAAGCAGGTTTTCGTTGTAGGTAAAAATATTAGTTGAAAGAGCATTTAAAAACTGTGCATAATTTTAGTTTTCCAAGTTTCAATTCTCTAATATTTTGATTAACAATAAAAAATAAGAGAAATATACGTTAAATAAAATTCTATGGTATAGGAATTCTGATAATGTTTTTTTGTATTTTATTTTTCTTTTATAAATATTTATGAAATAAATAACAATCAAATGAGGATACAATTTTTAAAGTATATTTTGATGAAAAAAATACTTATTTCATTATTAATTATAATCTTATTTTTTATATGAGAAACAAAAATGTGTTCTATAAAAATCATAATAATTTTAATTTAATGTATAAACATACCGCAGAAATTATGTTTGTTTCTCGTTGTGCTGTCTATATCTGATTTAGGAATAAATCATAACATTTAGTTGATTTACATAGATTGTAATTTTTAATATTACATTAATCAAAATATTTAAGGATATACAAAGATTTAATTGCTAGTCTAATAATTGCTTTCCCAACAGCATTATGTACACTTTTTCAATATTATTATAAAATATTCAACGACATTACAGAATAAAATGTAACAAAAAATTACATCTCTTTTTGTTTTACCTCTCAATTCATTGTAATTTTTATATTACAATACATATGAAACTTATCTGAAAATTATTACGGATTACTTTAATTATGAAATGTGAAATATTAGCAATATGAAATATTCAAAGATAATTATATTTAAAAATTCCTGTTTAATTTTAAATTATTTTGTATTTTTTAATAATTATGTATTTTCCTTTTTTTTTACAATATAGTCTTAAAATATTTCTGAAAGAATTCAATACTCAAATAATTTTCATCATCTGATTAAAGAACTTAGTTTTTGTTCAAATATATAGTTCAAGACAATTGGGAATTTCAATACTCGTAAATGCATTTTTTCTTATCACTCATTCGATGACCTATTTTATTCTATACGTCATGTTAATGTTTCTTAAAGAATAAAAACTTTTGAGTAGACATCTGCTTAAACATCCTGACTCAGTTGTAAGAGCTATTGATTTTTTATTAGGCTTGTTTTGAATAATGATGCCATATAATGATACAGAAATAAAATTAAATAAGTTTAGAAGTGATCTTTTTGATGTCATTTGCTTTACCTAAATATAGTGCTATTGTCAGACGATTCATTCTACCCTGACAAGAAAAGTCTCCAAATTATTCTCAAAAAAATTTTTTTTTCCTATTGTAATTGAAAGTTAAACATAAATTGCCCAGTGTATACGTATATTTCAGTGAGATATTTTTTTTAAAGGACTTGTGCTTATTATAAGCAAGTTTGCAAGTGTGATGGAATTTCAGAAAGTAGTTCAAATCCTATTTCAGTTTATAATAACAAATACTGATTAAACAACGTAAGTAATGATAAACTACTTGCAATTCGAATGATATATTTGATACGATGAATCAGTAAAGAAATAATATTGTAATCGTTTAGAGCTGTTAATAATTGTGAAATGTTTATTTAAAATGTTTATAGTGATTTTAATATACCATTTATGATATTTAATGTACTATTTATGATTTATATACTTGTTGTAATCAAAATATTGTCACTCAATTAATTAAAAAGGATATTCATAAATAATTAGTGGCATTTTTAAACTTTTACAATTCAAATTTTGGCAGCTTTTTTAAAAAAAATAACGGTGTTTCAACTCCTTAAACACATTTTTGAACTACTTATAATTCATAAATTTTCTATCGAAAAGAGAAATAAATTCAGTTGTGAAATTCATTTCTCATATATAATATTGGCATAAAAAAGCAGTCACAATTTAAATAAACTCGACTACTGAGTGCATTGTGTCGATATAATTTATTTATCAGATATTGATATAGTTATCAACTATTGATCTACCGCATGTATCGAGATTTTAGAATAAAATTACACATAAGTGCGATTTCAGAAGACACAAACTATTAGTGAAAATATATGAAACATTATCATTCCTAAAATTGTTTGAATGTTTCTAAGATAAAACATACTCGAAGATATTGAGATAAATAAAAAATTTCAATTAAAGATTTTCTTTATCACTTTACTTGTGCAATTTCATTGCTGTAGAGTTAATACTATGATTGATAGTCTAATTTTTATCGCAAGGATCATTCGATGATGTCGTCGCAGAGTGAGTTAATGATTGGTCAGCTATTAAGACTTCCGCCAAACAACTTAAGAGTTCGATTCCCAAATTAGGCGGGGATATTAATAATAGTTTGGAATGTCCATTTTAAATTGTAGATACTAGTCAAATTAATCTTCATGTAAAAAAAAGGAACACAAGAAGGACCAACAGGACAAATTCGGTGATATTGTACAAAACTTTTAGTTAAGATCAAGTATAAGTTTTGCATTTCATATTCCACCCGGGAAGAGATAAAGTTTTACAAATTTTCAAAGTTTAAAGTACTCTTTTGGCAAGATAATTACTATACTCATTCATTTAGAGTTCTTACTTGATCAAAATTACAATATTTAAATTCAGGTTACGAGCGCTCTGCTTTATAATTATTGGGTTATTAGGAAAGTAATTTCGTTTTTTTTCCCGACAGAGGATTAAATGGTATTTTTTTGCACCCAACTTCACACTTAAGCCGTATAATTATTATATGCTTTGAGAGCTCATATAGCAAAGCTTGTGCGTGAAAAAAATTCAATTAATTCTACGCAGTAGTTTTTGGTTGGTGCCCTTTGAAATATGGAGAGGAATAAGCAGCATTTTCGACATATCTTACTGTTTTACTACAGAAAGGGTAAAAATGCTGTTCAAGCCAGAAAGAAATTTGACCGATGTGTATTGAGAAGGTGTGCTGACAGTACGCCAGTGCCAGAACTGGTTCGCTAAATTTCGATCCGGCAATTTTAATGTCGAAGATGCACCACGTTCGGGAAGGCCGGTTGAACCTGATAAAGACGCGATAAACGCATTAGTTGATGCGAACCGGTGAATAATAACAGTTTATGACCACTTGAAAGGCCTGGGATTATCCTTGAAGCTCGATGTATGGGTTCTCCATGTTCTTACAGAGAGAAATCTGTGTCGCCGCATTGACGCCTGCGGATCGCTTCTCAAACGTCACGAAAATGATCCGTTTTTGAAGCGCATCATCACTGGGGACAAAAAATGGGTTGTATACAACAACGTCAAACGCAAGAGGGCATGGAGCAAAAAAGTTGAACAGGTGAAACCATTTCCAAAGCCGATGTTCAACAACAAATGGTGATGCCATCTTGGTGGAATTTTAAAGCAATCTTTTTTTATAGCTTTTACCGGATAACACAACGATTAATTCGGAAGTCCAATGTTATCAGCTGGACAAAGTGAATGATGCACTTCAACCGAAAAGGCCAGAACTAATCAACAGGAAAGGTGTAGGGTTTTACCAAAACAACGCAAGACCTCACACAAGTTTGGTCACTCGCCAAAAGCTTTTACAGCTTGAATGAGATACAATGCCACACCCACCATATTCTCCAGACCTGGCACCATCGGATTATTACTTGCTTCGGTAACTCCAAATTTTTTCTACACGGTAAAACCTTCACCTCAAATGAGGAGGTGAAAACCCTACACCTTTCCTGTTGATTACACCTTTCCTGTTGATTACACCTTTCCTGTTGATTCCACCTCGATCAGTTTTTGCGATCAACGAACAAAAATTTTATGAGTTTTATGAGCGTGGAATTATGCTACTACCAGGTAGAGGCCAAAAGGTGATGGACCAGAACGGCCAATATATAATTTAATAAAGTATTAGCTTATTATACGAAAACTGCCTTTCATTTCCACAAAAAAAAAGAAATTACTTTCCGAACAACCTAATAGTTGGAGTGCAAAATAAATTAAATTGTATTTGATTTGAAGTTTTAAATAGAAATATGAAAGGCCATTATCAACATGTAATTATTTTATTTCAATATTGTTCAAGAATTATTCAACGAAGTTCAAATCATTTAAATTTTCCATGAGATACCAAAAAATGTGTCTAACTGAAAGGGAAAGTGTACTACATAAATCATAAAAACGTCATTATTTCAGCATTAAATTTTGATATTCTGAAATTTTCTATTGTTCATAAATAAACGTTTAATAAAAAATTTTATCATGTCAAAAATTTAATATTTAAGAAATATTTTTTCTAAAAAAAAGTATACTTTGAAAAAAAAGGAAAATTTTAAAAATATGAAATTTGATTTTATATGTAATATGGAGGCACATTAGTAAATAAAATATAATTTGAGAAAATTTTTTTTATAATATTAATTTTATATAAGAGTTATATATATGACCCTTAAAAAATTAACTTTGCTGAAATATTTGATCTTGTATCCAATTAATATATCATTACAGATTATGAATTTTCCCAGTTTATTAAGGACAAGTTTAAAACGTTGTGGTACACCTAGACCGATGTTTTAAATATCTTTGCAAATAGTATTCATCAAGAAGTTTATTATTTTTAAACTTTTCCTATATAAGGAGTTAGGATTTTAATAAACATTTTAACTTGCCTTTATTTCTTTTTGATGAGTTCATAGATTGTAAAATTACTATATTTTTTATATTGCAAATTACAGAACTAATTAATATCGAAATAGGTACTAAGATATGGAATTACATTATAAAGTCAACATTGCTTTTTTATGATTAGTTTTCAGTTAAATAAATTTATAGAAAATGCTTATCAATAGCTGAATATTACTCTTGACTCATCCAAAGTCTGTTCCAAATCTTGAACAATGGGAAAAGACAAAGTACGCGAACAGCAAAATGAAACAAATAAAAAAACAGTGCAAGCAGGTAATAACTCAAAATGCATTTTCTTTAAACATTTGTGATATTTGTTACAAATTAATTTAAATGACAAATTTTCAGAGCTTGTTGTCCTTATACATTGATATGTCAGATTTTGATGCAATAATACTAAAACAATTTCTTTGAAGAATGTTTTTTAGTGGTCTACAGCAATATTTTAAAGATTAACAATATGTTAACTATAACATATAAAAAATACCAGTCATATAACGTTGAAAACATTTATTGCATATGTACACAAAACTTTCAAACTGATTAATAATATATAATTTTAGAGAAACATTAAAAAACGCAAGATTGATTTTGAGTACACCTGACTTAGAGTACACTCATCTGATTTTCACAAATAATGTTGATACATTACAGGAACAACAGTAAGATGATAATAAATACTTGAAATCATGAAAATCACACAAAAATGTAATAAATTCGGCAAAATGTAAGATAAAAGTGAGATGACGAAAAAAAGTATTATTTGAATGAAATAAGTGATAGAAAAAGATTCATATAAAAGCAGAATCAATTTCAATTTAAACTCTAAATTGAAAATACTACAGAAAAAAATTGGAAGAGTTGTATTTATGATTGCGGTATATGACAGACAAATCAATGATTCATTCGTACAGACAATTCAATTTTAAGACATGAAATATTTGTGCATGAGCAAATTCTGAAATAAATTCAGAAATAGAAAAAAGGTTTTAATGTGATCTGTTTCTCGATGATATATATATATATAATGCATTAAATGAAACTTAATACACTAAAGTTTCCAAAAAAGTGGAAATATGATAATTATGATAAACAAAGATTTAATTAAAACAACTTCATAGGAGAAATTTATCTTTGATAATTTTAACATTAATTCTAGTCTGTAATTTTGATGAAATTTATATGCTATTGGGACTTTTTTATTTCAGTTATTATAAATTTAATAGATTAAATTCTCTTAACAAATAAAATAATTTCTTGCAAGTTTAGTGAAGGATAATTTCATCAAAAATCATTATAATTTTATTAGCTAAATTTAACTTCCTGCATAAAGTGAGCATAAACTTATTTATCCTTAGAAATTAATTTCATTAATTTATTTTTCAAAATTATTTTTATTTAAGCAATATGAGATATGCTTTTGCAGGAACACATGCATTTTTCATAAATAATTTAAGTTTTTTATTTTAAATAAACAGGAATATGTTAACTACTTTAAATCAGCTTGCGAAATAATATACCTTATAATCAGAAAGGAATTATTTTTTAAACTACTTTTTTAATAAAATTGCAAATTGTTTTTCATTTGAATTTTTTGCTAATGAATTGGACTGATATATAACAAACTGGATACACATTTGTAAATTACATTTGTCTACTTGGAAAAAAAAATGAAATGGAAAAAGCACAAAAAAAACTTTAATTAATTTTTTAATTTATACAATATATTAAATTTAACCAAATTCAAAAATACTTTTTTCAATTTCAGCATTCTTTTTTTTCAGTTATTGTTATTGTTTGCATTTTAACTGGGCAGATCTAGATAGTTTTTGTAAATTATTTGGGTTCAATGAATAAGCTTTCAGCATTTAATTCAACTTCTACAATCTTGGAAAAGTTTTAGAAAAGATTTAAAACCTTTTTTGGCACAACATTGTATTTAAGCAACAAGATATTCCCTAATCTTTATTATCTCCACGCTTATAATAGGAAAATCCCGAGTTATTTACAATTTTACGTTTTTTTTCCAATTCAGATAAAATTTAATTTATTTACACAATACAAAAAGCTTCCTCAAACTGTCATAAGAATTTCTTCTAAAAAGTGTTAGTGAAATGGTGATATCATGAGAAATAACATTTTGTTAATAAAATCAACAATTTACATTCACAGTTAACAAAATCATAAAATTTTATAAAAATTAACAAAAATTAATAGTAAAATACTGACAACAAAATAATAAAATATACATCACAATTTCCAAAATTGATTGCCGTAAGAACAATAACTTAAATTTCTATAAAAATAAAAAAAATATGATTGTTTAGGACAAAAGTAATTTTGATGATATTTAAAATTGAAAAGTAAATGCATTTATATGTCTTATGAAATTGATGAACGAAAAAATAGACCCAAAAAATTCAGAAACAAGTTTCTAACATTTCCATTCTTCAAGAAAACATAAATTCTCACTGATTTCAGTAAAAATTGGTTCACACTATATAATTAGCAAAGGAGCAATTTGCCATTATTCTTTCATGAGAAACACACACAGAAATCAATTCATAAAATACAACACATTTACAACTGGATACAAAAAACAGTTCTGTTTTCAAAGAGAAAACTTCCTAATATGTATTTAATTATACAAATATTTCATTAAACATTTAGATAAATTTGAAGCTGTATTTTATTCTTATAAAATACTATATTGATTTATAAGGCCCTTGTGTGTATAGATTAAACTAAAATTCATCATTATATTATAAAAGATGAAATAAAAATTTTGTTATTTTTCTAAAACATGCTAAAAGAAGTTAGTTATTTACTATTTTTAAATGGTTGTAGACATTGAAGACTAAATTTAATTTTTCCAAAAAGTCATTTATATGAAAAATTAAATATATCTTTAATTTTTTATCTGAATGAAAAAATTAAATGTCTTTAATTTTTCGAAGTTCGAGTCCCATTTATATAAAGATTTAATTTAGAAAACTTTCTCAACATATTAGGAGATGTAATCAAGTGTAGTGTTTTTTCATAAAATGAATAAGTCACTTTAAGAATGATTTTCTATTGTGACTATTAAAGATGGTATTACGTTTAAATGGATATTTCATCATCACTTACAAAAACAATATATTTTTAGTTTTTGACTATTAATGCACTTAGACTGAGTACCATACATATTTATTCTGCTGATGCCAAATACTTTTGTTGAGTTATTTGCAGCATCATAACGAACAGTTCCTTCGAACACAGCCAGTCCTGGTTTCGTCGTTAATGTGATTAAATAGTCACCAAGTGTCGGGGGCGCGTCCTCTAGTATAACGGTACGGTTTACTACGACATTTTCGTGTCTTCTGAATTTAAGAACAACTTCATTGGGCAGTCCAAGCCTGGCGTCTGTCACCTGAGCAATCTCCAAATGTGCACATACGTCTGAGTGTGGTTCAAGCAGTTTATTGATATGATCTACTAAAGCTTGGGATGCATTGATAACTTTTGGGTCATCCAGTGGTGTTGGCGAGAAGTTGTTGCACGGGCACCAGTGATACAATATATTTCCTTCATCGCATGTTCTCGTTTCTGGTATTTCTGTAAGCAGACTTATCCCATCTTCATCAGTTTCTTCGACTGGTTCACCGTTCAGACGAAGTAAATGCTTCATAGTAGCATGGACGTCAAAAAGCGTAATAAGCCGATCCTGATTAATCTTTAAGTTTTTGGCGAAATCAGGGTGTTGGTCAAGGAACCATTGAGGAAAGTGTAAATACATAAATGGCATTCTTTCTTCAAATTTACCGATATATGTATGTCGTATGGGACCAAATCTAAGACCATGATCACTGAATATAATTACGGCGCTGTTGTTGAATACACCTCTTTCGTAAAGGTCTTCCAGCATTCTTCTGGCTGGAGCATCAGCATAGCCTGCAGAGTTAAGACGATCATGTGTAATAGTTGATACCATGGTAAAACCAATATGCGGTCTTGCACCCATAGTATCAATAAAATTTTTCATGTAATCATAAATAAAATCCATTTCCATTTGAGAATTGAGACACCATTCAAGTTCTGGTTCACCTCTCAACCCAGAACTCTCAATTGCAAGAGCCATTGGTCGATAATAGTAATCAGTGGGAGGGTCATAAAATCCTCTCTTTAAGTAATTAAATGTGCCAGTAAAGGGACTGTCCTCTGCATAAAATGTTCTGTATCCTCTTTTGGCATAATCTTTCCATATCAAATCTATACCATCAAAATAAAATGTATCTTTCATAGTTTCATTCCAATAATACTCCACAAAGCGGCCAGTAAGTAAAGGCACAAGATTGGGAAACGTATTGTCACCAACTTTCGTATAACCTTTCATATCAAATGGTTTTAATTTAGTTTTCAAAAATTCCTTAGTTTTCCTAAAGTGTCTCATAAAATTCAATTTTGAAATAGAATCTATTCCCAAAAGGATTACATTTAAAGGATTAGGGGGTAATTCTATCATGGATCTTTCTAATTCTACTTCTGGTTTCAGTTTCACTAAAGGAAAGTACTGTTCAAGAGTATAATTATTACGGAAAAAACATTTGACAACAACATATTCTTCATCCAATGGTACTTCAAATTTCAATTCTTTGACTTCACTGGTTTTGTAATCATTCTCTCTGACGTGCCCAGGATCTTCATGTTTACGTGTAATACCTTGATACCAGCATTGCATATCATCAGGAGTAGCATTATAATGTTCCAACAAAATATCTTTATCTAAGTGTATAATTCCATGGGGCAAGCCTTTTAAAAACAAAGGTTTTCCGGGACACCAAAAATCAGTTTTGTTTTCAAAGAGATGGATTACAGTTGGATCAAAAGGGTCCATCTTGGGTATTTTGCAACCAGGAGTATCTATGATCAAAGCGGGATTTTTAGCTGGCTTGGAAACATCCACAGAATCAATAGATTTGTCTCTACTCTGCGTCGTTCCAAATCCAGGCCCTTTCGTAGTTTGCAATTCAGGCGATCCATTAGAGTCTACATTTAATGCAGGCTCAGTGGGCGCTTTTGTGATATCAATGTGTATGGAATCAGAAGGACCTGAAATTTCAAGATCCATATCAGGTCGCCTGAATTCTTTCGTATGATATAAGCCAGTAACAACTCTTGGTTGATTTGATGGAATATCGTTATTTAAAGACAGATTTGGAAGAGGTTCTTTGGTCACGAAAAATTCATCATCTTCATCGGTTGGACCAGATGGTACAAGTTCGGGATCAAATGTTCCACGAGAATGAGATCCAAATAGATTAGATGGTCGATTCATTAATTCTTTAAGGTGTTCTAATCTACTAAGATCCTTATCAGAACGAGATAGTTGATTCTCTTCAGTAGCGAATAGTAGATCTCCATATGCATATGACTTAGATTCTTCTGTCGCTATGGGGAAATCTTTGTAGGTCGATACTGCTTGTTTTTCAAATAGAGCTGTATCGTCTAATACTTCTTGGATTTCATGAGCTTCTGAATTTACAGGATCATCTGTTCTAATGTACCAATGGAACAAAAAGTACACTAGGCAACAAATGAGTAGTAGACTCAACAACTTTCGACGACGAGCTATTGCAGCCATTGGATCTTAACTTTTTTTTAATTAAACTGTATTTCAATATAATGGGCTACCTTGCAAATCACCTGTGGAAGAATACAAAAATCAATCTATACAAAAATTGAAAAATAAGTTGAAAAATAATTATAATTCTTGGTTTTTAAATATAATGATGGAAAACAAAATAAATATGAAATTATATTGGAGTTTTGAAAAAGAAAAATTTTTAATGTCTGATGTTTTATATTCATAAAAGAGTATTAATGAGAGAAATCAATCAAATATTTAATGCAATCATTGCTGAATCATCAGTGAGTAGCTTGAATTAAAATTACTCATGAAATTAAAATATCTGAAAAATATTGACCAAAACTAAGTTTTCTTTGTTCCAAAAACAAGTTTAAAAGTAGTTACAGTGGATAATTATATGTAACTTTTATGATATTAATTATACATTTTCTTGTATTCATATTCTGATAAATAAAGTATTTAATCTTGGTATCGGATATAATTATATAAAACAAACATTGTCATAGAGTCAGTTCACTTATATATATGGTATCACAAAATTTACTTGCTTGTGTTTGATTAAAAAAATATTGTTTACATAATTTCAAAATAATTTCTTAAAAGCCTTAATGCAATTGCTATTTACCATACTTTATCTAACAGAATAAACTGGAAAATTGTATATAACGTGACAAAATTATATTACAAAACAAAATATATGCCAAAATAAAAATTTTTTAATACGCAAAAGAGAGACAATGGAGTATACATAATTATATAATTTCGTAAATTTTCTATCATACTCTTCGAAAAAAATATTTTCATTGCATATTATTGTTAAAATTCTTAATTCAGTGATCATAGCAAAAAGAATAAAAATTAATTATTGGTTTAATGATACATAAAACCAATTAATTTTTTAATATTAGAACACCATTTTATAGCAGAAAATGCCAAGATCTTAAAATTTGTAACTAACTTAATATTTATTGTTTGTATTTAATTTGCAATTTAGTTTAGTGCCATGCAAAACTATAAATATTTTTAGTATTTTTTTTAGATAATGTTTTTGTGAATAAGACAGTAATAAAATTTTTCAACAGTTAGCATTTTATTAGATCATTTACATTAAATTTAGAAATGTTTGGCACAAGGAGTAAGTGTTATCACATTACGGTTGGTTTGCTTATCGCTTTACGATTATTTTTTGATCACAATGCCTAATTAGGCCGAGACCTACGGTTTGAAATTGATTCCGAACCACTACAAACATCCTTACCCCAAGGTGGTATTCGAATCCATGAACAGTTTAACCGAAGGCAAGAAGCTATCAACCTTCTTCCTTTGATTGTTTTGTTGTGTGTATATTCATACTACATAATATGTAAAAAAAAAAAAAAGTTTGCATATTGGAAAATATTTGCAATAAAAAGTCTTATTTTATAGAAGATCTCAAAACAAGATACTGTGAATACGAAGCATAATTTTGTGAAAATAATAACCAAAGTAAATAAAAGATTATGCAATTTCTTGGAAAAACTTTGGTGTTATATATCATGGCACATTACATAAGCTGATGAGGTTTTCATGTTTAATTAATGGGAATCAGATATTATAGTCTAACATAAAATAACAAAAACAAGTTTTTTTTCTTGAAAACAAATCTGATCAAACATAAAGATTAATTAGTGATTCAAACATTACTTTTTCTAGGAAATTAAAAAATATAAAGGAGAAGTCTCTTGATTAAATAGTCTTAAGAAAAATTAAAAATTATCAACTTGAAATTTATACACCTGAATTGAACTTCCTTTTATCAAGATGAATATCAGAAACAAAAGTCATATGTTATTCCAATTGAATTTGTAATTGCGTAGGAACACAGTACAATTGTTCAGAAATACTATAACAGGACCTAATCGTTAGATTTAAAATATTTACATTTTTACATTAGTAGGCTAAATATTAGACTATAAGAACATTAAAATAAATTATTGAAATATTAGTTAGAGATGGATGTATTATAACGATAAAAGCATTTTTTTTTCAGAACATTATATAAATGCATATTAAAACGTTCTTTATTCTATACTGTGAAAAACTTTTATAAATTATAAAATAATCTCATTAGTTATTTCATCACTAACTTAGTTAACTTTTGTTTTCTTAAATTTATATATTTTCTTTTGTAATTTCGATTTCCCCTATAATTTTTTTAATAAAATATTAATATTATTAGAAGTTTAAAAATAAAATTTTAATCATTGTAATTCCTTTAAAATTTCAGTTTGTTGAATTGATTGTAATTCATTAAATTTTTAATCGAATTGATTGTAAATTATTGTAATTCATCTAGTTAAATTTGTATTTATGATGAATAATTACTTGTTAAGTTTAACTCTAACAAATTCAATAAATAGGACTCATTTACTTCAATTCTGATCAAACATATAGTTTTTATAATACAAAGAAACATGTTGGGAGAATGATTGCAATAAAATAAGTGTAAGAAAGGACGAAGCTTCTGACATCAAGGAATAACATTTAAACACAACTTTGAAGTAATAAAATAGTTTTTATAATAAAAAAATAATAAATATATAAAATACTCACATATTTGGTAATTAAAGGTTTTTATAGCAAGTTGTTATAACTAACAAAGTACTTTTTATCATCTAATGAATTAATAAATATATAATTACTATTTATTATATCTATTAATTACAGCATTATTACTTAAGATAAAAATTACTAAAGATAAATATTTATTTATTAAATAACTAAACCTATATTTTAATCAATGCTTAGGAAATTTTAATATATATATTTCAATGAAATGATGAAGGATTTCATTAGTATAACAAAAGTAAATATAAAATATTTATTAATTTTATATTTATGAAACAAAATTGATGTTTGTTATTTTCATAAATACAACAGGAACATGTAGCATATAAGAAAGGGTTTCCAATTAAAATGAGAAATGGAAACCATTATCTTAAATTTTATACAGTATTATTAATTTTGCTCAATTAATAAAAAATTTAACATATCATGATTGTTTTTAATTATAATAACCTATTCTCATGATGTAAAATTTAAAAATTTTACAAACTTATATAATAATTTAAAATGTAAATTGTTGATAATGTAATTAAATACATTACTATATAAGAATATATTAATTAGGATAGCAACAGTAAATATATTATAAACAACTAGTATAATTTAAGTAACAAATACAGTAACTTATTACTTGAACAAGTGAGCAATTTTAGCAATATATCCATGTATAAATTTATAAAATATAGTTTTTAATTAAAACAATATTATTGAAATATAAACAGTTATATAATATTTTTTAACTTTAAAATTAATAAAAATATGATGTACTTCTTCCCATAAATTTGAGTTTCTATGATAAAGGTGAAACACATAAGGAAACTAAAAAGAATAATTTCATTAAAATATTTATCCAAAAAGAAATATGCATTCTAAGAAGGGAGATTTTTATATAATTGAGAACAAATAATATCAGAAAATATAATTTTATGATTATAGAACTTCACGCTTATTATAGAACAATAAAACACTTCACACTTTTAAAACGTAATATTCTATAACTTGGAATACATTTCGTAGAAAAAAACTGAAGTTCTTATAACTACTATTCACTTGTGTTTTTGCTGAAAAAATATATTGTATACTATAAGCTTGTCAAATATTCTTCTTAAATATGCAGAATAAACATTGAATATTATTGCCTATATTGTGAAAAATATATATTATAAATATTACAGAGTGTTCCTAAGCTGCTGGTATTTTCTAAGTATTTTACTGTACGCACTCTTAAAATGTGAATTTTTAAATTTTTAAGAAAAAACAATTGTTACAAAAATAATTATATATTATTGGAAGGAAACATATTGTTGATTGCAAGTTGCAAAAATTTTTTATGTTTTATGTTTAAAAATATTTTTATTTACTGTTCCATATACTGACAATCAAAATCAATAAATTTTTATAAAGTTACAGTACTGGTACCTAATTGAGAATCAATGAACTAATTTTGATTTATTTCACTAATCCATAGTTTTAAAGTACAAATAAATTCATACTGCCAAATATTTTCTATATTTATTTCTTAATCTCTTAGAATGCAATTAAAATTTAAAGATATTTATCATTACAGGCAATGATTGTATTTGAATTTACCTAAAAACGCTAATAAGGACGACGGTTAAAATATAATTCTCATATATATAACAACATACCTGAATAATTTCCTAATTTAGTTCTACGAATAGCAAATTTATAGCATGTTATCCATTTCTCCATTATTATGATTTATTTTGATACAAATTTACCTTCGGTTGCTTGCGCTTGAAATGAGCAAATCTTCCACATCACCGGTGTTCTTTTCCACTTATGTTTGTCAAACGAAAAGGTGTGAGACGAGGCGAATGTGATTCGCCGATATAAAAATGAAACATCTATTTTATTTTAAGAGTTATTATCAGTCAATGATTTATGCCATGAACTTTAATTCCAGAATGAAAAATTATTACTTTTTTAAAAGGCAAAATAAATTTCATGTGAATATAATATTATTTTAATATGTCGTAGAATACGTTTATTCAAGTTTTCTTGATATAAAAATACTTTATATACATTTTTATTCTATGATTAAAATATATTTAATTAATAATATAAACAAGTTATTTTTATTTTGAATTAAATATACTAAGTGATCTATTGTTTATTTAAACTATTTGCTTTGGGTAATTTATCATATTTCAAACTGACTCAAGCTGTACTTCCATAATATAATTTTTCTGTTTTAACTTTTATTTGGCTATGTTAGAGAAAATTAAAGAAAACGTGAAATAAATTTAAGAGAAAAAATTAATGGGAGAATTTTTCGATAAAATTATTTGAAAAAGAAATAAAAAATTTAAGGGAAACAAATAAGTTTATGGAAAATATATAAACGACTTAATATTCAATATACAACATAACATCACTCATTTGAACAAAGTAAATGCATTTGATTTTAAAATGTTTAAATATGTAAATTCATGAATATTTTCTTATAAATATTTAATCTTAAGTTCATGAACTGAGATCAATAAATCAAAACTGAAGAACTTGCAATGAGAAGTTCTAATTTCATTTATGAATTAAAGTTTATTTATTTCAAGAAATCTATAGGCTTACAAAGTATTTTTGATAAAACAGAAATTATATATCAATACTTTGATACTGTTTATTACGATTAAACCAATATTAGCCGTAACTTAATTATATTTTGTAACATGAATTCTAAAAGAGGAGAAATTCAACTATTGTGAATATGTGAATCATATTGTATTCGATCAATAAGCATCCTAAATTATATATATATATATATACATACATATATATATATATATATATATATATATATATATATATATATATATATATATATATATATATATATATATATATATATATATATATATATATATATATAACATTTAAAAATTAAACCTATGAAAATATTTTTGATTTTGTCATGAAATATAAAATTAATAACATACACAAATGTAAATTATTTTTTGCTAAGAATCATAAAATAAAATTATAAGAATATATTTGCACAATATATTCTTATATACTGTGCAAATGTGAAAATACATTTGCACAAGTAAAAATATTAACCATTTTATCGTTATGAAAAAATTTAAAAGACCAGGCAAATTTTTATCATATGATGGAGGAAAATTAAACGATTAAATTAAATAAAGAATATTATTTTAATTTGATTATTTACTGGCGTTTATTAAATAAATATTTTCTTTTTAATCATGATTAATTCTTTAGGGGAAGATATTCTAATCTTAAATACTGAATCATAATATTAGGCAAACAATTATACAAGCATTAAGTTCAAATTAAAGTGATTAAACTGATAAGATATATTTACCTTTTACAATAATTTCCGTGATAGGGGGGTATGTTCCAAGATCATATCGCTGCAGATTTCCTGAAATCCAGACTTGAACTTGAAGACATCTCAACTCTTAATTGAACCTTTTGCAGAGGAAAAGCCACGATAAACCTTAGTTCCCCGCCAAAGCTTTCGAAAAGAATAAAATGTTCTAACAAATATAAAAACACGCCTAAGTTTCTTACGGCAGTGAAATTATTTGATACAATCTTATTACTTTGGTTACTCTATATTTAATAACTTCACTTTAGGATCACATGCTTCGATTCATGTAGAGATATAAGAAATTGAGGTATGGCTTTGCCGAGGTTCCCATAACCAATATTATTGGAGAATGGTTTGTCGTGCAAATATCAATGATCGTAAATCTAATAGCACGACGTCAAAACACACTAAGGGCTTTAAAAATTATTTGTATCATTAAGGTAGGAAACATAGTAATATTTTAAGCATTGTTGTTGCAGGTGCCTCAAAATACCTATTATATTCCATCATAAAATTTTCTATAAGAATGTTTTTTAAAAAGATTGCAAAAATAATGATTTTTAAAAGAGTGGAAGAGAAAAATATCAACATTACATAAATTTTAGATTTCAGATAATAAAAAAAAATTAGGCGCAAACGAGTATTATAGATATTTGTTTGTACCTAATTTATTTATACAGATAATACTGCCACTACAATACATGGAACATAATTTAAAATATGGAATTACATTTGAAATTTTCATATACCTTCAATGATAATGTTATGATATAATTTTTAATTTTAAGAATTACACACAAAGTAAGAAAAACAAAAAGTTTAGTATTTAAGTAGAGGAAATTTTAATAAAATTTTATGTACATTATTTGTCAATTATTAATTAAATTACTTTGATAATTATGATTTTTCCGATCAGGATAAGTGAGATTTATTTTTTGTTATTTATATGAGTATTGAAAAAAAAACCAAAAAAAAAACCCGTCAGGAATTATAATAAAATGTTTTACAGAATGTCAATGATCTAAATCAGTTTAGAAGTGCATTATTTTTACGACAGATATAAATATTTTACGATGTGATTTATGAACTAGAGAAACCTGATATAAGTTTTAAAGTCCCTCATTATTTGACACACATTTTTCCAAATAAAACAAATTAATTAAAAATATTGAGAAATAGAAACTTAAAGAAATAACTACACAATAATTTTCTTAAAGTCTTACATCGAAAAAAATGAAAGAGATGACAATTATTATCAGACAAACTTAATTAAAAACTATACATCTTCATATAGTTTTATAACCCTAGAAAAAATATATTTGTGTATAATATTGGAAATATTAATCTCTAATTTAGAGAAATGGATTACTTTTATGCATAAAATTAAAATTTAGGTTATATTTTACAGACATTTATGCTCATATGATATATTATTAAAAATCCTATAAAAAATTTCTCACGTTTGTTATTACATAAATAATTCATTCTAATTACAAAAGAGAAATAATAATAGTTACTTTTTAATTATAGAATTCATATATTAACACTGTATTTTCATACTATAATGCAGCAATGTAAAGTAAATTATTCTAGGAATGTAATATATATTATGCCTATAATGCTCATTGTTACATAAATTTTAAAAACTGTAAACATTATAAAAATAACAACTAAGACTCATCTTATAACTTACATTTTCAATGATTTTAACTATTAATGAAAGAATATTCGAATCTACTATAAATTAAAATGATAAAGAACCATGTTTAAGCAGTCATAATTTGATTCATATTTTATATAAAATATTTCAAGTACTTATCATTGAATAAAAAGATTTAGCTTTATTTCATAATAGTTTAATAATTACAAGTTTCCAAAAAATTTAAATAAAGAACTGCTTTCCAATTTATCATATTTCAACAGGAAGAAAATGTAGGGGTTTCAACTATAATATACAGGTAAACATAATTTATGATCATTTTATATTAATTATATTATTTATTTTTCAATTACTATTAAATTTGACAAATAAATGAATAATTGAAAAAGTAAAGTAAAAGTAAGTATAGTGTTAAATAATTAAATTAAGTAAAGTATTAATAAAGTAACCGCGTGCATTATTATAGCTATAGATTTTTACTCATACCAACTTAAATCACATCAAGGGAAAAAGGGGCAATGCAGTTTCCTACATGATTCTGCTTTACTCATACTTTGAAAGGAAGGATTAGAATAACATAAGATAAAAAAAAAAAAAAAAAAAAAAAAAGCGGAGCTTAGACGTCAACACTGCTGATAAGAAGCAGAAGGTGTGTTGCAGATATTCGTTAGAAAAGTCTGATAAGAAAAAGTATATCATTCACATTATATTATTTTGTTTTTGGAAGTTGGATTACACAATGCGTATTCAATACTTTTTTGTGGCTTTAGACGTAATAAGATAACTAAATATGGATATTAATAAAATATTGAAACTTAGATTGAATATACGAAGGTAAAATTAATTTGAAAAAGAATGATTGAATATAAACTGCAATGTGTGAATAACTTTAAAATCTCTTTTTAATGCTTTTGTTTGTAAAATTCTTCAATTTATCTTTATTCAAATACGAAATTTTACTGACGTATCTATAAACTGGACACAAAAAATATATAATTTTATGTTTATCTAAATAGTGGTGAAGATCTATCTCCTGGATTTGCGCTAAATTCGCAGATAAATATTAAGCAATAATCTGGGGTAATCTGTTGATTTGAATATCAAATATCTTTTTTGGAAAGTTACTGCATGTAATTTTTATGAAGATTTTTAAGAAAAAAATTGCCTTTACTTCCCCCACACGAGTTAAGTATGAGCGTAGTTCTCAACATTCGCTAAGAATTGCTTAAGCAAAAGAATATGATGAAATCTGATCACTAATTAAATGCATAACGGTGAAAAGATTTAATTACTGGTCCTGATAATTAAGATGTACCGAATTACATTTTATATATATATATATATATATATATATATATATATATATATATATATATATATATATATTTATATATAAATGACAATTTATTAATTATTATTTTTTTTTCTGCTAAAGACTTTATTTTTCCAAAATAGAAAAACATTTTCAATATTCACATTAATGAATGTATTCAGTTAATAATAATTAGCATAATTAACAAGTAAAATAATGTTAATTTTTATAAAATATTTTATAAAGATTAAATGCATATAATTGTTTCATAATGTTTGGCCTAATAATAATTTGTTACACTTTGCTAATGAAAATACACAATTCCTCAATAATATTTTATTTTAAAAGATTTTCCAACAAAATTGCGTAAATTGTAAAATTAAATATTTTTTTTGCAACTTATTAAAAGGATTGTAAATTTATCAGTTATTATAGAAAAAATAATTATTATGTAACAGTTAAAATTATCTTTATTGATTATTATAATATGTAGTTATTAAAGTTTAGGTTCATTACATTCGCATCTTTTTATTCCATTATAACTTTTCATTTAAAAAAAATGTTTACAATTTTTCTTAAGTATTTCGCTAAAATATATTTTTAGTGTTTCCTTTAAACCATGAAAATTGTTACTTAGTTATTTTTAACTTTTGCTTAAGAACAAAATAAATTGAGATGCATAATTCAAGCGAAATAATTACATTTAAATACATAAAAATATTTTTAAACTGTTTAGGATTGCATTAGTTTTGTAGAGTGTAGTAAAAAATAAATTTTAAGTAAAATTAATTTACAGTGGATCAAATTGTTTTCGATTGTATTAAGAATCAATTTATTGAATAAAATATTTTAAGTTTTTCACAATGCATATTACGTTGTTTTAAAATTCTTGCTCTTTAAACAAATTGAATTTATGGTTGTTACATGAATATTATTATAATATGAATCGTTGAAACTTAAAACATTTTTTTTTAAAAATAGGAAAATATATACAAGTTTATTTCTATAATTTAATTTACTGAGATACAGCTCTAACATTAATTACAAGTTATTATAAAGTTAATATTGGAACTTTTTTGACTATACTAGGCAGAGTTTTTAGAAACTAGATAAAGGCAGGTTCTGGTGTGTCAATTGTCAACTAAATACTTAAATAATTTGGCTTACTAAGGTAACGGAAAAATGTAAAACACATTTTTGTAATTAACTGAAATTAATAATTAAACAAAGCTGTACATATTTTTAAAAGCTTTGAAATAATATTAAATATTTTTCGAAAATATAATTGTAATTAAAGATAAACTATCTAAAACAGAATCAAACACGAGACATATTTCTTACTCATAGGTAGTGGAAGAATTTAGATTTAAAACAAAGAATCTCTATCGTCAAAAAAGTTTATTAATTTCTTAAATGAATTAATAAAATTAACAGCCAAACAGAATTAATTAAACTTCATAATTAAAATTCCAGTCAATACGCTTTACATTTTGTCCAGTATTAATGTATGTAAAGGTATTAATTTATGGGGGGAAATTACAATTTAATAAATATCTAAATCTCATGCATTGAATGTAGTTTATAACTAGAAGACAATTTTGTAAGCTTTTTCTTTAGAATCCATCTATGTTACAGTCAATGATCCGTTAACGAACATTTGGACAGTGAACATATCGAACAACGAACATTTTTTGCATTTGGACAACGATAAAAACGCATTTTAACGAACACTTCTTGGGTCTCAGGGATGATGTGAAGGGTTGCCCAGCCCAATTGACCAAAAATCGTTATTTTCTCTCTTGAGTTAAGTTGTTTGCCTATTGAACTTCAAAGTTCTATTCTGGAAAAATTCTTTTTTCCAATAGAATATTTATAGACCACCAGTTTCAGTTTTGTATTTCATTCAAAACCGAAATTGATTTCATTTTCAACACCCTCACCTCGTTCATTCATTAAAGATGTGGGAGGATGTCAGACCAATGGTCTTAGAATGGTTTCCAAACCAAATTAATATCAGTAAGGTTAGGGATCTTTACAACAACAGTGCTATTTTTCACTTCTGGAAAATCTTAAAAAAGAGAGAAAAATGATCAACATTGTTCATGTTATTTAAGGCCCCATAAACAAAAAGTAAAAAGGACTGATAAGTATGAAGACTATATGTATGTATTATTTTATTTCATAAACATACTAAAGAATTATACATTCTGAAGAATCATTCGTTCTGTAGACCCTTTAGGGTTTACAGAACGAATTAATCGATTTCACAAAAAAATCTATGGTAAATCAATGATTGGTTAATGAACAATTCGGGTTGCAAACACAGTCTTGTAATGGATTAGGTTCGTTTGCCAATCATTAGTATAGAATAAATTGGGGAAGAAAATAAATTTGAAGAATACAAAAACATGGGATTCACCGTAGTGGATAGCGCTCTACAGAACGTAAGGTCTCAAGTTTGACTCCAGTCACAGGTAAACATTGGAGAATATGTGCATCTGCCATCTGCAAGCACGTCTGTCGGTGTTTGGAAATTTTCTGGGTCTCTTTATTTTGCGACACGTAAATACGATGAAAAAATATGATTGGTATAAAGATACTATCGATGAAAATTCCTTCTGGAAAGCAGTTTAATGAGGTTTATATTAAATACTTTGAAAATATTTTCTGTCATTAATATGTCCAGAACGCAGTGTCAAAGAATAAGAAAATATGAAAAAGTTATAAATTTATATGCTGTGTAAAGCTATTTCCAACACTAACTTTCTTGAAAAATAATTAATATTTTGGAAACAATTCATTATGGTAAATAAAGTTTTAAATACATACAAAATACAGTAAAGAAGTCTTGGTTGCGCTGAATCACGAAATATGATAAAAACATCTGTAATTTTTATAATTTTCAACTATTATATTTTAATTAAATTAAAAAATACAAATATGCTTTTTAAAGTGTAGTTTGAGTTTTTGTAAATAACATATCAACTATGAATTGATAAGCAAATTAAATTTTTAAGAAAAATATCATAGCTGATAATTTTTATTAATTTACATTTCAACTTAAATTTAATTCAATATTACCCAAGTAAATTTATTCAAGTTTTAATATTTTGATTTAAATTTAACTATAAAAAATGTTCAAATTAAATTTAATTCAATATTAAAATATTTTCTGAAAACGATTTTGAAAATACTTTCATTGAAGCAAAAATAGCTTGAAAGTAAAATATTTGTTTCAAACATGTGTTACATTTCTTAATTTTTGTAATGAGTACAATGAAAAAGAATTTAGATTGTGCCCAAATTGTCGCTTAAGAAGAATAAGTCTGAGAAGTATGACCTTCAGTTTGCACCTGCCACATGCGGCATATTTCGCGACGTTTCTGTCTTTATTAGCATAGAAAGAAGTAGTTGCAGAATTTCTTACGCTTTGTGTATATTTTTGACTTCTGTTCAAATAATTCTCTTAAGCCGACTGATTCAAATTTTCTAGCATAGTCTCAGAGAATTGGAAGAATAACTTTCTGATTACATGATTTTGTGTGTGAGAGAAACTGTTTGCTCATTTGCGTTCTTTTTTATGGATACAATTTATTTATTCAATGAAATAAAACGAGGAAAAAAATAGTGGACAAAAACGTGAGTTGTTTCTGGACTAATAAGAGCATACTCTTATTATATATTTTTTAAATAAAAAGAGAATCCAGAACAAAACATTTAATTTGGAAAATTTCTGTAAGTTCTACAAAGTATAAAGTAAATATTATATTTATAGAAGATATAAATATAAAGTTAATTTAAAAACACAAAGGATCCCTTTGCTGTATCGTAAAATTTTTATAATCTTGAAATTTTTGGGACATAGCCTGGTTTTTGAAGTTAAATTTTAAAAATTTTAGAGCTTCTTATAGTACACAATTTTTTAACATTCACTTTAAAAAGGAGTTTCTGAAAGATATTCAATAATTTGTTAATAAGTTGTGACAATAACTTGTCTTTCTAATTTGATAGTATTGACAACTTCTTTGCTTTTGAAGAATACATTATACATTGATTTTTTTTTGTGCTAGGATGATTTTTACCCATTATGGGCAAGAAACTATCTTCAAAAATCCATATTTCAATTACTTAATGTGTCATATTTATTGGAAGTAAAAAAATATGGCTCATCATTAATTAGAAGTTTATGAATAATATGTGTGTGGTGACTACAGTTTTTAAAATAACTTGAGCTTCTTTACTTCCTCTGACATGTTTCTATTTTTGGAATTCAATGAAATTATGGAAAACTTAATGACCAACTATTATTTTTATAAGCAAATTTTTATAAATGATTTTAAAAATGGTGGTACATTCCTTCTATATTTTTTGGTAGCTATGGAGATTATCATTGATTAAAAATACACATATAGCAAACAGTTTATTTGTTCTTTAAGAGTGTTCTTCATCCAAAAAAGAACTTATATATCAACTGAATACAATAACACGAAATGCATAGTCATGTCCAGTAATTATAGACTTTAAAGTATTTTTTTGATTTAATTCTTTAGAATCATAATAAATCAGAATACAATTTATAACCTCTCTCCTTTCTTCATTTTTCACATTCTCTTTAAAACTTATTCTCTATGAGAATGAATTCATTCCTATTTTTAAATATGACAATAAATTTTTTTATTACTTTTCACCTGAGAAAATCTCAAAGTAATTTTCGTACTGATAACTTTGGTTATACTAATAATCTTTGTATTTAACTTTTATAATTTAAATCCACAGTCTCTTCAATGAAAATCTTATGTTTCAATTTGAAAATAATTTTGATTTTATTATTTGTAGAAAATATTAAACCACCGATACTGACACATTTTTTCTCTTCAATAAAATATTTTTCTATATTTGTTCTACAGTAATATATTTTATTTCAGGATACATTTATACAAAAATATGAATTTTATACATTCTGGTAAAAAAGATGCATTATTTATTTTGATTTTTCCTAAATATTTATAAAATGTACACATTTAAATGGAATATATGTATATTTCTCTTGAAAAAAATATTTATAAATAATTGGATTTATTCAAATAATTATTTGAACATTTTGTAATGTCTTGATGAAATTAGCATGCTTAATCCCTCCAGATTTTTTTCAAGCTTCAAAATGAGTAATTAAAATTAAACAAAACAATTGATTAAGCTTTTTTTATGTGATTTTAATTGCGCTTTTACTGCACAACTATTCACTTTTTCAACCCACGTCAAAATATCTTTAAATATCGATTTTAATCATGTAAAACGGATCAAGAAGGCAAAAATAACTGAAAAACTAATTAAAGAATCGAATGACGTCAAAGACGGTAAACTTAAGATACATTTAATTGGATGAAATATTTATGTAAAGAGATTATCCTACAATGCACATTCTTTTGAATGTGCATTGTAGAGAGGATCTGCTGTTAGTACTATAATGTTGTATTTCATATAATGAATCAATGGATATTATATCATTCCTATGGAATCAATCTTATCTAAATAACAATTTTAAAATGTAACTCGCATGATTAAAATTAACAAATTGCTGACAGTTTAGCAGGTGGAATTTCGAAGAATAAATATTGCTATCACAATAGATAGCAGTTTAATAATACTGGTAATCTAAGGTTTTATTACAATGATGAAAGATTAATATTTTTTGTTCCCACAAGAAAATACAGGTGAAGAAATAAATTCAACACAACATGTTTCATTGTGACCAAGAGATAGTGTGAAAAGATTAACTTAAAATAATTGTCTAGATACCCGCAAGCTCAGAGGAAACACATAATAAATTTTAAGAAAAACAAATTAAATTTCATGAACTTAAAAATAAAATCTAAATTTCAGTAAAAGTATATTAAAAAAATAATTTCACAAATATTTAGAAGGAAATTGTAAAAAAAAAATGTTTCACAAATAAAATTTGCTTTTTAATGAATGCATTGTAATTTAAAGAAGATTAGATTATAATAGTATTTAGTATATTCTACAATTATTTGCATAAATTTTTTTTATTGGAAAGTCAATTTGTCAATATAAAAGTATTTTCTCTAAATAATATATTTTGTCCTATATTTGTTAGAGATAAATCAAGCGGGGGTAAAATTCCGGTACTTTCGAGTCAAAGAGTCTTGAATGGCAGTTTTCACAGTACCAAGATCATCAAAGATTTTCTGAGTGAAGGAATTGTTCAACGCACAAAATAGGTGAGAGTCAGTTGGGTCAGTCAAGTCAGAAGAATAGAAAAGGTGGGATAAAAACTGCCACTCGAAGCTTGCCAACTTTCGGAGACTGATTTAGCCTTTTATGATCTCGATGAAAGATAATGCCATAATGATTGATTGATGAGCCCTGACTATTTTGTTACCAAATTTGTGATTGTAGCCTCTCTGATTGTAGACAGGAGAATGCAGAATTAGTGGTTTAGTTGGGTGGTAGATATTTTTAGTGTGAATAATTCAATTTACATCCCACAACACACATTCAATAAAACCAGCTTGTGATGAAGTTCATGTTTTGAAGTCGACGCAGATGGAATAGAAGGATGAAACAGTCTTACGTCACTTTATGTAACACAATCCACTTTTCATCGCATGTCACAATTCGCTTTAAAAGTATGTTTTTTTTGTACCAAAAATCAAGGAAACATAAGTAATGATATGATCATCGTATCGATTAGCAGTCAGGTACGTGGAACCCAATGATTTTCATCAACTTTACCATAAATTAAGTTAATCAGCTGTCTCTTGACCACATTATTCAGTATACATTGAGGGGACTCGCTAATTCTTGCTTGTTTGAGTTTGGCTATTTCTTATGGTTAGTTAACATCGTTTTCTCTGACGTGTGGTAAGCGTCTGCACTTAACATGATCTAGGTAGCTTCTATCTCTTTTCCTAATTTTATGAAACCATCGACAACACGTGCTTTTCTCTCTTTCATCTTCACCATAAACTTGGCAAGCATTGTATGCTGTTTCTGGCGTATTCTCTTTTATATCGAACTCGAGTAACAATGTCTCAGGTGCTGCTGTCACTTTCAACGCTATATTTTTTTAAGATTTTTTGAGAAGTTAATTGTGTAATATATAATGTATTCATAAATTAAGAATCTCCACATTTGACATAAAACATGACGTGTTGCGTCAATTTCATTACAAATTTCATAACTAAAAATAACACTTTTACACTCACCTAATATATATACATATATTTATAGAATCCTAAAAAAAAAAAAGTTAACAGCAAAATTTCAAAAAAGTTCTTTTTCAAAGATAAAATTATTGAATATATAGCCTCTTGTGAAGTGTGGACTAACCTCAGCTGTACGCCATGGCATAAAATCAAAGAAGCTGTAGGTGTATCTCTAATGTTTTAGGAGTTCACGCAACTTCCACATATTGCCAAAGTTGATCTGATTTAAAAGCAGGTGGTGTATCTTGGGGGAGCTGTTGTGGTATGTGGTACACATGTCATTGGGACCCGTTTATAGGGTAGGTAACAATTCAAAATCCATTCAAACAAGGAATGGACAAAGACAGTATAGGGAGGGAAAGTACATCCATGTCCAAACAGGGATTCGAACCTAAGACCTCACTATCCGCAGTCAGGAACACTGACCACTAGACAGGGTGGGCAGCAAAAAACGTATTGTGTAAAGTTGATATGACTTGTATGCTTCCTTCAACATATATATATAATATATATATATATATATATATATATATATATATATATACACCAACATGCATGCATACCAACAGTTTTGATGTGTGAAAGACTAGAAAAACAGGGGAAAGAAGCAATTCAATTTGATGGGTGCTCTTGAACATTGATTGCCCCCTATGGTAATGAATTAATTTGTTGAAATATGGTTGAAGGAAGGGTGGCGGGACTACGGATTCCAACACCTCATAAATGTGTTTCTGGCTATTCAGTGTACTTGCAATACATACTAAAGTGATAAAGGAATGAAATCTAATGTACTTCAAACAATGGTACTCGATGCAAGACTAGAGTTGTTGTTCAAAAAGCAACACTTCAGTAGTATCTCATGATGGTGTCTTCCGAGTCAAGTCAATGCAAAGTAGTATAGCAAGCAAAAATGGGATTCATCCTTAAAGTCAATTGCACTCCATTCTTTTAATTATACCCACTGTTCCTTGCACCATTGGCGACATAAATGTCTGTGGTTTTGAGTCATGAATAAACGAAGCAATGTGCTCCTTGCGAATATACCACTCAGCAGCAAGACCTTTGTCGAAAGGTATGAGTGGACACAGGACGATGTATAACAGACTGAATATGTTGTGCTTTACTTCGTGAAAAGGCTGAGCAGTCTATTGCTACTATACGCAGAGTATCTTTTTATGACGTACAGAAAAGCAACGAGGTGTGTGCGATACCTCTTGCCTGCCTTTCCCTCTTACATCTACAGATTAAAAATTTGTATCTCAGTCTTTTGTTTTGTTCAATACAATCTCTACGCAAGTGATGCGCGTATGCACTGCTAAGTTAATGAATTGCATGTCTCCTCGCAAAAAACGTATTGTTGTCTTGTGCCAGCTAGGCTGGCAATATGGGGTGCGCTGCTCCACTTTTCCAACGGAACTGTAATTTGATGTGGAGTCTGACTTCTTCAGTACACACACATGTCATTGGGACCCGTTTATAGGGTAGGTAACCATTCAAAATCCATTCAAACAAGGAATGGACAAAGACAGTATAGAGAGGGAAAGTACATCCATGTCCAAACAGGGATTCGAACCTAAGACCTCATTATCCGCAGTCAGGAACACTGACCACTAGACAGGGTGGGCAGCAAAAAACGTATTGTGTAAAGTTGATATGACTATATATATATATATATATATATATATATATATATATATATATATATATATATATATATAATATATATATATATAATATATATATATATATATATATATATATATATATATATATATATATATATATATATATATATATATATATATATATATATATATATATATATATATATACACACACACACACACACACACACTTTTAGGCACTTATTCTGAGTTTATTTTTATATAAACTTTTTTAAACTAAACCTTTCATCTTCAATTAAACTACGATAGTCTTAATGATATAGTTTTAAATCCAATTTATATTTGTCTTCTCTCTTATAACATGTAAATATTAGTTTTGTTCTTTATTTCGCTGAAAAATATACTATGACAAACCTTAAAGTAATTTATTCCTGTGAACACAACAGACATTGCTTCTTAATTGCATTTCTACTTGTTACATATTTAATATAAAGCTTAATTCATTTTGTGGACGGACTCATTTTGTGTATAGCAGAGCTAAATGACAAACATTTGCATTTTAAAATGGATTAGAGAATAGTAAAAAATGCGAAGTATTAATAGAACTCGAAATTGCTGAATTAAAGTTCTGAATCAATTCAATTGTCAACTTGGATTTTTTCAAAGCATTTCACTTTTTCACTTTTTTCGTTTTGATGAAATCAAATCAACCCTCACAAATTCTTAAATGCTGAATAAAATTTAATCCAGATGAAGTTTTTTATATTAGTAGTTTAAAGAAACATTACCACATAACTTCGAAAAAAATTTTTTTTTATTAATGATATCAATTGAAATCATATGTATCCAATTCCTACGAATATTTTTTGACCAAATGTGATTCTGTTTTATGGATAATTTTGCTTTACGTAAAAAAGTTTTCAATGAATTTTAAATTATTTTAAAAAATATCAATTTTTAATATTATAATTCATATATTAATTACGAGGTCAAATTTTTAAAATTTAAATATTAATGTTTTAACGTGTATTTTTGTATTAATCTTTAAGCGTGGAATGACCTTTTTAATTTAATAATCTTAAATTTCTAAAATAAGGAAACATTTTTTGTTTGTGTTTTTTAAACAATTTCGTTTTAACAGAAATACGATTCCCGTGTAAATTTTTATATAAATTAATCGCTATGTAATTTTTTTACATATAAAAAATAAATCTTTGGTTTAATATTAACATTGAACATTATTTCAAGATGTATTTGTTTGATTTAAATTGAGAAATAATATTTTAAAACACAAATTTGCTTAAAAATTGTCTGTAAAACACACTAATTAGTAAATTGTAATTTATTTTTACAAAAATGTTCCTGATAAATTCAAATTTTAAAGTTATAGTTGTTTTTATGTGCCAGCTAGGCTGGCAAATTGGGGTGCGGTGCTCCACTTTTCCAACTGAACCGTATTTGGTGAAGGGTCTGACTTCTTCAGTACAAACACATGCTATAGAGACCCGTTTATAAGGTATGCAACCATTCACACCTCATTCACACACAAGGAAATGACAAAGACAGGATGAATAGAGAGAGAAAGTACATCCATGTCTGAACCGGGATTTGAACTCAGAACCGTAGTCAGGCACGCTGACCACTAGACAAGTTGGCCGATTCAAATCTTAAAGTATTATTGATAATAGAATTCGATTTACATATATTTGGTGACGTATTCGCGAGTGAGGAATTAGATTAGTTTTATTTAATGTTATATATATCTCGACAGGGAAATTTTTTTATAATAATAAATAATATTATTTCGTTTTCACTCATTTTGTAATTTAAATTTAGTAATGGAATGAGAATTAAAGGTTTTTTAATATTTAGCACAAATATCGCAAACATGACAATCAAGAAATCTGATATAGTAACCAAAATATTTTAAAATAAACACAAATAAAATGATATTCAATAAAGGGGTTTAGAACTCACGTTAATTTAAATCTGTGTTTACAATACCAGCTCATGTCTTTGAAAATATTTTAACTTTAACTTGACATAAATATTCTCAATAAAACAGTTAATGATAAGTATTAATTATAATTTGATTTTTAAAAAAAAGACTGAAGAAAGAAAAATAATCATTTTCTTCAGACATTTTATTGACATATTTTTATATTTTTGGCAATTTTCTGAAAATAAAATTTTAATAAAATTATTATCGCTTATTTACATCAAAACATTTTTCCAAACGTATATTTTAGGTTTGATAATGAACTCAATAATGGCTGTACAAGTATTTAAAATTAAGTTTACATCAGTTTCTGTTTTTATAAATATATCCTAAATATAATGATACATAGCAAAAATAAACTAGAAATTCAGAAGATTATAAAAAGTTACCATTTTGTAATGCATTAACTTATGCATTTTACTTCAAAAGTCTTCGAAAGCTGTACAACACATTTTCAAGGTTATCTATCCAAGTTTATAAATAGAGGTTTCAATAGAAGTGTGAATTTTGATCTAAAACTTGTGTAGTTTCTATGAATAATAGTCAATCCCACACCACCACAATTAGAGTTGGTTTGAAAACATCATTTTTAAAATTTATTCAACAGTAACTTAGACGTTTACGAATGGGTTTTCAATTTTTGTATTCAGTAGCGTCATTTGTTAATAAATGTAGCGAATAATTCAAAGTTAAAAAATATTCGGATTTCAGAGATTATTTTCAAAATTTACCGGCACATATTTGATTTGAATGTAAGTTAATATGAAAATCAACCATTCAAGGCTAAAATATATGGGTATGCTTCTTGTTTGCTTGTTCGTCACATATAATTTTCTTTACTAACTTAATTCTAAAGTTTAAAATCTTCCGTGTACAGTTTAAAATGAATCACAAACTATTGTAAGCATCTGTGTGTGTATTTTAAGTGAAAATCGAGTTGACGAAATGTTGGAATGAAATAATTTGTATAAATGAAATTGTTCGCGGGTTATTATTTTATTTATGCAAGCGGATGAATAAAATAGATTCCAAAAATAACTTTTTTGTCCAACGGTGGGCACTTTGGTGACGAACCGTAAAAAGCCAGAAACTGCTACTCATTTGTCGTTACCCAGCGGGCACCCGAGAACCAAGTCACAGAGGCAAGTAGCGCCATACTACCACAAACCCGTTTATAGGGGGGGGGGCCTTTAAAAATTATCACAAAAGAAAGAACAGAGAAAGAAGTAAAGACTCCATGCCCGAGTCGAGATTCGAACCAGGAAACAGCTTACCAGGACTCAGGAGCGCTAACCACTCAGCCATCGGTCGGCTCTCCAAGAATAATTGATTTTGAAGTAAGGAGATTTCTACATTTAAAATAAAATGGCTTAAAAATATTTTCTGCTATATATCAGGATAAAATTATTTATTGAAAAGTTTCCAGCTGAAAGTAGTTCTTAACTACTTAATAAATGGGCACGAAAGAATAGTCCTAATAAAACTCATGTATGTCATAAAAGGTGAATAAAATAGGCAGACAATGTGTGATAATACAAATGAATATCTTGCTTTTTGTCAGGGGATTTGTTCACCAAGCTTGTGGTCGGGCGTAAGGCCATCAGCTTTCCTCTGTAAAAATATTTTATTGAGGGAACTAAGAAGGAAAAAACCAAACGGACCCCAGATAGACGACATGGAAAGAAAATGGGATAAAAGTTTACAACTTAGTATTTTTTTAATTCTTTGGCGATTTTTTTATGCCAAGATAGGCGCCAAAATTTGTCTATAAAGATAACATCTATACAAAAGCTATACAAAGATAGAGTTACCAGAAATTAAATTTTATCGCCAATTTTTTTGTCAAACCACAAATGGTACCCGATTCTACACCTAACCCGGAAATTGAGATGAAAAGTGAATGATGAATTTGACACTCTTTAGGAATGGAATACTTCTGAATCTGTTGCTGAGGTGGATAGATATGGAAATCATCTATTAGTCGTGCAGTGAATTAGATGATTAGTTAGGGAAAAACCAGATAAGAGATAATAAAGCTTGTATTACATCTGTTAAATTAAATAGCTTCACTTTAATAGTAGATTTATTGTGAATAACATATTAAAAGATAGTTACATATTATTATAAACCAATAAATGGCAGAATTTGTTAATTCCAAGGTAAGAAGTTTTAGCATTATCTGTGTGCATACCTTTAATAAAGATTAAACTAAAACAGATAAAAGCATGTTTTAAGACTGGTTGAAAAAAAGTTATAAAAAATATTCACGTTATAATATAAGCATGTTGAGCGCAGATTTATTCGCAAAAACAGTCTGAGATGATGATAGTGTCCAAACTTGCATCGGAAGACAAAGTTTACACAGAGTTCAATGGCAGTCAATGTAGAACTTTGTATTTTTAGTTAAAGTGATTCAAAGAAAAATACGGATCTAGTGGTCTAAAGAAAAATATTTGTGGTGATAATATAATAGTATATGACGCTTCTCAGATAAAAATACATTGAATCAGATTGATGCCCAGAGTGTTCTCAAGGAAATAGTGATTTCCTTGAGAGTTTCCTGCTGTTTCTTGATTTTGTGAAGGTTGAGGGGCTCTTGTATCTGGTGTAGCATATATTCCACCATATGGGAATTAGAAACAATAGATTGATTATGTATTGATTTACTTAAGGCATAAAAATTGCTTATGATGAAAGAAACTTTCAAAAACCGATACATAACATAAACAAGGACCCGCAACACAGGTTTACGTCATTATTTGGTCATCTTCAAAGTAAGAAACAGAATTTCCAAATGCTATTTTCAGAACAAAAGTATATGATTCTGAATGTAGATATCTTTATAAAATTCCTAAATAAACCATTTTGTACAGGAATGAAGTTAGCTGAAAATGATTGATGTTGAGCATTATGAAGAAATACTTAAGAAACTATTAAGCCCATAATATTAGAAACAGCTGAAGAATTACTGCGTGTCTTTCCGAAAGGAATGCAAAGGATTTGTATGAGGAGGAATGCAAGGCAATAAATGATCAGAAAAACCATGTATTTACGTACCGACTAAGGGTGGAAAAACCCTATAAAACGCTGAGGACAAATGAAGAAAAATTAGAAGGTAGGTAAAGAGATTGCTTAAAATTAAGAAGCGATTACTTTAGGAAAAGATATATAGGGAATGAAATATTCCCGAATAAAAAGGGAATTTTAAAATTTCTACAATGTACCGGTTCAAGACTTCAGCCGACAACACTATCCAGACTTAGGACTGGCCACATAAGAAGTTTAAGGTTCAGTAGTGGTCTGAAGACTTATGCTGTCTGCCGATATTCAGCTTCCGCCTCTCCCTCTCATGTCTTAGAATGTATTGGTGCCTCTTTGGGGCAGCTGTTGAATGAGGGGGATGGGGTCTTCTGGTTAATTTCGCGACTTGATCTCTTGGACCTGGTTTAGTTTATTCTGAACCAGGGGGGATAAGCAACAACAACAACATTTTAAAATTTAGTGAACAACCCAAGAAGAGATTTTTGCGCTGTATGTAACGTTGATGTTTTATAACTAGTGAACTTATTAACTACAAAACTGAAACTTATAAGAGATGGAGAGAATATTTTTATGAAAACTCTTGATGTGAGAAAGATTCATTGCTTTGTTCAAAAGAAATACCGGGTTATATTTCGCGAACATAACAAAATAAAGACTTAGTTTTATTTTCAGTGAATTAAGTGATAAGAGCAATGGATTAACTAAATAGTATTTCGATTGGATTGGATGTCGTCAAGGCAAAGCTCTTGAATATTAAGGAGCCTAAATTGGTTAACAAACAACACGCTATCACCTCCAGGATTTGATCTTTCGAAAAAATGAGCAGTGAACGGGAAAATGGATTATTTGCTCTATCTTTAAAAAAGGAAACTGGCTAGAATGTTTCAATTTAAAAAGAAGAAAGGTTCAATACGTCTTATAAGATATTATAAGACATTATTTAATAGGGAAGCTCTCTACTTTTACAGGTGAATTGGTTGCTTAGATTATTATACGGTTGGGTGAATGTATTTTATAAAATAATCTCTTACATTCTAACAGAAAAACTGCTTTTACAGATGATCTAAATGTTTAATAATAGCTTGAATTTCGTTAGATCTACTGCTGATCAATAACATGCCATTAGAGAAATTCTCGAAAAGACTAAGGAATGTAGTATAGATATTTATTACATTTTCATCGATTTTTGAGCTGATTATGATAGTTTAAATAGAGAGAGAAAATGTTTAACGCGATGATATATGATGACCAGAGAAAGTGATGAATTTGAAAAAAAAAATTCTAGAAGAGTAAAAATAGAGAGTAAAATGGTTTATTATATTTCTTTTATACGGAAAAAAGCTTAAGGTGTTTCACTTTCTTGTAAGTTGTTAAATATATTACTAGAAAAAGCAATAAAATAAAAGACTCGGTGATTGTAAAGCGCATACAACTATAAATATAAAATCTGTGCAACTGTTAGCTTTTGCTGATGACGTAGTTATTAGCGTAAATACTAGCGTAGATATTGGGTTGTTATTGGCGTAGATATGACGTAGTTATTGTGATTAAAAACTGAAAAAAACAACTGTCTAGGCATTTTATTCATTTGAAGCAGCAAAAATATTAATTTACATCATAAATGAAGAAAAAAATCACGATAATTACAAACTGAAATCATAACCGGAGCCACTGAGAGTAATTGGTTATGTTTTTGAACTTGAAAAGTTTAAATATATTTAGTAACAATAATGGCATATTAACTAAAAATTAATAAGCGATACAAAAGAGCTTACAAATATTATTGTGGATTGCAAAATCAGTTTAAACCACAACTAAGCAGAAAAAATGTTGGTAAAATACAGCTATATAAGACCTTACTTCAATATATCAGTGTAAACTGGATAGTTATTGGACAAATATATTATACTAGAAATAACAAGTGATTAAATTTTCAATATATATATATATATATATATATATATATATATATATATATATATATATATATATATATATATATATATATATATATATTTGCCTGGATAGATCCTGAGAAATCAGTACCCAGAACAACCACCTCTGGCAGTAATAACAGCAGTTATATGTCTGGGCATTGAGTCAAACAGAGATTGGATTGCATGTACAGGTACAGATAACTATGCAGCTTCAACACGATGCCACAGTTCATCATCATTAGTGACTGGCGTTTGGTGACGAGCCAATCGCTCGGCAACCATTGACCAGACGTTTTCTATTGGTGAAAGATTTGGAGAACGTGTTGGCCAGGGCAACAGCCGAACATGTTCCGTATCAAGGAAGGTCCGTACAATACCGGCAACATTCGGTCGGGCATTATCTTGCTGAAACGTAGGGTTTCGCAGGGCTCGAATAAAGGGTAGAGCCACGGGTCGTAACACACCAGAAATGTAACGTGCACTGTTCAAATTACCGTCAATGCGAACAAGAGGTGACCGAGACGTATATCCAATGGCACCCCATACCATCACGCCAGGTGATGGGCCAGTATGACGATGACGAATGTACGCCTGCCAGTGTGCGTTCACCACGATGCCGCCAAACACGGATGCGACCATCATTATGCTGTACACAGAACCTGGATTCATCTGAAAAGATGACGTCTCGACATTCGTGCGCCCAGGTTCGTCGTTGATCACACCATTGAAGGCGCTCTTGTCTATGACGCAGCGTCAAGGGATGCCGCAACCAAGATCTCCGAGCTGAGAGTCCATGCTGTTGCAAACGTCGTCGAACTGTTCGTGCAGACTCTTGTTGTCTTCTAAACAATCCCGTTTCTTGACTCACGGCTCGAGACGTGGTTGCATGATCCATTACGGCCATGCGGATAATATGCCTGTCTTCTCTGCTGCTAATGATAGGTGGCCGTTGAGATCCCACATAGCGTTCCGTATTCCGTCCTGAACCCATCGATTCCATATTCTGCTAACAGTCGTTGGATCTCGACCGACGCGAGCAGCAATACTGCGATAAGATAAACCTCAATCCAGGTACGCTACAATTCGACCTTTATCAAAGTCAGAAACGTTCTGGTACGCATTTCTCTATCTTAAACGAGGCATCACAACAACTTTTCACCAGGCAACAACGTTCAAATGCAATTTGTGTATGAGGAACCGGCTGAACAATTTCCTCATTTAAACACAATGTAGGTGTCGCTACTGGCGCCTGCTTGGTCTGAATGCGCTGAAAAGATAATCATTTGCATATCACAGCACCTTATTCTTTTCGTATAAATTTCACATCTGTAGCATGTCGCCTTCTTGGTGTAGCATTTTTAATGGCCAGCAGTGTATCTATAATTCTGAACTGTAGTAAAAATATTTTATTTAATTAATCATAGTAAAAGAAATTAAACCCTCTCTCATCTCAATCTCGCCATCTCAATTAAGATGGCTTGGTATATATACAAATATGGTGAGGAAAATCTAACAAAGAAAATTATTGTCCAAAAATCTAAGGGAAAGAGTAGAAGCAGACTGCTGATGAGTTGGAAAAAATGGTTAAAAATCACTGAGGACAGTTGGAAAACGAGTTCGGAAACCGAAAGGAAAACCGAATTGGAAAACAGCGAGAACTTTATATCGTTGAAATTAAGATGGAAGGAAAATTTTGATAGAGGCAGCAGCTTGCATTTGATAGAGGTACAAATTAAGGGGAAAGAAAAATTGATAGATGGAGCAGCTTGCATTTGATAGAGGTACAAATTAAGGGGAAAGAAAAATTGATAGATGGAGCAGCTTGCATTTGATAGAGGTACAAATTAAGGGGAAAGAAAAATTGATAGATGGAGCAGCTTGCATTTGATAGAGGTACAAATTAAGGGGAAAGAAAAATTGATAGAGGCAGCAGCTTTCATTTGATAGAGGTACAAATTAAGGTGAAAGAAAAATTGATAGATGGAGCAGCTTGCATTTGATAGAGGTGCAACTGTTAGCTTTTGCTGATGACATAGTTATTGGCGTAAATGTTGGCGTAGGTATTGAATTACCGTGCAAAAGTCTAAAGGAAAGAGTAGAGGCAGACCGCTGATGAGATGGGAAAATGATTAAAAATCACTGAGGACAGTTGGAAAAAAAGTTTGGAAACTGAAAGGAAAATCGAATTGGAAAAACTGTTAGAAAAACTTGATATCTGTGAAATTAAATGGAAGCGAAATTTTTTGGTTGAAGTAGCCTGGTCTGGAAATCGGTTATATATGATAAAACATTGTACTATTTGTATTTCATCCTAAAATCTTTCTAATTTATTTTTAATCCTTGACGGTTTTTTTTCCTTATAACTATATTTATATTAATTAATATAACATTAACAATTATTAAACATTTATAGTTTATTATTTCGAAATATTTATCTGTCCAAATTACAAATTTCGTAAAGATAGATGGTAAGTTTTTGAATTTAAAATTTGTTGCAGTTCCAATGTTTTTCTTTGCTAAGATTAACGATTTAAAATAAACTGAAAAATATTTTCTCAAATTTTAAGAAAATGAATCACTTTTCAACTCTATATTATCAATAAACACATCAAATTTACAAATGAAATCATATAAAGTTCTGTCTCTCTTAAACAATTTTCTTTTAAAAAATTAATTCTTCAGTTTTATTTTCGAACTATTTTCTTCCAAATTTTGGAAAACTCAATGTCTTAATGAATAAAAATTCATCTTTTAAGATTGAGTCGTTTAGTCTCAAATGATTTATAAAAGTGAAAGCTCTACTATGTATTCTTAAATTATGCTATAATTAATATCTTACACGCGTTCCAAAATGTATTCCATGTACATAACTTTCAATAACTACTTTATGTAATAGTAATTTATAAAATTAAATACATAGATTATATTTAATGATAAAAGTTAATGTAAATATAGCATAATGCAAAAATTTTTAATATGTCATATGCTTACTACGGAGCAATTCAAAGGGGCTACTTACAACAGCACACTTTGGTTCTTAAGATTTAAATAATAAATGCATGTATTTTTAGGCCGAAGCAGTGCGAACTAAAACTATCAAAAAAATTATATTTCATTAAATTCCAAGAGATATTTCGATGCAAATACCAATTCCCATAAACCAGAAAATTTAGTACAAATTTCATCGAATTAACACCACATTGCTATACAGTCCATTTTTAATGAGAACTAAAACAAAAAGCCAACCATTACTTAAAAATGTTAAAGTGTTTTTGAACATTCCCTGGAATTCATTTGTAGTATAGTTTGTTTACCGAAATAGTTAAACAAACAGTAAATTCATTATTTTAACAACCAGAAAAATAGCTATTTAAATCGAAAACCTAAAAAAAAATTATACTAGTCGCCAACGCAATCACGTTCGGTTCTCGAATAGAGAATTCCTAAATTTTTAATCATTTTATGGTGTAAAAGCAGGAAAGTAACTATTAGAACTGAATTCTTGTAAAAAAAATGATTTATCAAATTTGTATTATCAAATTCATGTATTTCGCATTTAGCTTTTACTGTTAGCGAGAAATCATGAAATGGCGACATTTTTTCGTACAGTCGGAATTTTATACTTGTACTAAAATTTCCTGTTTGTTGAATGAATTAATGTATTCTTAAATGACACTTATAAGCAATAATAAACATTTTTTTCGAGATGTTTATTATTTATTACCATACATTAAAGTCTGTGAATTATTTTGTTTTAAACAAGTATTTTATTTAATCTTTAAATTAAGTATGTGAGAAATATGATAGGGTATTTGAAGTTTATGTGAATAATTTAAGCAATTCAGTCTCACTACTATCACATTTTGAATGCGAATACTAACTGAATCGGACTTAATGTAGATTTTGAACTGCTACCAACATCCACTTCCGTAGAGGAAATCGAACCCACGAGCTGTTGAACAGAAAACCAGATCGTTAACCATTCAGCTGCCGCCTGTGCCACCGATTTCAAGTTAAATTCCAAAATTTCATTAGATATCTATATATTATTTCCTCAAAACTAATTATAGGAGCTGAATATAAGCATTTCTTAGGCAAAAAGCATAACTAGAAAAACATCATTGATTCACCCTCCCTTCCAGATTTAGAAATAATTTTATCGTATCTCATTTACGAATAAATAATTTCAAGTATACTTTGATTGTTATCCTTTAATGCTTAGCTGAAACATTTAATAAATTTTAAAATTATAAATACATTTTTTATGCTATAAATAATCTTTTAATTCTGCAATCAATATGTAATACTGAATTTCCTTTATAGAAGCCATCATACAAAAACAGTTATTTTAGTTTCACTTCGCAATAGTCCTGTGATTTAATAGACTGAAATATCATTTGAAAAAATTATTAAGTCATAAACAAAATAGAGTCGCACGCGTAAAAGGAGCTTACGAACAGTATTTCAAATTGAAGCATTCTAAATTGCAAAAATTTTCATTCTTACAAAATATTTATCTAACCGTTTTTCGTATTTCTCTTTTTCATGCGCAATTTGTTTGCAAAATATATTTATTGTCTATTGTGCTCATTTTTCATTCCATATGTATAGAACGATGCTTACTTTTAACCTTGGTGAATGCCATTAAACTAATGATTTATTATTACTAATAGTATCTTAAAATGAGATATTGTCTCCTCCTCCTCAGTCTCTCTAAAAGCCGTGGAAAAAATGTTTTGCTATAGGATTGGTTTTTTTTGAATTTTATACATAAAATATATTTTCCTGATTTAATAAAGTGCATTAAATCACCATCAATTAAATAATAACATTTCTAAAATTATATATGAATAAAATTAGAATATTGAGCAAAATATTTTTGAAAAACCTAACATTCATTTCAATTTAAAAAAATGTGGATGAATAGTTCTAAAATTTGTTTCTCATTAGATTTAAATCAAAATAATCATTGCAAATTAATTTCAATACTAAGCCTAATTCAATGTTAAAACAAATGTTATTTAGTCCATATTCTACGGTAATGTTCAAGCTGTTTTATGAAGTAGAATAAATTAATTTGGTCAAATGTATTTTACTAAATTTAGATTTTTTTTTATTTTTTAAAATTTTATGTAATATATGGTAACAGAAAAATTATTATTTGAAATCATTTCTGTCTACACACACAAAATTCGAGTGAAACGATTTTCCAAGAAATTAACTATATGCCAGTGCATGTATTTTTTGAACCATATTTATAGATTAAGACTTTCAAAGTCAGATTTTTAGTAAAGAAATTTTTTTTAAATTTAAACTTATGAATATTGGTTGATCTTAAAATTGTGTACATGTTAAAAAAATTCCTTTTAATATTAACAATCCTAAGATATTTTGTGAAGAATTCCTTCTCCAAAGTTATTTTTAATAACTCACGTTTACCACTAACATATTATGAATGCATAAAACAGTTAATTTTTCATATATAACAATTTATTCTACATAAAATATTTAAATTATTCATATATATTAATGGAATTACGCTATTTTTCTTAAATCAGTTTCAGGAAGGACAGAAAAGTTTTCTTTTTAAATGAAGTATTTTTATTTTTGCGCCTATGTAATAAAGACTTTATTTCATAAATCAAAATAAATTAATTTTATGTATTTTTATAAATGATAATTAACAAAAAGTATTAAAACTTATAACAATAAATAAAAATACGTTATAATAATTAACTCTTATTCCATTAGATATAAAAAAAATGTAGCATCAAATTAAAAAAAATTTCATAAATATTTTCATGCATTTAAGAACAAAAAGATAATACTTAATATATACACATAAAGATCATTAACTTTCATAATGTTTGAATAAATTTGAAAAATGCTTAAAAAGTAATATACTATACATCAACACATTACATTCGTGAGGATTTTTGATAAAACGAATAAATAATTATGGTTGCTTAAAAATGATTATGCTTTTAAATTAATATTTTAAAACTTTATATCCTTATGCTAATATTGTATTTCAAAACACTCTTTTATTGAAAATAATTTTTAATCCTCTTCGACTAGTCCTAAGATTTAAACCTTATATATAAAATTTTCAAAGGACACTAAATCGATTAATACATAGTAAAAACAGGCAAAAACCAGCTGAAAATTTAAAATTAATTAAACATGTAATGCAACCCATAAACATAGTATTACTTAAAGTATCAGAATATATAAGCGAAGTTTTACCTCATATTTTTTCCTTCTCATGGAGATTCGACACTGTTTGAGGAAGAGAAAGGTATCCCAAGAAAATCAGGCGTCATATTTCAATCTTAACGAACATTACGCAAAACACTTCTCGAGGAGATGTACTGTATGGGTAGGCAGCATTGTTACGACAGTATTAAACATCATTGTTTCGAGTGGTAGAGATGTCATCTTTTTTGTGTTGTTATGTTTTGAATATCCAACGTCATATCGATTGGCCTTGCGCGGCACGAAAACTACACTCTTCGCCTAAAAATGCCTTCACCATCGGAATCTTCTGGTGAGCTGAAGGTCGTGACAGTCATAAGCTGTCATAGTTTGTCATATTTTCACGACGGGCTTCTCTTTAGCAGAAGTCGGGAATGGGTCTCATCACAAACGTTACTACTTCAATTTACCAGACCCGTAAAGAGAGAGGGTTCTCACACTTTTATTAGCTTCAACATCAAATCCTGCCTTTTGTTTCGCGAAACGGTTCACCTTTAAGGGCCGATATGAATTTCTTTTCCGTGTCACCCATGGCAAAAATGCAAATAAAAACAGAGTTGAGATCAGGTCAAGCTAGTTGTGGGACATGAATACATTTTAAGGGTGATCTGGCATTAATTTAAGCTCCTCGTCTTTTGAATTGATGGCAAACTATTTACGCCGATTCTTTAACTTATAAATAAATAAAAAAATAAAGCCACTGAAACATAAAAAAAAAGAAATTTATAATGTCGTCACATTAAGTTGATGAAAAGCTTCTATTCTTACTCAAAATTCTTTTTTAATCGCTTTCAGGCAACGTTCCATGGAATGACTGTTTTTTTTATTTCACTAGATTTGAGCGACTTTCACTTGAATTCTGGAGTTGCCCAACCAAATACGCCAAAAAAAATGAATATTCATTTTACGCTTGAGTAGTGTATCGGCTTGTAACGGTGCCAAATCGGAAATAGAGCCTTGATCTCAGAAACAATGATAAGTTGATGCTATAAGATTTATTTGATACTTTTGTGTTGTTAGTCTGCTAGTATTTCACGTCCCCGATGAACTGAGAGGTTCTCACGTGTGAGAAAGCAATTGTTTTACGTTTGCCGTTCAGATACCGATGAAAAAACGATGACTATTACTTATTTAAGAGCTTCGAAAAAAAATTTCATTCTTACGTAAGTATAGATCATGTTTTATTTTTCAGAAAGAGTATAAAAATAGAACAAGTTTAATGATGTGTAGAATTATAATTAATAACACTATGTTTCCATAGCTACATATCCATTTTATATTAATTTGTTTATTTCTTTCTTTCTTTTTTTTTTAATCTTTTTTTATATTTTGTAAATATTTTCGGATAATTAGACAATGAAATAATTTTTTTTTTAAATAAAGGAAATAAATTCACGCTGAAAGTTTGTTGCAAAGTCTATAAAAATATGATAATTATAAGGACTTTTTCACCATCCTGAAATTCAAGTCCTGATCAAAGTAATGAAGAAGAAACTTAAATTATTGTACTAAATGAATGCCTCGTGAACATAATTTTATATAATAATGGTTATTATTATTAAGAAATGTACTTGAACAAACCACCTATAAAATAATTAAAAAATGCTGAAAAAGTAAACGTAAAATACTAGTGTATATGCAAACATCGTACATTAAAATCATAAAAATACAAATTTTTATCAATTCCTACAAAATTACGAAACTTTTATGTTTTGACTCCATTAAAATTTGAAGTATCATTATAGTCATATATTTATCACCTTTTTTTTAAGACCACATCATAAGCATCTTTCTAAAATATTTACTCAATAGATTACATATGGCTGAATAACAAAAAAATTTAGTATTATTTTAAATAACGGTGGGCACTGGGTGACTAATCCTTCACCACAATAAGCTATGCTACTCATTTACCTTTACCCGGTGGGTACCTCGCTGAGCTGACAGCCGAATGGTTAGCGCTCTTGCCTTCGGTTCAACAGTTCGTGGGTTCAAATCCCACCTCGGGCATGGATGTTTGTAGTGGTTCGGAATCCAATTTAAACCATAGGTCCCCGTCTAATTAGCTCCCTTGTGAAAAAAAATAACCGTTGAGCGACAAACAAACCAAACCGGTGGGTATCTCTGGACCTAGTCACAGAGGTGAGTAGCATTATTTACATCATACCTCCAAATACCTATTTATTGGGTGGGTCACATTCATATATCTTCTCAGGAAAAAGAAACACAGGGATAGAAACATCCATGCACGAACCGGCATGCATTCGAACCCGGGATCAGCAGCCAAGGAGTCAGGAACGCTAGCAACTCAGCCATCGGTCGGCCCAACGGAAAATTACAACTTTTTAAAACTTAGTTTACATTTATGTTATTTTGGTAACAAAAAATGATGATTTAATATGAAATATTAAATCGTCATTTAGCAAAACAACTAAATGTTTAAATTTCGAAATTTTATTTCCATCATTTTGTTAATTTTAGTTAACTTTCATTAAGAAATGCTAACGGGGCCCAAAATTTAATTCGTATTAATTACCTCTAACAACAACAATTGATAATTAAAAAAAACTGTAAGATGAATTTTCAAGGAAATTTTTATATTAAAATAGGCGTTTATGTGATGTAAAATGTTTTGTAATATATTTCGTTTATTTTTTTATATATCAGGATACCTTTTAGATATCGAAGATTTAATAAAAATTAACAGAAATGCTTTTCGAAATAAATAAAAGATGTGAACACTCATCAATAAAATTTTTCTTAGAAAAATTGAAATAGGTGTTTTAACAATTGGGAAAGTAAATAGTTGACCGTTATATGTTTTGTGAATTAATATGAGAAAAAAATATCTTTTATAAATTAATTCACAGCATTTTATGTTTACTAAGACCTTCACCTGTAAATTTACTATTTGTTCTGTAGAAGTTTGAAAAAGTTATTTGCAATCTGAAATTTTCGCAGACAATTACTATTTATTTATTTTGCCGATAAGGATGCAGTATACCATTTTTAAAACAAACATATTTTTTTTATCATTGCAAAAGGGAAATCTGTTGTGCTTTGCTAATTTTACATAATTTTTCCTGCTTTTGTCATTTGCTTTTATCGTTATTTTCATTTTTAATGAACTAGATGTTTTGAAAGTTTCTTTATTATTATTCTTTTTACACTAACTATTTTTGTCTCGTGTTATTTTTTTCGTTAACCAAAATTATTTTTTTCATTTTTTTATTTTTATTCTTTTTTTAGAATTTGTTTTATTTTCCTTCTTATTTTTTTTAGTCGTAACTTTAGGTATAAACACCATTTTGATTGCTTCATTCTGTTATATTATATTGGTTAGAATTAAGTTACAAGCGAATTGCTTAAAATTACTTAATATGTAACTAGTACTAGTTACATTATAAGCTAGTATTTGTTATCTAGTACTAGTTATAAGCTAGTACTAGTTACATTATAAGCTAGTATAAGCTTGTATTTGCTTATAATGTAACTATTACTAGTTACATTATAAGCAAATTGCTTAAAATTTGTATTGCATATATCATAAATTAAGAAAATTTTTTTTGTATTATTAAAAAATATTTTTCTATCGCATTAATTTAAGCTATGATTTTGTTTTTCTTCAATGCTATCATGACTTCGTTATATAAGCTTTTTTTCACAACAAAAAGAAAATACTTTATTAATAACAGTTGTTCTTTTAATAAGTTATATTGACGAGAGTGCATTTAAAACGAACATAATTTTTTTCAAATGTACAGTATGGTTCTTAAGTGAAACGCGTTAATGAAGTGAATATACTCTGTCATTAAATTTAAAAATAAACGCAACACAATATTTCGTTTAATATTTTCTAAGTATAACTATAATTACGTTCTCACGTTGTTTTCCTTTTATTTAAAAAAATTCACACATAGAATCAATTACTTATAGTGTTTATGTGAGTTTCTTTTATCATTTGAATGGAATAATGAATTTCAGTTTTTGAGTGGAATCTCATTCTTTTTATTTCTACACACAAGTGGTTCTTAAAATTCAATTTTCATTTTTTTTTGTCCTTGGGTAATGTTGAGTATTTCAATAGCTTTTGAATTAAGAATTTCTCTAAGTACAATACCTTACAACAATCACTTTTCTTAACTTTTTCTTTTCCGTATTTTTCAGTACAATAACTAGCAAAATCTGTTTTGATTTTTTTTCAGCACTCATTGTTTTTATATTTAATATCTTGAGATTACTTTCAACTTCATAAGACTACTAATTTTGATGGTCTTTCTTAAGATTTTCTATGACAGATTTTGGATCTAATATTGAATCAAATGGTACTGAGAAAATTGATCCTTTCACTGGATTTGTGCTGTTAAGAATATATTAGTGATATATGAGCAAATGTGAGAGTTTAAAAATTTCATGATTGCAGCAAATTGGTCAAATGTTGTGCATTATACCAAAAAATATCAATATTCTTAGTCTGATTAAATAAAATTTATTTTTTATAATCTTTGTTAATGTTCATCAGTTGAATCAACATAATATCAGGTTTTAGCAATGTCGTTAAATTTTATTTTTTACAAATAGAAATGTAGAAGGTTTTAAGATGATTCAAAATCATTAATTTAACCAAAAGAATTTCTTAATCGATTTAATGTGCCTTTCAACTGATCTTCGTATCCAGATATTTAGGATCTTTTTATCACAGCAATTTTGATTTTATTTATTTTAAACAATGCTCTAACTTCTCAAAATCCTAAGTTCAGACATGAATCATATTCTCAAAAGGATTAACTGTGATTTCTTCATTAAATTTGGTCAAGCACAAAGTTTCTGTTTTTTTTTTGTATCATTCTGCTACTTTTTGCTGCTTTAAGTCTACCTTTGAATTAATAATGGAGAGAAATCAAGCATAAAAATCACATATAAAAGATCGTATTGTTTTTCATGGTAAATATGTTATAAAATCCTATGAAAGGAATTTGGTTAAGAAATAAAAGCAAGTAAGTAAATTTTTAAACTAAATTAATGCAACAACTTAGATTGTTTGGCTAAAATTATTCACAGAATCAAGAAAACAAACATTATTTATTCACTTCTATTAAATTTAAGTTGCTTCTATTGTATTTGCGTTTTAATCAATTTTGGAAAAGTTTTAATCAGCTCTTTATATTACTTAATTTTTATTATTTTCATTGTTTTTATTGAAAACTTCATAAAAATCTTTTTAATAATTTACTTAAAAGAGATTTTAATATTTAATAAAATTTTTTTTAAGCTTTATGTGTAATTTGTGATTATGGTAGCAATTTGTGCCAAGCTGTAAATAATGAATAAGAACATTAATTCATATATTTATTTTACAGGTGTAATGTCAACTTTTGGAGAAAAATGTTTTCATACTATGTTCAATCTCGTAACTTGGAACTCAGTTCAAAACCACGTCTCAATTGGCGATGTTTTATGAATTTCATTTGATAGAAACAAGTGAAAAAGAAATGTGATATAATTAAAATAAACAAAAGCCTAAAAAATAAAGTGCTTGTGTTTTTTTAAAATTATTGTCACTATCTGCTAAGGGATTGCTCGAGCTCGATTCTGGACAGTTTTAAAATTTTATTCTGTATGACAATAGCACAATAAGGTCATCCGAGAGAGTGCGATGAAAAATTATCCAAATTTCTTATAATTAACGGAAAATATATTTAGTCATATCACAAATTTGTCCAATTAGACTTCCGAATTTAAGAAGAAAAATTATCATCTTACTCATTCTAAATAAAAATAAGCTTCATTTTTTATGTTTTAATGCTTAGAATATGGAATATGTATAAAGGTTTTTAATATTAAATAGTGAATATCAATCGATTGAATAAGATTGAAATCTCAAAGTGCATTACTTAATATATATATATATATATATATATATATATATACATATATATATATATATATATATATATATATATATATATATATATATATATATATATATATATATATATATATATACATAAAGTTTTCAGAATTAAAAATATATGTTGATATATGTTGCAAAAACATAAATGACCATAGAAATGCCTCATCTAGATCTAGAAAACTTGATGTGCTGATTTGATTTAATGAATTTGTTGTAAAGTATTAACGCTTTAATATCAATAAAGAACGAGGCTTTTACTTTTTGCATTTAAGTTGTGGCATAGTAATTTTTACAGAGTTATTATTCAAACTCACTTGTGATTAAAATTGAGTTATTATTTTTTTTTGACGTACAAATATTTAAGGAAAAATTCATTAAAAATACTTTTGATGGGGTTATGAACTTTTATCTGAATTTTAAAAATATACCGTCATAAATTTTTTTTAAAAAAAGTGTTTATCAAACAGACTTTAATATCTAACCCACCAGTCTAAAGATATGGTACATGTGCGATCAAGGCATCAGAAATCAGAACTATAATTATCTCTGAAGTGCTTCTCAAAAAGTTTCCTGATAAAAACAAATAAAAAAAGAAAGAAAAAGCTGATCAATTGGAAAATCAATTATGTCTGAACCACCACTGCTGGTATGATCTATTTAACGCCACATGACGATTTCAATCGTAATCACTCAATATTTTTTTTCTGCTAAGACAATAACCACTTACATCTCAACAAAGATAAAGTCGTTTCGATTAAAATGCTTACCTTTGATAATGTCAAAACATAAAGATAAAAGAATATTCAGCAATGAATCGAACATTTCGCTCTGACTGATGAATATCTTATTCATATGTGGCAACAGAGAAGCTTGTAATTCAATCTTAGCATTTACAATTGAATGGCATGGTTAACAACTGGTGGGTCAGTCTAAGATGTGAATTACTGAGACAAATGATCTCCTTTGACCATGTTAGAAGATATTCCTATGGTTCGGGAGTATATTAACAATGTATTTGTGCCAGTGGTGTTACGCATATCGTCAAAGTTCTCCGTCATTTTTCAACATCTTAATGTTCTCGGCTATTAAAACAACATTGTTGTCCTTCATGACTTACGAAACTACCTAAACTTGTTTTAATTGAATATGTGAGCGACAAGTTGGAGAAATGATTACAGGAATATAGGAACATCATTTTTTCAACAACAATTTGCTGATTATCAACAATTTTGCTGAACATCAACAATTTGCTGATTATTTGTTAAATCTAGTACACAATTTGTGACGGATAATGGCGACTAAATGGCTGAAATGCCAACAAAATAATAACTTTTATAAGTTAAGTTAAGCTTTGCAAAATCTATTGAAATTGACATTCTTTTTGTTGCTAAAAATTAATAAAATGTTTTTACTCCCCACGATTAAACATCCTTAGTGGATAAGACTGGAAAGAGTTATAAGCTTTATCGTAATAATCTTTTTTAACTTTTGTTATATATACTTTTAAATAAAAGAAGATTTATAAATTATAAGTTATTTAAAATAATTATAAGTTATTATAAATTATTTCGTTTTCTCAATAGTTATTAATCTGACTATTTTTACAAAGGAAGATACAAAAATATCTATTTATGTTTGACAGTTATTATAAATGTTATATATATTTATTTATTTCACTAAAATTAATATAAATCGAAGTAAATATTTTTCCTTACATTCTTCAACTACAATTATAAATTTATATAAGTGAATTCTATCAAAATAAAACAGTAGCATTCTTTATCCGTAATGAATAGTAAGACATAGAACAAGATGACAGGAAAGTTGAGGGATCATCCATTAGGAATCTGGTCTTCAATTTAACAATTCAAAGTTTTACTTCTTGCTTTGAATATTGACGTTTGTAGTGTTACGGAATTTATCTGAAATTGATAATACCGGTCGAATTGATTTTCAAGTACAAAAAATGAGTGTATGCTTGTATAGTAAATATATTTAAACCAAAGACCAATAATCTAATCATGTTACCATTATCTAGATTTTCATTTTTGCATAAATGGTGCAAATAAAAAAGAATAAATGAGAAATACACAAGTTTTTAAACACAAAAACATAAGAAAAATAAAGAATGACTGTTTTTGAGATTATTTTTGTGGCACACATACTGTGCAACATTGAAAATGCAACACCAAGAATGACTGGCCAGAAAATTTGTAATAAATGTAAATTAATGTGGAAATTAGTAAATGTAAAAAAATGTAAATTTCAGGGTAGCGCACCTTACCGAGTTATGCAAAAGATGTGAAATTCACAACTCTCTGGCGCATGTAGTTTGAGATATAAGGTGAGGAACAGGCAAAGTACGCAATATTTGGGCCGTTATTGCTGCTTGGAAAATGTTGCTTTTATCTCAAAAGAGGCCTGTAATTGCAAAGCAGGCCAAGTCATCGTCAATGGAATCAGTTCCAGCAGACATACGAGTTTATGAAAGGCATGGTAATCAGACTGAGAAAGGAAGGCTGGTTCTTACGGGAAATCACAGCTGACAGACCCCTGGACGTGTTCACCATGAACCGTATGCGGCAAAAATGGTTGGAACAAGGAGCTGTGGAACATTTGCAGAATGCCGTTGCAACCAGAGTGACGTCAGAACGTGTGGATCGACGCGTCCGTGGACGGCGTGTGCAAGACATTTCGATGCTGCCATATCAAGCTGAACCACTTGCCGTCGATTGGTTGCTAGTATACTGCATTCATGGCGCCCGTAAAGAAGATTGCTATTGATCCCACAACATAGACGCCAACGTCTGGAATAGTGCCGGATTAGAGCAATGTTGATGACAGGGTGGCACAGGATCATTTTCTCAGATGATCCATGCTTCTGTTTCTTCAGTGATAGTTGCCGAGTGCGAGTGGGACGTCGACGAGGACAGGTCCAATCCTGCAGCAATTGTAGACGACCATGCAAAAACACGATATCAAGGTTTGGGGCGCCATTGCGTATGATTACAGGTGACTTCTGGTTCGTATTCACGACACTATGACAGCCAAACTTTACTTGGATCATGCGCTACCCTACATTAAGGAGGTGCTCAATACATTTTATCAGTAGGATAACACCCGAGCACACATTGCTCGCATCAGCCAACATGTCCTGCCAGTTGTACATCTGCTTCCCCGGTCACAATGCTCGCCAGATCTCTCACCAATCGAACACGTTTGGGATATGATTGGATCTCATTTGTAGAACCTGTTACTGCATCTTTCTGAAGACTCACTTTAGCTAATTGCTGACAGGGAATGGAAATCTATTCCTCATGATGCCATCCGTACTCTTATTGACTCTGTGCATAGATGTGTTGCTTCGTGTTCCCCGTCCAAGGTGGTCCTACAACCTACTGATCCGACCTAGTTCTCACTCTGTATTATGCATACCATATTTCGAAATATAAATATTTTATTGTTCTTTGCTGTCTTTCTCTGTTTGCCGAATTTCGTCACTTCTTATCAACTCCTAGTAAGCAAAGAAAATTTTGTTGTCAGTCTCACTAGATCATGATTAAAAATTGCGATGTCTAACTGCCCTTAATAACTTTAGTTCGCATGAAACGCGATACGATCATGATAACGGTATTTTAAATATTCAAAAGCTTCCAATTTTCAGAGTTAAAAACAAATTTTTACTTGATTAATTCGATTAGTATATTTTTTAAAAGTAAATAAAACGAGTTTAAATATTTATTTTAAAATCATTATTAAATGTAACTACACTTCAATTATGATTCACTTCACTTGATGAGACAAAATATGATTATTTTGTCTCATCAAGATGTTTAATCTCAATTTAGAAAATAATGAATGAATAATTACATCTTCAAAATATTTAAGTGATGATTCCAGAATATTTGAAAAGAATTAATACAAATATAAAAATATTTTCGATTATTTTAACGGGTCTACGAAACAAATCGACATTTACGATTTATTAACGACATTAAATTCCAATTATTTTTTCTGCATTACTTCAAATCATTTACTTTCCGAAAAATACATTCAAATAAGTTATGTATTAAAAATATTTCTACAGCTTCTTTTTATAAATGGGACGTCACAAAATCGTTAATTTTATCACGTTGGCTACAGAAATGAAATTCTAACTGCGCACCCTGAGAAATATTATTATCTTATTATTCTATTTGTTTCTAAAACAACAAATAGAAATAATAGGATTTTGGATTACCGACAGTAAATTTAACATATTTTTTATACTGTTATTAATCCCGAATACTGAAATTTTTGTAATATAAACTTCACTTGGTTAATTGAGATACAGGAAAATTTAGTTACGAAACTATAATTAATTAATCACTGTAGTTCTTATTTTATACATTCGTAAATGTTAAAAATATAAATTATAAATTTCAATAAAACTCGAAGCTATTTCTTTTATATAATGAACATTTTATGAAGTGGTTGTATCAAGATTGCGTTTATGTATTTAGCTGATTTTTGAGAAAAATCTATTATAATCAATCCTAGACTTGAAATCGGAATTTTATAAAAAAGTACACCTAAAATAAATTTAATTCGGGAAACTTCATTTTGAGTGATACAGAATCTAATTTTTATGCTGATTACATATCATTAGCGATATATTTTAATATTAATTATTATAATAATCTTAAATATTTTTAATATTAAAACTCAAAATATTTGTTAACATTTTAAGGAATGTACACAAAATAATTAAGTTGTGATAATTATAAACTATTTTATATGATCCTCGATAGAAGATGGTTGTATGCAAAATAAGTAGATTAGTTAATTAGAAATAAATTTAAATTGTAAACCTATTATAGGGGAACTTGTTAGTTTCTTTTAATTTGACAGATTTGAATCAAAACTTTAAATGGCAGTGATTGTTTTCCTTATGAAATACGTCTAAAAATATGTTTATTTTAAAAATATATAGTAAGAATGTTTTTTATACTATTCCAAATATTTAAAAAATTTTTATTTTCTTTTTAATTGGTTCACATCGTTAAATTTGAGATAGTGATTACTTCAGGCGTTGCAGTGTTAATGTTTTTATTAAGTGTTGTCATGTAAATTTACACTGTTAATAAATATTTTAGATTAAAATTAAAACTTACTACAGAACTAACTACTTGTTAAAAGTTATAATTAGTGTTTATTTTTTTATTTGTTGATTTATGTTAGCAAATAATTTTGGAATAATTAACTTCCATATATTTGTCTTCCAAAATTACATACAAACAATATTAAAATGAATGAACAACTTAACTAGATAAACAATTTTTTTTTTAGCATAACAGATATTTTCTGGTTAAAGTTATAAATTATATAAAAATTATGAGCTATGAGTACATTTCTATTAACACTATACATTATTTTGTATCTTCTGATAGTTTGGTTAATAATTCTTACTAGGCAAGATATAAATAATTATTAATTATAAGATTAAATTATTTACTCACATTTTTTTCCTATCAAAAGTCACCAAATAGAGATTTTTATATATATTACAAATATTCTTCTAAAACTTTTTTCTTCCTTCCATATACATACCATTATTTCTATTCTTGCTCTTTCATATACTTCATACCGGTAACTTTCATTATCTTATTTTTTTGATAAGGCTCTTATGATATGAAGAAGAGAAAACAAAAGGTATGGTTAAAGCGAATAATCTAATCATCTCAAGATTTTTAAGTGAAAATAATCTATTCTAATATGATATTGAAAGGTACTTATGATCTCTTGAATTGAAGGCGGGAGTAAATATCACCCATTCAATTAGCAGACGACAGAGTATAGAAAAGCATAATTTTAGAAGTTAGATTTAAAAATTTTCAATAGATTTGCCAAGAATTCAAAAAACATAATGCCGACTTATAAATACGACGGATAAATAATTAACATGTAAATATATAATTTTTTTTAGTGAAATTTTCATAAAAAGTTAAACTTACAATATTTTTTAAATAAGATTGATATCAATTTAATTCTTCCCATGAAATACTTTTTAAAAATTAAATTTACAAAAAGTAATTGAATCTAAAAGATAATGCAGGAACATATATAAATGACACATAAAAATGTTAAATGATTTAATTATGCATCTTAATTTTGAGGATTACTTAATGATATTCTAATATAATCTATAACAGTGTTTGTGTGATTTTATAAGATTAATTTTTAATTAAGTAAAGTTTGTGTTGAATGGCTGAATCTTAAAAAGGATTATTTTTACTACAAATATAAAATTATTGAATAAAATCCTGAAAGTTTACAAGAACGTTCAATTTTTGTCTGAGGAATTTTATTTATATATTATTATTATATTTATATACAATGTATATATATATATATGGTCAAAACACTAAATATTCATAACTTATTTTAATTTGAATTTACTTCAATTTTAATTTAATTATCGAATCTGGCATTTGTATGATTAGGCAATTGATTCATCATTCGATAAAAATACAGGTGCTAGATTCAGAAATATTTCTTTGAATACGATTTTTTTAAAGCTTTCCATTTTTATTTAGAAATAGGTAATATTTATGAAGTTTTTATTAATATAACTATATCTTCTTATGAAATTTAAAATATTACATTTATTTTTAATGTCGTTATAGAAGTTTGAATTATTTGATGAATAAAAATTCTCAACTAATAAATTTATATTATTAAAACTAAATTAAATATAAATAGCTTATGTTGAATCAAAGTTTTGAAATTGAGCAAAATAATAATGCATTTACTTACATTTCTTTTTTATCTGAAATAAATGTTTTCATAGCAAACTTTGTATTTTTCATAATAAAGTATTTCTCAGTACTTTCAAGTAATTCACAAAATGAATGCTTAAATCCGTGAGTTAAATGTTGATTTAAAACCTTCATTTTTGTTTGATGAATGAAGGTAATGTCATTTATTTGACGAACTTTTTGCAATGACATCTGATCCATTCATTATCTGACATTACAGTTTTCAAATCAATGAAAAAAGTCTATGTAATTTACTAATTACTTTTAAATAAAATTTTTTTGATATTATTTGCTTTTTTAGTAAAAATTTGTAATTTTTTTTACAAATTTTAAAAGGAATTCAACATATGATATGTGCAGTAAAGTTTTTCTAAATATGTTCTTATAAAAGACAAGTAATTCTATATATACGGATTTTCACAATTGTTTCCAGTAAATTATCCAAATGCTATACATTTCTTCAAATGAGGAATTCAATCTATTTACGATTAGAAGTTTACAATGTAATTTTATGTTTTTTAGCAAAACCTTCATTCATGTCTCTGAAAATGATCGAATTAAAAATATTCATATTTAAATTATTCAAACAATCAATGATCATAACCTTGGAATTTGTGTTTTAAAATTCAAATAATCTTGATGAAACACCAAGGCAACAATATTGGTGCCATCACATAATTTCTGTCAAGTGTAGAATTGTTTCATAATCTTTAGTGTGACATTTTCAAACTAATTAAACTAAGATATCAGAAAAATTTCACATTTTATTTATGTTAAATATATTTTAACCATTTCAATGTATTTAATATAAAGAAAATTACAAATTATCAGAGAGGGGTTCAGATATTACTTGTTGTGTTCTGTAAAAAATTATGGCTCTTTGTTATAAGATTAATTATATAAAGTCTATTTTTTTATTAATTGGCTGACACATTCTGTTAAAGACTTGAGTGAAGTAAGAATACAATGAAGAGATAAATATTTGCTTGGAATATTCAGTGTTATGAAATACATAATAACGAATTAACTAAAAATTAAATAGTTGTATAATCGGTTTTTATAATCGCCCTCATTAAGAACTACACATTTTCAAAATGACTATGTAAAGTTTTTTAAAACTATTTATGGCGTTTTGATGGAGTTCCGGCAGATCCTCTGATTATATTTTAAACTAGTGATTTGCTACTTATATTCACAGAATCATACATTACAAAATAATTTTGAAGAAGTTGGAAATAAAATTTGTCGTAGATAATTAGTTATTTTTATAAATATGCATCATAAAAAATATTCATGTATTCAAATTATTGTTATTATAAAAAGGGTAACATACGTTAACCAAAAATAATATAATTAATCTGAAATTTTTATTTTTAACTATACAATTAGTGCAAAAACAAAAAAAAATAATGATTTTAATTTGTATGAAAGTTTTATTTAGCATCAATTGTACTAAGTGAATGGTATCAAAATTAATTTTCGAACAATTTAATGTTCCAAAATTAACATGATTAATTCATGAAAATATTAGAGCATTTATAAGAATAAGCAAATCATATGGTATATTAGCTTTGAGCAGAAGTTATTCAAATTTTGAATGGTTTTCATCGAATTAAAATGAAGCCAAAGAAACTGCACATTTAAAAAATCAATTACTAACAAGAAATATAAGTTGAAAAATTAATCAAGGATATCGAATGAGACATGCACTGACCGACATCGAATGAGACGTGCACTGCCCGACATTGAAAATGCAACACCAAGAAGGAATAGCCAGAAAATTATGCAAATTTCAGGGTAGATGCACCTTACGTGGTCGTGACACTCCCTTACCTTCCGGGGGTGTCCATTTCCCTTTATCAGCAGGATAACGCCCAACCGCACATTGATGCATCAGTCAACATGCCCTTCCAGGTGTACATTTGCTTCCCTGGTCACCGTGCTAGCCAGATCTATCACCAATCGAACACATTTGGGATATGATTGAACTTCATTTATAAAACCTGTTACTGCATCTTTCAGAAGGCTCACTTTGTCAAATGGTAGACAGGAAATGGAAATCCATTCCCCAGCATGCCATCCGTACTATTATTGACTCTGTGCTTAGACGTGATGCTTCGGGTATCGCTATCTACGGTGATCCTACAACCTACTTACCCGACCCTGCTCTAACTTTGTATTATGTATATCATTTAGAAATACGGATCACTTATAGTTTATTACTGTCTTTTTCTGTTTAGCGAATTTCGTCACTTTATAACAACACCTTCCTGGTAATTAAGAAAACTTTGAACACCATAGTGTGAACACCACAAACTTTGAACACCACAAACTTTGAACCACATAAAAATATGAGAAATATTGTAGAAAGACAAATGCGGCTGCATTTTGTTTTACTCCCCCCTCATTTACAAGGTCTAAGAAAGAGCATAGCTAATGTACAGCTTTTATCTGGACATAAACGCACTCCAGAAGCATGTAGATTCAATTCCCAAACGAGTAAGAGATGCTATCCGTCCAAGAGAGTGACTTAATAAAAAATTGATCTCAGATGAGTTTCTGATTAATGCATTTGAGCATATAAGGTTCAGAATATGCACAAACTTACCAATTTTCAGAATATTATTTTTAGGTTCAATGTTTATCGCACATTTACTCTCACCAAATTCAGAATGTATGACAAAAGAATTTGGTATAATTGAAAAAGATTAATTTAACAAATATGAAATAATCATTAAGATTAGTTTTGTTTTATTGGAGAGACTGCTAAATAAAGGAACTTTTACTCTTATAGAATAAATAATATCGAAGATCAATTTCGACATTTAAGTTAATATAATAAGAGATTTTGAGCTTTTGTCAACAAATATATTTTGGATACAAGAAGTAAATTAGTTTGAAGTTGAACTTTTCTAAAGCAATCTTTCCGCTTTGTGAGTGTCGAATCTCTTCCAAAGTTCTTCTAGGCTTGCATCTGTGAGAGTGTAAATATACTATAAGCAGTCCTCATGTTCTCATTTGCCCATTACATTCTGCAATTATTTGCTATGAAGACGTTTTGCTAAACCCTTATTGACATCAAATTTTAAATTGTGATCGTCATAGTTTAATATCTTCTTAGAAAAGGAAATGACAGACTTCTTTACAATCTATTATAGATGAAATAAAAAGTTCTGCTAGATATATAAAATATCAGGTATGTATAGTTAAAAATATATTACTTAAACTTTTATATGATTAATATTTTAAGAAAATACATTCTGGTTAAAAAGGAAATGAAATATCTGATACGGTTAAAAAACATTGTATAATTAACAAACAATACTAACAAATTTATGGGAGTTTCTAATGAGCAATTGTGTTAAGTGCCACATGTGATTTCTTTAATAACTCACACACACACACAGTAAATTAAATACAACAGACGGTTCCTGTATTGACGCCTACAGCATCATTAAGCTATTCACCTAATTTTGATTTCATTTTTTTTTGCATGTTATTGCTATGAAAATAATATGCTTTCACAATTTAATGAAAATAATCAGGTTTTCTTCGAATCTCAAGAGCATTCAACAACAATAAATCTGTGGGTAGTCTATATTTATTTAACTTCTAATGCAATTAAAGGGTTGGTTTGACAGTTGTATGAAACAGAACTTTGACAATCTTCTTGAGTTTATGCTATCAAGTAACTTTTTCACCTGCAGTTTCATTTGAAATGTAAGCTGAGATCTAACAGATAAAATTAATTGTTAATGTTGATCTCATTCATTAAAGGAAATTTTATGAATCCGTAGACAGCTACTTTTTTATGAGGCATCCATTATTTTTGTTAGAAAAAATATTATTTATTTAAAATTTTAGGGATTTGCTCACAAAGTTCTATCGTATTCATTTTTCACTACTGGCCATTAAAATTGCTACACCAAGAAGGCGATATGCTACAGACGTGAAATTTATACGAAAGAAAGAAGGTGCTGTGATATGAAAATGATTAGCTTTTCAGCGCACTCAGACAAAGCAGGCGCCAGTAGCGACACCTACATTGTGTTTAAATGAGGAAATTGTTCAGCCGGTTCCTCATACACAAATTTCATTTGAACGTTGTTGCCTGGTGAAAAGTTGTTGTGATGCCTCGTGTAAGAAGGAGAAATGCGTACCAGCACGTTTCTGACTTTGATAAAGGTCGAATTGTAGCGTACCGGGATTGCGGTTTATCTTATCGCAGTATTGCTGCTTGCGTCGGTCGAGATCCAATGATTGTTAGCAGAATATGGAATCGATGGGTTCAGGAAGGTAATACGGAACGCCATGCGTGATCTCAACGGCCACCTATCACTAGCAGCCGAGAAGACAGGCATATTATCCACATGGCCGTAATGGATCGTGCAACCACGTCACGAGCCGTGAGTCAAGAAACGGGGTCGTTTGGAAGACACGAAGTGTCTGCACGAACAGTTCGACGACGTTTGCAGCAGCATGGACTCTCAGCTCGGAGACCATATCTGCGGCTTCCCTTGATGCTGCATCATAGACAAGAGCACCTTTAATGGTGTGATCAATGACGAACCTGGGCGCACGAATGTCGAGACGTCATCTTTTCAGATGAATCCAGGTTCTGTGTAAAGCATCATGATGGTCGCATCCGTGTTTGGCGGCATCGTGGTGAACGCACACTGGCAGCGTGCATTCGTCATCGTCATACTGGCCCATCACCTGGCGTGATGGTATGGGGTGCCATTGGATACACGTCTCGGTCACCTCTTGTTCGCATTGACGGTGCTTTGAACAGTGCACGTTACATTTCTGGTGTGTTACGACCCGTGGCTCTACCTTTTATTCGAGCCCTGCGAAACACTATGTTTCAGCAGGAAAATGCCCGACCGCATGTTGCCGACATTGTACGGACTTTTCTTGATACGGAACATGTTCGGCTGTTGCCCTGGCCAGCACGTTCTCCAGATCTTTCACCAATAGAAAACTTCTGGTCAATGGTTGCCGAGTGACTGGCTCGTCACCAAACGCCAGTCACTACGGTTGATGAACTGTGGCATCGTGTTGAAGCTGCATGGGCATCTGTACCTGTACATGCAATCCAATCTCTGTTTGACTCAATGCCCAGACGTATAACTGCTGTTATTACTGCCAGAGGTGGTTGTTCTGGGAACTGATTTCTCAGGATCTATATCCAGCCAAAATTTTTGAAAATGTAATCACTTGTTATTTCTGGTATAATATATTTGTCCAATAAATATCATTTTGTTATCTGAATTTCTTCCTGGTGTAGCGATTTTAATGGCCAGTAGTGTATTTTCAATGATCAATTTATTCACATTTTATACTCACACGCATGCACGTGTATATAGATTCACACATGTATATACATGTAAACGTTTTCTTATCTAGCATCGAAAATAGCATCGAATGTGATTACTTCTCTTTCTTCAAAACCAATTTTAAATGAATTCATTTTCACATCGTTTAATTGTTCGCATTATAATCCTATATTTTTGATATTCTTAATGATTCTTTAATCTCTAAATTTAAACTTTATCTTTGCTTTAACACGATCTATGTTGTGCTATTTTTAACATATTTATTTTATTATTTGTTTAAGGATATATATTTACAATGTTAACTTGCAATGATTAAATTCTAAATTTATTTTTATTGTTTATATAAATACTATATTTTAATTACATGTTTGATGAATTATTTTATAAAAGTAATTTTAAAAACTTTGCAATTTATCTATTAATTGACTAAATACATAGTATCTTATATCGGACAATTAATCGGCTTTTATAACTGTAATTTAAAAATCAATAAGAAATAATGATAGAAATTACTTTAGTAAAATCTTGGAAATAGGATTTTTATTTCAGCACTTATCTATAATGTCACAAAAGTTAAATTTAAAAACTTCAAGATTAGCAAACAGCAGGAAGACTAGTCTTAGAATATTAAGTAAATGATAAATTAAAAATATGAAAATAAGTTAAATGAATAGTAGAAAATCGAAGGAAGCAAGTTTTAGAATATTAAGTAAATGATAAACAAAAATTAGGAAAGTGAGTTAGTTGAATAGATGATTGCAGATTATTGTTATAGACGTGCAAAATAAAAATTCCTTTTGTATCATATATAGTATATATGATACAAAAGGAGCTTTTGTTTTGCATATAATATATACTAAGAATTAGTATACATTGTATACTAAATATCAATCTTATGTGTAAATAATATATATTAAATGTATCTTTCTAGATTCATGGAATCAACGTAATATTTATTTTATTACTCTTAAGCATTATGTCCTTGGGAATTTTATATAAAATTATAAAGAAAATAGAAGAAATTTACTTAGACTTGTTGAAATTGACTTCTTTATTTCGTTTTAATATTCGTGCATATTTTTGCAAATTATTTTTTGTTACTATTTTACACACATTCATGTGATGTCTATACTGATTGTACATACCTCTGCTTAATGGTTTTATCTTCAAGATTAAATTGATCTGTGTTTCACATTTTCACCTTAATTGATTTATATTACAGGGTTTGTTTCAGTGTTTTTACGTACACAAAATTTTTATAGTATTAGAATTTACTTTCATTTTTACCTTAAAAATTAAAACCAATATTGAAATGGGAAAAAAAAAAAAAAAAAAAAAAAAAAAAACGTGTGCGCGCGTTTTCAAATTTAGTGTAACTCTATAAAAGTGCACAAAATATCATTAGCTGGAAAATTTCTGAGAATTGAAAGTATTAAACACGAAAGCGTTTTCTTATCCAGCATCAATGCAAAATAATCTTAAAAGTGTGACAAATATTAATAAAAAAGTTCCACATTAATTCTGAGAGTTGGACTTTTATATTTAAGATAAGGATAACATAGCACTTTATCCAAATATCATATTCTGAACTTCTTTTAAATAACTTAATTATGGCAGAAAGGTAAAGAAAAGCTAACTATTACCATCATGTTTCATAATAAGTTAGAAGTCAATAATATAACTAACTATGGATAGAGATTGTGATCAAAATGATTGTCTTCTTGAATGATAAATCACAGTGTTCTAATTCTGAATCCCTTGAGTAACGCACCATTTAGGGATAGTGTTCTGAATGAGAATCGACAACACTACGAGGAAAAGTTCTTTCGAAACGATATGGCTTCTTAGAATTTTTGTTTGGATCTATGAAATGTTAAATGAAGGATTTTTATTTTTGCAAAATACATTACATAGGTTTTTAAATTTACATAGAAAGATTTATTAAGAAGCAATCTCTCTCATTAACTTTAATTACTTAATTAAACGCATTTAATAATTCTTATATATATTTGTTAGTAAAATATATATTCATGAAACATTTAGAATTAACTTTAAGAAAGAAATATCATCGTAATCTTGACAGATCCAGTTTTATACCTCCAAGGAAGCAAAACTTTAAAAAAATAATTATACACACACATACACACACACACACACACACACATATATATATATATATATATATATATATATATATATATAATACAATAAATGTATACAATAATTATACCCATACATTTATAAAGTAGAGAATTTATTTTAATCATTCCAAAATTTAATTTTTTTGAAAAATACAGTAAATTTTTACATTTTGGCTTTTATCGTATTTAAATTTTGAGACAAAATTTTTGTTTCTGAAAATTGAAACTATCGACTATTTTGAAGGCCAATGAACAATTTTAATCTCATGAAAAGAGGTTTTATTGTATTACTTAAAAGAGTAACAATAATTTTTATATGAAAGAGTGATAGTTAAATATTTATTTTTGTATTCAGTTTACCAAGAAACACAATTTCAATTAAATGCATCATATTTATTCGTTTTAATATATTATATATAATTAATTTTATTAATTTCACAAAGTTGATTATTCCAGTAATTTCATAGTAGTATACTACCTCGAAGACCATAATATATTTAACATGTTTTAATACATAAATTTTTTTTCCTTACATAATTTATTATGTTTAATATTTTTATAATTTCTTTGAAATTCTAAATATATTTGAAATAAAATGATTGTTTGAGTAAAGGTAAATTAAAATAAGTCAGGTGAAAGGAATACCTACATATCTTCTATATCACACATAATAAAGATTTTTAATTTAGAAATGTAGATATATTCAATTAAATAATTTAATAAAAGAAACATTTAATTACAGCAATGATTATTGCTTAGTTTTGAACAATTTTGCACGTTTTATAATGTTTTTAGACATTTAAAATTAAAGGAATGCAATGAAAATTATAATTTGGAATAGGATAAATTAAGAAAATTATTATACTCAGTCCATGTTTTTCTCATAAAAGATAATTTTCTTTTTAAATATTAAATCTTGGTATATTCTGTATTTTCATATACCTTTTAAAATATACCAACGTATCTATAAATACCAGAAATATAATTCAGTGTTTTCATATAATTACATTCGCTCAAATATTCCCTTAGAACAAAACCTTATAAAGAATTTTAAATTTATGATTTTCAATAATGTCAATTATCTCTAATTGTACAAAGTTCATATATTAAGTTAAAATATAAATATATATATATACTTTTAAGTAACCTTGTGAAACAAACTAATTAGATCTAATTAATTATTTAGATTTTATAGTTTGAATAAAGTAAGCTTCATTTTTACATTCAAATGATGACTTTACAAGTCACATTCTTGGATGACACTGTCAGATAACACTAATCCTTTGCAATCTATTTATGTTGTGAACATTTTATTCAAGGAATGAAACTATTATTATCATGAATAAAATGAACATTTTATTAAATTTTCCTTCATTTTAATTATAAATGCAAACTGTAAAAAATTATAAATATGAATTATTATTAGCTTACAGTGATGTTCCAAAATATATCTCAGATTTGTTTTAATTTTTTTAATTATTGAAAATATTAAATCGATTATTTGAAATTAATGTATAATCAAATCTTTCAATGATTAATATTGAAATAATTGTATTCTACCTTTAGAATATTTACTGATTGTACATGTAAAAATGGCAAAAACTTACCTATATTCGAGAAAATTATCAAGAAAAAAAATCTTGTACTCATTTGAGAAATTTCCAACTTGCCAGCTGGAGCTAAAATGATTTTTCCGAAGAGAAACTGACTACAGCACATGGCTGAGAAGAATTTTTATGTCCTACTCTCAAAACTGAAAAAAAAAAAAAAAGAAGAATTCAAATGATGTTTGTAAAAAGTTATTTCAGCACAATTGTATAAATTCTGTTCCGTTATCATTAACCATTTTTATGAATAAATTAAAAACAAAGTGCAAAATATTTATCATCTGTTTGAAAGGATTTTATAAAAATATTTTCTCTGAATGATTATTCATTCGAAGAAATGATAGATTTCCATTATTTTAGAATCATTTCAAAGGAAGAAATTTCAAACAAAGGAACATTTAGTTTTTGAAGTGAAGTAAAACTTATAATCAGCATAATAATTTTTAATAAAGATAAGTTGAAAGTTTTAAAAATTAAATTAAAATTGCATATTAACATCAAAATTTAAAAAATGAGTTTTAAACTTGAAAACATTTTTGCAATTAATTTAAAATTTATAAAAAAATAATTAAACTAACGTAATTGCTTTTATTTACTCAGTAAGCTAAATTTTATTTGATATTCATTTCTTCTATATAGGTAGATTTCTTTAAACTATTCATAAACATATCTCCACTTTAAATGACAGTAATATTTTTCGCCCATAAAAGTTTGCTTTAGAGAAGTTTTATAATATTTCCCCTATTTTACGCTGTTTTATAAATATACAATGAGATTGAGATAGCGTGTATATTACTTAAACGAGTTAGTTAAAACTTAACAACATATTTTTTAATTTAAGAAAATAAGACGTAAAAAACATTCAACAATCACAGATGTTGCCAACGAGTAAAATGGTGATTGTTCAGATTGTTGGCGGGTTAACATTCAACGATTTGCCACTGCTCGCTTATAAACTTTACGTATTGAGTAGTGTCACTACACGCTTTCCCAGCAGTTTTTTTAATTATGTAAGAAAACCCTTAGGAAAATGCACAAGTCGTCGTGAACGTATGACAACAGGCTGTGTAGGTGTGGAAGTGGTATCCTGAACAACACAATTCTTAGGAATGTCCACTGTAAGGAAAGCTGGTTTAAGGCGGTTCAACGAGATGGTATATTTACGTCCATTTATGTCTAATCGAAAGTCTTGTGATCCCGCTTTAGTACTTTCAATAGTTCATAAAGATTTTGAAGAAGCTTTTTCACTCCGTCGTATCGTAAGAATATGTGGGAGCAGTCTTTTAGATGTAGATGTATAAAAATGGATTTAGTTCCATTTTGGAAAACCATGTATTGGTTGATTGTCACGAAAATACAGTTTCAATTCCTCCACAAACTGCTAAGTTGAAAACTCGGGTGCCGTCGGTACAAAAATTTCGCCTGGGAGTTGAAGTGTAGTCCTGTCGTTTAAGTCTGCTATCGTAGCTTTGATGTCCTCTTTAAAAGCAGTTCAAAAACATAATAAAATAGTAGGTAGTGCTATAGACAATTGGTCTGTGTTATATGCTTTTAAAGCAGCTTTGAGAGGATAGTGGAATTCCTCAATCACCCTGTTTGCTTGTTGGTGGTAAGGCGATGTCCGAATTTTTTTAATCCCCAAGAAATAGGACAGAAACTGGAATAGCTGGTTTTTAAACTGACGTCCTTGATCCATTGTGATGATCAGCCAAATCGTGTAACCCAATGGTTATAAAAAGTTTTGGCTACAGTCCGAGCACTGATATCTGGGATGGTCATACCTTCCCGCCAGCGAGTAAATCTGTCGTTCAGCGTCAGATTGTAGAAGTTGCCCCTAGAATGTGGTAGACAGGACCAACAATATCAAGGTGGGGATAATCAAATCTCTTTGTCTCATAAAGAAAGGTATCTACAGATGTTTTAGTATGTCGACTGACTTTAGCCTTTTGGCATGGAATACATTGCCTCGCTCAGGTTATGCAATCTTTGTTAATAGATAGCCAAATAAATCTAGATGTTACTAATTTTGTTGTGCTGCGAATACTAGGAGAAGAAATATTATACAATATAAACAATCAACTTGCTTACGAAATGAAATTGGAATGTAAGGTCATGCAGCACCCGTTGATAAATCACAATATATTTGAGCGTGTTGATCTGAAAATAAAATTTTCTTTAATTCTAAATAGTTAGGATTATCTATTATTTTTTTAATTTTAAATCATTTTCTTGTGCCTTAGATAATCAATAGGATTTGGCATTGTTATGGAAGCGATCCCAGAAGACTTACCTGCTGATCCTCTTATGTGGGGGATATCTGTCGTGAACTGAGAAATAAAATCTAATTCTCTCGTTTGCCTCAGTGAACTTTTGTATGATCGTTGTCGAAAACCTTATGTTAATGGCTTGTGATCGGTAAACAGGGTGAATCATTTTTCCTCAAGCCTGTATCGAAAATGTTTTATAGCAGCATATGACGCAAGTAATTCCCTGTCATATGCGCTATAATTTCGTTCAACTGGAGTAAGTTTTCTCGAAAGAAAAAAAGGCAAGCGGTTGTGATTTGTGTTTGTGATAATACTTCCCCCGATTTTAAAATCTGATGCATTTACTTATAGCCATAATTTAGCATCTGAAGGAGGATGAGCTAAGAGAGCTGCATTTCCAAAATTTCTGTACAGATTTATCACATCATTCGATTTTTGTTTTATCATTTTTCTTTGTGGTATTCAAATAACTATTGAGATTTGTTTGGTTTTCATCTACGTTCGGTAGAAAGCGGCGAAACAAAAATGTAAGAAACCCAGGAAACGTTGAAGCTCTTTAAAACCGTTTTAGGTTGCGGGTAATTTAATATGGGAGCAACTTTGTCAGGAAGGGGCTTTGTTCCATTCTGTGAAACTGAATGCTCCATAAAGAAAATTTTAGATACTTCAAAAGTGTATTTTGAGATGTTAATTGTTAACCCATATTCATTTAATTTCTGGACTATGGCCTGTGCATGAGTTTTATATTCATCTTCATTTTTGCTAAATAAACAAAAAGTGAATTCATCCCAGCATTTCATTCATGAATCTTTGAAAAATTTGAATGGCTTCACATAATCCAAAGTTGTAAATACGGAAACTCGAAAAGGCCAAAAGGAGTGTACACGGCAGTGTTTTTGTTCGGGAAGCAACGGTAGATAAAAGTATGCACGTACAATATCAATTTTTGAAATGCATTTACAGACATAAAGGACGTTGGAAAAAGCCTGTATATGTATACGCGTCTGAGATTGTACACGAATTGAGTTGGCGTTAGTCATCTACTGGGGGAATGCTATCAAAGGATTTTGGTACTGGATGCAGAGGGGAAGAACAGGGTAACTTTGACGGTCTACATATGCCGTTCTCCATCATAAATTGAAATTCTCTTTTAAATCAAGACGTTTAAATCAAAATCAAATAGTTTTTGATTTAAACGTCTTGGTTTGCTATGCACAGGAGGGCCGGTTGTCTCGATGTAATGAACTGTATTGTGCTTCACAGATGTAAACTTTGGAGTTAATCTTGGAAACTCTGCCAACATTTGATGGTAAGGAGAGTATCCAGAAATAAATTTAACTGAAACATGGTCGGTTGTGTTCATAAAAATTTCCAGTCTGCATGAGTTTAGTGGTACTATCTATTAATCTGTGGCATTTCAAATCTATTAGTAGACCAAAATTCTGCAAAAAATCAGCTCCAATTATTGGCAAAGGGACAGATGTGATGGAAAATTTCCTGCAAAAACTGGTTCTTAATTCCTAAATCTAAATTTGATAATTTTGTTTGTGGAACGATTTGTGTGAATTTATGTGTCATTGGTTGCACATTATTCTAGAGACGCAGGCCGCCACTTTTTAGTTACACTAGAACAGGGAACACACGTGACATCTGAACCAGAGTCTACTAAGAACTTTAAGTGAGTCTTTTTGTCATAAACAAATAGGTGACACGATTTATAGACTATCGGAGTGGATGTCGCCAAAATCTGAGTATCGATAGACGAATATAGTTTTCCTGATCGGGAGTCGAAAAAGAACAAGGATGGCGGCATTTCCTCGCGTTCCTACCAAACCTCTGATGATAATTATAAATGTCGTTGTTATTTATTGTCGGGCGCCGAAGAAGTGATTTATAATACCGCCCACGTGAACGGTCTCTCAATCGTTTCAGCTCAATGCACTTAATCGTTTGGCTTATCGCAGCTATTTCTGCTCGAAGTGCGGCCACCTCGTTCAGCGGCGAGCAAGAAACATCTGCTTCAACATGGGACGACCGGGGTCGGCACCAGCCTTAAGTATACGGGCAGTATAGCACACATGATGTTCGTTAGACGGTCAGATCTTACTTCGGCAATTCTATCTTCCATTTTCGTGAGATTTATCGAGTGGTTCAGAGCTCACAGAAAGAATACTTTGAATATCCGCTGGCAGGCGGAATAAGGAAAAAATAAAACGTGATAAACTTTCAAACATCACAGATGTCGCCAACGAGTACAATGCTGCTCGTTCAGATTGTTGGCGCGTTAATATTCAACGTGTTGTCTCTGCTGGCTTACAAACTTTAAGCATTGAGTAGTGCTACCTAAAGGTGAATAGATACTAATAATTTTTGTCAGTATTCAGAACATTGCTATTTTTTTTATCATTTCATGTGTGGTTCCTTACTTATTAAACAAATAAAAATAGTTTAGGTTGTAAATTAGTGCAGTAAACTGCACATAAATTTGATCATTTTTATAAATAATTTAAGATAATGCTTTCAATTTTGCAAAATATTTTATGAAATACTTCCCATTCTTTAGAATTTTAGACACGAAGATTAATAAAATAATCTTAAAACAAAAAAAAAAGTATTTATTCTAAAACTATTTATGAATTCTATAGATTCACAATGTTTTATTTGTCTATTCTCACTCATATTAAAGGTGTTACTTGCATTTAAAATTAAATAATTTTCAAAATTAAAAATAATTTAAAATAAATAAATACAATTTTAGGATGCTAAAATAAACCTGTACTTCTTTTTATTTTAAAATAAAATTTTAGAAAAACAACATCAGTTGATTGTTTTCAGAAAGCATATTTTTAATACAAGAAAATTTAATTTCACGATTCTAATATTTTAAAAAAATGTAAATAAATAATAATTATTTTTTGAACGACACTGTAGATCAGTGAAGAATGCTGTCCAAAACTAGACAGTTCTAAGTGTTCAATGAATTAAAATGAAAAAATATATTATTCTAAAAATATCAAATGATTAAAATTTCAGAAGTTTGTAGCAGTGATCCTGAAAAATCAGTGCTCAGAATAATCACTTACGGAAGCAATAACAGCACATAAACACCTACACATTGGGTCTAACAGAGAGTAGGTGGCCTGCTAAGGTAAGTCTCCTCATATAACTTCAGTATGGAGCTACAAAGCATCAACAAGTAATGACTTTTGCACGGTAACGGTATTCAGCAACCAGAGATCATATGTTTTCGAGTGGTAAGAGATCTGCAGAATATGCTGGCCAGGGCGTGCAACCGAACGTTTTCTATTTTATGATAGGTTCATACAATTACTGTAGACTTTGTGTTGCATTATCTGTCAGTAACGCCATGTTTCATAGGCCTTGGATACAGCTACTGGAGCTTGTGCTTTCAAGTTCCATGAAGAAAGTTGTGAAAAATAACTTAATACAAATGCAAATCCCTGCTCGAGTTCCATCAATACAGGCAAGATGAGACCATGATGTGATAATTTATGTCATCATACCAGATTATGGATGTGTATGATGATTTACATGATCACAGGCAATGCCATGTAAAAGCAGATGCGACTGTTATGATTTTAATGACAATTGCCTTAAGACATGCACACATACACATATCACGATTACATCAATGAAGGAACTTTCGTTCATTGATAGTTGAAGCCATTGTCACCGAGTTTGCACAATCTTCTCTGCTGCTAGCGTCATTGAACTCAGATACTCTAAACACTATAATCATAAATGTCGAATCATGAAATGTATTGATAAGTTTTAACTTTTTTAAATACTCCATTCACATGAATCTTCATATATTAATTAACATTTTTTATTTACAATTTATTGAAAAACAAACAATGAAATTACTTTTCAGTACAACATATTGATATTTATTTATATGTCATTCTTACACGTTTAGTATACACAATTTATAATATTTTAGTATATCTTTTATCTATATCAATTATTAAAAAGGAAAGGAAGGCGGGAAGTCCAATCTCACTGGAGGCAATGGCAACCATTATTTCCGGTTGGGGAATCCTCCACCTTCCACATCGAAAAGATCAATATCATCAATAGTTCTCCCGAAGGACACAACACCAATCAACCCCAACCATTTGTTGAATAGATAAAATAAATACTAAACGTAAAATGTTTAAATAATACTATTATTTTAACTATTTATTAATTCTCCTGATTAGTTTTATAAGAATATAAACTATTAAAATTATAAATTTTATTTCCTAATACAAAATTAATGTTCGGCAATCGGATTTCAATATGTATAAATTGAAAGATATTATATTCAACAAAAATAACTGAAAAGTTTAGAAAGAAACTGCATTCTAAATACTAGGTAAACTTAAAATGTAAACTTTAATTATTTTAACTTTTAGGCCTTTTCTAGTTTATAAAAAAGGGATTAAAATAATGAGAAGACTGAATTAAAATTATCGTTAGTTTAAAGGATTCAAAAATGAAATGAAGAAGTAAAAAAGGCAAAAAGTTTGATAGTAAAGAATGAGGAATTGTTCAATTGAAGTCTGTGTCAATATTTCTCCTTTTTTATTTCGCTGTTATCAACAGCAACTAAGCAATGTAAGAAATGTTTATTTCTGTGTTGATCTCTAATATTTTTTCTAAGAATGTGAAAGAAAAAAATTTTTTTTTATGTTTATCAGTAACGCACTTCCTCTTTTGCAACGACGCATTTACTGAGGAAAATTCATCTGAAAATTTATTTGCAATTTTTTATAATAAAAAAAAAGATGGTTTAATTGTAATCAAAAGGAAAAAATATCAACGGTAACAATTTGGTTTCCTTGTCATAAAAAGAATTTATATGTTTTTAAATTTAATTTTATATCCAACATGTTAATATATTTAAATTTTCTTAAAAATGAAAAGGCAAGAAATGGCAAAAACACATTTATTACAAAAAACTTTCATAATTTTTTATACAAGATAAAATATAAAAAAGAATATATACAGGAGGAAGTCCATACACGCTTCAGGAATCATAACCGAACCGAAAAAACATCTGTAGTGTGTCCGTTAGTTAGAACGTTTTCTATTTTGGCGACAGGTATGATTGTGGTGCCATTTTCAGCTTGTCTTTTCTTTTCTTCTTTTTTCTTGTCTGCCTTTGGGAACCAGACTTCCTCCAAATTCAGGAAGGGAGCTTCGAACAACAGGTGAAATGAGATGGAGAGACAGAGAGTGAGAATAAGTGTTGCCAAAAACTCGTAAAACTAAAAGAAAATATTTTATTAAGCTCATCTTTATATTTACTCTTTTCTTAAGAAGTTTTCAATTTATAAGATTGACTTTTTATTAAAATATAATATTCAATATTCAGTTGATAGCAACAAAGAAAAAGGCAGTAGTAGGAAATTTAAAATTTCCATGGTCTAAATTCGAATATAACTACAACGAATGATTCATGAAAAATTATCAATGACATTCGACAATGTTAATGATAATTCTAATATAATTTAACCAATCGTCAGCTGTGTAATGAAGGAGGACAAAGAGTACCAATCATTGAATTTGTTAAGACATCCTAATAGTTGTGAGAATGTTTGAGTTTTAAGTTTTCCCGAATTTGTAGAGTTCATGTTACTTTAGATTTTTATAGAAGATAATTCTCCAATTTTTCTTTTTATTAATAATAAATAGCGGATATCAACAAAGCCTAGAAAAATTATTATAATGCATCGATTATCAAACACCACTTTATAACTTAGGAGGAAAAATCCACCGAATGCATGCGATGTATGCGCTCTTGTTAAGTCTGTGGAATTGAAAGTCCTGTAGTTGGTCGTTGAGCAGTTACTATGGGTGTAATGGTCGGGAGAAAATTTCCTTCCCCTCCGGATCAATGCCAAAACTGTGGCAGTGGATTCTCTGGTAGTTCCATCTATCGGAGGAGTTAAGAGTAAAGACATACTTTCATCTTTATTATGCTCTGGTTAAACGAAAAATCATAATCCCCTACTGACTTAAATTTTCATAGCCAACGGCATAGCGAGCTTGGCTCTTATCCAAGTCATAAGTAACAACAACATAATTTAGGAAAAAGATTCAGTAGAATATGAAAGAAACTATTTGAGATTGGACATATTTATGTATGATTTAAAGTAATTAAAAAAGCAATAAAAAAGAATAACAAATTATTAAAAATATCATCAAGTTATCACTTATAGGAAATATAGGCACATTTCTCTAAATGCCTTATTTTTTTTATACTTACTGCTAAAGAGTAATAATTGAAACACCAGTATTTTGATTAATTTTCCCATTTATAGTTTTCTCATTTTTGTATCATTTCTTTAAGAAACTTTTAGAAAAATTTCAAATAAATTATACATATTAAAAAAAACATAAGTTTTTATAAAATTATTTTATATTTAATTAAATAACATGAGTTTTTATATACTTTTATTCAACATAACAATACATTTAAATTTAATTTGATGTTTTTATTTAGATCTAAATGAAATTTATCATTTTTTTAATAATTAAAATTTATCAAATAGATTACATAAATGTTTAAAAAAGGTTTCCTTTTACATATTTCTATTTTCCTTATGAAAAGAAATTTTAGAAAAATGGCTTCGATCTTTATCATTTTTATTATCAGCTTTTGGATATAGATCATGTACTTATAAGCGATTGTTTTTCGTTTGTTACATTTATAGTGATCTAATTACACCAACACATATCGATAGATAGATAATACATATAAATAGAAAGTAATTTTCTTTAATTTTATATTTATGCACACATTTAATTTATAATTTATCTAGAGGAAAAAAAAAGAACGAGTTGGAGAAAAAAGATAATTTCAATATTAACCTTTCTAAATTATTCCACAAAATTATTGCTTCTGGAAGCATTTGCATTTCTATATAGGATATCTTTCTTAAATATTGCGAATATGTATAATGTTATTTTAGAAATATGTTATTTTTTTAAATTTGAAGAATCATTATGTATTTATTTTTAAGGACCTGCTGCTTTTAAAAACTTAAATAAAATTTAATGAAAAAAATCAATGGTAAAAACTAATTAAACATTTATTCTGGAGAAATTTACTCCCCCTTCAGAACAATGTCAAAATTAAGAAAATACTCTGGTGCTGTCATCTATCGGAGGATTTGAAGAGCATAAGTCGTACTTTCACTTTCATGGTGCTCTGATTAAACGAAAGACGCTCCCAGTTGACTTAAATTCGCATAGCTAAGGCATTGCGAGCTTGGCTTGTCCAAGTGTCATTAGTAACAACAACAACAAAAATTTATTTCTTATTTCTGAAGAAAATAAGAAAAAAAAACCTTGAAACTTAATACCAAATTTCACTGATACATTTGAACATTGAAGAATAGAATGATTTATGTTATTAAAACGGATTTAAGTCAATTTGTTTATTTAATTGCAATATTATGACTGGGGGGAAAGATCAGAAAAAATTTGATTCACACTTAATAAAAAAACTGCATTAGTAATCTACTTACAATGTCATAGTGATGAAAACGTAGGGGTTCTCTCCTTAAACCATTTCTAACCCATAAAACTGGGAAGTGAAGAATGTACGAGGAATACGACAGCCTGCTTAAGGGAATGAAAAAGTCCCAGGACAAGAACCTATTTACTAGACCTGTGGAAGAAATGAAATATACTTAAATCACTTTAAATATAAGATTCCCGCAATATCAATTAAATCAATCAAATTTTGTAGCATTTTTGTAAAGAACGATTTTTGAATACTTTCTCAAGGAGTAGTTATAAGCATTAATTATTTTTCAGTAGTAAATCTGCATTGATTTTTTAATACCTTTCCTAAAAAATAATTATGAGAATTTATTATATCTTCAATAATAAATTTCCATTGATATTTTAATACATTTTCCAAAAGAATAAATTTGAGAATCAATTATTTTTAGTGATAAATTCCTACTGAAAAGCAATTAATAATAAGTGGCGGCGTAATTCTTTTTTATAAAAAATTGTAAATGATATGCCTTTACTTTCATTTAATTAGATTAAAAAAATTGAATGAATTTCTATGGTCAACTGATGCAAAAGTTTTGATTTTGAAATATTTTGTTTATAAATTAATTATTTTATAAACAAAATATTTCAAAATCAAATATATTTATGTACTTTTAAAACTTTCAATGGTTTTTCTTTTAAATCAAGAAACTTACATTAATTTCATAATATTTTCATATGCCAAAGGTTGTTTTTAATAATTTGTTTTGGAGAAATTTCAACATTCCTTACAATTTAAAATAATTTATTTGATATATAAAAAAAATGTAAGATGTTAAATTTGAGTAAAAAAATTATGAGAT